>OY720681.1:43034595-44234595 GCA_963170755.1 Amphimallon solstitiale | reverse complement strand
AACAACTGGAGCAGAAACCTGCAGTGTGTGTCAACAGCATCAGTTACGCACAGAATATCCATTACCCCTTGTCCGAAATGCAAGTTTTAGCTGCCTTTCTTAAAAGAGCAAGAAAATGTTACCTGTTTGGTATTAAAGATGAAGCATACGACGCACAGGCAAACTATATTATAGATGAAAGTGACAATCCAGTAAAAGGAACAAGTAGTGTTATTAGTCTACCACTATCTAAAATCTAATAGTTGTAATCAAGATACTCAGCATATACACATGTGCGTATAATGGTGTGGGCCAAAACAAGAACAATGCTTTTGTTCTTTACTGTGCATGGAGAGCTTTAAACAAGGCAGTGCACCTTAACTTCATATTAGTGGGTCACACTAAGTTCTCCCAGGACAGGATGTTTGGACGTTTTCAGGAGAAGTTTGCCAAATCTACAGTAGATACTTGGCACGATACCAAAGTATGTGAACATACACCACCGCCGCAAGAATAAATACCGATGGCAAGGTAAGTATCCGCTGCTCTCTAAAGTAGTTCCTACAGCTTTCAGCATACTTCAAGCCGCGCAGCGATCTAACTGCCTTCTTTTGCAGAGCGAATATTCTAGCCGCACCCGCCGTATGTCCCCAAAAAAGGATTCCATAGCTTAGTAGGGAGTGGAAGTACGAAAAGTGCGGCGCTCTAGCTGCCTCGTAGGGAGCAATATGTTTTAGTCTTTTAATAGCGAACATCGCGGCAGTGAATCTCCCAGCCAGATCGTCCACATGTAGATTCCATCTTAGGTATGAATCCATAGTCAAGCCCAAGAATTTGGCGTTCCCACATTCTTCCAATGTTTTTGTGGTAAATGTCAAGGATTGTATTTTGTCAGGATTCGTTTTCAATCTGTTTGCTGCGAACCATCCCTCAGCATGTTGTATGGCTACAGTGGATTTTCTCCGCAGCTCATCCTGTTCCCCAGTTCTGACTAGCAGCGACGTATCGTCGGCATATACACACAACTCTGCATCCGGAATATTGACTGGCATATCATTGATATACACAAGAAACAGAAGTGGGCCAAGTATTGACCCCTGAGGCACTCCGTATTTTATTTCGGATGTATCAGAGACTCTATCGTTCCATGCCGTCATCTGAGTTCTTTCTGACATGTATGATTTTATTAGTTTTAATGGGAGGCCCCACGCCCCATGATGTTCCAATTTTTCGAATAGTATGTCTGAAGTTACCGAGTCGAAAGCCTTGCTTAGGTCGAGCATACTCATTTCTGCACACATCCTATTATGCCACTTATTACAGAGTGTCCCTTCCTGTATCCATGTTGCTTGCCGGTTAGGAATCCCCTACTTTCAAGGTAGTGCCTTAATCTCTGAGCAATAGCCTGCTCAAAGACTTTTGATACAGCTGGCAGAACACTTATCGGTCTATAATTTTCACAACACTTTTTCAGTTCAAATAACTATATGTGAACGTAAACAAAAATGTTCAGTGGTACGACCTCTGCGAATTCTTCACGGTTATTTCAGGAATTACACAATTTCACTATTTCAGCATTAAATCAGATGATCCATTTATAGTAGACTGTAAAAGTTCTAGCAAACAGACCATTACAAATATTTAATATACTACAGGAGGGCATAAGTAACTTTGGATGACACGTCGGTTATACCAAAAGAGGAGATAACACCTCTTTGCACTTCAAAAAATGCTGCTAACCTACTCATAAATACAATAATCAAAACCCGAAAAGTTGCAAAAGCTGCAAATGTAAGGAAATTTAGCGACAAGGGACCTAAAGACCATAATGTAGACCAAACCTAAACCATCCTTTTTCTTGAAGTCAGCTAGAAATAAAAAACCTGGAAAAGTTTTCACCTGCGGGCGATATAAACAAACATGCAATCAAAAAAAAAATATAAGAGCATGTAATAATTATTTTTAATATAATATATGTAATTAAACAGTACCGTGTAATCATCTCAAAGAAGTCACGAGATCTTAATAATAATGTCAATTATTTGCTGCTGTGCTTGCCCGGACTTCAGACTCGGCACAAAATAATTAATAACAAAAAACTACATCACTGAAAGTTATTCTGTTTAGACTGAAATAAGATTCAATGTCCAAAGACTCAAAGTCATCAAGAAACAAAAGAAAACGTGTTTTACTACATATTTTGAATATTTATAATAAAGATTAGGTTGTAATCGATGTAATGCCCTCAGAAAAGCAAATTCTGTTATAAATGATACATCTATTGGAAAATCAACAATAATGAGAAAAGGTGTTGTTCACATAGCAAATGCAATAAAACAATTCATTAAAATTTATAATGAGTGAAATTAACAATTAAAAATATATCAAAGAAGAAATATAGATCAACTTTACTTATTTGAACATAAATTTAAAAAAAAAAATTCTTTTCACTTTTTTCGACTTTCGATACGTGTCATTAAATTTTAAATTATGTAGGACAAATACAACTTACTTTTACGATTCACCGTATACGTTATATTCCTGAAATCTATGTCAACAGTCTGCTTTTGCGGCACCTGCATGTTTCCGAACTTATTACCAAACTAACTGGTGAAAAGTACACACCTGACCACTGTTGTAGCTGCCACTTTTGATGGAACTGTTTACTCAGGGTCATATTCACAAATAAATTATGTTACAAATATTAAAATTACTTAAACGTTGCATCTACATTAACAATTATAACATGTCTTTCAAATATCATTAAATATCCGTAGATAATGTTAATGACAATATAGGTATACAAGGTGATTTACGTAGGCTGTGCATTGCAAGCTCTTTAACTAGATGAACTAGAATTAGTGACCAAAGTTTTAATATATGTATGTGATATGATGAATAGGTTATGCTATCTTCAGGATAATTGTTTTTTTTTGACATATTCTATAATACCGAACAAGAAAAGAACCTCTTAATTACATTCGAGATAATATTAATTTAATCGAGAAAGTATTGAGATTTTTAATGGTAGATACATATAATTTTTATGTGCGTTAATATTTTGATATAGAGTAGTAAAATTAATATTGAAGTTTAAACAATTAAAAAATAATTGTTTAAAAATGACAAAGTAATTTAAACAAATATCCGCATTCATTCTAGGGACCACGCAATATTGATCGATCACAAATCATCTATAAAGAACATGTCAGGTATTAAATAACCAGTAAACCATTTTCGTTTGAAGAAAAGAGATATCAGAAGATTTTGAAGCAGAGGCTATCAGTAGATCATTAAGAAGTAGTTACAAACCTGCAATCGTATAGAAAACATGGTTAGATTTTCCATAAAGTAACGCTAACAAATCAACTGCAAAAAACTGTATGTTGTTTACCATCTACCTATATGTATTTCTAATGGTCACAAGTTTCCATTAAAGCAAATGTTTAATTCTATTATTTCGCATATATAAAAATTCCGTGAAAATTAGACATCACTATTATTTGAAATTAATATATTATATTCCAAAATGAATATACTTATTGAAAAATATTCCATATTTCAGTATTCTGGGCATCATTTATATTTTATATTTTTATGCGTTCGGAAATGTGTATAAAGTTGTGCCAAATTAAGTATGAAGTTCTATATCTTCTTAACAAAATGAACCTCTGAGTAAAAGTGTTCCTGTCCAAATTGGGAGATCTTTTTTATACGAAAATTCTCAAATATAGCCCAAAGTATGTAGTTTTATTCTCTTAATAAATATCTATAGAATGCATAATTTGAGAAATATTTGCAAAAACTACTACTTTTCGTTAAGAGTAGAGGTATTACTTCCGGTTCATATTTTAAAATTTCTTCTATATAAAACTGGTTGAAAATTACCTCTAAATACTTTTGCACTAATAAATCTGTATAGAATGCATAATTTGCGAGATATTCACTAAAAGCTGCTGTTTAATAAGAGTAAAAGTGTTACTTCCAGTCCGAATTTTGAAATTTGCTAAAAACTGATTTTCGATAGGAGTAAAAGACGGTAGGAATTCCGAAAAACTTTTTTAGTAAATTCTTCTCAAATTTAATTTTCAGTACATACGAGTTCTTTATAAAATTGTTTAAACTTAGTAGTTGACGAAATATTTGCAAAACTACAATTTTTCACTGAAGTAAACTACTACTTACAGTCTACCGACTTTACTGAAAATCTAATCAGATCTCAAATGAGAGATAAAATCGTAAATACAAAATTTGGAATTGATAGCTATAGCTATTTGACCACTATCATGGTCAACACATAGATAGCGGGAGAGAGAGTTTTTAAAAACCACATTTTTGGTATCAGGAGACTTCAAAGCGTGGGCATCTGCAAAAATCTGGAAGTCTCCCTAGGTATTATTATTATAGACCGGAAACGACCGGCCGATGACTCATCGCCCTTGGGCACACTATTGAAATGTTGTATTTTTAAAATACCTTATTATTTGTTCTTTTTTTAAGGGGGGTATTAATATTTACTAGCAATACTTTCTCAAGGTTCTCTTCTGTAAGTTTTCTTCTCTTTAAATGAAGTACATCCATGTATAGGTGCATACTGGAAATATTCTTTTATTTTAACGTATTTAGCAGTTAGATTTTGTGTCATTGTCCTCATGCATCTGGATTTCTATTAAAAACTGCGTCTAACTTTTGCCGAAAGCCACATCCGAAGTCACTTGGAATACTTTTGAAATTATTCCGCATCAACTGTATGTATATATATTTTGCAGACTCTGCAATAAATTTCGGAATCACTGGCAATGGAGGACATACAATCAGTATGACTCTTAATCCAATTCGCCATTGTTTCACGATGACATTCTCGACGTTCTTCCGTATCATATCTGAAAAAGTAACTTAAACAATGTTCTAGATCTAAATAAATGATAACCAAAAATGTATGCGTATGTTATTGAAACTTAACGAAATCCAGTGCACCCTTATGTCAAGATAATTGGGAGAAGTAGATTCAATGAAACGGTATTACAAAACGATTACAAAAATTAAAAAATGTTAAAAATTAACAGTCAAAACAATGAAAAAACGAATCTAACTTCCCGTATCCCCTTTCTCTTACGAAATATAAAGTAAATAGATTAAATTTTAAAAACTTCTCACGCTTCTACCTACGCCCATGAAGCTGCTTCTGGCCGTTTTCGCTACAACAACAGATGTTGCAGTTCACCATATGAACAGTGCTATTCAGTAACTGGGTGATGTTATACATTATTTCTTTTGTCCGTCGTTAAACCTGTCCCACCGTAATACCATCAGGTAAGTCATTAATAAATAATAAGAAAGCAAGCGAACCTAACACGCTCCCCTGCGGTAGACCGATACTCACATCAAACTCATCCGGAAAGAGTATTGTTTGCTTTTATCCTAATTGTTCGATCACAAAGATACGATCCAAACCACTTTTTTAAATTCCATCTAATGCCAACACTTTCCAATTTTTCCAGTAAAATATCTTGATTAAGGGTATCAAAGGCCTTTGATAGATCGAAAAATATACCCCCCATCTTCTGTTTTGAATTCAACAGATTGTTTATACTTTGAGTGGGCCGTATAGCTGCATGTTCTGTAGACAATCCTCCGCGAAACCCAAACTGTTCAGGGGCGAGTATGTTGTTAGCATTTAAATAACCAATTATGCTTATGATTTCAAAATTCGGACACGAGCGCGCAGCGGGAGTGACCGAATAAAGCAATGCTGGACTGGACTGGCCTTATGTTACGAGTGTTTTACACTATTTTCTCTGTTTCGGATTGTATTTACATTATTTATTTATAGAAAAATTGTTAAAAATATACATTAAGGAAAATTTTGATAACGTCACGTAGTCGCTTGGTAGCACTGATTTATATTTGACAGTTGACTTTTGTAAGAAATATTTGAATTGAAAAGTTTGCTTAAATTAGAAAAAACTCATATTATCTGTGGGTGGAATGTCAGACGAAGATCTTCAATCTGCGCCACCAGAATAGCGGGACGTGGCCTCCAACGCCATAAGTAATTTACTACCAGGTAAATCGAAAAGCAATTATGAAAAGGAATATGAAAAATTTATGGCACCAACCTACCTCTACTAAAATAGAAAGTTACCAAAAATCGTTTAAGAATGGAGTCCATATTAATATCAAAATATATAGATCACCTAGTTCTATATATTGTCAAACAACAAAATGCATTGCGAAAACCTAAAGCCGAATATTCACAGGTTAAATCTAATGATAGCTTATTCAAATAATTCAAAGATTTAGCCGTCCCCCTCATAGCGTCGCGCACCGCAATTAAGCTACCCCCGTGCTGACCAGCAATACGACAACAAAATGATAAAATTTGAAAACCGAATATATTTATTGAATTTAATTGCTAATCTCCGTTTAGCCAGTGCTCCGTAAGCCCAACAATCTGAGGCCTCAAGTCATTTAAGAATAATACTAAGGCACCAACCTCACCAAACAAACTACGTATACTAGAGTGCAATAAGGTTAAAATATGACGAAGACGCACTTCTTCCTTGGTCAATTCTTCTAGAGTCCGTACGATTGCCCCTCGCCTCGAAAAAAACTTTCACCCGATTCCGTTGTCTCCACAGTGATCAAATTATCATAATTCACATAAGGATCACTTGTTCTATTCCAGATTGTATTTACAATATACTCCAACACCTACCTGAATATATATATCCGCTCAAGTCACTCTCATCAATAATATTATTTACTTCCACGAATTGTACATAGGTTCGATAATGTCGTAAACTTGGCTATTAAATTCGAATACTAATTCACTGTATATGTATCTGGTCCCGCGATACGGTAGCGACAAATAAATAACATTTGTATGACTCAGACATGGTGCCAAATTAGATAAATAATCATTTCTTAAGCTAATACCACGTAGGACATTATTCGTTCCCGCCACGACCATAACATAGTCAACATGTGTAAACGATCCTGTCAATTTTACTGCATCAGTCTCCACGCTTTGGTTTTACTATAGCCTCAACATGGTAGTTATCATTCAAGAGACCTTGTAGAGCACCCGACATGCCTCTAGCATGACTATATCCAAGTACTAGAATCTTTTTAGAGGCAGATATTTTCTTATTAAAATTTGAAATCGATGGTACACAGTTTTCACCCATCTCTATTGGATTAAAATTGTTGGGTAAAATAGTACTGATGTTCGGTGTGCAAGTTGATGCTGTGCTTGTATTTTCTCCAGATGTTTGAGTACATTTATCGGCTTTAAACGTGATGACGTGATCACAAAAAGGTGAGAAAAAAAATAGACGAGAAATGGTAATTGGAGAAATTGTTTGAGAATAAAGCTTATGCTATGGCTGCAGTTCAAATGGAACACGTATGGAGTTTTTCTTATAAAAATGTGGACACAGAAGGAAATGTACGTGAAGTTTTTTAGTGTAACAAAGTTAAAAAGAGGAAAGCAAAGCGCTGCAGGTGTATACCTACATTATCCCTTTATTACAAGTGAGGTATATTTATACCAATCTCAATTGGTCCATATGTGTAATGTAATTGTTGCAAGAGTAAAAAGTAAAATGCCAATGCAGTAAAAGAGAAAATCAAGTCTCTCTTTAACTTTGATTCGAAACTAAAGCTCAAAAAGATTATTAATATATTAATTAAAAAACAAATCATTTGTCCTCATTAAGAAAAATAAAATATGGATACAATGTTATGATTCTTGGCGAGTTGGAATGTTTTTGTTCAGAGAATTCAAAAGTTCCTGATGTATATGCGCCGTAACAGTCTTTCATTCGGTTTTTTGAATTCAATAAAAACTTGCTGGAAGTTGTCCTGTGATTCTAACCACATACATGCTGATTTGACATATAAATTAGTGTGGCAAGGTTTTCCTGTGTTGTTATTATTGGGAACTGAACTTGAGATCATGTTTTTGGGATAGCGGTTTGCAACAAAGAACACTGAAGATTTTATATTTCTGTTTAAAACAGTAAAACCTGCCAGTCAGGATATATTTCAAAAGTCAATTGACCCAAAATATCTTTTTTATGATGCTGCTAAAAGCATCCAGAATGCCTTTATAAATGTATTTGAATCAAATGTTACTATCATAATGTGCTGGAATGCATGTTAAAAAATATGCATCCGAAGGAGAAACGAAATGAAATATTAAAGATATTGACTTATTACAACTGAGCAAAAGTTAAAGATGTTTTTGAGAAGGCGTCATATCTGTGGTTGAAAAATGGGAGGACGAACAAAAAGTGTTTCAAAGTTGGTTCTGTCTACAAATAATGCCTTGGAATCCTTCAACAGAATTATCAAAGATGAGAAGGCTTTGCGGGATAGATTAGCTTTATCTCGTTTCGCACTTGTTCCAATAGGAATACATAAATACCTGGTCTCGCAAATGCAAAGATAATGCATGCAGTTCCTATGCTGAACTTAGATTTATGGACCAAAGCTTATCAATAGGCTTGTGAAAAAAGAAGATTGTCTCACATGTTACATCTGAAGGCAATGTTTATTTCATTCCTGCTAGCCAAAGTAATGATATCACAGATCGAGAAGAAACCGCAAATGGGAGTTTTTCCACTTTTGGAGAATTTAAAACTGTCGCATTTACCTCTTGGACTACTACTCTTCTGAATGGTCCAAAGAAATGGATTGAAGGCACATGCAATTGTCCAAGTTTTTTCAAAAAATTAATTTTTAAGTATGTAGTGGGTATTGTAATCAGCCTGAAATACGTAATCACACTCGCTGAAGACAAATCAGTTCCCATCGCAGCTAAAAAGGCGACAAAGCCGACCATCCAAAGCAAGGCAGGTGCTTCTTGTCCAATAGAGTCAGTGACCCAGAAACAATAAGTGTCACATCTTTCAATATATGGAGTAACAAGTTCTAATAATTCATCAAACAGATTTTCAATCATTCGAAAATAATTGTGAAAATCATCACTATGTGTTATTTTTTTTCATCTAAGAGATGTAAGTGCCGATATTTTGCTATCTTTTTTAACCATTCCTTTATCAATATACGCCTCCGCTTTGTTTTTCTTCAGGTAGCAAAAGCAAGTACTATCGTTAAACACACTTTTTCCATGATGATAGAATCGATGATAAAATTTAGACATCTACTCACATACTGATGTATATAGTTTATATATGTATATACTTTCCGTTTTGCAATACAGTTGACTTTTTTTTGATTTACTTGATGAAATAATTCAATCTATAACTTGTCAATTTAATAACGATGTTCTTATATTGAGATGAAAATGTTAACATTAAACACATCATTCAATGCTTATAACCTCCTTGAGAGAAGTGTGATTAAACATCATAACAATACTTATTTTGAATGATATTGTACAACATATTATTCATGAATTTAAATGTAAATGCTACAATTCTTTGTATAATCGTACCAATATGTTATGAGTTTATGTTACTGTAATCTAATGCGTGTTGCGACGCTGTTTACCGAATTGATGATAATTGCTTTTCTTAATTATATTCCTATTTTTTTTTGTTTCTGATGAAGTGAATAAATTACACGAAAGCTAAAACAGTAAGAAAGGAAATACAAGGTTTAATAGGCTGCCCACCCAAGAGCTCTTGTTTCATTGTAAACAAACTTTTTACAGCCACGACGTCTACAAATGTTAAACAGATCTTACTTAAACAGGAATTCGATAACAAATATTGTGAATAATAATGTCTGGGGACATAATTAATGTACTCTCTACGTTTAAAGACATTAAATGTAAATGTTTCCCATGTAGCAAATTTACTTTTATAAATGCTTTGAGAACAATCATACGGCTTTATACTAAGAGTTAAGATTTTATAATTAGACTTCAAAAACGTCTATCCAATTTTAATACAACTAATTTCTGACCAAAATGGGCACAAATTATACGACAATTTTATCATATAGTTAATGCAATTGGCAACGTTAATATCACAATCTTGTTTTTAGGATGATATTCTGTCAACATGTATGAAGTTTTTTCTCATTTGATTATAATACTTCTATGAAGTAATAAAGAGCTTTGTTAAGGCTGTCATTGTGGGTTTTATTGGGAACTAACAATAAGCACAAGTAAGAGATGACGGAGTATATCTCCATTTTAGAAATCATAATTATATAAGTGGATTTTTTATTATTATGAACTTTAAACAAGCAAATGAGGTAGGGGGCAAATTCAAAATACATTAATCGGCTACGATAGCTCGAAAAATCAACGCGCTTTTGAAATTTTGCAATTTAAGATAAATAATAAATGTAAAATTTACATAATTTTAAATAATATTTTTGAAGCTTTATAACTTCCAATACTAAACACGAGTTTAAAAATTTTGACGTAGTTACTCTTTCTGTAAGTAAACTATGCATTCATTATTTTTTTATCAATAATTCTAACAGTCTTTGAATAATGCTATCATGGCAGACCTGCTTACTCCATAGATTTGGAATGTAAAAAAGCTAAGCATATTATAAAATAATTTGGGCTTAGAAGAAAATGTAAAAAGCTTTTTAGATATGTACTAACAATGCCTTTAAGTATTTTAAGCAGTAATTTCGCTGTTGTGGTAGATAATTGGGAAGTGGTTATTAAAGCATTGGGTGTTATAAGTCTAATTACCTGGTGGTATAAACTAGAAAAAGCAACAGATGTGTTATTAATCTACCACCAATCTACGTACCTGTACAAAAACAAATTCCAGGGGAGCCAAGTTTCATTCGTTTAACTTTAGCACGATTACCTAAGAATTTCTTTTAAATTTCTTATTGATCGCATAATTCTAATATACGAGATAGGCGCCATAAATTCTCGGCCTGATATACAAAAAAGAAACTTGGAACAATATAAGAATTTTTATTTTTCAATATAATCTCCCCTAACTTCTATACACTTATTACGATTAATTAATAATCTGATGTTTTTCCGTCAAAATGTTCTATAACAGCTGCTTGCAGCTTACTGTAGTCCTTAAAACAACCCCTAATATCTTTTTTTAAATTAGAAAACAAAAAAGAATCACAAGGAGCCATATCCGGACTATACGGTGGATGTTCCAATTCTTGAAAGCCGCATTCGCGGATGGCAGCTTGTGAAATGGCGGCAGTATGGACGGGAGCATTGTGGTGCAATAATCGAACACCTTTTGTTAATTTTATAATATGTGCCATTCACACTTGTATTGCGCTCTTTAAAGTCAATTAGCAAAATGCCCTCACAATCCCAGAATATTGTAGCCATCATCTTTTTCGTTGATTGAATGACTTTCGCCTTTCTGGGACGACGTTCATCAGGTCGCCACCATTCCATGGACTCCTCTTTCGATAGAGGATTGTAAAACAGAACCATTGTTTCATCCCCTGTGACAATGGACCCCAAAATCGGTTTTGGGTCGTCTCCACACATGTTTAAAAACGACTGTGCACATTCGACTCGACGTTCACGTTGGAGAGCAGAAAGAAGTCGCGGTACCCATCTAGCACTAATTTTATTCATACCCCAATGGTCATGGAGAATTTGGCGATCACTTGTTTCGGAAATGTTTGTTATCACTGCTAATTCCTTCACTTTCAAACGGCGATCTTCTAGCACTAAATGCTCAATAATTGAAATTTGTTGAGGCGTTATCACTTCAATTGGTCGACCCGACCGATCAGCACCTTCCAGGGATTCTTGTCCCAAACGTAAGCCTTTTGTCCACTTTTTTACAGTTGACTACTAAGGAGCTGAATCACCGTAAACGCCGTTTAAACATTGTTTGATGTGATAAGGTATATGCCCTTCTTTTGTTAAAAATTTAATGACCGCGCGGTAATCAATTTTTGTTACTTCAGACATTTTCGTGATCTAGTCACGTTGGTTGGCTGGTTGCTAAAAACTACTAGGCCTCGAACCGTCATATTTATAGTGTACACCTCGCGTATGTGCATGCATGACGTGACGGAGTTTGAACACGTTTGAACATGTATAAGCCTGTCAGACCGAGAATTTATGGCGCCTACCTCATATATGTTCTTCCAGTACATTTAAAACTATAATCAACATCTACCTGGTTTTCTAGTAAAAGAAAAGTTAATGTTTTGGCTGGATAATCATTAAATTTTTATTTATGAATTCATTTATACACAAAATGTATCAATTTCTACAAGAACATTAATTTAAACAACTCAGATAGGGCGTTTAAAATAAGTGTTTTATTTTATTTATTGGAGAAAAGCAATTATTATGGAGATATTGGCTTACGTTTAAAAATGTTGGACGTTGTTGTTCATCATCTTGACTTTTCAGTGTTTGCAAAAAACAAAAATTGTACAACCCCAACGAAAGCATATTTTTTTATTCGTTTGATGGACTTCAGCTGTGCTGACGTAAATCATACTTCAAACATATAAAAAAAAAGTATTGCTTTCATCACTAGTTGTACAAATAACTAATCGTATTTTACTATTTTTATCTTTTTAAATTTATTTTTACAACTTATTTTGATCAGGTTGCCACGTATAAAACGTCATAAGGCCTGTGGCAGTAATGATATGGCGCTAGGTAAATTTAAATTAAAAATTCAGAATAATTACAAAGAATTACAGACGAGTCGCAACCGCTATGCCCACCTACCTGCTATTCTTGTCACTTAGGCTGCCGCTTTCTCAGTCGAAAATGGTATGGGTCGAAACTACGTAATGCAAATTAAAAGGGCGTCACCGCAAAGTTTAAACCTATCGAAGTCAAAGAATGCGGAATCGTAGATGAGAAAATCGAGGTGAGTAAGTCACAGAAGTTAAATTAAAAAAAAACATGAGACAGGGCTTTCGAATCGTATACAGGTAGATGCGATATATCACCTTATATATTAAGTCACGTTATCCGAGAATCCTTAAGGAGCTTATAAAAAAGAACAACAAGGAGGCGTCTATCGAATCACTCTGTATGACACAAAAATATTTAAAATTCAAAGTTCAAAGAAGAATTAAGTTTTAAAGTAATAACAACAATTCAACAAAATTTGAAGGTTATGAGAACTGAAAAGCTCTTAAATATAAAATACACACAATATGTAAAATTTAACTGAAAGTTCGAAGTATTTGCAAATTTTTCGTTACATAAACGGTATAAAATAGATCAAAGCGACCAAACTTAAACAATAAAATTATTCTAGATCAATCAAAATTACGATTAGCCAAACGTGCTTATCTCTTTTACAAGAAAAAAAAATTACAAAATATGTGTCAAAGGTACTAAGATTTACTCAATTACACCCTGTATGATAGGCTTCTATGTAAGGAAATTTAGGTAATAGAAAAAAAACTATTCAAAATTCTATGGTCTGAAGGGCCATTTTACAATGCGTATTCCAATTAATAATACGTCAATTTTCAAAATTAAACTAATAAGGGGGCACCTCTCTGGAACCAAGGACTTCCACTTGTTGAGTTCTACAGCTCCACGGTAAACAAAGAAATACTTCGAGTAACTTAGCAAAATAAAAACATTAGTCTGTAATTTGTTCTTTCAGTAGGATTTTTAAACATCTCCAAAATTACTATTCCAATTATTACTCTGTCTGATTTCTCTAAAGTAATAAATCTCTCTATATTTTCTCCAAGGTATTACACCTCTACTATTTCCCTAAATAGAAAGACTAATTAATTCTTCGCATAAGAAAAATGTCGAAAGAAAAACAAATACGTGGCGTGGCGGAAAATGAGATATTAACTAATTTAAATAAATAGATAAATACCTGACTCAAAAGAAAATGTCCTAATAGGCATTTGAATGATCGTATGTACTGTCTTATATACCAAGACCTAACACCATGTGGATTTATCCAAACTTACTCCGACATAAGCCGATAACTAGGAAATTGCATTAATAATAAATCTAAAACAAATGGCAAATTTCCTTGATACAAAATTCCATTCAAAAATACTCGGAAAATCAACGATCTTATGGATTTTAATCCATCCAACTAACTGAATGAAGATTGAATTGCTTAATCACACGATTAGCTTGTTACCAGACCACGATCAAAACGAGAATGACATCTATACGCCACGAAGAAGTCAATTCAACCGCGCCGAGGGAAAAAGGGGTAAAGAAGAACAATATAGACAAAAAAACTCAAACAAAGCCGAATTAATTACACTTGAATTACACCCTAAATGTTAAAAATTATTAAGAAAGAAATTACAAGAAATGAAAACAATGCGAAGTCTAATAAGGTTGAGCTGACGAATAAATTACAGATAACTGCACAAACACTACGCTAGCTTATCGACTTAAGGCGACTTAAGACAGAAGCGTTCTTAAAGTGATTCATAGATGGCCCTACCATACCGAAATATACAAAAGAGAATTTCACTTTCTTTGACTAAAACAAAAATTGTACTAATTTTACTACGATATATTTAAAAAAAAATAAAAGTAATTTCCCCGATGATTTTAAAAATGTAACAAGCTTAAACGAATCACAAATGGTGCCTAAAGCCGCTTATGCATCGATTTTGAAACCACCAGTGGAGATGCTAATAACTAAATGGGCATATAACTAATACGGTATTTTGGTTTCACAGTTACCTTTATGTAGCAAATGTGTTGTTTAAATGTCACAGATACGCTACTGAAATAGATTTTATTCCCGTCCTTTTCTAGAGGCAGAAGTGTTAGGTTTGCCTTCGATGGCTCAGTGTGTAGCAATTTTGATTCTATAAGAAGGTATAGTTCATTAACAAATGATTATTTAGTGTGTATTTGTTAGTTTATCTTCACATCCCACATATCAGTTGAACCATCTTCTATCCCTTCTTCGTCACAGTCTTTTTTTACACTGGCACCATCAGCTTCTACATTCAATATTTTTCAAATTAGTATTTTTTTTATACAATCAGGAAATAATTTAAAAAAATCAAGAGACACCTTCGACCACTCAGAAAAATATGGTTATACCGTAGTCGTCAAATTTTAATTTCGGTTTACACTTCTATCCCATGCAGAAGATGACCTTATAATATGCAGCGATGCCTGCTTGCTAACAGTGGTGGGAGAGCAACGAAGTGTCGGGGGACTCTCACGCTTTACATTTCATAGGAAACGTTTGTCGAGTGTACTGTCTTGGCAGCTTCGCTTATGTTTATCTTTAGTTTATTTCGTTGCGCTCTTTTCCTCTTTTTACTTTCGTATCAGAAATTAAAATATGTCGACTATGGTATATTACTTCTCTTCGCTGAAAAAGGATTTTATAATCGTAACGAGAATAGTCCAAACGCTTTACAAGAAACCTTGTAGTGTCATATAAGTATTTTAGATATTTACATATACTGTCGCAAAATAGATGTTATAAATTATTATTTTTAAAGAGTTATGGAAATCAGTTAGCTTATAAAACATAAATGTGTTTTACTTTTTCTTCAAAAATGCTTTTATCACTGTTTAATGAATCCATAATATAACAATTAGAATGTTGTATAAACGTTTTATTAATTTTATATAAAAGCACTTATACACCGTTTAAAAGATGAAACCACTTACAAGAATCGATAAACTTTTATATGAGTCTGGTTTTACTACTAGAACTTTAAGAAAATTTAGAAAAGAAATTTATATTTTTGTTTAGACAACGTTCTCAACATATTTTAATATTGCAATATTGTTTCCGAAAGCCAAATCGTTATAATATAATAAAAACAGCAATTTTGATACAATAAAAAAAGAACTATAAAACAATTTAGTTATAATGTGCAGAATTATTGTTAGTTCCGTTTGGACTTTATTTAAGAAAAAAGATTAACTTAAGACCAGTGTAGTGAAACTTCTGCTTATTCTTAATTTTGTGGCAATTATAACTATGGCGCGGACACGTACGGTTGATGACTCCATCGCCCATGGGCGCACTATTGAAATGTTGTATTTTTAAAGAGGTTTTAATTTTATTTATATAATTGTATAACAAGTGGCTGGTGATCTATAAAATACAAAATACCCTATTATTTGTTCATTTTCTCATCTGTAAGACTTGTTCTCTTTGAATTAAGTACATCCTTGTAGATCAAGCACATTTACTTCATGATCTTGAAACCATTCTTTTAATTGACGCGATTTGTGAATTGGACAGTTGCTGGAATATAAAGTTGTTTTCTGGAAATACTTGTCGCACTGAAGGTAACATCACGCTTTCTAAAATCTGTATACCGAGGTCGACATATTTTAATTTCTGATAGGAAAGTGGTAAGAGGAAAAGAGCGCGACGAATTAAACTAAAGATAGATATAAGCGAGGCTGCCACACTGGACATTTGTAAGGCGTGGGGGTCGCCCGCCACTCCGTTGCTCTCCCTCCACTGTTAGCAAGCAGGCATCGCTGTATATGATAAGATCATCTTCTGCATATGATAGAAGTGCAAACCGAAATTAAAATTTGACGCTTACGGTATATACTGGACTTGTAAGGCGTTCTTCCACGTGGAGTAATATTCCATGACTATTTGCGGATATCCAACCCCACATATTTACTGAGAACTTACGATTATTTTCAATTCTATTAACGTATTTGATGTTATACCTTTGATTTCTTGGTCTATAAACCCTCAATCGCCCAGATTTAGACGAATTGAACGTTTTTTCATCGCTAAAAATGACATGTTCCAAAAAATGTCATCTTTAACAATGTACTCTAGAGCAAAACACATTCTAATTTCTTTGTGCCTGGCAGTAAGTTTCACTTTTCTAGCTGCTGAGTAGCACTTTAAATTTCTTTCCCGAACGCGACGACGAGCTGTTGGAAAACCTGTAAAATTTACTGCGTCTACGGCAGTTGTAAAGGGACTATTTTCAATAACCTGTATCATCAATTTCACGTGTTGAAGCGCGGGGACGTCCAGAACCAGGTAACCTTAGCAGAGATCCTCTTTCCCTCCAACGTCTTACTATAGAATTTACTGTGCTTTTTGAAAATCCCATTAGTTCTGGTACAGCAGCCTCGGATAGTCGAGTTTCAATTAAAAAGAAGGTATTTTTACTTTACTAAAATAAAAAATTGGTGCCATTATTATGACAACTAAATTTAATTTTGACAATTACTGTGAAAAGTAATTATCAATTAAGATGAAATATTTAATTCGTGACAGATGAGAATTTTTTTTTATTGACATTGACGACCTAAATTTAATGCTAGTAACTGTAACACGTCCTAAGCAATAACTGAACAAAATTGCAATAATTATATTCGGCACATGGAATCATATTTGGGAGACTGTTTAAGCAAAAATGAGATATTGAATTAATATAGTTGTAGTTAAAGTTTATTTCAATGTTTCAGTAATATTAGCCAGGCACTTTTGTTTGCATGCTGTTTTTTCTAATACTTTTATGTAACGTAATGTATTGGTATTCTGTAGTGTTCAATAAATGTGAAAAGCATTTGATATAAAGTGAATAAGGTTTGGTAAAAGAGGAATCTTATTTGACTTATAATGTCATTGTGACAAGACATGAGAAACTCATTTGAAAAAATGTGAAACACAATTGACAAAAGGGGAAAAGCAAATAAAAAGTACTGTAATGTGCTCAATTTGACTAAGGGGATATTTTTAAATACATATTTATAGAGTATTTCCCTTTTTCTGGCCGTTGCGAACATATGCCTTTCTTGGCAATAAAACGGTATTATTAAACTTAATTTAAATATATTACAAGCATATAAGATCAATTATTCGAATATAGATACGTCTGTGCAGTTTAAAATATGCATGATTACATATAACCGCACTGATAACAATGAGAATTATAATATGGTATCTAGGTAACGCTAATACATATGACATCAAATTTAGTGATTTTCCTAAAACGCCAACATCACACTGTAAAATGAAAACATATATTGATGTTAAACCCGCGGAAAATAGAATAAGATCATGTCAATCAATTTCTATCGTATGTTCAAGGTAGGGAGGGAGTGCTTATTATAAGTAATATATAGGAAATATTGCAGATTCACGCAGTTTGCATAAATATAATAATTTTCTGACTGATAATTTCGTGTTTGTTATAAAAATGCACCATACGAATTAGTCTAATTACACTGAAATTAATTAGAAGGAATTTCATTAGGGAAAATTTCACGGTAAATACTTTTCCAAACTACAATTTCAGGTACATTAGGTGGGTACCTTAACTACTATAAATCGTAAGAAAGAATCTTATTCATATTTTAAATATCACTAAGAATAATTAAAAACTACAATTGTCAGTGTATATAAGTAATGATGATCGTGTATTTACGGAAAAAAACGTGTTCTACTAATGACAATGCCAATTAGTATGTACAAAAAATAACTCTTAAAAATCATAAAACAACTTCTACTAGTAACATAACAGATGATAGTAATAGTGTTATTGATTGTATGTTCGAAATTACATATAATTATTGTTTAATTAAACTAACTAGTTCAAGATGCATAAAATAGAAATAAATACACTGTTAATCATATTTGAACCTTGTTTTTTATCCTGGGTAATAGTAATTACTTTTTCTCAATTATAGAAAAATTATAAAATTTGACAGATAACAGAGATCACGAGGCAATATTTAATTTGTTCATTTGTAACCCTTTATCTATCACATTGATGTTTACTGTATCGTACAGAATTTCCATTTAAATCTTACAAATTTGCGGCTGCAGGTGGTAATCATTCCAAAATTTGTTGTTTGCTTTCCTAACTGTCATTTTAGTAATATTTAATCACAGAAGTCTCTACGCTATAATAATAATAATAATGATAATGATAATAATAATAAAAAAAACTTTATTGCCCAACAGTTTACAATCAGTTAAACAGGACAATTTATTACAATGTTACAACTAGCGAGTATGTAATCAACCAATATATGAAATAGACATAGGAGGTAGGCGCCATAAATTCTCGGCCTGACAGGTTTATACTGGTTCAAACGTGTTCAAACTCCGTTACGTCATGCATTCACATACGCGAGAAGTACGCTATAAATATGACGGTTCGAAGCCTAGTAGTTTTTAGTAACCAGCCAACCAACGTGATTAGCGCACGAAAATGTTGAGTACCGCGTGGTCATTAAATTTTTAACAAAAGAAGGGCACCTTATATATTATATACCTTATCACATTAAACAACGTTTAGACGGCGTTTACGGTAATTCATCTCCTTCGTATTCAACTATAAAAAAGTGGGCAAAATGTTTCCGTTTGGGACAAGAATCCCTGGAAAATGCTGATCGGTTGAGTCGACCAATTGAAATGATAACGCCTCAACAAAATTCAATTATTGAACATTTAGTGCTAGAAGATCGCCGTTTGAAAGTGAAGAAATTAGCAGTGAAAACAAACATTTCCGAAACAAGTGTTCGCCGAATTCTCCATGACCATTTGGGTATGAATAAAATTAGTGCTAGATGGGTACTGCGACTTCTTTCTGCTCTCCAACGTGAATGTCGAGTCGAATGTGCGCAGTCGTCTTTAAACATGTGTGGAAACGAATCAAAACCGATTTTGGAGTCCATTGTCACATGGGATGAAATAGTGGTTCTGTTTTACGATCCTCTATCGAAAACTGAGTCCATGGAATTGCGGCAACCTGCTGAACCTCGTCTCAGAAAAGCGAAAGTTATTCAATCAACGAAAAAGGTGATGGCCACAATATTCTGGGATTGTGAGGGCATTTTGCTAATTGACTTTAAAGAGCACAATACAAGTGTGAACGGCACACATTATGCGTCTTTATTGGATAAATTAAGGGACAGTATTCGTGCAAAACGTCTTGGAAAATTGACAAAAGGTGTGCGATTATTGCACGACAATGCTCCCGTCCACACAGCCGCCATTTCACAGGCTGCCATCCGCGAATGCGGCTTTCAAGAAATGGAACATCCACCGTATAGTCCGGATATGGCTCCTATGTAATTTTTTTTGTTTTCTAATTTAAAAAAAAGACCTTAGGGGACGTAGTTTTAAGGACGACAGTGAGTTGCAAGCAGCTGTTATAGAACATTTTGACTGAAAAAAAATCAGATTATTTTTACAAGGGTATTGAATTATTAATTAATCGTTGTAATAAATGTATAGAAGTTAGGGGAGATTACATTGAAGAATTAAAATTCTTATATTGTTCCAAGTTTCCTTTTTGTATATCAGGCCGAAAATTTATGGCGCCTACCTTGTAGTATGTCTTACAACGCAAAGAGAAGTCAATTGTATAAATTAAATGAGACTTATCCAATAGAGTGAATAGAGAGACAAAATAGTATAACAGAGCCGACGCTGGAGTAGTTATCACAATGTAAGTTGATTTTGTTAAAATTTGAGCACATTGAATAAATAGGTGATCTAACCGCGACATTAGTTTTTGGGAAAGGTAAATTGAAAGCAAGTGCATGACGCGACGCAGGACGGGGTACAGTGAATCTTATTTCCTGAAGTAATTCAGGAGAATCGTCTGTGTTGTGAAGCAATTTAAACAAAAAACATATATCCGAGGCAATACTCCTGAAATGGAGAGAAGTTAATTCAAAACGAGTTAATAATAGACAGTGGTCGGCATTCTACACGGATAAACTCTGTCAACCCGACTCCATAAGAATTTAACAAATTTGCGCTGAACCAATTCAAGCTGCCGTATATAACAGTATAAAGTGGATACCACACCACACAAGCATACTCAAGCCGTGACCTAACCAACGAGAAGTATAACACCCTTATTGAATCAGGATTGGTAAAAAATCTGTAATTGCGGACGATAAATCCCAGCATTCTCAAAGCAGCTGAAGTGACATTGTCAAGTCCCACGTCGGCGCCGTCCAAATCAACGCCATTTATACAATAGACAAAAGTACATAGTACCGCACAGCGCGAAAAGGACATAGATTTACACTTCGATACATTCAGTGGTTAGTTATTCGCAGTATACCAATGAAAGTGGTATCCAGATACAATCTGAAATCAAAGAAATACTACAACAAATCTTTAAATCATCCGCGAAGAGCAGCTTATTACAACCAATCACGGAAGTGATATCATTAATAAACATACTGAATATGAAGGGACCTAAATTAGAACCTTCTGGGATCCCATAGGTAGCGGTATAAGTGAAAGAAGAGGATCCATTGTAAAAAAACGTACTGAGAACGATTACTTCCTTGGATAGCATAAGGTTAACAAGAGCATCATTGAGGCCAAAGGCTCTGGGTTTCATGGTAAGAATAGTGTGATCCAAACGATCAAAGGCCTAGCAAAATCAGTATACACCACATCAACCTGCCCTCTATTATCCAACCTATCCGAATTAAAATGAGTATGCCTCGCAAGTGTAGTAGAAACTGACACGCAATCAATATCATATTTTTTACAACATATCGAACAACAAATAATTCTGTGCGATTCATTATCCTTTCCACAGTTAACACAACCAAACCATTTTTTATAAACAACAATAAAGGATAATTCAGACCACGGTAGGAAAGCAATAGAGAACAGAGGTAAAATTGCAGGTTGATAAATTAATATATGTATGTTAAATAAATATACAGGCATAAACACCAAAGAAAAAGTGCAAAACAACTGTTAAAAGAAAAAAGTATAAGAAATATTCATGAAAAGAAACGAATACTCAATTATAGAAAGAATTTGTATACATAATACACATACCATTAGAAAGCGCACATTTCAAACTATCCACTGGTAGTAATTTTAAAATAAACTCATTATGAGAAGTCAACAAAAAAGAACAAATTCTAGAGAGCAAAATATTCACGCACTTCAATGGCAAATACCATATGCGTTTTTAAGCATAGAACCATCGATATTATCCATGTAGTATCATCAGATGGTATTCATTTATCAAATACGGACATTCATTAATAATAAACTACTCAAAAATGAATAGGGAATTAGATCTTTTTTAACAGATCTGATTAATTCGATTAAATTTAACGTATTTTCTCAAACTATAGATAAATTAGAAGGCCCACAGTCGTTTGTGGACATTTTATTTGGTAAATGTCTTTTCTATGTGATAAAATATTGAATCTTGTATTTTAACCTTAAATTAATTTAGAATACAAAATTAAAAAAATTACATTTTTTGACAAATATTATTCATTTTAAACGTTATTTCACATTTTCACGATGTCAAGACGTCATTTAAATAAAGAAACTTTTGATTTAATTGCGTTATTGCATCAGCGAGGGCAATCTGGAGCAGAAATTGCCGCAATATTTAATGTGTCTCCAAGTGTTGTTAGTAGGGCTCTAACAAGATTCCAATAGACAGAATCTGCATGGAGAAGACCCGGTAGTGGATCTGAGAGGAAAACAAATCAGAGACAAGGCCGCTACATACGAATTCAGACAAGGATGAATCCGTTTAGAAGTGCTGTATGGTTGCAAACACAGTTACGTGCCGCAACTGGAGTTAGAGTTTCGGACCAAACCATCAGAAACCGTCTGAGGGAAATGGATCTTCATAGCTGCAGGCCTGTGAGACGCCCAAAATTAACTAATGCCAACAGAATGGCTAGAAGAGCTTGGGTTTACCAACGACTAGCAGAAAATTTTCAATGGGAGCATGGTTTATACACCGATGAACCCAGATTCTGCTTATTTAGTGATAATCGTAGAGTAAGGGTCTGGAGATCTCGAGGAAACCGTTATAGACGCGAGTTTACAAAAGCTGTGGTGCCTTTTGGTGGCGGTGTTATCATGGTGTGGGCGGGCATTAGTTTGAATGTACGTACGAACCTCCATCTCTTTGAAAACAATGTCAATGGACACATATACAGAGATGACATTATTCAGCAATATGTGGTCGACTTTCGTGAGGCTGTGGATGAAAACTTGTTTTTTATTGATGAGAATGCACAACCTCATCGTGCACACATTGTAATGCAAGCAATAAATGACCTCCATATTAGCCATCTACCTTTACCACCAACGTCTGCCGACTTGAATCCAATTGAGCACATTTGGGACAGACTTCAAGAACAGCTCAACGAACATAATCCAACCCCAGTTAACGTGCAACACTTGCGGTAAATTTTACCGCTGTGTTGGAGAAGAGTGTCACAAGAACACATTAATAATTGCATTATGAGTATGCCCCGAAGATGTACAGTTGTGAGAGACGTCCGTGGCCATTATACACGATATTAGAATTAATTGTTACAGAAAAATGTTTATTTTAGCTATTGATAAAAAAGTTGCTTATTTCATAATTGATTATTTCTTAGCAATCTAACGATTTTTCTGAATAAATATACTTGAAAATTTGAAATTGTTGTGTACAATTATGTATATAATATAATACACAACAAATATTTACCCATATTTTCTAAAAGAATACAAAAAAATGAAAATTCCTTATTCATTTTTGAGTAGTTTATCTTAAAAATAATAATGACGCAAATTGTATAATTTAAAGAATAGGTAATGTAAAAATAGGAATAGGCTGCCATTGGGATGCCATTGCAAAAGCGTACTGCATGCTGAGCGCACTCAAAGAAGTCGAAGCGCGTCCATGACTCTAGGGCAACAATGGCAATATATTTTCAAATTAATTTAACGTCATTAGTCATGAGTCGAAAAAATCTCCTAATCTGCGGATAAATTAATACTTTATAATTTGAACATGCCTGTAGAAGTGATCGATGTGTGTGTAATTAAGAATTTTTCAAATTTACGCAATATCTCATACATACAAACACACCGCCACTTCTTGTGTAATAAGTAGAGGGCCGGACGTCCCAGGTTTAAACTACGACGGGGTTACAATGGAGCAAAGAAATAATGTAAACAACAAACATTTACTGAATAGCATTATTCATGTGGTGAACTGCAACATATGTTGTTTACTTGAAAAATTATTGGAAACGACAACAGAAAATGCCCATCAAAAAAGGAATTTATGAGTAAAACCCTTTCTTCATCGGCGTAGGTAGAAGCGCGAGGGGTTTCTAACATTTATTATATTTACCTTATCTTTCCCAAGAGAAATAAAGTTACATATATGTATATACCTATTCATATTTACGTTAGTTTCGATTTTTCATTGTTTTAACTGTTAATTACGTACTTCGTAATTTATGTAATAGTTCCTGTTTAATCCCGTTTCATTGAATCGACTTCTCCCAATTATCTAGACGTAAGTATGCTCTGGATTTCGTTTGTTTCAATAACATACGCGTACATTTTTAGTTATCATTTATTTAGATCTAGAACATTGTTTAAGTTACTTTTTCAGATATAATATGGAAGAACGTCGAGAAATACATCGTGAAACAATGGCGAGTTGGATTGAGGGTCATACTGATTGTATGTCCATTGTCAGTGATTCCGATATTTATTGTAAAGTCTGTAAAATATCGTTACAGAATGCCCAAAAAGGGCACGTACAACGTCACTTAGCATCGCTAAAATATACACGGAAATTGGATCCCTTGAAAGCTGATAATTTTAACGAAGACTCTGTGAAACTTTAATGGCGGCTAATATCCCATTAAAAAAACTTGACAATCCCACTTTCAAAACATTTCTTCAAAAATATACTTGTCGAAATGTTCCTGATGAATCCACCTTACGCAAATTTTATGTTTCTAAGTGCTTCACGAAATTAGTAGAATGCATTAGATGACATCTTTCAAATCAGTATCTATGGATAAGTGCCGACAAAACTGTCGATATATTAGGACGCTGTGTGGTAAATGTTGTAGCTGGTGTACTACATCCAACTATTTCATATAACGCATATGTAATATAGCATCTAAAGTTATAAACACAGTTGATGCGGAAACAGTTGCTAAAACCATTGACGAGAATTTCCACAAAATGCGTCATTCGGACGACAGGTACAAGGAAAAAATACTTTTATTAGTTAGTGACATTGCCGCATTTATGTTAAGAACAGAGAGACTATTAAAGGAAACATATCCCTATATGCTGCATATTACTTGTGTGGCACATGCTCTCCACAGAATCTGTGAATATATCAGAGACAACTATCCGTAAGTTGATAGACTTGTATCCGCTTTTAAAAAAGTTTTCAGAAAAACACCATCGAGAGTGGCCCTTTACAGGGAAAAACTTCCATCTTTGTCACTGCCACCCTCGCCAGTAATAACTAGATGGGGAACATGGCTGGAAGCTACTAGTTTTTATGCAGAGAATTTCGATAGTTTACAAAATTTCGTTACATGTTTAAATGACGATGCTCGAAGTAGTTCTGAGTGCAAGGAACTAACACAAAATCCAAATTTAAAAAATCAGTTGTTATTCCTTCAGGAACACTTTGGAAATTTGCCTAAACTAATCACATATTTTGAAAATCGAAATCTCAAATTAAAAGATGGATTAACAACATTAGATGTGGCTATTAATAATTTCAAAAGTATTCCAAGTGACTTCGGATGTGGCTTTCGGCAAAAGTTAGACGCAGTTTTTAATAAAAATCCAGATTTGATAACATTGCCGCAATTGTGTATGGGGACAATGACACAAAATCTAACTACTAAATACGTTGAAATAAAGAATATTTCCAGTATGCACCTATAACCAGTTGCGATGTAGAAAGGACGTTTTCTATCTACAAAGATGTACTTAATTTAAAGAGAACAAGTATTACAGAAGAGAACCTTGAGAGTGTATTGCTAGTAAATATTAATACTCCTTTACTGAACAAATAATAAGTATTTTGTATTTTATAGATCACCACCCACTTGTTATCCAATTACATAAATAAAATTAAAACCTCTTTAAAAATACAACATTTCAATAGTGCGCCCATGGGCGATGAGTCATCAACCGCTCGTGTCCGCCCGCTAGTAATAAGATAAGTTAGGAAATTGCTATTGCGAAAGTGCACGGTATACTGTCTCGCTAAGAAACAATGGCAATATATTTTCAAATTAATTTAACGTTAGACGTGAGTTGAAAAAATCGCTTTATCTGCGATAAATTAGTACTTTGTGATTTGTGTATGTCTATAGAAGAGAAGTGACACTAGATCGACACGTGTGTAATTAAGGTTTATCTCATACACACAAACATAAGTATTGACTTTACTCGTACAGCCCTGGTATTTCATGTTAATTTATGCTTTACGAGTTAAATCAGTCATCTTAAATGTTAGTTAATTACGTATATCGAGAAATTCCAATATATTTCTTTAATGTCTTAACCATAAAATTAGAATAAATTATAAAATTGCCATTGATTTAGTAATTGCAACAAACAAGAAATACATTCAAAAATGGTATTTTTTAGATACAGTTCCCGTGGTATAATAGCCTTTTTTGTAATGAACTACTTCATTAGAATTACATTTAAACTTATAAGACCTTTCTCAATTTGCAGTGTTTGTTGAAAGCAGGGGATAACATACAATATACGCATTTTAGTATTAAGTTTCGTATAAGATTAGAAAGAGGTACATAAATAGGTAAACCAATGGTACTATTTATGAAATACGGTATGTAAATGACTTTTTATTACCTTTAGCCACGGTTGTCGAAAATCTAAATTTATACGTATTTGCGGCAGGCGGGAATCCACCTGTCTAATTTGGCACTTACAAACAAATATGTCAAAAGCCTGTTTGAGGGAGGTTTTCTGAACAATTTAGATAATCTGGTTACATTTCATAATTTGTATTTTTGTTTTTATTAAGAAAAACTTCAATATAAAAAGACAAGTATTGGGTATCCCATTTAAACTGCCTATTTTGAATTTAGGACCGTACAGTATTGTTGTTTGACAGCTGTCATGTGAACATTGACGTTTAGTCATGGAGAACTACAGGGACGAATTTGTGGAACTGGGAATCCAAGAGTGATCCTTCAACGTCCCATGCATCCACCACGGGACACTGTTTGGTGTGCATTTTGGGCTAGTGGAGTGATTCAACCGTTCGTCTTCGAGAATGCGATCACCGTCAACGGCGTTCGTTACCGTGAAATGATAAACAATTTCTTCTTGCCTCAAATTGCTGAAATGGATCTCAAAGACATATGGTTTCAACAGGACGCCCAACCTACCACACAGCGAACGAAACAACAGAATTACAGAAGACGAAATTTGAAGGGAGAGTTATCTCGCGCCGCGCCGCGGTGATGTGAATTGGCCACCAAGATCATACAATTTCGTCAAAAGTACCACCTGTCACTAGGTGGCCGTTTATCGGATGTTGTGGCCATACATAACCTCCACTCTTTATTACAATAAAAACATCAGAACTTTTCAAATAAACACTGCCTTTTTTTGAGATTTCAAACTATGCGGTCCAGTGAACTCTACACTAACGTAACTGGAAGGGACGCGTAATGCAAAGCAGTGAGGCAGATATATTTTTAGGCAACCCGCAGTACTTTAGTATCGCTCTTTCTTTCTAGCACATTGTTTTGTTTGGGGTAGGGACTGCGATTAATTTAAATTGAGATTAATTTATGCAAATATAATTTTATAAACGCTATTTTTTGTTTTATTATATAAATGCTCTTTAAACACAATTTAAAAAATGCATATTCCTGCCCCGGTTGTTGATGAAAATAGAGAATTATTGGAAAAAAGGTCGCCAAGAAACAAATCAAATGCATATAATATATTGCTTGTTTTCAAATATTTATTTTCTTCACACAAATAGTTAATTAAAGTATGTACACATATAGTAAGATAAAATAAACTATACCTATACCATAATTACTACTGTCAACAGTTCTTAAATAAAATAACTTTGGTCATTTTCTGTCTGAGAGAAGCTTCCTTCCCATGATATTTTAAATGAAAAGGTTTTGCTTGGTGATGCATCCTACATTTTAGTAATAGATCAACGATATCTCTAATCAGCTGGAGCTCGTGTAAATCCTCGCACAAATACTCTTCGGATGGAGGATGCTTAGGTACAAATAAATTTACCTCAGTACCAAAATTATGTATGGCCATTTTCTGTAATCGGGCTCTAATGCTTGTTTTAGTTTTCATGAAATCCTCCTTTTTTCCATGTAACGCAATAATTGTCTCTCTATGAAATACAAAAGTGTCTATTTCACTAGAAATATTGGTCTGAATGCCAATTTCTACAGTTTTTATGAACTTAAAGATAAACTTCCATCTTGTGTAATTCCATACAACCTGATATTTCTCGATTCAACAGATAATTAAATATACTACTTATCAGAACTATAATTGTTAGTATGAACAACACATGCGTATAACAATACTTAAGTTATATCAATACTTATATCAGCCCTCATTAACACTACGTGCTTTATTAATTTTTATTAAATGTTTGGGAAAAGCAAATATACTTGGTAGCTTTAATTGGAGGAACCTGGTCTACTTTTATAGTCACTGTCAGTAAAATGTAGTCTACAAAATTTAGTGGTTTTGGACGGATACCATTTATCTTTGCGGATTGCTTTGATCCAAAGCTCCAATATTTCCGGACGTTTGAAAGGAAAACTACAAATAAGTTTTATTAATTTATTAATAACAAGAAAAATGAGTGTGCTTAAAACCACACGGCAGAAGTGAAAACTTCATCAAGGCTCTCCCATGTAACGGTCGCCGAAAGAATCGCCAAATTGAAGACGTAATAAGCGACCACAAACACCAGAATTTCACAAACATTCATCAATTTTCACATTCATTCGTTAATTTTCAACAAAATCTTCCGCCATTTTGTTTTTTTTGACATTTTGACTTTGGAATCGTGATCGGCGACCCCCAAAACCCCTGTATCTAAAATTTCACATCCATACGTCAATTTTCAAAAGACTCGTCCGCCATTTTGTTTTTTTTGACATTTTGACTTTGGATTTGTAATCGGCGACCTAAGACACCCCCGTATGTAAAATTTCACATTCATACGTCAATTTTCAAAAAATTCTTCCGCCATTTTGTTTTTTTTGACATTTTGACTTTGGATTCGTGATCGGCGATCTAAGACACCCCCGTATCTAAAATTTCACATTCATACGTCAATTTTCAAAAAAATCTGCCGCCATTTTGTTTTTTTTGTCATTTTAACTTTGGATTCGTGATGGGCGACCTCAACCCCCCCCCTAATTTAAAATTTCACATTCATACGTCAATTTTCAAGAAAATTCTTCCGCCATTTTGTTTTTTTGACATTTTGATTTTGGAATTGTGATCGGCGACCCCCAAAACACCCATATCTAAAATTTCACATCCATACGTCAATTTTCAAAAAACTCGTCCGCTATTTTGTTTTTTTTTGACATTTTAACTTTGGAATCGTGATCGGCGAACCCCAAAACCCCCGTATCTAAAATTTCACATTCATTCGTTAATTTTCAACAAAATCTTCCGCCATTTTGTTTTTTTTGACATTTTGACTTTGGAATCGTGATCGGCGACCCCCAAAACCCCTGTATCTAAAATTTCACATCCATACGTCAATTTTCAAAAGACTCGTCCGCCATTTTGTTTTTTTTGACATTTTGACTTTGGATTTGTAATCGGCGACCTAAGACACCCCCGTATGTAAAATTTCACATTCATACGTCAATTTTCAAAAAAATCTTCCGCCATTTCGTTTTTTTTGACATTTTGACTATTGATTGGTGATCGGCGACCTAAGACACCCCCGTATCTAAAATTTCACTTTCATACGTCAATTTTCAAAAAATCCTTCGGCCATTTTGTTCTATTTCGACATTTGAATTAGTGATGGGCGACCGTAAAAACTCCCAAGTGCCTAATTTTAATCAGAAGAGAGATAAATTGATTTCAGCCGGCTCCGCCCACTGTGCACGTTTACGTAATCGTTTAAATTAAAATTATTTCGTGGTAGAGGCACATAAATGTCGAAAGCAATCCTCCTTTTCCCCTTTAAGGAAATACACACGTTCTGGAATTATCGTATTTTAATTCAAATCATTATTAAAATATTAATCGACCCCTGTATAGATAAAAATATCATGTCATGTGTGAGACCGTTATGTATTGTGTGGAGATGCAATTCGCCGGACCGTAATACATTGATCGCCAGTGCACATGAGAATCTGATATTTATTTTGCGCCTGTCCGGAATACATTGCTATCAGTGCACATTTAAACGGCCATTTTTCTTACCAAATCCTTCTGCAAACGACCTTTAAATTGCCGGTACCTTCGATTGCGTGCGACTGCCGTCTCGAAATAAGCATACAAAAGGTCCCAAAAAGCCGGTTCCTTAAAACCCCGAGTCTTGATGAGCCCTCGCAACCTTTAAAATGTCATATTTCACGCTTAAAAGTGAATCTGTGGTGCAACTCACTTCGCCTGTCAGTTTGACGTTTCTCGGGATTTTTTGATTGTCACGTGATTCTTTAAAAGCCCATATCTTTACAACCGCTCCACTTCAAATTCAATGTCGCCCGTACACCAATGCCAAAGGGAAGCTTTTAATTTCGCGTATCCAGAGAGGAGTTCTTTGCACAGTTTTGCCGATTTTTGTCGAATTTACGGTTCGTTTGGTAACCATGGCGACCCGAGCGTTACATAGCCGAGCGTGACGGCTCAATCTCGTTCAGTGCCCACAATCAACGCGCCCATAGAAGTTTACACTTCAATAATTATGTACCTTATGAGCCTAGTCTGTGTAAACAACCACTTTGTACTTACGAATATAACGGTATTTTTTTAATAGGATCATTCAAATTATTGCAGCCACATGCAACACAATTTAAAACAATTTTCACAAAATCTGAAATTTAAATTCACACGAAAATGGAAAACCAATAACCATATGTCACGTTACAGCATTAATGAAGCAGATACACGTGAAATCACCTGTTTACCTTGAATTTCTACACGTGAGCAAGTTCCGTGCGTACTAACAAACAAGGTAGACAGTGACACAAATACTAAAGTATCATGTTGTCTTCGTTGTTTGCGCCTGCCTCACTACTCTTCATACGCCGTCGCGGCGCGGATGCCTTCCAGTTACGTTAGGATAGAGTTCACTGATGCGGTCCTAATAGGACACCCTAATTATGTATGCATTCTTGAGAGAAACGAGAAATACCTACTTTCTAACTGTAATTTCAAATGCCAATTCTGCAAAACTTTGAAATGATCGTTTTCTATTTACATAAAAACAAGTCTAAATGGTAAAATCGGGTGATCAGTCTTGGAGCAGATCAGTAATAAATGGAATATCTTGTAATCCGTTTATCTGAAAAGATCTAGTCTAATTATTTTTTTCGATTTCGTTCGTAAAGTTAATCAAAGCAGCATCAATGTCTAACTTCCAAGTTCTTACGCTTCTAATTAATGCAATATTATCAACAACTCACTATGAGTTCTGAGTAATTAAGATGGGGGAGTCAGATTTTCGTCAAAAGTGATGAAAAACTAAATTAACTGACAAGACCAAATCAAATATTTAATTTAAAAGAATCTGTGATGGGAATTTATTTTCAGCTACATCTATTCCACTGACCTGTTTGGTAGACAGTCACTTGAACTTCTTTCTATTGAACCTATTTGTTTGAATTTATTAATTATTTTAGTTACTCTCATGTCAAGAAATGTGCTTATTTATTACTAATCTGCTCCAAGACTGATCACCCGATTTTATACATTTAGACTTGTTTTTATCTAAATATTTAAAGCACAAAGTAAATAGAAAACGATCATTTCAAAGTTTTGCAGAATTGGTATTTGAGATTACAGTTAGAAAGTAGGTATTTAAGACCGCATATCTTGCATTAAACTCTATTATCACTTCCAAGTAAGGTTTTTCTACTGCAAATTAAAACCATGTTACATTGTAAATTTCGATTTGTGATTTTTAGAGCGTAATTTTCAATCCTTTTATTTTTGGAAGCCTGTGCACTTTAAATTAAGTTTAGAATCCTAATTTTATGTTAAAAGTTTCGCATTACCTTCCAGATTTATTTATTTATTTATTTTCTAGACTTCTGGTGATATCTCTATAAGTTTGTCTTAATGGTCGACTCTTATTTATTTACTTTCTAAAATAATTTTAAATATTGTACATTTCTTATTTTCAATTTCTTTCGTTTTCTTCAAGCAAATCTAGTTTTTTACTTTTTTCTTGTATATGCAGGATTTTATAGTTATTATTAAAATTATGATTATTTTTTATACAATGACTAGCAAAGGTAGAATCTGATTTCCTATCTCTATAACTTCTTTGATGTTCGGATATCCGTTGAGTAAAGGTTCGACCTGTTTGGCCAATGTATGACATATTACACTCACATGTTAATTTATAGACACCTGAACCAAGCTTTTCGTCTGATTTGTCCTTATTGTTTTTTAAAAATCCTTCAACTGTATTATTAGTTCTAATTTAATAATAACTATAAAATCCTGCACATACAAGAAAAAAGTGAAAAACTAGATTTGCTTGAGTCTCTAGAAATTTCTAGGTACAATAAATTAGGATTAGCATTAAATGACCATACTGATATATGTACTCCCCCTTACTTTCTTTATATTTGTAACCTTAGGCTTAGTATATATATCTTGTACATTTGTAAATTTATCATTCATTCATCCACCTGATGAAATCACTGTGTGACGAAACAATATTGTAGTGGAATTACTATTAAATTTATTTTGAAACTTAAAATTATGGCATAATTTAATTTAATTTTAAAATGTATGGTGTGGAATATTCTGTAATTAGTCGAGGGTAGATTTTCTTGAATGACTATTACTGAGCTATTGTCGCTTTTTGATATAATTTTGTCAGTACTATACTATATTAATTAAAACCATAAAACTGACAAAATTATATCAAAAAGCAACAATAGCTCAGTAATAGTCACTTTTAAAGAATTAACGTCCTACATTTTTTTGATGTGAAATTTAATAAGAAATTCAAAATTGATCTGATATACAGGGTGTTCCGTTTGAAAAAATTGACTTTTATACAAAAACTAACAAAATTATATCAAAAAACGACAGTAGCTCAGTAATAGTCACTTTTAAAGTATTAACGTCTTACATGTTTATAATATAAAATTTAATAAACAATTCAAAAATTAACTGATATATAGGGTGTTCCATTTAAAAAAATTGACTTTTATACAAAAATGTGTCATGTAATTTTAATCCAGTTTTCTGCACATGCAGTTAGTAACTGTAAAAAAATAAAACATGCTTCTTTTAGAACCTCTTATTGTAAACAAAACTACAAGAAATTTTGTCCATCCAATACGTCGTTTTCGAGAAATATAATTTTATACAAATATTAAATTTTTCAGAAAAATGGGAATGAGTCAAAAACTTTAGATTTTAGGCCTATACTGACTAAAAATTATACCGGGAATACAAAAATACCATATATTAATTTCATCTTGGAATGCGTTACGTAAGATATGGTTTTCTAATTACATCTATTAACTACGTCAGTAATCAATATAATTAGAGCTGACGCACGTTATAATTCACAGAGATTACACACATTCTAATACCATTAAAACTGACAACAGAGCTCGTTTTGTAAAAAAAATATACGTATGTTTTTGATCTTATTATACAGGGTATATCACGACAAGATTTCGTTAGAACAATATAGAAAACTAATAAGAGTTGAGTTTTGAAATTTCGCAAATATTAGTTTCGCCTTAAACTCTTTCTAGTTAAAATAGTTTTGAATTGCATTTTCTTCGGATCATTCTTGCCGAAAACAACCAAAAGAAAACCTGTATTGTAGCGTAAGTATTAGTTATTATAAATTTTGTTATGGATACGTTATGAAACATTTACGGTTTTTCTACAATCTAAATCAATATAATAAATAAGTTCAGAAAGACTGAAGTCTTAGAGCATTTCAATTACTAAATATATTACATTATAGTTATTGTATCGTGAATAATTTTTTCTTTGGTTTTATCAAATGTCACTGATAGAAGTAAAAATAGATCCGGCAACATATACGAGTTGTCATGGATCTAGTATGACGTGCAATTATGAATGTAACGCGTTTCCTCTATATACATTATTATCGTTATTTCTTACCTTTCTTCTCTGGTATTTAATGAAATATTAAAAGCTATCTTTGTCAGCATAAAAAATTACAATTTAACATTGTTATTGTAAGTTAATTTTCTGGTGTTTAATTACACACAAATATTCATCATATATGACTTAATTTTAAATTCGCTTTGCGAACAATGGCATTTACTGAAGACTTTTCTAAAACGCAAAAAATGTTTTTCTCAAATAGACCTGGTTTCATGTTAGTAATTATGTCAACCACAAAATTATCGACATGTTCATGTATAAACTGATATGCATTCAATTAAAGTGCAATGTCATACAGAAAAACAATAGGCACAATTCTCTTTCACGGTAGAATTAATGCACAGTGACATAGAATTCTTTTTGAAAACTGGGTAAAAATTAAATATAATTCGGATACTTCGAACAAGATAGTGCTACTGCTAACACTGTGCTTAACATAATTAAATTTATTCAATGAACATTTCATGATTGATTAGCTTAAAGAGATGATTTCCCCGCACCTGATTTGATCTCTTTGAATGAACACAAAAATCAATTACATACGTTACCGGGGGTGTAAGTTGCAATTACAGAAGCTGTTAATAGGCTTACAGAGAAAAGGACAAAAATTGCAAATTGTATTCTGATAAAGATGTAATATTTAAAACTATATGCAGTATATATGTTTAACTCTTAAGTGTGTTTCTTAATTTATTAAAAAAAGAAATTATCGTTTCATAATTTAAAAAAAATAGTTTAATTATATATCAAAAATTAATTCTAGTACAGGTATTTTCTTTTATTATTTTTTTATGTTTTAAATAATCAGGTATTACATAAGATATTTACAAAATAATATTTTATACAGGGATGAATACACTCGTGCTTAGAAAAACCTTCGAAAACTACTTAAAAACCTCAGTGGATTGTTGGTTCAATAATTTTTTTGTTATATGCGTGCAGATGTGGATTATTGTGGTGTAAAAACAGGCTTAGTTTGTGCCATTCCCTATAATCGTAATAGTCAATCATAGATATTCCATCATTCCTTGTCGAAATTTTGGGCGATAATTTTACGTACATCATATATGTCATGCCGACGGTGGGCAACGCACCATGTGCCTGCCGTTAAAAATGATGATCATTCATTCGAGTGTGTGAAGCTAGGCCCCCTTTGTTCGAATATCGGAAATCTGACGGTGGTTCCAGGTTGTTCGAGAATTGTTCTAAATTGTTCGAAAGTATTTCAAAAAAAAAAGTCAAAAGTGCCCGAGATAATTGAAAAAAACGATTTTGTCACCCAACCCCCCTTTTTCTGAAAATTGAAATTCTGAAGGTTGTTCCAGGTTGTTCTAGTTGTACTAAACATTGTTCCAAAGAATCTCTGGAAAAAATCAAAATTGGCCGAGATAATCGGAAAAAACGTGTTTTTGCCGCCTTTTCTTGAAAATTGTAATTCTGAATTTTGCTCTCGGTTTGTTCTAAATTGTTCCAAAGTATTTCATATAAGAAATCAAAATCAGACGAGAAAATGGGGAAAACCGAAAGCCAAAAGTATGAAGTCAGGCCCAGTTTTTGCAAAAATAAAATTTTGACGGTTGTTCTAGGTTTGTTCTAAACATTGTTCGAATACGTCAAAACCGTATCTCTTATATATCAAAAGGTATTGCAAAAAAAAACAAATCCAAAAGTGTGAAAAATAAATAATTCCGTAGTATTATAAAATAGAAAAGGATGCAAACTAAAACTCTGAAAGTAAACAATAAATTTGTATGAAACTAAACAAAATGTTTCTGTAAGTGTAATTTAATTGGAAGTTAAGAATGAAATTATTAAAGAAAAATGAATTTCTACAAGTACTTAATTATTTATTAAATGCTCAAATAAATCTCCCGATTGAGTTGAGCAGTAACCCAGCCGATTATAAAAATTTCGACGGACATTTGTTAACATTTCCGGGGTAACACGATTCGAAAATTCAATAATTTTCGCGCATAAGTGTTCTAAATTAGATGGACGAAACGCGATTTAAAATTGTACAGTTTTGTGCAATAAATTGGCGTACACGTCTTATTGCTAATTTTGACATTATTTTGCCATTGTGAAAATGGCTTAAGTTAAGTTGACAAATTGAATTATAGCGTCAATTCAACTTGTCATACATGACAGGTATTCAAACAAAAGTCATATTTACATAAGCGTATATTAAGTGTACGCCAATTTATTGCACAGAACTGTACTAGTCGACTAGAGATCGAGCGTGAACAAAATTCAAATGAAATGCGCAAGTACAGCTGCTATTCTTGTTGCACTGATTAAAGGAGAATCAGTCTAGCCTTAGCATAAATGTAGTCGAATCCCCTTTTTTCCAACACTACACTCGACCAAAAAGCAGTTTGTATATTGCTTTCTCGTACAAACTCATACAAACTCTCGGTGTCGTTGTTTTATCACACAGTAAAATGCATCAGCAACTTACAGGCAAGCACTTGGTATATCAAAAGATATTGCAAAAAAACTGTATCCAAAAGTGTGAAGTTAGTTCCCGTCTTTTCGAAAACCTAAATTCTGACAGTTGTTCCAGGCTGCTCTAAGTTTGTTCTCAATTGTTCCAAAGTATTTCAAAAAATAAATCATAATTGCCCAAAAAAATGACAAAAAACAATTTTTCCCCAACGCCCCTTTTTTCGAAAATAGAAATTCTGACGGTTGTTCTAGGTTTGTTCTCAATTGTTCCAAAGTATTTCAAAAAATAAATCATAATTGGACGAAAAATGGCAAGAAACAATTTTTCGCCAGCGCCCCTTTTTTCGAAAATCGAAATTCTGACGGTTGCTTTAGGTTTGTTTTAATTTGTTTCAAAGTATTTACAGGAAAAAATCATAATTGGCCGAGATAATACGAATCCACGATTTTCTCACAGCCCCTTTTTTGCGAAAATTGAAATTCTGAGGGTTGTTCTAGATTTGTTCTAAACATTATTCTAATACATGAGAACCGTAATATATCGAAAGATATTGCAAAAAAACGAAATCCAACCGTGGGAGGTTAGTCCCCCTTTTTTTGAAAATCTAAATTCTGTCGGTTGTTCGAGGTTGTTGCAAAGTATTTCAAAGAAAAAAATGAGGTGTGGCCACCACACGACTGTCTTATACGTATGAGCGTTTCAAATTATAGAATTTTAAGAATTTTTTTATACAAAAATTATTCAAAATCTTATTCTAAGTACTTCTATTCTCTTAATAAATCTCTGTAGAATGCATACTTTGTAAGATATTATCAAAAAAGTGCTACTCGCTAAGAGTAAAAGTGCTACTTCCGGTCCGAATTTTGAAATTTCATATATACAAAAAAAATAGCAAATCCAGTTTTAAATACTTTTATACTCTTGATAAATATATATAGAATGCATAACTTACGACATATTTGCAAAAAATCGCTATTCGATAAGAGTAAAAGTGGCACTTCCGGTCAGAATTTTGAAATTTTTTTTATACAAAAGATATTGAAAATTATGTTTTAAATACTTTTATACCCGTAACGTACTTGTCTAAAAAGCATGACTTGCGAAATATTCGCAAAAAACTGATTTTCGATAAGAGTAAAAGACCTACTTCCGGTAGGAATTTCGAAAAACTTTTTAAATAAAATTATTTTCAATTTCAATTTTAAGTATATATGAATTCTTTATAAATTTGTTTAAACTTAATAGTTGGCGAAATATTGGCAAAATTCGATTTTTTCGCTGAAGTAAACTGCTACTTCCGGTCTACCGATTTTACTGAAAAACTAATCATTACACGTAAATACAAAATTTGGAATTGATATCTACAGCGGTTTGACCGCTATCGTGGTCACACACACAGAGAGAGAGAGAGAGACATATACACACACAGAGAAGACACACACACACAGACACACAGACATTTTTTAAAAACCACTTTTTCAGTATCAGGGGACTTCAACACGTGGACATCTGCAAAAATCTCGAGGTCGAAAATTTTCATCATCACAACACTTCCTTATACTACGTATAAGAAAGTAAAATCGAAATTGACCAAGATTTATAATAAACACCTAATATAAGCAGTAAATATATATTTTCCCAAGAGATATAATGTTCATTTATTACAAAACGGTATTGTTACCAAATGCTGATGAACTATTCTAAATAAAAAATCAACACCGGCTGAGATAATAGGAAAAACGATATTTTTCCAGTCCCTTTTTCTTAAAAATCGAAATTCTCTCGGTTCCAAAGTTAAGTTGGATGTACCTAAAATCAAACAAAATCCGAAAGTGTGAAATCAGGCTTCCGTAGTTGTTTTATTTTATGGATAAGGCTGGCCAATTCTTCTTTTCATGGTTTTTCTTCCGTGAATACAAACACGTGTCGACATTTTTACAGGGTGTATGCTTACTTTTTGTACCTCCCGTTACGTAAACCTGTTGAAATAACAGCATGCTGTCCAATTTTCTCACTAAAACGATTGTAAAGCTCCTATTATTTTATTAGGAAAAATATTATATATTGCGATAAATATGATGTATATGCGCCAAATAGTAGCCGATTTGGGAAAGGATGATGTTAAACAATACCAAATTGACAAAAAAAAAAAATTATTTTTGTCAAAGTTATCAAAGCATACGAGAGAATGTCATCACTTTTATGGAATGTAATATAAAATAACAACAATAAATGAATGGGGACTGTTAGAAAATCGTTTTTACTTTCTTATACGTAGTATAAGGAGGTATTGTGATGAAAATTTTCGACCTCGAGATTTTTGCAGATGTCCACGTTTTGAGGTCCCCTGATACCAAAAAAAGTGGTTTTTAAAAAATGTCCTGTGTGTTTGTTTGTCTGTCTGTGTGTCTGTCTGTCTGTGACCACGATAGCGGTCAAACCGCTACAGATATCAATTCGAAATTTTGTATTTACGAATATAATCTCCCTCTTGAGAACTGATTAGATTTTGAGCAAAATCGGCAGACCGGAAGTAGTAGTTTACTTAAGTGAAAAAATCGAAATTTGTAAATATTTCGTCAATTACTAAGTTTAGACTAATTTATAAAGAATTCATAAGTATTTGGAACTTAATTTCCAATATCTTTTGTATAAAAAAAATTTCAAAATTCGGGGGAAGTATCACTTTTACTCTTACCGAATAACGATTTTTTGCAAATATGTCGTAAATTGTGCATTCTATTTATATTTATGAAGAGTACAAAAGTATTTAGAGTTAGATTTGGAATATTTTTTGTATAAATGAAATTTCAAAATTCGGACCGGAAGTAACACTTTCATACGTATAAGTCGTGTGGTGGCCACACCTCATTTTTTTCTTATTAACTCGGCCAATTATGATTTTTTCTTTCAAATACTTTGGAACAATTTAAAACATATCTAGAACAACAGTCAGAATTTCGATTTTCGAAAAAAGGGACGCTGGCAAAAAATCGTTTTTTGCCATTTTTTCGGACAATTATGATTTTTTTTTGAAATACTTTGGAACAATTAAGAACAAACCTAAAACAACCTGGAACAACTGTCAGAATTTAGATTTTCGAGAAAGGGGGGGGGGCTAACTTCACACTTTTGGATATAGTTTTTTTGTATTATCTTTTGATATATAAGAGATACGGTTCTGAAGTATTAGAATAATGTTTAGAATAAATCCAGAACAACCTGGAACAACCCTCAGGATTTCAATTTTCGCAAAAAGGGGGGTTGTGAAAAAATCGTTTTTTTTTCTACTATCCCGGCCAATTATGATATTTTCTTTGAAATACATTGGAACAATTTAAAACAAACTTAGAACAACCGTCAGAATTTCGATTTCCGAAAAAAGGGGCGCCGGAGAAACATTGTCTTTTGCCGTTTTTTCGACCAATTATGATTTATGTTTGCAAATATTTTGGAACAATTGAGAACAAACCTAGAACAATCTTGAACAACCATCAGAATTTATATTTTCGGAGAAAGGGGGGCTAACTTTACACTTTTGGATTTGGTTTTTTTTGCAATATCTTTTGAGATATAAGAGATGCGGTTTTGACGTATTCGAACAAATCTAGAACAACCATAAAAATTTTAATTTTTGCAAAAACTGGTCTGACTTCATACTTTTGGTTTTCGTTTTTCCCCATTTTCTCGTCTAATTTTGATTTTTTCTATGAAATACTTTGGAGCAATTTAGAACAAATCTAAGGCAACCTAGAACAATCGTCACAATTACAATTTTCATGAAAAGGGGGCTGACAAAAACTCGTTTTTTCCAATTATCTCGGTCAATTTTGATTTTTTCCCGGGATTCTTTGGAACAATGTTTAGAACAACTAGAACAACCTTCAGAATATCAATTTTCGAAAATAGGGGGGGCTGGGTGACAAAGTTGTTTTTTTCAATTATCTCGGCCAATTTTGATTTTTTTTTAAATACTTTGGAACAATTTAGAACAAACCTAGAACAACCTGAAACAACTGTAAGATTTCCGATATTCGAAAAAAGGTGGGCTAACTTCACACACTCCATTCATTCGCATATCATCACGAGCGTGGAAGTCAACTTTTTGATATCGATTTAAATAAAATTCAAACCACATAATACATTGCCTCCAAACCCAATATTTTCCATCTTAGCACTAAGAAACTCTACGTACTGTCTCAAATGTACATTGTAAATCTAGAAACACGACCACAACAATTACACGCGTCTTTAACACTTCACCGCATTAGTCCGAAATCAAAACAACACTATCCTTATTAACTTATTTAGTAATAATTCTTCTGAGATTTCTTATGTATTTTCGTCTCATGTTTTCACTTATTTTATCACTAAAGTTAGTTTTACATCTCTCAATTTTAAGTGTGCCTGAAAATGGATGTGTCTTGGTCAAAAGTTGACTTTGTCCTGTTTGTTAATAGGTTCTGATTTATCGATATTATCAACTGTTTAAAACTAGATTAATCCTTGATTAAATCAGTCCAAGTTTTCTCATATTCCAAGAAAACTAATGCAGTCCTCGGTAGTATAGTGGTCAGTATCCCCGCCTGTCACGCGGGAGACCGGGGTTCGATTCCCCGCCGTGGAGTTCTTTTTTTAAATTGCCTGAGTTGATTTTTAAAAATAAAAATATATACGTAAAATAAAAAAAGGTGGTAACATTTTATACCTCAAATTTAACGCTATTTTAATTTATTGGCGCATGTCAATAGCCAAAACGATTCAACTATATAAAAGTATATCTAGCAATATGGTTAAAAGACAACATAATTTTATAATAATAATCAATCAAACATACATTTAATAAGTAAGTTGATTAGGTCCTATAAGAAGTATCGATTATATTCATGAGTATAAAAATCAAATTGCAAAGATAGACTGGACAGACAAAATGTATACATTTGCATATGTAAGAGTACATATCTGGCGAACATGTAAACAATTCAAAGAAGGTAATTAATTGTATCCGCACGAGAATTACAACTTCAAGAAAGTATTATACTCAGAGTTGATATCATAAAGCCATCCAATTATTACAACGAAAATTTTAGATTTGACTCAAATATGGATTTGCTTAGGCTATTTACGGATATCTATATTGACATAGCAGCATAGTGCAGAAAATATAAAATAGATGGCACTATATCTTTACGCCATATTCTTTTGTATTTCCTAATAATTATTTACTACAATTTAAAAATTCAAACCAAAGTAGCTCGTGCAGTAAGTAATTGTCAGAATGTATATATTACAATTTCTTTGTTTTGTGTTACTTCATGATGTTTACGCCTGAGCTGTGCCTGAAGTAACCACCGGAAGTAACAGAGACCACGTTGGCAACCACTAGAACGCAATAAGTAACTACGTACATAATTCAAATAAAAATAGATATTTAATTTAAATATTAGACAAAAAATTCCTTCTAAGGAGTATGGAATTAAAAGTTTTTATAGTATTGCTATTTATATAATAGTAAATTATTTCAATACATGTTACTTATAGAAAATAAGTTTATACGTAATTTTTTTTTAATTCAAGTATTGTAGCGTTATTTAATTACCAGCTCAAACAAAAATCTTAATTGGAATCACAAGGCAGGGCAATCTTTTTGAATCTTGTATATTTCATTATTCTGTAATTATAATTATCGATTATACTTCTATTTTGATTTTTATAAATTATATTGGAGTATTGGAAATTATCCTTATATTATAAAGTAAAAAAATATTTGGTTACACAATTCGTGTATTTTAAAATTTATGATATGGATTTGAGTCGATGTCAAGCTATGGTAAATAAATTAAAATTGCTAAAACCCACTAGGAAAAAAATGTTTTTTATAGTATTTTTAAAGAAAATGCCTTACATATTTCTTGTTAAAACTTTATTGAGATTTGAAAGCAGTTTTATAAAAATAAATTCATAAGTACAGTAAAAGAATAAAAATATTTTTTGATGGATGTATTACATCAGTTCCATATTATCATTTTTTGAAAGGACGATAACACAAAGCCAATTCCATTTAAATTATAGCTGATCTGTATGTTTAGATATATACATCTGTGTTTTAAAAATTTATGATAATTATATATAACAAGATAAAATAAAGTTAAAAATAATCTCAATAAACCTATATACATAAATATGTATCTGAAATGATACAATAAACAATTATAAATTAATATGTACAATGATCTAAAAAAATATATAATACATTTGTTTGAAAAAATAAAACATTTCAATATATTATAGCTATTACATTATATATACACAAGAGAACATATTATAACTTAATCAATTTATGAGGTATAAGGTGTAAAATGTATACATACAAATGAATTTCAAAAAGCTATACATTAGCTATCTCTTGCATCCCAATAGGCTTTTGTTTGCATTTCAGAGAGTCGAGATAAAGTTCGATCGAAAGCGAAAATTTCTTCTTCGCCGCTAAACACATTTGCTGACAAACTAGCATCTCCCTTTTTCATATTCAAATCATCCATCAGAACTCGTTGCTCATCATCCAGATCCTCCTCAGCTAATTTCTTTTTAAGAAACAGTTGTTTCAATGGTACATATGCTGACACCACAACCTTAGTTTTGTGATCGTAAAGATTATCTATCAAAGTAATGAATCTTCGAGTTTGTGATTTCAATTTTAAACTTAACTGCGGTAATTCTCTTATAATAATGGTATGGAAAAATTGTGTTAGGTGTAAATAATCACTGGCCCCTACTGGCCTATCACATAATTCTTGAAAAGTTGTATCTAAAACACCACCACATGCTCGATTAAATTTAACATTACGACCTAATATTGTAAAAGTTCTTGGTCTAACTACATCATTTTCTTTAGCGCACAAGGCCTTAAATATGTTATCAACAGGATCCTGCATGTTATTTTGTGACTTTATAAAGTAATGTGTTTTCCCAGCTTGACCCTTAAGACGATAATCGACACCTGAATCTAAATTTACAATTTCACAATGTTTCTTTAAAATAGGTATAAATGGTACAAAATTGGAACGTTGCAAACCATTTTTGTATAGATCATCAGGTGGCCTATTGCTTGTAGCCACTACAATAGCACCATTTTCGAACAACTGTGTAAAGAGTCGTTTCAAAATCATAGCATCTGCAATATCAGTTACTTGAAATTCATCAAAGCAAATTAACCAAGCTTTATTTGTAATTGCATGAGCAACCTGTGGCACTGGATCAAACGGTTTTGACTTTCTTTCACTATAATCAATATTAACTTCTTGCTTCAAATCATGTATTTGTTGATGCACTTCTAACATAAACTTGTTAAAATGAACTCTCGTTTTCTTATCAATATTACAGCTCTTGTAAAAGACATCCATTAGCATTGTTTTACCACCTCCCACAGCTCCATAAATATATAATCCTTGAGGTGATTCTCTTTGCTTTCCAAAAATTTTATCCAAAACACTATCTCTAGGTGGTTCATAGCCTTGAATATCTTCATATACTCTTTGTAATGCTTCGGCAACCTCATATTGCTGCTCATCTCTTAATAATTCACCCTTTTTAAGTTTCTTCTCTAAAATTTCTACAGGACCAGGTCCAATTTCGTATTGTACTTTTGGTTTATTTTGAAAACTAAACCAGTGTTTATTACATTTTATAATACTTTTACTTAATAAAATGATATTTCTTGGTAGATTCCCATTTCTTAAAATAGTTGTAGCCATTTCTCACAGAAAATTTATTTAGCTGAAACAAAAAGCCCTTTAAGTTTCTATTTCTATTACGCACGTATAACCTTACCTCACCAAACGTCGATTTTAAATTAATGTATGATAAATAGCATTTTTCAAATTTATTTAATGTATCAAAGTACAATAATTAAAAATACAAACATTTATATAATTTACATACTTAAAATTTTGATCACCTGACAGCGTTGTAAACGTCCTATACCAAACTTGTCAAAACGGCTGTGAAAACGGACACAAAATTGTTTATTGCTTGTCGATAAATGTTTACAACAGATTTGTTTTTTAACGTCGTCCTTGGATTAATCACAATCGTACAATATAATTGAAATTTCTATTTTTACCAATCTTGAATGATACCTACACAACGCGATATTTTATTTTTTAATATAGGTTCCTATTTCAAGTACTTTTTAAAAATTATCATTTTTTCAAGTAGGTACACTTACTTTTTTATATCAAATATCAAATACGTAGGTATATGATAAATAAAAATTACAACGTTTTATTAATGTGGTGCGCTTATTTATGGTATCAAATTTGAAAACACAATAAGCTGCAGTAAACGAAAAGCTTTTTAACAATTTACTACTTATCCTACAAGTCGGATTGCGTATGCGATGGATACTGAGAAGTCGTCTCAACTTTGCGCTACGTGATCATCAGAAAGGACCACATAGGCTTTATTACGTGACTTGTCGCACGCATTTGGTGTTCTTAATACTTTCTTTGAGGTACACATACATTTTCATGCATTGTCTTATGTTATGAGTGACCTTTACTTGTGATTTAGATTTACAAACACTACTTACAACAAATACTAATATTAAAGATGCGTAATTAAAGGTTTTTAAAATAATTGCTTCCTTTAAGTTGTTGGGTAGGTACCTATTAAATTAATATACGCAATAGAATCAACAACAAATAATAATAATTTGGGCGTGATATCAATTTATTACATTATAACGTATTGCATAATTTGCTGAAAGAGTAGCAGTCAAATATTCGACTGTTACAATCGTTGCCAAATATTTGTAATTCTCGATACTGTCATAGGTTAAAAGATTTTGGTTCCATTTGGAACATGTACATAATTTTAAAATAGATATTGAACATAAAATTTTCCACTCTTATAATATATAGGTACAAAAACATCAACTTGTATGGTGTATATTAACTTTAACAGCATAACGTGCATATAATTGATTTAGGTTATATACATTTTAACAATTTTTACGTTTTGCAATTTCCACCCCTGCTTACAAATGAATTAAAAATTAGCAAATTTGACATTAGAATCCCATTAGCACAGTGTAAAGCGCTTTTTAGCGGGGGTTTTGAAAATTATTGGCATAAATTAAATCAACTTTACCTAATATGAATACGAAATAACATGTTATTTATGCTATTTCAAGGTATAGCCAATATTATAGTTACATATAACTCAATAAGTATAGTCATATGATTATAAAATGACGTTTATATAGAAAATTTAGTATTTGGGCACGACATTAGCGGTAGAAGAAATGAAGGAAGATATTTCCAAGTTGCCAATTTAATATCAAAAATTTCTAAATGGCAATAATTACAGACATCCGTTATTTTCTAATTAAGTAATAGACGAGTAGGTAACAATGTTCTTTGTTAAATTATAGCAATATTTAAATATCAACTGCATTAATAATCTTTTATTGCATTCCATTAAAAAGTAAAAGCATAAAAATTCGCTAATCTTTTCATAAAAAGGAAAAATAATAATGGCATCAAAATTGAAATGTTGCACAATTTTTTTTGTCAAGTACAAAAGCCATTTCAGGATTGTCACCGTTAATATTAATTAATTAGTTTAATTTCTTTGTTCCGATATTGTTCGTCGATGTCAATTTATAGTGGAATTGTGAAATCGCTGTTTGTTGTTTGGACTTTGACCGTGTCAGTTGCGGATACATAGCCACTTATGCGCCATATACTGCACAAGCGCATTTTCAAATGAATAGTATATTACATACCGAGGTGGAAAGCAAAAGTGTTTCATTACTGTCGAGAAATTAAGTACTTATAGTCTATTTTTAAAGTAGAGAGACGATGTTCTGAACATACCCCTGTCCCAAATTACATGCACGAAATCCTTGAAAACAAACTTACGAATATATCTGATAACTATTACTGTCGAGCTCTGAATAGACTTGGTAATAGTAGTTTATACAACGAGTCAATAATGACAGTTATTATTCCCGAGAGCTGAATTTACTCCCGAGCCGCGTAAGCGGCGAGGGAGTAACTCAGCTCGAGGGAATAATAGTCATTATTGCGAGTTAGTATACACTACTTTATCGACGACTAACTGAAAATTACTAAAAAAAATCAAAATAAGTAAACGAAAATGTCAGATTACTATATCAATATGACGTTTGATGGTTAGGCAGTCAGTAAAATGGCCGGACTTGTCTATCGTTACTATGACAACGTTAGGAACGTTATGTTCTTATTGGCGGAATGCAGTGAATAATGGTAACGTTATGGCCCATTATAGGTTCTTATTGGCGGAATGCAGTTAATAATGGTAACGTTATGGCCCATTATTCACTGGTCGCATTTCATTATTCCCTACGGGTATTATGAGTGTTATTATTAGCCAATATTGATTAATATAATACATACTTTATTGTTTAGTCGTCGATAAAGTATATAATGAAATAACGGAGAAATAATAGAAACAACAACAAGGCTTAACCACAAACAATGATAGTTGACAAAATGTGAGCAAGATTGATACGGTGTCATTTGGCCTTGCTTTCAACCAATGAGATTTCACTGTCAAAGTGGTCTGTTCAGAAATTCGTCTCGCTATTTTAAAAATAGACTATAGAACCGAGACGCGAAGCGTCGATGTTAACTTTATCTCGAGACAGGAATGAAACTTTTCACCGAGGTTTGTATACTATTTTATTTACAACCATAATTATTATACAGGGTTATGATAAAGTAACGCACAAAATTCATGAAACGTACAATGTTCATTTTTGAAAAAATACAAAAACACGTCAAACAGTTTATTTTATTCCGCGTCTTTTAACATAAGTCAAAAAATAAAACGTCAAATTTGTCAAAGTTATGACGTCATCAATATTTTTTTTTAAATATGAAGCTTGTTTTTTTTTACTTTATTTGATAAAGCTTGTTTTACTGCATTATAAAGAAATAATTGAAGTAGGGGTCACATAAGAAAAAACTGAGAGAATTAATAAAAAACAAAATACACTTTATTATAGTAATAACATTTAAATTAACTAAACAGTCCATTAAACCAAAACGATTTCTTGCAGGAATTGTTCAAACTGTGTCCCGTTCACTATCTGACACAGTTTGAAAAATTCCTGTAAGAAATCGTTTTGGTTTAATGGACTGTTTAGTTAATTTAAATGTTATTACTATAATAAAGTTTATGCTATGAAAGTCGAAAGGTAATTTTCATCTCAGATGTTTTAAAATCAAAATTTATTGAAACGTGTCTTGTTTAATAAACAACTAACAAATGATCGATCAGCTAAAGTATCTAAAGTGACCTTGAAAAAGTAACTAACGGGTAATTTTCGCTGTCCTACTTTAGTCCTTGTCCATGCCGCACTGACAATGACCAGCGAGTCTGAAACAAGTGTATACAGTAGCACTGCAGCAAAAATTGCGTGTTAATCCTTTTTCCAAAGTGCTTTACGTATGAAGACAAATTTGGTTAGTTAAATAATCTCACATCTGCTCATGGAAGGTGCAATATGTCATATCTCCGGAATGCGATCGATAGTCAGCCAGTGGCGGTTCCTCAATATGTGCACATGTGCACGTCCACTCCCAAATTTAATGTGTAATCTTATTGAAAAACATTTAAATTTTATCATTCCTAAATAATTTTATAATAACAGTATAACATGCCAATTAATTCCAAAAAACAATTCGTCAAAGACGCAAAGATCAGAAACTACATGAGATGTAAATTGTTCCAACTAATATCCAAGCGAGTCCGAGTCCACCGCGTCGCTTCGTTCATTGCACATGTGAATATTAAATCTAATTGGTGAAACCTTTGCCGCCCGCACTCTTTCTTCGTCGTGACAGTCCGGCGACGTTCGACATTTCAAGCTGTTCCGCGTGCAAATGAAATCTGTGCACTGGAAGGTTGTTTCTCCAGATTAAATCTTCTATACCTCCCTGTTGCATTAATCGAGTGAGACTTTTGCTAATATGACGGTTAGGAAAAAAGAGGTGTAAGAAAATTATTCGGAATGCATGAAGTAAACAGCTCAGCATGCAGACAAAGTTTTTAGGATTTTTTGAAAACTACTCTACTTCTCGAGAATGGCGAGGTTTTATCTAAAAGAAGAATATAGACAGAAAATATATCTATAGTACAAGTAAAGTATTTAAAATTGCTAAATAAGTAGTAAGATATATACTCCGCTTTATGTTCCCTGTTTCTCTTACTTAACCCACATTTCTCATAAGTTTTAACATGAGATAATTTTAAAAATATTTAGATCTCCATATGTACAAGGGTAGGATAAATAATTTAAAAGTAAACTAAAATGAGATTTCCAATAAAAGTGCTTCTGTATGGTTGAAATATTGAAAAAAATAAATAATTATCACGTTGTATTTTGATAGAGAGTAATAATAATAAACATTTTTTTTCCTTGTTGATTTCATATTAATCTTTGTTTCAAGTATAGTTATAGAAATTCTTAATTTTAATGAATTGGTCATTGAAGAATTTATCTCAAAAAAGGAGAGACGAATTGATTTTCAATACACATGTTTGTGAAATATAAAAACCATTATACATTTATCTATAAAAAGAATTGTTTGGCGAGGCCAAGGTATTCACCAAAGCAAGTTATTAAATTTCTAATTTCTTAATAAGTTCCTTATATTTTTACGATTTGATAGCCCGAAAAAAGTATTTTTGGGCGTGGCCCCCCAAAACATTTTTGACCTTAGGCCATTTACCAACAACACTCTTTTATTCTAAGGTTGTGCACCCCCAAAGTATTGAACCATACGCCGCCACTGTAGTCAGCTTGTGATCATAGAGCTGAAATTAGACCACTAATGCATATTATGAGCAATGTAGAAAAGTAATTAAAATTATGTGGTGGGTACTTATTTCTCAAGTATCTCCATGTCAAAATTAGATTTTCGAACCAATTACTAATAGAACACCGCAAATCCCGAAGATAGCAGTGCTTAAATTTGCGCAGTCGTATCCGTTCTGTTTCTACATTTTCAATATTGTTAAATTTCGAGAACATTCGCTTCATCAGCCACATTAAAGATAAATCACTATATAGTAACAATGAAACAGCGATTAGTAATAGAATAATAATTTCTTTAGCAAATAATAACAGTACATAGTACGTACATAACCAATTCAAAAACATTATAATACATACACGGTGATGTAAAATAATTGTCATGAATTTTAAATTTTAAGTATATTTCTTGCAAAATATTAATACGATACACACATATCAAAATTTCTATCGTGAAAAAGTACTAACTTTGGTTTTTATCTAATTGTCTCATCTATTTTTCATAATTACATGGCAGTCTTGATCAATACAAAAGACATCTTGTCAGTTATTACAGACGGCTAACTAAAGTAATAAGTCGGCTGCAAATACTTCCAATAATTGTGTTTGGAGACATCGCTTTGAATGATAGGGGATGGTGATGTCATTAATTCAATTCCAGGACATCTTTCAGTGGTAACAATTGTTTCTGTAGAGAATTTTTCAGGTGCGAGTTGAAAAGCCTGATCTTGTTCTTTTCTGAGTTCCTTTTCGATGAAACTTTTCAAATTTAAACTCCTTTCACAACCGTGTTTGTCACAGTAACTTTGATATTCTCGAGCAGCCGCTCGCAATCGGTTTAAAAATTCTGGCATCGCTCTGTAAGCCACCCAAGCAGTGACAGCGGACGGTATGTTAATACCTGGGTTGTCGAAGTACGTCAAACCGAATTCAAGACCTGGGGAATTGTAATCTGTGTATGGTCTTATCACCATGTGAGAAGAATAATCTTCGACTCTGTGCTTCTCGGGAGTGATGGGACAATTCGGATGCTCTGTGCCTTTATTGACGAGAATAAGGGTTTTAGTGTTTATGTCAATCAAATATCTACGGTGGAATACATAGTCACGGTTGGAGAAGAATTTCTGTAAAAAAGAAGATATTAATTAAAGAAGTAAAATGCAATGTTTTCATATTTTATGGTGCTTATTTATAAAATCTAGTTCTCAGTTTTTTAATGAAATGCTAAAATGTTTATAGATACCTGTTATTTACATACATGCCAGAGAACGCATAGCATTAAATTTGTCATTTTCTTTTTCTTTTCACTTCCTGTTTAACTAGATGTGTAACCATTTTTTTAAAAATACAACTCAAATTTAAATTCTTTACAAAATAAATATGAAAGTGTGTTGATGCTACTCTGTTAACACTTGTTAGTGGTGTAATTTATCTTGTGTAAACAAATTTTTTATTATTTGTGTCATAATACAATTGATGTCCTAAGATAATCATCATAATTACTGAAGGCTGTTTGGTCGATATTTTTCACTTAACATTTCAAGTGCTCCACAAGAATAATATAGTGCTAATAGGTTTGGAGAACTGTCTGGCACACTTAATGATTTATTAATCAATAATTATTTTAATTTATTGGCAATATGTAAAACTATAGTGATTTAATGATCAATAAATTAAGTAGTGGAATTATTGGTGGATTAAAATGTGTTCCACTTTTCATTAGATTTTTTAGTGTATTACATAATACAATAAGTACTCTGCCATATTACAAAGAAAATAGTAAATATCTATGTGTATAAAGGGTCTTACAAAAGCATTTTGTTCAATTTCATAGTGTTAGTGGAAAACATAGTATCGAACATGAATTTGTATTCTTCAAAACAAATAGCTAGATTTTAATAAAGTACATTGGTATGAACAAGATGGATCCCTGAATAAATAGGTTAATAAAAATGAAATAATTAATGAGTTTTAATGCTATAGCTAAAACACATCAAATAAATGTATAAGAATGATAGTGCAAATGAGGAAAATATATATAAGTGTCAAAACTTACAGGCCACAACATCTCCCAATAAATAACATCACTGTTGGTTTCTGGATTTGGATCTTTGTCAATAACATCGAGTACTACTGCAGTGTTATCCCAATTCTTTCGGTATTTAATATCAATTTGAACATTTAAGAAGTCCTCAGCACAGACATCATTGAAAGAGCCATAAACTTTATATTCATAGCTACCACATCCATGTTGTCTTCTCCATACTATCATGTCATGTTTCTCTATAAATACTGTCCATTTATCGTAAGACATATACATTTTTTTTCTATTTGGACAACTGCAGTCTGAGTCAGTCATATTTGAACTTAGCTTTACATTTGAATTCTTACAAACATTACAAATCATTGTATTATATTTTAAAATTTGCAAGTATTGTAATTCATTCACATGTTGGAGAATTTCATTTTCAGATATACGATTACTGTCCCAACTATAGGCTGTAATACCAACAGCTCCTAACATTAGCTCTTTTCCTTTCCTTGTTACTTGCTGCCTCATTTTGTTAAAAAAATCTTTTAAGGCTCTTTCCTCCCATAACCTTGAATATAAACAAAACATTTGTTGACCTCTTCTAAATCTCTGTGCAACAACACATTCGCACTGGTGCGTCCACGTACGTATTATAACTGAGGACTGATTTCTCAAATTTTCAGGTACTGCCGTAAAGTTTTTCTTGAGTAGGTTAATAACATTATCCTTTTCAATAAAATTGAGAACTTCCTTTTTAACATTAGCAATATTACGTAGAGCATCTCCAATTAAAAACTGCCGAAAGGTAACAGAATATTTTAACCAATGTTTTGTACTATTTTTAGTTTCTAATATCACATTTCGCAGGTTATGTTTGGCCGGCAATATGGTAAATGAGGGTTTTCGTGGATACATTGTAATAGAAATTGCTGATAATTATAGTCACTTTATATCACACGACTTGCTAGCCTTATTAAGCCCGCTTAGGATTCAAATGTGTTTGTCCTGAGAACGGAAATTTTGACAAGTAACACAGCATAGGTTATGTACTACAAAATTCCTTTATTACCTACAAAAATAACCTGGTGCTCAATTCCATCTTTGGATTAGTACCTAAGCAACAATTACATATTTTACTCGTTTCTTATCAATTAGAATTATTATTCAGTGTAGTTAGTAGTAAAGTAAAAGCAGTGAATAGATTTTTACATACCATTAAGTAGAGCACTATATTATTCTACGCATTTATGGTTCAATAAGTCATATATTTATTTTGTTAATTGCTAAAATTATCTTGACCAAATTGTTTGTATTGATTAGTATTACATAATTTTGGTAAGTTATTTACACGTGATTATTTAAATTATTCATTTACCACATCATCTGCTCAATCAAATTTATTTTACTGCCATCTGTTGAAATCGATCCATATAGTTTTCTTATAACGGGATCTACCTAACTAATAGAATTTCCGACGTTGCCAAATGTTGCAATGGCAAAGGCTTAAATCCGGTTTTTTAGTATTTTTGAAGTGAAAACGTCTATGGGCGCGTTGATACATTGATTGTTGGGCACTGAAAGAGACTGAGCCGTCACGCTCGTTCGGGTAAAGTCGGAGTCGCGCTCGGCTTTGTATTATATAACACTAACTAGCACTATTTAATTTCAATTACATTGAAATTTAGAATAAATATGGGAAATATTGTATTTTTATTTTCTGAAAAAATTCTTGTCTGCGTGCAGATGTGAACCCGAGCCACCCGGGTATAAGGCCGACACGTTACCATTAGACCACTCTCATCTACTCGTATGAGAATTATAATATTTGTATATACATGCGTACGTATGAATTTTTGAAGTGAAAACAGACCGAGCGAAATGTACTAGAATAATGTATACACAATAATAATAAATATATATTTTTTAAATGTAATATAGAACGAAAAAAAAAGTTGTATTTCGTATTATTAACCTCGCCTTGATGAAGTTGTCACTTCTGCCGTGTGGTCTTAAGCACACCCAAAAAATTTTTTGTATTTCCGTTTTACGGATTTAAAATGTCTGATAATATTTTATCAACTCTAGTTAGAGCAATAACAGAAAATTGACAGCAATTTTAATAATGATATTAATTTATCGGTAATAATGAATTGGCTATAACATGAGCGTAGGTTTCATCGTGTTTCTTCTTGTACTACATAAAGTAATTTATACTGCCGAATTTGAAATGAATCATTTTTATTCTAATAGTCTCCAAAACAAACATTAAATGTCAATATTAAAATGAAGTACATATCTAGGTTAAAAGAAATCGTACGGGAAGTCATAGTGAACGCCCACGAAAAAATGTGAAATGTGTTGCTAGTATAGAGCAACATAACTTATCAACATTTCTCAAAGCACTATGTGGAAAAGCCAATGCAGCTGCAATACTTTTGCACTTGTAACAAATCTGTATAAAATGCATAATTCGCAAGATATTTGCAAAAAACTGCAATTGGATAAGTGTAGAAGTGCTATTTCCGGTCCGTATTTTGAATTTGTATTTTCTCATAAATTATTGAAAATAAAGCTTTCAGTACTTTTGTACGCTCAATATATCTGCCTAGAAACCATGACTTGAAATGAAAAACGAGAATGACGAGAAATTCACAAAAAAACTGTTTTTATATACGACTAAATTAGCTACTTCCGGTAGGAGGGCGAGGGAGAGGGAGGGGGAGTGGAAGATATTTCAAAAAATGAAATTAAAACACTGTAATCAGCTGAACATAATAAATGATAAGTATACATCTACGAGAAAAGAATAAAACAGGAGAGATAATATAGTTGTGGAGGAATAGGTGTTATTTAGACGGAAGTTACCACTTTAAGGCAGGTCAGTTATGACAAATAATGCCATTACTGATGGCTTTAGTGCTCTTATAATGAGGAATTGTGTGGCTTGTGGCCGTTCTAAAACGACAAGAACGAAGAATCTCACTTTTTCTCTTCATGCGTAAAATTAATTTCAAATTGGCATTCAACATAGGCAATAATAATTTAAAAAATGGGTATTTTGAATTACTTGTCATATATCTGACATGTCTAGGCATGTTTTTTTAATGTTTTCTTTAATACAGTTAAAATAAATGTTACTATACTATTTTAAAAGATTATCGAGAACATACGAAGTGTACATATACCCTATACAAAATATTTATGCACACCTATGCATTGCGGCGGCCATATTGAGTTACCACTTTGGCGAAATATTATTTTTAACGAGACTCTCTCCAGTTCTATTCTTTCTTCGTAGGTATACATCCATTCGCTTGTATGCAGGCCTATTAGTGATATTTACAGTCCGATTTTTGAAATGTTTCTGCAAAACCTTTTCCAAACAGATATTAAATGCATTTAAGTAGGTACTAGTGACTAGACTCGATTATAATTCTTCTTCGGTGTTTGGTAATTTAGTTTTTAATTTCCATGATTTACAAAGTTTTATCAATCAGTAAATATTATATTGGCTTCATTGCAAATAATTGGAGAATTCTTCACATAAATATGAATCGTAGTTGCAAATGGTAACAATAATATTTTGATTTGACGAACTGGATTATCCTTCTCATAAATATGCCTAGAAATTATTTAATGGCTGATATTTGTGTTTTTGTTTTAAATCAGTGTCCCTTATTAATTTAATTACAGTTTCACTTGCACATAAATCTGTTGGCTTAGCTGAGATGGAGAATTTATTCCGAATACAGGAATTGCTCTCTCTAGTATTGTAAAAGTTTTTTTCAAAGTAATAAAAGTGTTCTAAAAATACTTAAGAAACTTCTTCGACTAATTTAGATGTTAATTTAGTCCAGCATACCTATACTGTAAAACTCGTTCCTTGTAATGTTAAGGCAATTTCATTGCAAGATAGTCGAGATTTACCAACTATGAAATATTTGTTAAATATTTAAATTTTCTTGAATTATTTTGCACCCAGCCCAACCCAACCCAACACCAATATTGGACTTCGAAGTGTTTTTCCTCTTGTTAGTTATCTCATTTCAATGATTTATGTGCACTACCTATTTTACCGCATAACATTTGATATCTGGGTTAAAGTGATCTAGGTCTTAGACAGTACATTATTTTCACATCTCCATCCATAACATTTTTGCATTTCTTATTTGCATAATTTTCTTATCATTAATTCTTACCTATGAAAAATACATTGACTGTTACGTTATGATATTTTTCTTATTTTCAGAGCTTATGATGCTTATATCTAATATTCTCTATATTTTATAACATGTTTTATTCATTGCTTAAAATTAGAAAATTAGAAAAGCAATATAACAAAAATAAACCAAACGCAGAGAACAATGTTAAATGTCAAAATTTAATAAATTGACGAACGCAGTAACAGAGTGTCATGGCGGTATATTTTCTTTGTATGTCGTATTACTCTTACGGGCAACACAATCCCACGTTGAAGTTTAAAATTTCTGTCCTTATTGAGTCACTGAGATTGGAAAGAAATGAGTATACATACATTTTAGGTGCCGATGTCCTTGATAACGCCACGCTATTGATGACGTGACCCAAAAGATCCGATGGACAGATAGTAAGTAGATAGCGACGGTTTTATACTTAGTTGTTTACATTTTCACTTTTAATTACACATTAATTGATTTGCTTTCCTAATAATCATTTTTTGTTATTGACCACCATCAAATAATGTATGCCAGTACGTCAAGATGTCTGATTTCATATTTATGTATGGTGTTAAAATGATAACGACAGTACAATTCAAAGTAATGAGGAATTTCTTTCAGGAATGCGGTCTGTGTCAAGAAACTCAAAATTTCGATATTTATTTAATATCTTCTTCAGAAGCAAACTATAATCAAAGGAGCTATAATTATTTAACAAAGTAACAGTTGCTAAATAGTTGTGATCACGATAACGTCAAAACTACTAGACCTATCAAGAAATCTGGTTATTATAAGTATAATCATTTATCATCCTCTTAAATTCTGATTAGATTTTCAGACAAATTATTAATTTTGTATAAAGAATTTAAAAACCCCGATCGGAAATATGCACTTTATTCTTATCTGATAGCATTTTTTTTGCAAATATCTCACAAATTATGCATTCTATATAGATCCATAAAAAGTACAAAAGTATTTAGAATTAGATTTGGAACAATTTTTGTATAAAAGAAATTCGGTGCGGAAATAACACTTTTACTCTTATCTAATAGCAGCTTTTGGCCAATATCTCGCAAATTATGCATTCTATAGGAATTTAATAGTATCTAATTAAAAATAAAAACTTGATACATAATGTTCTATTAATGATTCTTTACATTTCTGTCTGACATGGCTAACACTCATAAAACCATTTCTTAGTTTTATTTAACGGTTAATTGACGTTTGTTGAGTGTTCAGTTTCTTTCGTCATAAATATATATTTCATTTACCCTGGTTAACCATGTTAGTTTTCTTCAAAATTACCTGAGGTGTCAAAATCTTTTCATATCGTTACTTAGAATAGTAAATTATGATAGAGTATTATAAAGATACGTGTAGCATTTAGTAAAATTCAGTAATGTCATTAAGTGTACATACATCACTCTGATTACTCAAAGACTATAAGGGGACTAAAATTGACCCTTTTCTGGAATTTTTCAAAAATGATTTACTTTCACTGTATATATAATCTTATATATCTTCCAAGCAAATTGCAATTTTTAGACGATGACAAGAAATCCACATATCATAATAGTTGGTGCAGGTGTTTCTGGAATAGCAGCGGCTAGAAAACTGTTCGAGAATGGTTATACCAAATTGACGATCTTAGAGGCAGAAAACAGAATTGGTGGCAGAATACACTCCGTGAAAAATTCTGAGAATGTGATTGAAATTGGTGCTCAGTGGTGTCATGGAGAAACCAATAACATTATATTCGATTTAGTCAAGGACATGAATATCTTGGGTGATTCCTTAAATACATATAGTAATTTAAATTATTATGATTCGGCCGGTAAACAGGTCGATAAAACACTGACAGATAAGTTATTTGATGTTTTTTCGGAAATTGTGGCGGATGATGAAGCACTTTCGAAACTTCAAGGTTCATTTGGTGACTACTTTTTGGATAGGTAAATTATTATATTATTCGTTGTTTTTTTACTGATATATTGCAGATTATAATATTATGTGTTACCAGGGTGACACATTTCAATGGCATAATTGCATTAAAGGTTCTTCCTTTTGTTATCACTGGATTTATTGAATAGATCATGATCATTAGTCAATTACTCGAAAGGCATAGCAATAGACATCTAGAGTACAATCTACAATGCTTTATGATTTTTCATTCTGTTGATCATGCTGAATTCACAATGTAGCTCAAAATAATGTCGCTCTTTACTATTAGTGACTTGGTACCGGATAAATGTTGTTATCTCAAATTTGAGTAGTATATTCCATCTCTTTAGTATTCCCTCTATTCCTTCGGAAACTCTAGATACATTAGATACCAGAAAAATTCATGTCTCATAGATCTAACCGTGAAGCTCTTCGTATCTCCTTGCTTATGTATCCATTCTTTACAAGCGATTTCTACACATCTAGGTTCTTTGAAGTGCACAAAATCACTTCAGTTCTTGCATCTATCCCAAGAAATTTTCTACTACAAAACTAACTTTTAATTTTGTGGAATAGGAGTAACATATTTCACATTTTTTAAATGAAAGTTTTATTTAAAAAGTAAAAGTTTGTTATCATATTAACGAAAATAAAGAATATGTAACCATTTAAGTGTATTCCACTTTTGTTCTGGATTTGATATCGATTACAGCTTGATGAAGCTATCAGGTTTGTTCGCTGGCACGAGAATTATTTCATTAATATCTAAGCTTTTTCCAGTTTTTTTTTTTTTTTTGATATCTTGCTTCGGTGTCAAGTTAGGCAAAATCATCAATGAAGATTTAAAACAGGTAAAATCTTTACATTCTCTTGCCAAAGTTCAAAGGCCCAGTTTTCTTAAAAAATCAGTTATCTTGTCATTTATCGAAATTTTATTGCTGCCTTGCTAGTTATAATTCTGAAGATTAATCTTTGGAAAAATATCACTAAATATATTGCCTGATTTTTTGAAATACAACCTTCATTGAAAATCAACGAATTTTACACTGCAATAGTAAATTTTTGTAAACCGAGAATATTTCTTGATAGTATTTTTACATATACGAGGCTTTACCTGGCATCATGGATAGAACTGTTTACAGTACTCCGTTTAATGAGCCACCGTCGGTCGTCTATACTTTTCTGATGAGAGTAATTGTGCATTGATCAAAAAAAAGTCCCTGTGCCTGTTATTGTTGTAATAAGTATTTTACAAAATAGAAACTCTTAACTATTTCAGTTTTGTCCATAAAACCGATAAACGATTACAATTTTGTATTCTTTTTGTTATAACGGTTTCAATAGCTTCCTCTAAGTTTGTTGGACAGCTTTGTAGAACCTTGTTTTACCTACGTGCCGGTAAAATATGAGTCTCTCCAATAGTGTGTAGTTGTTATTAATGGCGATTACTTCTATTTTGCAAAAGAACTTGAAAATATTGGGATGATTTCTGTGCAATACGCGTTGATATTGTTCCAAATGCTTTTAAATGCATTTGGTACTACTTTTGGCTGTTTTACCAAAATTGAATTTTCTTCTCGAATCCTAGTGAAATCAAATTTGAAATATTCGTTGTATATATTTGCGGTGCATTTCTGTAGATTTGACTTTGAAAGGTTATGGCGTCGCAGCCAGCTCTGTAACAATTATAACAGCCATAATACTGCTTTTTAAATAGGAATTTATTTGTATCCAAAGTTACGAGTTTCAATTTCGCTGAAATTAAACTTATTTCTAGTTAATTCGAAAGAAAACTGAAAATTTTTAATGATTCTTAATATTACAGGTACAATGACCAAGTTAAGAAAATATTTAATGATGATCCTTATTCAATTAGTATAGCTTCAAAGTTGAGTAATTGGTTTCATAATTTTATGTTATGTTATGATGGCGCTCAGAGTTGGTTTAATGTGAGTACTTCTAATGCATTAGAATACAAGGAATGTGATGGTAATTTACTTCTCAATTGGAAGAACCATGGTTTCAGTACAATTTTGGATATTTTGATGGTTTGCTTTTTTCATTATCAAGTGTTTATTATATATCAAATGATATAGGTATGTATTTTTTTTTTGTAGAAAAAATTCCCAAATAAATCAGAAGCGTTGCCAATTCTACAAACTGTTCACTTCGGTAAAGTAGTTCGAAATATATTCTGGAACGGTAATGAAGTCAAAGTTGAATGCAATGATGAGTCATCCTATATTGGAGATCATGTTTTATTCACTGGATCTCTAGGTGTTTTGAAAGAGACCCACGGGGAAATGTTTATACCCGAATTGCCTTTATATAAGCGAAATGCCATAACTAGTTTGGGCATCGGAACTGTGAATAAGATATTTTTACGATTTCCTCATAAATGGTGGCCTGATGATTGTACAGGTTTTAGTTTGGTTTGGAATGAAGAAGACAGATTGAGAGTTGCAAATGAGTTTCCTTATGGACCTACAGAGGTACTATTGTATATTATAATAGTTGCGCGGAAAGTACATAGTCTAAAAAAAGATTTACTAAATTAAGTAAGATACCTATTCTGATAAAGCTGATTTAGTCGAATGTTAGTAGACTGCGATAAACGCTTGTAAGAAGCAGTTCAGGTGGACTGGCTGTCCTTTTAGTTTACTTCTTATGAATTGACTCGCGAAAGGATGGAACAGTAACCAATTGAATTTGTTCGTTAACGCGGTTTTGGTGAGCCCAGAAGATCGAAATACGTATCCACTAATGGACGACACAGACTCATTGCTTCTTGTCCTTATCATGACGCTAAGGTGTGGTGTTTTCTTATAATATCGATTGGTTTGTTTACTTTAATTAAAGCCTTATTTTTGAAACCCGTTTGATTAGTAGCTTTGATTTCGTTGGCAAGTCTTGCTATATAAGAATACAATTATTACATGCATAGATTTGTTACAATAAGTACGGGGTGGTATTTTGAAATTTCCTATATTAGAGTATTTTCTTGTTTGTCAGCTGTACTGAATGTTTCTGTTTGTTTCAAACACTCACATTTTCTACCACTGTGATCTAAATGATTTTTTTGTTACAAAAATCTTATTGGTTTCTATTTCTTTACTGATAATAATATAAATATAAAATCTATTAAAACTTTGTGAGAACATCATTAGAGCTATATACAAGTACTTCCCAATACTACCATCTAGTCAATGTTTTCAACTTAAAAATTTAGACCTCTCAAATCTCACTTGAGATGGATCACTTTTAATGTCAATTTCGACAGTTGTTGAATTCAAGCAGAAGTGGAAATTGTAAAACATAAAATTTACTAAAACATTAATAGCCGATGAGTAAATCAATTAAAGAGACTATGGGCTCGTGATTAAAATCCATGTTTAAAATTTTGGCATAGCGTCCATTAGATTTATTCTCGCCTATTATATGTATGTAAGCTCTCGCGAAATTTATTATCATTCCGGTCACTTATATTTTTGTTAAATCGTAGTTTAAGATCTTTCTGGAAGAGAATTTATTGCTTTTCATTTCAAAAACTCGTGATAAAGTTCTCTCATTACTAATTCTACACGAAGATAAAGTGAAGTAGGGGCTAATAATACCTTCAAACATGAAATTCTTCAGAAAAGTATAAGTCTGAGTGGTCTAAATTATCTACATCATTTTTGATCTCCTAGTGATTTAATTTTATGATTAATAATAATTTATCAAATTAAGTAGTTGTAATGGTGACTCGAAGCCCGAATTTCTAAATTTAATCAAGCATTTTTTATTTAATATTTTGTGTTATTTTGAGTAGTCCTGAGTCAATTTCAGTTCGCGATTACACTTACCGTGAAGCGTCACAATTGACGGTCAGAATAGCGTTTAAGGTCTACGCGAAATGCCGGCATTCAGTATGGAGGTCATTCGACATAGCTGACAATGTCACCTCAAAGTCCACGTAAGGTTGACTTTAATTAATTTAATTAATCAGAATTGAAGGGTGGACGATCTATCTGACGTTTGACTAACGTTTGCAGTCGCACGAAAATTCAATTGCAGGTTATGAACTGTCAATATTATCGGTCAATTTCAGTTAACGATGACATTTGCCAGGAAACGTCAGAATTTACGGACCGAATAGCGTCAGTCGTGCAATACAGCGTGTTTTGTCAACTGATAAATGCTCCGAATTGACAACATTAAAAAATGAATATATCAAAGATAGATATTAGAATAATCTAGAGATATGTTATAGATTTCGAAAGACTGGTGAGAAAGAATATTCACTTTCTTCGACCAGTTGTCAATTCTGAACATCAGAAAGCGATTGATTAATTGAAGTGTGATATCTTTTAGATATGTATTATTGTTATCGTCGATTATTACTATTGTATGGGTCATTTATTTATCTTCATCCTCAATGCCGTCGGTACATGATCACATCTTTGTTTCTATATTCTTATAAATTGTCAGTAAAATTGAAATGTGTTATCATATATATATATATATATATATATATATATATATATATATATATATATATATATATATATGTATAATAATGGCGAGTTTGTTTACATTTGTTAGATGTGTACGAAACAATCCGAATTGCAAAAAAATAAAAAAAATGGAATTCCCATAATATTTATGCCATTTCATTTAATAATTCTGTTATGAAAGCAAACATTTAAAGGTGCGACTGCTGGTTAGCACCAACCAATCAGAATCATATCTTTGGTTAAATAGTACGACATAGTGTCTAGCATCAACCACTTAGGAGCAGCTGGATTTTCGATTGCGTTTGAAAAATACGAGGCGTATTTTTATGTTATCTACCTAGCCATGAAACAAAATAGTGACGATGTCAAACAAATTATTGAAAAATTGCTGTCACTGTTAGAAGTACATGTACTACGTTGTGTTTAGTTTATCCTGTGTATAGAGATTTTAGACGGTCTATTTCTCGATAAAATAAGTGAAACTAAAGTTGAACATCGCAGCGTAATAAAGTTTCTGACATAGGAAGGCAATGGCCCAAAAGCAATTCATGAAAGAATGGTTGCTGTATAGGGCGAAGATACACCATCTTATTTCCAAGTAAAATATTGGTCTAAACTCTTTCGATAGGGCCGAGAGTCAATCAATGATGACCCAAAGTCCGGACGACCCGTTGAAGCTCGAACTGAAAACATTGTGCGAAAAGTCGAAAATTTGGTACTGGAAGATCGGCGTGTAAAGATCACTGTCATTGCCAATGAAGTCTGTATATCTGAAACAAGTGTTCTCAAAATTTTGCATGACGATTTGGGTATGAAGAAGGTGTCTGCACGGTGGATACCCAGATTGCTTACACCTGAACAAAAACTGTGCAGAAAAGAAGTTTCTCAAGAAAATTTGGTCAAGTTGGAGAGGGACAAAACATTTTTATCTCGAATTATTACCGGGGATGAGACTTGGGTATATTACTGGGACCCTCCTACTAAACAAGAATCCATGCAGTGGGTTCATAAGGGCTCTCCACCACCAAAAAAGGCCAAGACACAATTTTCTGGAAAAAAACTGATGGCAACTGTTTTCTGGGATGCTGAAGAAGTTTTGCTTATTGAATATATGCCGAGAGGGTCTACCATATATGGAGAGGCCTTCGGAAACACAATTAAAAATTTAAAAACTGCTCTGGAGGAAAAACGCCCGCATTCTTATCCACAAAAAAACTTGTTGCTGCACGACAATTGTCGGGTTCATAAGGCAAACAAAGTTCAGCAGATAATCAATGACTGTGGGTTTATAGAGTTAAGGCATCCACCTTATAGCCCCGACCTAGCTTCGTCAGACTTCTTCTTATTCAAAAATTTAAAAAAGCATCTCAGAGGAAAGCGTTTTGCTTCTGATGAACAACTCAAAGAAGCTGTTGAAGAATATTTTGCGGGGTTACCGAAGCAATTTTTTTCTGAGGGTATAGGGCAACTGGAAAAAAGATGGAATAAGTGTATTAGTGTTGAAGGGAGTTATGTAGAAAAATATTTTTTTTTTGTTTTCTTATGTGCTTTTTTTCATGGCTAGGTAGATAACATAAAAATACGCCCTCGTATATTATTATTAATAATATACGAGGGCGTATTTATTAAAGCCTAAGTCCATAATAATAATTATGTCAATGGAAATGCCGTGGGGATAATGCTAGCATAAAATATATTTAAAATATTGTGACCGGTTTTACAACCATACAAGTTTTATGTAAGGGAATGGAGAATTAAATATAATATTGGATAATGCCCATATATGTATAAGCTTGTTTTTGTCTGTTATGTTATACTTAGTCTCTTATGTTAAAAAAAATTTAAAAATATATAAAATTTGATCAATTAGAGGATGTTTTTAGGGTGGCAAATCATGGTTGGAAGATATATTTGGTTTCTACGTAATAGATAACGATCCAAAAACGTTAATGGGCTGGGATGTAGGATCATTAGTGCGAGAAGTAGAGAAGTTGCCGGACGATGTTGTTTTAGATGGATGTAAATACATTCTGAACAAATTTTTGGGAAATCTATATGAAATACCTGATCCTGTTCAAATCACACGGTAAATACATTATTAGCATTAGTATTAAATTATGAAATGGCACGTTGACTTAAAGGAAAAATTAGAAGGTGCAAGAAAATTTTCTTGCACTTTATTCTTCTTTAAATGTGAGTATATAATATTGTTAATTTTTTTTATTTCGATTTATTGACCAAAACGAAATTTAGAATTAGATTAGTATTAACAAGTCTAGTATTGCGAACTAATACTAATATGGTACATGCAAAGCTCAAGACGCATGGCTTCGTTTTGCTTTATGTTATTTTAGTATAAAATCGGCCATACTTTCCCAGTTCAGGTTGGAGTATGGAGTTACAGTCTTGCAGAAAGGTCTTTAGAATATTTCCACTGTACTTCTTAGTTTATTAATATATTAGACCCATTCTACGCCTTAAAGGTTATGTGTTATTGTCTGATTTCATTACTGCTCGCCTTTTACGATACACAAGTTTGACGCTGGTAACGCTAAACATCAACCGTCCCTATATTTGTAGCTATCTATTTATTTCCAGTCGTCTGTGTTGGGACAGGATGAGAGAAAAACGTCATCAGTTGTAAAAATCAGATCAAGTTTGAAACTAGCAAACCTAGTAAAACGTTTTATTTACGTTGGCACAAGTCACGAACCTGTAACTTTGTCCAATGATGACTGACATGAATTTGCTTGAAAATAAGTATTTTTCCCTGTCTCACTAGTTGGGTCTACAATTCAACAATTCTTTCAAATCAGAAACAAAGTTATTAAATACTTTACAAAGAAGATACACATTAGTCGGTTCCAATAGTATTGACAGTAAACAAATATATTGAAGAAAGCAAATAAAACATTGTATTACTAAAACCATTGTATTGTATATCTTTAAAGGCATGTACACCGGGTCTTCAAATATGTAAGCAGTAACTTTGAGAAAAGGAAATATTATTTTATAGATTTTATTGTTTACACACAAATTCTCTTTCGTATAATATATATCATATATATTGTGTAACACTTGAAGTACTATATATTCGAATAGATTTGGCTTTACCTACTTGATGAAGTGCATATATGTATGTAACGTATCGCAAACCTGTTTATGCAACAAAATATTTAAAAAGCTACTCTTAATTGTGAGTGACAAATTACAAAGGTTGCAACTCGGAACAATTATTATAGTATATATTTATTTTTTTGCATGCTATGAATATATCATTCAAGAAGTTTGCGTTTGCTGTTTGAACATTTCACAAAATTATTCATTTTTCGTAATTTACACTTGATGGTATAATAACTTGCACAAACATAAATGGAACAACAGTGAAATAAAACAGCTATTGTTCTTTGCAGCTGATTACTCATTGTGAGTAAATGTAATACGCAGGTGAGAATATATAGGTAGGAATTTAAAAAAGAAATGTACTAAAATAACAAGCCTTGTATATCAGAGAGTAACTCATTTAGTTTGCTAGAAGTATCGAGATCGATATCCGGCACCTCCACCAGCAATGTCATGGTACTGTTTTGTTCTCGGCGGGGTTTTGCTCAGACGGAGGCATTTGCGTGGCTAAAATTTATTAAAATGCGAGAACTAGTTATCTTACTAAAGCCTATGATACCTTTACTTCTCTGTAATGGATGGGATTGAAAACGATTTAAGCAAATTACTTTCGTTTTAATACTCCGCTTGATGGAATTCATTTAACAACTGTGTAACCTTATAACCACTTTGAAAGGGCAATTTCTACAACATCATTTTCTAAGCCTTATATGAATTTTATAATGACACTTACTTAAGCCGACACGCAAATAACTCGTATGTTGCTCATTTGGTCTCTGCTGTTGTAAATCAAGACAATATTTCCAACTTACCAAAAAAAAAAGCGCCCCTGTTGCTTCTAATTGGTATTTTTTTATTTTATCTAAAACATTTTGATAATTTCAATATTTTAGCTATTCATAAAACTTAATATAGATCAAATTACATTTTATATTAAAGTACAAAGATCTTAAATTATTGCTGTTACAAGAGAAACTATATATGATGACTTTAAAACATCAACAACTATTAAATTTTAAATAATTTTAAAATTAGTTTTTATCAGTGTTGAACATACTTATCAGTGGCGGCCCGTGATTTTTTGGGACGGTAGGGCACCGGGGTCTCTGAGTGTTTAATATCAAAAATTAAGTACAGACAAAAAATAAACTTAATATGCTATTTAATTAACTTGTTTGAAAATAAAATCCATCCGCCGTTCCTTACGATCAGCAAAATGATTAAAATTAATTGAAGTTTGGTGTTGATGTCAGTAATTGTTTTTCAAGGTAACACATTGCTAAGGCACATAGTCTGCTTGCCCGCATGGTATTTCGAGAAAATGTATTTATTCTCTTCAAAGTATAAAAACACCGTTCACTTGATTTTTTCTATTTTGGTTATTAAAACTTCAAAAAAGCTTAAAATGAGAGGCATGTTTCGTTCGAACATTTTAAATATTTGAATATAGGCGGTGTTATATGTAATTATGATTAAAACTTCTATGAAAGCTGTAACTTCGTATGGGTTCGGACGTCTTCGGAATGTCAATGAAGGCCTTGCCCTGGCTTCCACAAACTTCGTTTGTGTTCGGACGTCATCGGAATGTCAGTGGTGGCCTTGCCTTGGCTTCGGCAAACTTCGTATGGGTTCGGACGTCTTCGGAATGTCGGTAAAGGCCATGCCTTGGCTTCGGCAAACTTTGTTTGTGTTCGGACGTCTTCGGAATATCGGTGAAGGCCTTGCCTTGTCTTCGGCCAACTTCGTTTGTGTTCGGCCGTCTTCGGAATGTTGATGAAGGCCCTGCCTTGTCTTCGGCCAACTTCGTGAACATTTAGATATTTGAATATAGGCGGTGTTATATGTAATTATGATTAAAATTCAAACTGATTCATGCAATAAATTATTTCAAATTATCAACAAAAAGGACGAAATAAATAATTGCACGCCCCCAGAGATTCGCAAAATAGCAGAAGACAATTTACAAAATCTTTCGTCAACATAGTGTCGACATATTATCAAAAATAAACTTTTATAACAGTTGTACTATTCAACATTGGAAGAAAATTTCCATAGTAGCATCAGAAAACTTATCATCCAACTTTGCTTAACAATTTATATTGTTAATTAGTAAATAAGTAGCATGTGTGCTTTTTATTCTTTGTACAACTTCTATTGCACATTTTTGTTACATTAAAGGCTTACATTTTGACATTTAAATATAATTTGGTTCCATTTTTTTTTTGTTACCAACTTCAAAACAACAAAATTAGCGTGCGATAAAGAAATACCTTTGCAACCGAAACGGGTGTCGTAAAGTGAACTTTATAGCACCGAAATAGAAAAAGAAAAAAGCATTTTGTACATTACACCCACACAGCCAGTCTGATAAACTGTAAGAGCTTCTGTTAAATTTTCTCGTCACGGTTTTATTAGTTTTCGAATTGTGATCTTCTAGATTAATTAATAAATCTGGTCTACGGAGACCTAGATTTTTTAATTCTATCTTAATGTCATAAGTTATGATTCATAACTCAGTGTGTTATTCTCTATGATTTCGATTATGTTACTAACGCAATTCATAGTTGCATTTGCACCGATAGACATTACAACATACACTCACCGCTGTATATTACATACTGGACCTCCACGCGGCACCATAAAATAGTGCCCCAACGCTGACATATATCCGCGCGCTCCCCGCGCCAGTTTCATCGCTCGATTTCTAATACAGACGGGGGCAGTCGCGCGAGATGCCCCGGAGCCTACGTCAGACTGCGATTTTTAAACGCACTGAAAAGACGGACTGTTACTTCCGAAAACATATTATTTATTATCTAACAAATCAGAAAAATTACGTACAAATTAGATATTTATAATTAATTTATCTGTTAAAAGAAATTTGTCATGGGGAAATTTGTAACAGGGGGGGGGGCAGTGCCCCGTTGCCCTCCCTGCAGCAGCCGCCACTGATACTTATTATAATTTTCTGCTGTAACACTAACAATTATTTATTTAAATAGAGAATTTTTTTCAAACATACAGATAACAGATCTGCAACACGCTAACTGCACACAATTGGACATCATCAGAGTCTTCTAACACTTCTTCTGGCAAGACATCGAAAAAATCGTACTGTTCAGTAATCCCGGATCGACAGTACAAGACAGAGACATATCAGAAGGCGTCAATACATTGTCAGCCGACGCATTTACGAAGTGTTGCAAGAGTAATTACAAATATCGCTTTAATCATTAACACTTTTGCCGTTTATATTGAATGTATGACACAGGAACTGACTCTGCGACCCAATTCCCCATTAATTCATCGCCAAACAGCCCTTGCACTACTAGTACCGCCTCTAAAGCGCCTCTCAAAGTAAGAATACTTTGCTTGTTTCATTAATGATTTATACTGTGTGTCCAAAAAGTCTGGAAACACCTAAATAAAATCGAAACGGATGATTTTTGAGAAAAATGCGAAAACAGGTCAATTAGCATTTTCAAAAAACTACTGGCTGATGGTATCTGTTTGGGATTTTTGATGACCTTGAAAAAGTTATGATGTCATCAAAAAAAATTTAAATGGCAACGTCGCATTTTTAATTTTATTTTTGATAGATCTTTTAATTGTCTAAATGACTGTAAAAAAAATTTCATTTTACTTAAGAAAATGACCGAGAAAAATTTAATTACTTCTTCGAAAATGGAAAAGTTTGTCTTTAAAAAAAAAACATAGTTGCCTTAAAAGTCGATTATTTTTCAAACACATTTTGTTTTATTTGTGACATTCTGTCAAATACGAATTGTGCGTAAGTTAAAAAATCTGTTTAAAAATGGTTTTAAGTGAGAGGGAACGTATTCAAATATTGATGATGATTGGTTTTGGGGATAGGGCTCGTTCAGTTAGAGAAGTTTGCGACTTATTTAATACAGAACATCCGGGGCGTGCCCCAATTAGTATTTCTGCAGTGAGTAAGGTTCACAAAAAATTTCAAGAAGAAGAGATCGCCCTAGAAGTGGTCGTCCAAAGATCGCAGAAGATACGCAACTTGACGTATAATTGTCAGTAGAGAAAACTCCAAATTCTAGTACACGACAGCTTGCTCGGGAGTTTAACGTGTCGAAGAGTACAATTGGTAATATTTTCCGGAAAACTAAGTATCATCCCTACAAAATCTGTTTGGTTCATGAGCTGTCTGAAGACGACTTCGACAGGCGTGTACAGTTTTGCGAACAAATGATGCCTATGTGTGATAATGATCCGTTTTTTATAAGAAATATCTTATTCTCAGATGAAGCTACGTTCACATTACATGGGACTGTTAATAGACAAAACTGCAGGAACTGGGCACACCAAAATCCACGCTGGATGAGAGAGGTACGAACTCAGTATCCTCAGAAATTAAATGTATGGGCTGGTTTAATTGGTAACAAAATTATAGGGCCTTTTTTCTTCAACGGTAACCTGACGGCGGAAATGTATTTGGATTTTTTACAAAATTATTTAATTCCGTCATTAGCAGAAATATTTCCGAACCATGAAGATCCCAATTTGCCCAGCCAAAGAATTTGGTTTCAACAAGATGGGGCTCCACCCCACTATGCGGGAAAAGTTCGGCATTATCTCGAGAATACCTTCCGAAACAGATGGATTGGCTGGAGGGGGGCTATCGAGTGGCCGGCTAGGTCGCCAGATCTAACGCCTATTGATTATTTTTTGTGGGGTTACCTAAAAAATAAGGTATACGCAACTAAACCTGAAAATTTGGAAGACTTGCGTCAACGGATTGAGATTGAAGTACGAAGGATCACTCCTGAAATGATAGAAAACGTTCAAAATGAATTTTATTATCGTTTAGGGTATTGCCAAGATGCTCAAGGACAACATTTTGAACATTTATTGTAAGAGTTTTTGCTGATTTCTACGATTAAAATTTTCTTTGTTTTCTATAATGATTTTTTTTTCAAAATTTTTCTTAAGTAGAATGAAAATTTTTTGACTGTCGTTTAGACAATTAAAAAATCTATCAAAAATAAAATTAAAAATGCGATGTTGCCATTTAAATTTTTTTTTGATGACATCATAACTTTTTCAAGGTCATCAAAAATTCCAAACAGATACCATCAGCCAGTAGTTTTTTGAAAATACTAATTGACCTGTTTTTGCATTTTTCTCAAAAATCATCCGTTTCGATTTTATTTGGGTGTTTCCAGACTTTTTGGACACACAGTATTTACGCTTCTTTTGAACATAGTCCGCGCAAAGATCAAAATAAATCCCTTAACTGATGACTCTTGAATATGTTTTTCGGTTTTATCCATATTCTATCTGATATCTTATTTGTTTCACGCAATTCAAGTCGAGGCAACGAAGATAGATCATAGTAATAGTTGAATGTTTACACAAATTTTGCAAAACAGTCACTAACATTGAAGACATGGTCACCAATCAGCTGACACAACATGATTGTAGAGTTCTTAGCTCCCATAATTAGTTAGCTATGGTTAGGTTAACACTTATAGGTTAGTATAGAAAACTGCTGATATTGTTCATAAATGAAAATGATAACAAGAACAATTTTTGGAACATGAATTATATTCCTCTTTTACGCTCCCATCGCTTAACAACGTTCGGTCAATTGCAGAGGACTTCGGCGACATGAGTTATTTTTACGCCAGGTCTGTGGTGAGACTTCAGTTAATGCCGCTCCGCATTTTTTATAGAATGGGAGCGTATTTAAAAAATCAACGTTCAGTAAGGAGGTACCAGGCCTCCAACTAAGACTCCAGACTCTGAAGCAATCGCCACTGTTCCAACATGCACGGCTAAGAACAAATGGACGAGTCTTAGGTGGCGAAGTGCGTATGTTTATGGTGTATAAAAGCAGCTTTACATGTCCAAATTATTTATTTGTTGGGATAAACAAGCAGCTGATTACTTCTGTGATTAGGTGTTATGCACAGGGTCTGATTGTCAAAGATTTTGAATTAAGAATTAAGTAAATTAGAAACATATATACAACGTATTTTCTTTAGATAAAATTGAAATGTTGAATTTATTGAAAACTTTGTTCGCAGGTCAAAATGGTATTCCAACAAGCATTTTCGCGGTTCGTATTCTTATCGTACCGTAGAATGCGATAAGAGTAACGTGTGCGCTGAAGATTTGGCCCGACCTCTTTCAAGTGAAACAGGAAATCTAACGTTGTTATTTGCCGGAGAAGCGACGCATCCTCATTTTTATTCATCCGCGCACGGCGCTTTGGAAACTGGATTTCGAGAAGCTGATAGAATAATTGATTTGTACACGTGAGTTGCAGAGCTGTAATGAAATTTTGTATGTCTGTATTTGTGTAATTAATTTAGTATATCTAAATACAATATTTCATATTGCCAGTCATTTATTTAATTACAGACTTGACTGGCTAAATATTAATATTTGAGATATTAAAGGACATTTATTTGGTATACCCCTGATTTATCGAACATTCAGTCTTTTATTTATTGTTAATTAGCGCAGTACTAAGATTATATTTATGAACTGTAACCGTTTTTATTTCGATATACATGCGTTAATTTTATTACTAAAAGGGATAGATAGTTAATATAATTGTGCTTATTATATTCATTCTCCTCTATTTTTCGGTAAGAGTAAGTTATCATCAATCTCTTGCTTATTTCTGAGAATGTTGTCTACAACGATTTCTTTGTATCCATTGTTTTTTGCAATGGTTTTTATTATGGAGAGCTCTCGATTGAAATTATCATTGTTTAAAGGGGTACTCAGGAATCTGTTTATGAAACTAAGAAACGTTGCCATTTTCTTTCCCAACTTTGATTGGTTTTTGCGAGAATTATGGTATCTGTGTAACTGGAATTCCTGTATATACTGAACGCTGGCTTTTCTTTTTCTCTTTCTATGTTTATATCAAAAAAGTTTAGTTTTTTATTTTGTCTTATTTCTATCGTAAACTGTATTTTATTAAAAATAAAAAAAATGTCATCTACATACGAGATATGCGCCATAAATTCTCGGCCTGATAGATAGATAGATAGTTTATTCGTTCCTAAAGATACAAATGTACATGGAACAAGTCAAAACAAATACAAAACATACAATATAGGTAATTATAAAAGTAAGTACAAAATTAGTAACCATAGAATACACAGAAATAAATAATCCTAGAAAAGTTTTGTATTCTACTATTGAATATAAGTCTTTATTGTCATTAATCATGAACATGAACATGATATAGACATAGCAATAAGATCATATACAATTTTAACAGGTAACACATATGTAAATATAAATAACATTTCACACAGCAAACCTAAAGTAATAATAAATCCAAACGGAATATTAACATTAAAAACATTTGTCATAGAGTAGCATAGAAATGTCCGCAGAGCACAACCAAGTCAGTTATTTTTAAAATAATTTTCAAACTCCTCAATATTGTAAAAGACATTAGTAAGCAATACATCCTTTAGCCTCCTCTTAAACACGTTAAGATTTTGCAGTGACTTTAACCTCTCTGGAAGCAGATTAAATAACCGGCATCCAGCACTTATGGATGATTTCTTATAATACATGTGTTTTACTTTGTCCAAACGTATATCTGTTTTAGCACGAGTATTATAATTATGATAGTCAGAATTTTTGAGAAAAGAATCCTTATGTTCAAAAATGTATGTTAAGAGCTTTAGAATATAAATTGACGTTACTGTTAGGATCTTACACGTCAGAAATGCATCTCTGCACGAGTCTCTTGGTTTTATATTAAATATTAAACCAATAATGCGTTTTTGGATAACAAACACCCGTCTAACGTCACTACACTGTCCCCATACAGTAATATTAATTGAGATTGCCGAATAAACGAGGGCATAATACACTTGTAACAGTGTGTCACTGCGCAGCATGCGCTTTAAAGTACAAATAACATAAAAACCCTTATTCAACTTTTGGCATATACGATCTCTTTCTTCCTCCCGTGACAAAAGGCAGTCACTAATTCAGCCCAGAAACCTCACCGACGCGCTCTCACCCAAGATACTTCCATTGAGATTAAGATTTATGTGAATTGGAGACTTTCGTTTGTTGTGAATCTCCATAAGTGCAGTCTTTTGAATATTGACAACCAAAGCGTTTTTGTTACAATAATTAAAAAATTGCTCCATCACAGTCCTAAGTTTACAATGTAACATATCAGGATCTGCATCCGACACTATTATATTGGTGTCGTCCGCATACATATAGACATTACCGTGACTTATATGCTCAGGTAAATCATTCACATATGCTAAAAATATTAATGGACCCAAAACACTCCCCTGAGGAGTTCCGAAATTTAAATCAAATTTATTTGACTTAGTTTGATTCATTTTTATAACAATTTTTCTATCATTCAAATATACAAATATACAAAAAAGAAACTTGGAACAACATAAGAATTTTTATTTTTCAATGTAATCTCTCCTAACTTTTATACTTTTATTACAACGATTATTTAATAATTCGATACCATTGTAAAAATAATCTGAAGCTTTTCCGTCAAAATGTTCTATAACAGCTGCTTGCAACTCACTGTCGTCCTTAAAACGACGTCCCAAAAGGTCTTTTTTTAAATTAGAAAATAAAAAAAACCACAAGAAGCCATAACCGGACTATACGGTGGATGTTCCAATTCTTGAAAGCCGCATTCGCGGATGGCAGCTTGTGAAATGGCGGCAGTATCGACGGGAGCATTGTTGTGTAATAATCGCACACTTTTGTCAATATTCCAAGACGTTTTGCACGAATACTGTCCCTTAATTTATGCAATAAAGACGCATAATATGTGCCGTTCACACATGTATTGCGCTCTTTAAAGTCAATTAGCAAAATGCCCTCACAACCCCAGAATATTGTGGCCATCACCTTTTTCGTTGATTGAACGGCTTTCGCCTTTCTGAAACGAGGTTCATCGGGTCGCCGCCATTCCATAGACTTCCTTTTCGATAGAGGATCGCAAAACAGAACCATTGTTTCATCCTCTATTACTGTGGACTCCAAAATCGGTTTTGGGTTGTCTCCACACATGTTTAAAAACGACTGCGCATATTTGACTCGACGTTCACGTTGGAGAGCAGAAAGAAATGGCGGTACACATCTAGCACTAATTTTATTCATATCCAAATGGTCATGGAGAATTCGGCGAACACTTGTTTCGGAAATGTTTCTTATCACTGCTAATTCATTCACTTTCAAACGGCGATCTTCTAGCACTAAATGTTCAATAATTGAAATTTGTGGGAGCGTTATTACTTCAATTGGTCGACCCGACTGATCAGCATCTTCCAGAGTTTTTTGTCCCTAACGGAAACATTTTGCCCACTTTTTTACAGTTGAATAGGAAGGAGATGAATCACCGTAAACGCCGTCTAAACGTTGTTTGATGTGATAAGGTGTATGCCCTTCTTTTGTTAAAAATTCAATAACCGCGCGGTACTCAATGATCGTTACTTTAGACATTTTCGTGCGCTAGTCACGTTGGTTGGCTGGTTACTAAAAACCGAACCGTCATATTTATAGTGTACACCTCGCGTATGTGCATGCTTGACGTGACGCAGTTTGAACACGTTTGAACCTGTATAAGCTTGTCACGCCGAGAATTTATGGCGCCTACCTTGTACCTGTCCCGTAAGTGTACGAGTTTAATATGTACATAATTCCTATTGAATTGTTTGTTTTCAAATCCCCTATAGATTTCTGCCAGGAGAGAAATTAATGGACTGCCCATGGGTAATCTGTTAAATTGTTTGTTGCAATTGTTAAATTTGATATGCATTTAGCATCTAATTATAAATTAATAAAATTTTATCATCCCGCAAAGCTCCTATTCCGATACTTACAAATTTATGTGCTGGTGCATTTATATATGAAACAATTGGCCTCATTGGTATTCCTTCTTTATGTATTCTTCTTTCAACGCTATACCGACCCGACTAAAGAATTAAAATTATTAAGTTTTTTTTTTTGAAAGGTCGAAATGCGCAAATTGATGGTATTTATAATTAAATATTAGTATATTTCTTTTGTGTAAATAATTGATACTCATAAACAACTGTAAGGTTTTAGATAATCCAAATATGCAATAAAATATTGGGTTGCTATATCCTTGTAAGAACTATAACTTAGTTATCCATATAGAATTGGGGCACTCGGAATCATTATGTGGAGTAATTTGTTAATATGATTCGGATTATTCTTTAAGATTTTGTTCATATTTCTGAGTTGGATTTGTGTTTATTATTCTAAATTTATCACTTCTGAGTAAATCCTTTTCAAGCTTATTGGCTTTTTTTCATCCAAAATTATCTCTGATTTCCACACCTGCGATAAAACGAGCTTTTTTATCTACTGTTTATGGGTTTCTTGCGTTACCTATACGAAATCCTAATCGGTAGTTAGCTAAAAAGTATTTCTTATTCATTTTATATATCTGAAATTCAAGAAGTTGTAATTTAAAAAATTATATGGAAAACATAATTTTAAGTTGATATTATCTTTCAACAAATTCCAGTTAATTTGTTGGTCTATGTTTGTTTTCACTTCATACCCATGGAAGAGATAGCATACACATAGACAGATAAACTAACTTCGAATATTTTTTCCTTTCTTTCTGTTTATTAGCAATCAAAGCAAACATAGTTCTATAAGCCAGTCTACTGGTTCTTCTTCGGCATGATGAGGTCCTCTTTAACTTTCAATAAATAAATGAAGTATTTCTGTTTATAATGCGTTCATACATGTACTAAATTAGCTTGTTGCTTTTGGGGTGTTTTATTTTTGTTTGTTATGGTTTGTCATGTGTAACAGTAAGACCATGTTTCAAATATTCATTGTCATAATTTCCGTTTTTCTTTCGTTTTGATTAATCTTTTTTAGAAAGAATTAAGGTGCGGTATCAGTAAGTTGAAAAACACTGGTCTATATCGATTGACTTGATGAAAAATATATTTCTCCTGAAAATTTCACATTATAATGATGAACAACTACCACCTTGAAATTATAATAAAAGAGTGTTTTTTTTTAAGTTGTAGCCTGAAGAGAGGTTGCCACCGAACATATTAAATAAGTAAATCTCAAGAAAGGTGCTTAGAACAACCCAGTTTATTTTTTTTACTTATGTATTCGAAAATGAATTACATAAAACATTTTCCCAGGAGAGATTTTCTTTTTTTTTCTTTCAGTTGACATTAAAACCTCCTTATTAATAATATACCTGAGTTTACATATAAAATTCAGTAACGCTTTTTAATGAAAGCAATAACGTGACTTTTTAATTACTAGCAGCGCTGGCTTATATATTTACGTATGTATGTATTATATTCATACAGGTTGCAAGTAAATAACGTGGATATTGGTGTATAATTATCTATGATTAAATTTTTTCATCCTTAAATATCAATTTCAGTGGTTCATTTTACGGTAGGCGATTATTTTCCTAATTGTGTTTTTTTAATACAAGAAATGACTGACGCAATTTCCATTATCAAAATTACTTTTAAGAGATAGCATGTGTATGAATTATTGGATTCACCTATACTTTTAGCTTAATTAAATGTGAAATGGGCATATATTATTTTGTTTACTCATGAGTATTTATTTCAATCTCTTTTTCCGGAAAAACCGCAGAAGACCGGAAGAAAAAAGTTGCAACGTCGCAATAATAGGTTGTGGCATGGCGGGACTGGGTGCAGCTCGTGCGTTTTTGGAAGCAGGTGTTGAAGATATACTTATTCTAGAAGCAACTGATAATCCAGGTGGTCGAATACGCACTTTACATATAAATCATAATGTAATAGAATCTGGAGCCCAATGGTTACATGGCACTTCGAATTATCTTTATAAGCTGGCTGTTGACAATGGTTTGTTACTAGAAGAAACATCTGAAGAAGGAATAGGCACTTATGTTAGAAACGATGGTTTTATCTTCGACGATTTTATCGTTAAGAAGGTAGATTTTATCATTGGAAAAATATTGGAGAAATGTGAAAAATTCGTAGACTCTAAAATTTACCCACGATCTATGGGAGATTTTCTGGAAAAAGAATTTAATATGTATTTAAGTACATATGGTGAAAATGATGAATTTAAAGAAATGGCGATGCAATTATACGATTGGCATTACCGATTTCAAGTAATAGACAATTCCTGCTATGATCTAAATGAAGTTTCTGCCAAGGACTGGGGAAAATATTCGTGTTTGGGCAATGACGGGCAAAAGCACATGAACATTAGAGGTGGTTATAAATCTTTAGTGGATATTTTAGTGAAATCAATTCCAAAAGATGCTTTCTTACTAGAAACCCCAGTTTTGCAAATTAATTACAATTCCAATCGTACAATTAGTCTAAAATGTCGTGGAGGAGTTAAAGTATCAGCAAATCATGTCATTGTGACGCCTTCTGTAGGCGTTTTGAAGCAAAATTTAATTCAATTTCATCCAAAATTACCAGAAAAAATATTGACCACAATTAACAACCTAGGTTTTCATGGAATGGGAAAAGTACACTTGGTATTTGAGAAAAAGTGGTGGAACACATCTGGCTTTCAGTTAATTTGGAAGAAAAACTCTCTGTTGGCAGCTGATCGAACTTGGTTAAGATACATAACTGGATTTGATAGCGTAGTCAATCAATCAAATGTATTGGTTGGTTGGATTGGAGGCAAGGGTATTGAGATGATGGAAAGTCTTCCGGAAGAAACACTTGGCATCCATTGTGCTGAAATTCTGCGTATGTTTCTTAAAAATCCTGATATACCTTTACCGTCCAAAGTGATAAGGTAAGTTCATTTATTGTTTTATTATCTCTATTTATTAAAGATAGTTATACAGGCTGCTCCACCGAAAACGAAGCAGATTGAATATCTCGAAGGAGAAAACTTTTTTGAAAAAACGCAAAACAGGTCGATTTTTGATCCAAGGGGACACCCTTCCATCATATCTTCAACTGTGATACATCATTCCCCTCCCCTCCATCACTCTAACCATTACAATTTAAATAGGGAAAGTAGTATATACGATACATCATTGAAAGGTAATTGTACGGAGAATTCAGCGATGTGATTGTTGGTTGCGCTATTTTTGATTTTAGCGCCCTCTAGCGGGATGTGACACATCATTTCAAAGCTAATTTTACTAGCAACTAAATACGTAATATTTTTGACATTTATTTGTCATCATTCTCAAGTACAGACTGTCAGCGTCTTTTGTAAACTAATAAGTTCGAAGTTTCTAATATTAGAGCTTTGCAAGGTTTTTCGATTATTTAATTTTTTTTTCAATTGTGCATTAAATTGCTAATAAAATTAGCTTTGAAATGATGTGTCACATTGTGAAATACGTAACCGTTTTTTCCCGCTAGAGGGCGCTAAAATCAAAAATAGCACAACCAACATTGCTGAATTCTCCGTACAATTACCTTTTCAATGATGTATCGTATTTAGTACTTTCCCTATTTAAATTGTAATGGTTAGAGTGATGGAGGGGAGGGGAATGACGTATCGCAGTTGAAGATATGATGGAAGGGTGTCCCCCTTGGATCAAAAATCGACCTGTTTTTGCGTTTTTTCAAAAAAGTTTTCTCCTTCGAGATATTCAATCTGTTTCGTTTTCGGTGGGGCACGCTGTATATGTGTATATAAGATGTATCTCTATAGAAACATGAGTTCTTATTTTATTGTATTTTTGCAAACTATGTGCTCGATTTTGAAGTAATTAATATTTCACAGCATAGCGTTGTCTTTAGTACTTGTTCTGTTATTACTTTAGATCAAGGCTGCTCAAGTTTTTTAACAGTTGGGCCAAACGGATGATTCAGAAATTTTTGGCGGGCCAATAACGGCTTATTAACTAATAAAATTAAGTCGTCAATGATCCGCCAAAAATTCATAATTTTAATAAGACTTATGCAATAAAAATATCCAGCATTACAACATTTGGTGTTTATTGAAATATAAAACAAATAGCGTCTTTTGCTAACTAAATATTTAATAAAACTTGTTAATGAGATTTTTGACAATGTTTTTGTTGAACTAATTTTCTTATATCTGGATTTAAATTAGTTGTGGACAGTAATACCAAGTCAGAAATATGTTGCTCCGTTAGTGACGTGCGGTATTTATTTTTAATGTAATTAAGATCCGAAAAAACCTTTTCACACACATATGTTGATCCGAAACTACATAAGAACTGTAAGGCCAGGTCCGTTATTGCAGGAAAGTCTTCTTTTGGTACCAATTTCCAGAAATCTGCAAATTCTTCTGACGAGTTTTGTGCTTTCGAAGATATTTTTTCCAGAAAAAGGTTTTTTAATGTACAATGATTTTGCAGTTCGGTAAGTTCCAACTGAATATTGCCAGGATAACTAATCATTTCAGTTAAACTGATTATAAAGGGATTTATAAAAATTTGCATATTTTGTTTTTTACTCTCAAAGTCCTGAAATCTGTTTTCAAATGACTGTAATAAGCATCTGATTTTCAATTCGTACTTAGAATAATCAATATTGGCGATATTAAGCTTCTTTTTCAAACCTGTGAGTGTTGGAAATAGATCGACATTTTCTCTGGCTAAATTAATTAAAAAAAGATTTAATTTAGTTTTAAAGCCGCTTATTAAATTGAACATAATTGGAAGTGAACAGTGTTTGCCTTGCAATTTGAGGTTCAAAATATTGAGGTAATTCGTAATGTCAACAAGAAATGCAAGATCACTTAACCACGACGTATTCTTCAGTAAATCAGTTTCCAAAGGTAACGCCTTTTTATTTACTAAAAACTCCAACACTTGTTCTCTCAAGTTGAAGAAGTGTTTCAACATGTTGCCTCTTGATAGCCATCGCACAGCGCAATACAGTTGTAACTCTCCATATTCGTTGATTTCTTCTTCAAATAAAACCCTAAATTGACACCTGTGAAGAGCTTTCGCACGTATGTAATTTATGCAACGTACTACTGGATCCATAACATCATCCAACTTCATATCCTTTGCACATAAGGCTTCCTGGTGGATAATGCAATGATACGTAAATATTGTGCGACCCAAGAAATTCTGCAACAAAGCTACGCAACCGTTGTTTTTCCCTGTCATTGCAGGTGCACCATCAGTGCAAATAGATATCATTTTATCCCACGATAAACCCCTTTTTTCAATGCATGTTTTAATTTTCAAAAATATGTCTTTTCCTTGGGTTGTAGTTTCTAACTGACAGAATTCTAATAAATCTTGCAATACATTCCAATTTTCATCAACACATTGCACAAAAATCGCCAACTGAGAATTGCCACTTAAATCGCAAGTTTCATCTAACGCCAATGAAAAATATTTGCACTTTGTTAAGTTTTCTTGAATCTGACCGCTGATATCAACCGCCATCTCCTCCACCCGTCTCGTAACAGTGTGTCGTGAGAGTGAAACACCATCGGCTTGAGCTTTAACATTTTTATCATCACAATTTTGCGCAAAGATTGTCAAAGCTTCTTTCACAATTTCTCCATCAGAAAAAGGTTTCTTCTTTTTTGCTAAAAGCAAAGAAATTTCGTAAGAGGCTTTGACCATGGATTCGAACTCGTTGTGCATTTTAACAAACATTTTCTGTTGATTAAATAATTCCCGTTTCATTTTCAATAAATAATCATCTCTGATACTACTACCAACAGGGTGGTCTTTATCAAAATTGGGATGGTTTTGCCTATAATGCCTTTCTAAATTATATTTTTTTGCAACAGCTACCGTAGTGAAGCAAAGTAAACATACGGGTTTCTGTGCCTTGCTTCCAACAAAACAATATTTACTTTCCCATTCATCATGAAAAGTACGGGTGGATATTGTCGATTTCGACGTACTTACTTTACCATGAGACATACTGAAACAAAACAACATTTTTGTACTCGCTTATCAAAACCTGTCATTTCACAATTCGATTTGCGTGCGTAAAAAGTCACTTTAAACACGAGTGCGTAAAAGTAAAGTTGGTACTTCCTAGAACTTGATTAATTTAGTGACATTTTAAAATCATAAATTCCTAACCTTAATAATATGCTACCCAGTTCGTTGTTTTTCTATGAAAATAAAAGGAAATGAAATAGAATTTTTTGAATTTGATAATTTTAAATTAAATGTCACTTCAAATAATCAATACTGCCAATTCAATTTTTTTTAATTAATATCAAGAGATTAGTAGTGTGTCATAAACGATAACGTATTTAACAATATGTATTATTATTATAGTTCTCGTACAAAAAATATTGTACAAACTTCGTGCGTGAAACATTTTGCGAATTCGTGTCCATAAAGCGCTCGCCTTTCGGCTCGCGCTTTAAACTGGTCACTCATTCGCGAAATATGATTTCACGCACTTGGTTCGTAAATAACTATTTTAACCTTCCGTCCCGAATAAGTACGTACGTCGCGTCGTACACTAACTAATGAAAACATATTTGATTAATAAATGAATAACATACCTCGTACCCCAATGTATACACTTCACACAATTCAATTTTTCAGTGAAATATGTAGGTACTCCACCTTACAGACGCACGTGCACTGGCTATCGCTATTGTATTGTTTATCGTAGAGACGTAGAAGAATGATCTGAGTCACCGGGCGGGCGGGGATTTCAATAGTTGCAACTTGGCGGGAAGCTTGCCTGCGCGGGCCATTCAAAATGCATCCGCGGGCAACTATGTGGCCCGCGGGCCTATGGTTGAGCAGCCTTGCTTTAGATGCTTCGGTTTCGGTTATATTTCTTGATATACGATTTGACGATTTCAATTATTATGCAATGATATAGTGTAGTCTGGATGCATGCTTAGCAATACTTTACTATAATTATGAGAAAATTGCCGGATTTTGTGAAAAATCGGCCTCCTACTAGCTGTTCCAAAAATATCAGGTTTTCCGATGTATCCGATGTTGTTACTCTCGAACAAATTTTACTCTTTTGTATTAGAAAAAAGACATTTTGTTAGATTAGTATCGTATTTTGCGTTGGTTTAAACGGATCATGACATGATATTCATCGTTAACGTTAAATTTAGGGATTTTGTTATTTATCTCCGTGTCAAATTAGGCTAAAGGCTGGGAAATCTGCCCCTTCTACGACATGCTTGTTATTATTATTTAAATTTAATAAATTTTAAATAAAAAAATAACCCTCATCTGGATAATATCGATCATTCTAATGACTGCTCATAAAATAAAGGCAACACAGTCATAACAAGTGGTCACTGTGCAGTTAATAATTAAATTGGATATTGTTCAGAATTCCCCTGGAGAATTCTTCCAATTTATCGCCGACCTCCTTTCTATGTTAGTAATTTGTCCCCAATTAGAATGTATCCCCTTGCGTAAAACTGTCGTACTTCTAACTGTAATTGATAATTTGTGTTGATGATGGACTGACATCGATTAAATGAAAATACCTTTAAAGCGTAAGTGCTTTTGACATCATTTACATTAGCACTTAATAGTGGAATAATGTATTTAACGTAAGAAGATGTAATAAAACGTGGTCCTTGTTGAAAGCTCCGTTAGAGCCGAGCGAACGTGTATTAAATTAAATAGGTAATACGAGTTCTGCTGCTTTGCAGTAGAGTACCACGTTAGGTGTAATTTTTATGTTGTCGTTAGAGTAGTGTATACTATTAAGAAAACCGTGTCGACATATGTAAAATTAATTTACTTACCATTATACATTTTATCACCTTTACTACTATCTGCTGAATTTTCGTATCTAACAGGTTGTATGGCATAATAAATTAATTGTCTACGTTAGTAACTGGTATTCCAGAATGTTTTTAACTTCCAACGGGTCCTATTTCTGTGTATGTTTTAGCGAAGCTCAGTGACGTACGTGCGATTTTTTGGCATTCTGTAACGATATTTACAGACTTTGCAATACATTTCGGAATCACTGACAATGGAGGACGTACAATCAGTATGACCCTTAATCCAATTCGCCATTGTTTCACGATGCCCTTCTCGACGTTATTCATATCATATCTGAAAAAGTAACATAAACAATGTTCTAGATCAAAATAAATGATAACTAAAAATGTATGCGTATGTTATTGAAACTTAACGAAATCCAGTGCACACGTACGTCAAGATAATTCTAATTACAAACATTACGCAGTGTGTAATTAACAGTCAAAACAATGAAAAATACGAAACTAACTGAACCGGTATATACATATATAACTTTATTTATCTTACGAAATATAAGATAAATATAATAAATTTTAAAAACTCGTCACCCTTCTACCTTCACCGATGAAGAAAGGAATTTATGAGTAACATCGACTTTTTTTGCTGTCGTTTTCGCGACAACAGATGTTGCAGTTCACCATATGAATAGTGCTATTCAGTAACTGCGTGATGTTTACATTATTCCTTTGCCCCGTCGTAATTTTAACGTGTATGTCCGGTCTATAATAATAACACTTTGGTCTCATAAGAAACATAAATTGTTTCTATAGAACGTTTTCTACTGAGTACAAACGCCATGGCACCATAACTGGTTACATCTCATGGCTTTTATTTAATGCAGGACATTGTAAACTTACAATAGTTTTAGAAGGTACAAATATATTGTAAATATTTGTACATGATTATGCAACAAGCACAAGTTGTGAATGTATTGAAAATGGTACAAACTAGTTTTTATATTCCGGTATGTAGGTACAATTTTGTCTACACATTCTACTCAGTTTTAAAGCACCAGTAACAGTTGAATAGTACTACCCTTAAACAGTGTTAGAAGGACAGTATAATACATTCTGTTTATTGTACTGGAGAATCAATTGTTATATTATGTTGTATATTGTGTTATATAGCAATAAATTGTGATAATATCTATATATCATTTGTGTTATTATTGCAGAAATACGTTTCAGAAAGTAAAGGCTCGTTCCTTTCAAGTGACCTGGATTAATTTCTGACCTTTTTATTTTGAGGTTCATTAAATCTACTTTGTAAAATGTAGATCACTAGTAGCTCATTACATATTTTGAATAATTTATTAACATTGAGATTACTGGTATTTCCTAAAAAAATACTTATAAAAGAAACAAAATAACTGAAAACACATTTATTATGACATCCAAGTAAACGATTATATTAATATGATATAGGCTCGCACATTTAACCTAAAAATTTAAAGATTGTTTAAATAATTATAATATACGTTTAATACTAAAGTTTTTCGTAAGATTGTGGACATATCATTTATCTAGCTGTAACTACTCAAGGTTATTCGCAAAGTTATATATTTTAAACTTTGTGGTGGCTATTCTATAAATGCTTCTAAATAATTAGCATAACCATCTAGAGTATGTTTTACAAACCTTATATGGCTTGAAATGAGTTACAACATATATGGAGCTATCAGATCATGGGACAATGTCAAAATAGTAATTTTCTGTTTTGCAGTGTGATTCGAGGTCCTAGTTTATTATCATTTTTTTGAACATACATATGCTAATGATCAAGTTTGGTAGTTTTATCTGATAACGTTTTATACTTCTTAGCTACCTTATATACTATCAGCATTTACCTTTCTTTTTATTTGTCTAAAAGAATAGGTTGATTGCTTTAATGCCACTTTCTACAACATTACTCGAATTTGAAACATTTCTTTCATCTTAATCATCTATTTGTTGAAATGCCCTGGCTTATTAAGTATTTACAACTTAATTTACAATTCACTTACACTCTTAGCAAAAAGCACTCTTTTGCAAATATCTTGCAAATTATGTATTCCAAAGACATACATTAAGAGGCTAAAAGTACTTGAAACTCAATTTATAACAACTTTTGTATAAAAAATGCTTGTATAAAAGATTAGGACGGGACGTACATATAAGAATGTCGTGTGGTACCCGCATCTCATTTTTACCTACAAGTGGAAAATAAGTATTTTGTTATTGTAAACGTGTTTTCACTATATCTTGAGCTCATTTGATAGGTAATACCTTTAATCCAGACATTCACTGATCCGTACGATTTAGAGACCCAATATGTAGAATTAATGACGTTCTACTGTAGTTTAATATATTAATGATATACCTAGAGTGAGTCCAAAATATGTTCGAGTAAAATGATATTTCACAGTGGCGACTCTTTAATGAGAGCAAGTGAGCAATTGCACCCCCTGGAATTTTGAAACAAAACAAACCAAGCGGCGACTAACTGTGAAAGTATTTATTTATTACGTATTCATTGTTATTGAACAGGAACGTGGCGTGTACGGCACGCGAAACAACCTACATGCACCGATCGTAGTCATAGATATAATGACGACTAAGACCAACAGCGCACGGATGTAAAGACCCCTTCCACCGAGAGAAACATACCCATGTGCAAAGCGCTACTGTTGCTGCGTTAAGCCATTAAACATTACATTGAAGGTGGGGAGAACTGTATTTTGTTCTAGTTCCATATCGTATAATACATAGCATGTGAGCAAGATTCCCGTCGGCTCAACGCAGTTGTAAGATGAATTTCGTGTCTGCGATGCAGAATAACACGTTTTCGCGGTTAACGTATGATGAAAAAATCGCAATAAAAATCTTAAACGGCCGATGCCTCAATTATGTTTAGGAAATAAACAATCTGTTAAAGGTAAAGACGTTATAAGAAAATTCAAAATGAATATTTATCAGAAAAATGACTGGATTTGTGGGTGTGAAATTAAAAATACTTTGTTTTGTTTTCCGTGTCTTTTGTTTGGTGGTGAACCGTCTTGGTCAAAGAACGGAATAAAAGACTTAATTCATCTTAGTGCTAAAATTCCGAAGGGCATTTGAAAAATATATTTAGTCTAAGAATGTTAGGAAAAAATAACATTCAGAATGTTTTAGATCATCATATAGAAAAGCAGTTCAACAACACAATGAACAGGTAACAAAAAATAGGCATGTGTTAAATTTAATAATAAATTGCATTAGATTTTGTGGCGCGTTTGAACTGGCACTTCGGGGTCATGATGAATGGCAAACGTCGAATACCAAGGGCATTTTTCGGGAATTGATAAATTTTACGGCAGAATTAGATAAATCGCTCAGAGATCACATCGAAGCAGCACCGGTTTTTAATTGAATTTATAAATGATTTCCCAAATTTTAATGAAAAAGTGATAGAACTGTTCTGCAAGTCAAAGACACGCAAAATCGACTTCGTTTATCGTCAGATGTAATCAAACTGTAGTGTTATATTTATTATTCCCTCAAAACAAACTGTACAATGAACAGTACCTGTCTGGAACAGTATATCGGTGAAACTTATAAAGATTGGGTAAGCGTTCTTGTATTATACTTTAACTTTCTTATACGTAGTATAAGGAAGTATTGTGATGATGAAAATTTTCGACCTCGAGATTTTTGCAGATGTCCACGTTTTGAGGTCCCCTGATACCAAAAAAGTGGTTTTTAAAAAATGTCTCTCTCTCTCTCTCTCTCTCTCTCTCTCTCTCTCTCTGTGCCTGTCTGGCTGTGTGTGTGTGACCACGATGGCGATCAAACCGCTACAGATATCAATTTCAAATTTTGTATTTACGAATATAATCTTCCTCTTGAGAACTGATTAGATTTTGAGCAAAATCGGCAGACCGGAAGTAGTAGTTTACTTCAGTGAAAAAATCGAATTTTGCAAATATTTCGTCAATTACTAAGTTTAAACAAATTTATAAGGAATTCAAATGTACTCAAAATTAAATTTGAGAAAAATTGTATTAATAAAGTTTTTCGAAATTCCGACCAGAAGTAGGTCTTTTACTCTTATCGAAAATCAGTTTTTTGCGAATATCACGCAAGTCATGCTTTCTAGGCAGGTAAATTATCAGTATAAAAGTATTTAGAACGTATTTTTAAATATCTTTTGTATAAAAAAAATTTCAAAATTCGGACCGGAAGTAACACTTTTACTCTTACAGAATAACGATTTTTTGCAAATATGTCGTAAATTATGCATTCTATATATATTTATGAAGAGTACAAAAGTATTTAGAGTTGGATTTGGAATATTTTTTGTATAAATGAAATTTCAAAATTCGGACCGGAAGTAACACTTTCATACGTATAAGAAAGTCGTGTGGTGGCCACACCTCATTTTTTAATTTTGAAATTATGCACTCCCTATGTGAACCACCCCGAGCCGCCACTAATATTTCAATAAAGTAATTGTTCAGTGCAATTACCAATCGCACGCATAAATTGCCATAGAATATTTGGGATTCTCACATTCCCATATATTCCCAGAATTGTAGTGGAATTCAAAGACTTATTAGTCTTCATCAGAAAAGATATGTCTTTCTACCTCAATTGATTCTGGATTAAGTTAAAAGTTACATGCATTCTCTTATGGCAGGGAAATATTAATCTATTTATATTTTTAATTATAGTGTTCATTTCATTTATAAAAGAAGCAAACCAATTACTAAATCACCCATGAACAGAAACTGTCCGGAGAATTTTTCTGCCTCTTGCACGGTTTTTTATTCTTGAAAATCACACGCAACACAACTTGTGGAACACTGCTTCAAAATTTCTTAACTAAGTAATAATTCCGTGATATTTCGTTTGTCTCTTGCCAGACCGCGTCAACAACTAAACAATAAAGGAATCACTATGCCGTCTGCAACCTTCAGATATGCACGTATCGATTCCAGAAGTTTTCGTTTTAGTATATTCCGGGAGGACTAATATATTAGAATTCTGTACTTTTCTCTGGAATGCGTGACGTCGTAGTCTTTGTAGTTGCCGCTGCCCTTCACGTTATAGCCTCGAACATGCTCGAACTTCTTACAATACTTTTTCAATTTTAAATTTGACGTTAATCTTACTGTAAACAGATAAAAATTTTATTTTGAAAATGTGACGTGATGTTAGAAAACAGTTTTTGTTTTAAAACAAAGTAAAATACTAACATTTTCGACTGTTAAGTAATTATTAATTAATTTAAAAAAATACTTTCATTTAGCAAATAAATGCATATAAAAACATAGCCGTTATCAATAATAATAAAAAGTTTCTAGTTTTTAATATTTTACTAGGTACCCGAAACACCGGTTAAAATTATTGCTATAAGGGAGGGACATATTTATTCAATGATTAGTTTTAACCGGTTTTAACTGATGTAAAAATGCAAATTTTTCTAACTGGTATTTAGTCAATGATCGGGTTAACCAGCGTTTTAATCGAAGTTGGATTAACCGGCCTGCTACGCCCCTGCAAGAATTTAGTTGACTAATTCAAACAAGGGCGCAAACAAATGGCGTCGTCGTGAAACTAAAATATTTCATCCGTTCGCCACTGATAGCAAAACAGTTTCGCCAAGCTAAAACAATTGTAACACCGCAAAATAATTCACCAAGTTTCGGAATAATTTTTGCTCTCACCTTCAAGGATGTCTCACCTGTTACTACCCTCCCATACAGATGTAAAATATGGAAAAAGGAATTGCACTCCAGCTCAATCGGTCTTGTGGGCCGGGGATTTACACAGAATCTCAGTTGGATGAATTTTCGGACGCCACCTTTCTATTGTGTAATATTCCCTTTCCCAAAATGTACTTTGATTCGGAAGAAAAACCAGTTGTGTAGTCAAGGTAGCAAAAGTCAGGACAAACCCACAAATTCTCAACAACAGAGAATTTAATTTAAAATAAACGTTGTTCGAATTACAAAATTAATCAGTGAAAGTAAAAATAGGTAATTAATTATGATACAGGTGAATATTTGCAGCAGGTTACGAGAGGTGTATCTAATTCTATTACAAAATAAAATTTGGTACAATAAAAAAACACAATTAAAGTGACATAGGTACATCGACACCCTGTATAACGCACATTAACAAAATTAAAAAAAACGGGTTTCAATTGTTTAACAAAATTAATGCAAGTGATAGCTTGAGATCTCAGGCCTTACAAATAGTTACACAAAAATGTCAGTGTGTGATCACACTGTATAAAAACTTAAAAGTACTTAAAATAAAATGAAACGTAACTACTATATGACTAAAAAACTATTTAATAAACTTTCCGCTTAAGGTCTCCAACAGGACATTTGAAATGACAGTTTAAATTTACAAACTGCGATAACTCTCTTAGAAAGAATTTTTCTTTTGCCAAGTCAAGTTAAAACTGGCAAAAATTCTAAAAATAAATTGCTTAAATGAACCTAATTGAGAAATTCTACAACGTTCTTAGTTCTGTACAATGCCAAATTTACCAAAAATAACAAACACACTACTAGGTCTCCGATTACAGGATATCAACGGGGAAAATAATTTAATTTCAGAGCCGTGTACCCTATGGTATAAAGAAATTAATTTAAAAATTACACAACAAATTAACTAAGGTAACAGTTTTAGCACAAAATTAATTAGGGAAACGACAAAAAACACTTATTTGACTACAAATGGGGCGTGGTCAAATACACAAAAGGATCTGGATCAATTCATTTATCCGGGATTCTAGAGGAAGTAAGCCCTCGTGTATGAACAGCCAGGATTCTTAACACCACGGATTGATTAGATAAGATGGCGGCGAGGTTCGTGGTTTTTATGTCGATAAATACGAAAATTTCTGGATAAGATTAGTAGTTAGAAGCCAAGGGAAACGACACACATTACCAATAATTCTAATTAACGGAAAGTCAAAGAGAAAAAGAGGCTTACCAGATATAATTTTTAATCCATCGCTTCCATTGATTATCGGACTAATACGTCGAAAGAAAAAAATCCACGAGATAATATATATCAATGATCACTGCAGTTTAATCCACAATTCAACGTAATTTCTATGACATCAAAGTGGCAAAATACCCCAATAAATGCAATGAACCAGAAGTGGTCGTGCTAATATATCTGCTACTCTTCAGATAACGATAGAAATCAAAATGGCACAGGCAACGCCTAATATCTACGAAGATCACACGCCAACGACAAAGACGGGCACTGAGAACACGGTTACCAAACGGAATTGCAAGGTAGACAGCTATTACCGTAAAGACCGTTTTTCACCAACAAATGTCGGAACCATGCAATAAATTAGAACTTAAACTGATTATAATTCTTGGACGTACGTTACTAGAAGCTATATTAAAGTGATGGATAAAATAAGTTAAACGAAAATTTACTAACGTGAAAACGACATAAAAATAACAATAATCCTATCAAAATAAATAAAAGGAATAAAATTCCGAAAAATACAGATCTATTCAAAATTAACGTAACAGGCCATTAGTGTCTTAAACTTCCTCTACAACGATATAAAAAAATAGAGACTACTAGGTACATTATTTTTGGTGCATGCTGTATTTTCTCTAGAAACCACAACTTGGCCGAATGATGCAATAAAACGTAGGGCTACCATTCTTTCCATATGGCATTGCCACTTCAGGATGGAGAACAACATTTGGAGATATGCAAGCTGCTTGGAAATTTTACAGTCTTTATTACATAAAAGTGCTGATATTAAGGAGTGTTCTTTGTTATTCTGTTATTGCATTGCATGTAATAAATATAACAAATTGGTTTTTTTTTCACTTTCAAACTTGGAGGGGGATGTATCCTAACTAATTATTTCAGTTGTCAGAAACAAGTGCGTCAGCCTTGTATTGACGTGCAAAGCAGGGGATAATACGGACTTAATATTACTTTTTTTATGTGTGCTCAGGCGTAAAACGTTGCGAAAGGTATATGTAGGCCTGCACATACGTATGTGTCCATGTAGTGTTCCCTACACACAAAAGAGTGTGATGAAATTCGGTTTTCTTATATCCTTCTAGCTTTGTTCCTATTACAGCCATTTCAGATTCATTACGATTCTTTTATTGTTTCTGTTCTCTCTATTTATCTTTTTTTTTTATTTTGCGATACTAAAAGTCAAAGAATTTCGAAGGGTGACTTGCGTAATTTACGTGTATTTATGAAGCCAAGAAAATGCTAGCAATTTATTCCTAAAATGTAACGTTTTTTCTTGAATATTCATTTGCTTCTTCCTTTCATTAAAGTGTTACGTTAGTAGGCCGTTAGGATACGCACTCAGGCTTCGTGACTCATAACCCGATGACTTAAATTAGGTAAAAGTGATTTTGCTAGTACTTATAGAACTACACTAGGCCTCATTATAATTCCCTATTATATGTAGAGTGAAAACATTTAGAGAATATCACATACGTGATCACAAAGATGCGCGAACAAAACGTGCCAGTGGCGTAGCTGATTAAGGTAATTTTTTAAAAGCTTCGTAATTGTAAAAATTATGTTTGTACATAAAACTACAATATTTCTAATGAATTAAATTGATAGTAGGGAAGCAAATTATTGTTTACAGAAGTATTAATGTGATTCTTTAAAACTACCTCATTATGAATATCGCTGCTAGTATAATTCGAATGAAATAAATGCAATAAATTTTTCGCTTCATAAACTCTCTTATTTTAGAGAATTATTTGGAACTCAGCGTCGCTGTTAAAGTTTACTTTAAATTTATCATATCAGATTAATTATTATAATTTGGTGTAGGTATTGGCTTATTCCATGTTTTCATATATCATGTTGTCTAAAGAGTATATTGTTATATTTAATACAAGTTAACTTATATAGGATATGGAAGACAAAATTATTTAGAAAATTTTATTTATGCCAAATAATACATATGCAATACAAACAATAACAGTGTAATGAATGTATGTTAATACCAGTATATACGATATATACCATGTGCTTGCCGGCGACCTGCGGATAGGGCTTACTGTAAAATAAAACGGCGACACCGAGAGTTTGTATAAGTTAGTACGAGAAAGCAATATACAAACTGCTTTTCGGTCGAGTCTAGTGTTGGAAAAGAGGGGATTCGAGTACATATACGCTGAGGCTAGACTGACTCTCGTTTAATCAGTGCAACAAGGATAGATAGCAGCTGTACTGCAGTTTGTATATTGCTTTCTCGTACGCACATGGCATATATATATAATATATGGGGTATAAAAAAGAGACGAATTGTTTATTTTTTTTAATATAAAGTTAAAGATTTAAGAAAAGTAACAGAACATCCAATTCCGCATGTTCATTTGTTTTAGCCCTATCAGATTTTGCCAAATCACTTTTATTCAACTTGTTCTAGGACTTGTTGTTCAGCATCATCACCTTCAATGTCAGAGTCATCATCGATATTACTATATTCTTCATTATCAGTTTCTTCGGTGTTAACTGTAAAAACTAGATTGTCAGTTACATCATCTAATAAATGCTCCGTTTGTAAATAATTTTCAACAACTTTATCTACGTGGCTACAAACAGACGCCCACTCTTCTACATTTACATATGCAAATTTTACTCCAACCAAATTAATAGGTAATATATAAATACCTGATTTAAATAGGAGTAATGCAGTTTGAATAAAACCCATTTTTCCACCAGCATGAACCATAATCAAACGATTTTATTTCGAATTTGGTTTCTTCAATCCAAGCAAAGAATTATCTGACCATTCTTTAGATTGCGTATGTGTACTGTAAATATAATGGGTCTATTTTTGTGTACGTAACTTTGCAATTGTTTTAAATATTTTATATCATATGATTCCATTAAAATTTTGCTCTTGTCGCTTGTTTTTTTGCGATCTAGAAAGAAATAAAATATTTATTTCTAGTTATAATGTCGAAATACTATTATTTACTTAAATCCCTTCTCTTTCAGCACCTTCGATAATGTTGTAAGTCCACCCATGAATGGTATGCCATTCTCTATTATTTTATCATGAATACCTCTAAAGAAATGCAGATATAACAATTATAATTTATATGGAAATATTTATCCTTACCCTTCAAAGTTGGACGTCGTTTGTATTGTGTCGGTATCTTCCGAACAAAGTGTACCTTTTGTGCTTCTGCGAGGCCTTGTTTTGTGCAGGGTACTAAATGAAGCAACTTTTCCGGAATTCACATCCTCAGCTTCTTTAACAATATATCTGTATGTCACATCCGAAAATCCAACCGTTGTCATTTGTAATTTGTTAAAGGAATTATCGGATGCTTATTTTCTGCTTCTTCCTTCATAAATTTTAAAACGTTGGCAATTATTTCTCTTCCTTGGCTATGTATAACTTTGTCTTTTACGCCAACTTTCTTTGATGATGAAGCCATCACTGTATGAATAATTTCTAAGTATTTATACAATAGAATAAAATATATACTTACCGATCGAATAATATAGAAATATTATGTGTCTTGATAAAGACAATTATTTAAAGAACAATATTTTACTAAATTCAAAGAAGCAGCAACAAAACATAAACACCAATATAACCTAATCTTAAACGCCACTCTACTGTTTTACAAACACCCCTAAACTGGACCGGATGGGATTATAATGAACTCGTCCAACTCTAATACTTTCATAACGCATTATGACGTATGTGATATTCTCTAAATGTTTTCACTCTACCATACACATAAATTCTGTCAATTAATATAGATTACTAAATGTAATGGTCGCAAAATGGAACCCTGGGGAAGACCATGTTTTATTGCAATAGGCGACGATTGTCGGTTGGTTGTCATTTACATTCATACATCGTAATTGTCTAAGTTGTGTTCTTCAAAATTATTTATTAATCTAGTATAAATTATTCTCAGCAAAAACGGAAGGTACATTCTACATACATATGGTGTGCAATTTAGTCGCATCGATTATATCAGCTTTTTACTAGGAAGCTTTTAGATCGTACTGAATCATATCATGTAACAAATGTTAAGAGTAAATATATTTTTCAAGCAAAAGTGCAAGTGAGAATTTAGATTGTGAACTTTTGGCGATATATTATATCCTTTATGTCCATTACTAAAATTTTGTGATTCTCTGCTTTTCTTTAAAAAAAACTGACAAAAACTTATACGGTACACACTTACGTAACTTTTTCCCGTACTGTTAATTTGATTTTAAATGTTCACTTATGATTTATCTTATCTGAAATCTAGTAAAAGTATCTTCTTTAGTCTTTCTTCTGTTCTTTTTGAGAGCTTTTCTAGAAGGTATTTTAAACCATCACCTTCTTGATGCAATGCCTTAGCAAAGTACTTAATGAACACTAGTTTTACGTGCAGAGGTAGTTTTATGTTCGTTTTTTACCACTAAAGGATGCTATTTTGTCTTTTCCAATGCAAAGTTCTGTCGTAGCGGGCACTTCTGCTTAATGTAATATAGGGTAAGTCGGGGACAGTTCGACCACTTTTTTGGGAAAAAATTATAATTTGTTTGTGTTCTGAGATAAATTTTTCTTTAAACCGTCAAAGCATTGCCCAAAGGGTTTACAGACTATATTAATTTTTATTTTGAGTAGAAAGTACAAACATTGCAACTGGGCGATCTCACCCGAATATCTGGGTTAGACCGACCACCAACTACGGGTGAGATCGACTTAAAAAAATAACAAAAAGTATATCTTCGAACACTATAATAATAATAATGGTATAATAGAAAAGTATAAACAAAATTAGTTTTTACGACTTTTCTTTTTAATTTTTCCGCATAAATCGTAAAAATTCTCAAAATTCGAGCATAAATTATGAAACCAACGACTGCAATTCACACATTTGAATCAGTCATCGTTCTTAGTGGTTTCAAAATAATTTTCCCCACACCCTACGCATTCATTTTCATCCCACTCTTCTACTGATGTATCACTTTCCTGCAATACCGGAATTTCGCTGTCCAAATCTGAAGATGCTAATTGGTTTTTCGGTTTAACCACATTTCTCTTTTGAATTTGACAGTTTTTTTTGTTTCTTTGTTCTTTTTTTTGTTATTACGAATCTCAATGCGATCTGAACTATTTAGAATGACTGCAAGCTGTCTACCTCGTATTTTAACCACTGCTTTTGCACTAGTGTTAGGAATTGGCGAAATAACGTTCTCCAACAATTTCCCTGGTGCGGAGTCAATATTAACTGTTGCAGTGTAAAGATTCTGCGAACAGCCAGGCAAAGGTGACGAAATACGTTTGTTAGTTGCCTAAATGGTAGTGAACCAGGGCGGAGTCGAAGGAAGGGATGGATTTTTAGCCATACTACTTGAGTCATGTGATGTGGCTTCTGCATCTTGTTCCATTTGAATGGCAATATACGCGTAATCTGGAATGATTCCGGGTTAAAAGGTGCAGTGCCTGTGGCTCTAAAACTAGACATGTCATTTTCCACAGTTGCGGCTTTACCCCAGGCTTTTCCCAAAAGGTTTCCAAATACCATCTTTGTTATTTTCTTATTTGGATTGGTTTTTAAGAAAGAGTTACAAGCCGCGTAGTAATGGTTTTTCAGTGATTTAAAAAGGACCTGTGTAGAGGTTGCAGGTAATGAGTCGTGTGATTCGGTAAACAAAGTAGAATGATGTCGTTCGCTTCGTAAAATTCCAGTACTTAACAACAATTTTCCAGCTGGTTTTCGTGACAGAAAATGGGATTCTAACCAATCCTTGAAAATGGTATCGCTGACATGCGCCGATTTAACGGACATAGCAATTTGAGAGCCAGGAGGCATTCCGTCTAAAAATTCATTCTTTCTATTTTTTCCTTTAAATATTGCGCAAGGTGGGAAAAACATTCCCTGTGCATTGCAGCAACCTATGACGAAAATGGTTTCGCCCTTCTCGCCTGATATCAAAGGAGAAACCTTTTTAGAGCCTTTTGAGACTAACATTTCAGTTGGTTTATTGTTCAACTTCAAACCGTTTTCGTCAATGTTAAAAATATTCGAAAGGTTTGTCATGGAGTTGGTAATCTGTGAGAATATTGTCTAATAGGGTAAAGGAGTGTGCCACATTGTCACGGTTTATTCCATTCGCTCGAGCAATCGAAATTCCTTCGGCTTTTCTAATTGATATATTTGGATGTCGTTGCAAAAAAGAGTTAAGCCAATCATAGCCGGCTTTGCCTTTTTCTTAATTGAACGTGTGCTTCAGTTTCAGTTGTTCGGCAAGTTGAAAGGTCCATATTCTGACGGACTCCCGATCTGGTGCAAATCCAAATGTTTGCATTTTTTTAATGTCGTCTCTGTCGTTTTATTCCGTCCGACTTCTTAATAAAATCTTTTAGAGTTGTTTTAGGAATCCCAAACTCTCGGCCGGTTTCATTTACACTCATTGTACGATTTTGTACACATTCAATTGCATTTCTTACAGAATCGGCAAACCACTTAGCTTTTTCTTCATTTTTTCTTTTGTAAATTGTGGCATTTTTGTTAATCTGTAACAATATTATTTTACAATATATTTAACTGTTTAAATTGGGCTTCATTAAATCTCTAATTTCCTTCAAACCAAATTTTTAATTTTTTTTTCGTGGTCGATCTCTCCCGGATTAATGTGGTAGAACTCTACCAAAGTCACGGGAGAGATGGACCACCTTATTAACTAGGGAAAAAGGAAGCACGACTAAATTTTTGAGGTTGTGTTACAGATCCATGCATATTTTATCAACCAGTATCGAAATAGTTTAAATAAACTTACCCGTGTTTAAAATATCACTAACACAGTAAATAAGTCAAAAAACTTTCAAATTCGTAAAAAGTTTAAAACTTAATTTATAAATTCACACTAATATCACGGCCCGTGTTTACACGTTGGTTACAATAAACTCAACTAATTCCATCGAATATGTAAGACACAGGGTCCTCGCTTGCTTTTTTCTTGAGTTATCCGTACTGGTCGGACTGCTCCGGTGGTCGATATCTCCCGGACTTACCCTACTAGTGGTTTTCAATTAATTTGTACTTTGTATATGCTATTTAATTTTGTCAATTATTGACTTAGGGTAAAAAGTTTGGCGTTTTAGATTACCCTACTGCAGTTTTGTTATTTTCCCAATTACGTTTTTGTTTATTTTGTAAATATTTATTTTATAAAGCTCTAGCAAGTTGGCATCTATATCACAAATTACAAGATTAATCGAATTATTAAAAATAATTAAGAACAAAAATACTACTGCTGTATTAATTATTATTGTAAGTTATGTGACTTGCTCGAAAAAAAAATTGAATCAACTGTATATAATTTAATTCTTTATTGTAAAACGCAGCAATTAAATTAGTTTTTCTCATAAAATACTAATAAGTACTTATAAGTTAAATTTCACCATAAAAATAATGTCACTTATTGTGTATTACCTTTAGAACAAAAATGTATTTAGTTAATATAACGACCGTATTTTTTCTTGTTGTAATTTATTTAATGTTGTAATTCATTGCGCACTGCTGTATTATATATTAAATCCGAAGTGGCAGACGCGAAGGAACAAATTAGAAATTATGTTAAAATCTGCTGACAAAAAGCAGAAAAATGTCCATTTAATTAGATAAATTGTGAAAGCTTTGAAATGTTACCTGAATTATGCTTTTCGAAGTTTCACCCACAGTTTCCCGAATGTTGACTAATATTCATTTGAAACTTCAACGAAATGATTAAAATTTATTTTGTAATTTACGTGAAAGTCAAATTTAATTGCCATTAAAACACTCGACTTTTTGTTTTATTTTTTGTTTAGTACTGCAACGAATTAGTTTCCAGTTTAGTGAAGTAAATCTCTTTCAAAAGCATTAGCTAGCTTCAGTCGACGCGCGACGTCTCGACAATAGGGCGCCGGCTATTTTAGTTTGCTATGTAATGTATTTGTTTAACTTTAAATTTTGGCAAAACACACAGACAAAGTGGCGTCATCTTTGTTAATTGCACTTTATATTTCTTTATTAAGTACATCGAATTAAAATCTTTAAATAGGAATTTGCTATGTATTATCATACTTAACAAAAATTAGAAGAATTAGAAATAGTAAAAATATGTAGAGCACATCTCCCGGACAATTTTTTCCTAATTTTTATTTTGGTGAAGGATGGTACGTGAGCTACCTTCATGATTTGCAAAGACAGCAAAAGCAATTCTTATCAACCTAATAAGGTGCCAGAGGCAATTGAGAATAGAATAGAATTGAATTTGTTAGAATTATGCCTTTTTGGAAACCTCGTAGAGCTAGGAGTAACTTAATTGTTAGAATAAAATACTAAACAGTAAAAAAAAGTGGATAGCGTGAAATAACCAATGATTTTCGTATAACTAGTTGTAAAAATAACAGTATTTTTATAAACTCTTTGAATGCATTTATCCAAAATTAATCCTTAGTAACGTATGTCTCAAAAGTTTTCGGAAAAAATCCAATAAAATTAATTTATAGTAAACATGATCCGATCCAGTTGCAGTTGGAATGAAAATTTAGTTAATTGATTGATGCTTAATATGACGATCATTTTTTTAAATAAAGTTAACAACAATGTAGTACAAGCTTGATGTTCGTAGAAGTGTTTATCACTTGACTGGACGAGAGAGTACCTAAACGTGAGATTGTTAGGATCTATAGAGACCATGATATTTCTGTTTCGACAATCTTTTAGATAATAAAAGAGCATCAGGAGGGTATTCCTTGTATCAATTTACGTAAAAGTGGACGACCCAAAGTTTTAAGCCGACTTAGTAAGCGAAAGTTGATTGAAAGAGCAAGAAACACACTGGGAATGTCAGCGAATAAGTTATCTCGAAGATACCATATTTCACTCTCGACTGTTAGTCGTACATTAGCCAGAAATAATCTAAATTATCGTAAAAGAAAAAATGAGATGTGGCCACCACACTACTTTCTTATACGTATCAGCATTTCAATTATAGAATTTCCAGATTTTTTTTTTATACAGAAATTATTTAAAATCCTATTCTAAGTACTTCTATAATCTTAATAAATTTCTATAGAATGCATAGTAAGATATTCAAAAAAAGTGATACTCTAGCTCTAAATACTTTCGTACTCTTGACAAATATTAATAAAATGCATAATTTACGACATATAAACAAAAAACCGTTATTCGATAAGAATAAAAGTGTTACTTCCGGTCCGAATTTTAAAATTTTTTTTATACAAAAGGTATTGAAAATTAAGTTCTAAATACTTTTCGTACCTGTCTAAAAAAACATAACTTGCGAAATATTGGCAAAAAACCATTTTCGATAAGAGTAAAAGACCTATTTCCGGTAGGAATTTCGGAAAACTTTTTTGATAAAATTTTTCTCAAATTTAATTTTCAGTACATTTAAATTCATAAATTTGTTTAAACTTTGTAATTGACGAAATATTGGCAAAATTCAATTTTTTCACTGAAGTAAACTACTACTTCCGGTCTACCGATTTTACTGAAAAACTAATCAGATCTCAAGAGGGAGATTATACACGTAAATACAAAATTTGTAATTGATAACTACAGCGGTTTGACCGCTATCGTGGTCACATACACAGACCATTTCTAAAAACCACTTTTTCGGTATCACGGGACTTCAAAACGTGGACATCTGCAAAAATCTCCAGGTCGAAAATTTTCGTCATCTCAATACTTCCTTATGCTACGTATAAGAAAGTAAAAGGTTCCAAGATACAGCGCCGCTCATTTGAAAAGAATTCCCAGGTGTTCGAGACGCGTTCATTTTTTTGAAAATGTTGTCGTTATGGACGATGAAAAATATTTCACGTTGTCCAACTCGGAGATCAAAAGTAATGACGGTTTCTATACGGACAATGTACAAGACGCTCCTGGCAATATTCAATTGAAAGGCAAAGTCAAGTTTGAATATAAAATATTGGTGTGGTGTGCCATATCAGAGGCAGGTGTTTCACGGCTGCAAGTTGGACGTGTTGGAAGTGAAGCCATCACATTTACATATGAAAATGCCTCGCAAAACTTCGAAATTTTGTAAATACACATCATCCCAACGACCAAATAATGTTCTGGTCTGACTTAGCCTCGTGTTATTACGTCAGAAGAACAAGAGATTGGTTAGCCATAAACGCCATCACTTTTGTTCCGAAGACAGATAATTTTCCAAATGTTCCTCAGGCAAGGCCCATTGAGGAATTTTGGTCTCATTTGAGCAGAAAGTTATATGGTCAGGGTTGGGAAGTCCAAAATGAGGAGCAGTTAAGACGCAGAATCTTTCAGAAAATTCGGGAAGTCGACGTTGCTACCATCCAAAGACTGATGGGCCATGTAAGAAATAAATTACGTGGCATAGAAGAACATGGACCTTTATCCGTCACGTAAATGTTATGTTTAGTTGAACTAAGACTATATAAGAATAATATTGTTGTTAAAATGTAAAATAATGAAAAATAAAATAAAAAAAATAACTTTTACTTTTTTCCGAAAACTTTTGAGACATATGTATAATAACAGGCTGATTCATTTTCGGCCTTCACCATGAGGATCTCGCTTATTATTGGATATACAGTATGTATAGATTCAAATTTGGCGAAGTTGTTAAATGATTCATATTTACAATATATGTTGGTTCAGTTCCAAAAAAAAAAAAATCACAAAATGTGGATTCGATAGGTGGCGCTGTGGCTGAATTATTACATATTATACATACAGGATGATTCTTTTTCGGCTCTCACCATGAGGATCTGGCTTATTATTGGATATAGAGTATAGGTTTAAATTTGGCGAAGTTGCTAAATTTTGTGTTTGTTATGAATCCGTAAAGAAAATAGACCCGTGACAAATGAAGTTCGTGTTTTTTAAAAACAAACCGAAACCCCATTTTGTTCTTTTATCTGTAGTACCTACATTTTGCTTTGTAGAGAGAAAATAAAAACATTCTCATGGCCACTTTTAAACCTCTATCCAATGGTGTACTCGAAATTTTTATATGACGTTTCGTTTCTTTCTACCCATCATCAACTATATATTTTTTTATAGACGCCATATTGGATTTACACACTTTCAGCAAGAGTCTTTTTTCTTATTTCAACTATGTACTACATGTTGACAAAAGTTTTTCATATTATTCTTTAATTGAAAGCATAAATTTTAAGATTAAATTAGGTAGCCCTGTAATTTCAACCCGTCAAACATTTGATTTATCTTCATTAGTAATACAAAAATGTCATACACCAACGAAGAGAAACGAGATATGCTACGTGTTTGTTATTCTTCAAACCTAAATTCAACAGTAGTGAGTACAATATATTTGCAATTTTATTCAGGACCATCGTACCATTTTTCTAGATCTTGATAAAAATTTGAACAAGAATGGATCACTTACTAGGCCGCGTAATGTTCACGTCAACAGGAATTTGAATGAAAATCAGCAGGATATGGTAAATTTAAGGCGTGTTTTTGCAAAGTACATGTTGGTATTGTATTTTTTAGATAAATAATAATCCATTAACTTCTACACGCGAAGTGGTGCCAGAAGAAAATTTGTCGCAGTCTAGAGTTTGGAGAACTGATAGAATATCACGCAAGTATATGTACATATACGAATTTTTTTTTTCATATATGAATAAACGTATGAATGCACATCTACCCTAAGCCGGCATTGCGAACAAACAACGTGCAGACAGCTGTTTCGACCTTACATTGGTTTCATCAGTGCACGAACGTGCACTGATGAAACTTACGTACCAAACGCCATGAGAGATTCTCAGCGGCATCTGTTACCCAAGTGCGACATCGCAAGGTAATGCACGTATATCTACACTTGCCTGATTAGTGATTTTTTTTTTTTTATTATTGTTGATGTGATTTGCAGCGGATTATCGAAAACTCGACACGACATCAATTCTACAGTCTTTTAACGATTGTCAGAAACGTAATATTGACATGAGGACTAATTCGTGGAGAATGATCAAATGATCTGCACGTATCAGCATTCTCCTAATGTTAATCTGATCAAGCACATCTCTGATGATGGATAGCAAAAAACTGTTAATTTCAAAACTTGAAGTGTGAAGTGTGAACAATACACTCACCTTTAGTGTTTGCAATTGAAATTAAATGTTAATTAATCATCAGTTTATTATTTAAATGGAAGTAGTAAGAGGCAGTATTATCTACCATTTTAAATAAAAGGGATTCAGAAAGTGAATTTTACAACGCTGCCCAAATTCAGTGCATATCAGTGGCCCACACACGTTGGGCCAGAAAGAATATAAGAAGAAATCTCTTAGATGAATATAGTATAAGAAAAGTTTCTCATAAACTAAGATGAATTAGCAATAGAAGCTAAATGAGACGAAACATGTAGGATTACTATTATAATGAAGACACGTCAGACTGTATACAGCTTGTCTAATGAAACACTTGATATTACCAGGTAAATATTGCAACGTCGTATTCTTTGGCCGTACTGGGAGCGCGACGAAAGACCGGAGAGTAGAGATAACTGCTATATTGCCAGTCGATGCTTCACCGATAAATGTAGCGGGAGCGGGGATACAGTCTGCGACGTTGCAATTCTGATGTATTGGACTTGCTATATCAAGTGTTGCATTACACAACCGGTATATGTTAGGTACAAAGCCCAATATGGCACAATGTAGACATTGCCCAGGAAATGTTGTATCAAGTTGATATTGTACAGTTAATATGAGCAACATTTGAAATTTGTTTTCGTTTCTGCGTTTATCACATACTACAACATAATTAAAAAAATATATATGATAATTTAATGCATGTGTAAAAAAACCCATAAGTCGGAATTGTTTTGTCACTTTGACAGCGATAAAAGTTTACTTTAACCACAGACTAAACAATCCAGACCGGCAACTTAATCCTAGATTTTATCCAGAGTACTCATCCTTGTTTAGCAAACGTAAATTTGAATACTCTACCATCTCTGTCAAATTCAGTGAACTTGGAGATGAGATGGCGCTAGCGTCAATTGAAATGTTTGTTATGCTGTGGTTATATGTCATTCAAAACTACATTTCAAATTTGACACGTTTGACATATTTTTGCAATCCTTTCTCGTACATCGTATTAATTATATGTTGATACAAATAAGCAGTCCAAGTGTTTAGTGTGCGGGTTTGGACAGGATGAAGTTAACAAAAAGCATAGGTTTAAGATAAGATTGGCATTTCCTTTGTTTAAGAAGCGCATTTTTGACATGCTCTTTGCCTTGCAGGTTTGATACCTTTTGATTTATATATTAGTATTATTATTACCATGCTGAATTTGTTCCTTTTGGTACATATTAGTGTTTTTATTTGTCATATTACACAAGATTTGTATTATTATTATTGTCTTCTCATTATAGGTTGTGTAATTTATTTAATTTATTATGTTTTATTGTATAAGTATATGTATCAATAAAAACTATTATTATTATATCCCTATGTTTTCCTTGACAGTTTTCACTTACTAGATTATTATATTTCTCTTAATCTTATATAGAGTAGTAGTTTATTGTGTCTAATAGGTCACCGTAAGAGGGATGTTATAATACATGTAAGTAAAAGATTAATATTTATATTTCGTATCACATATTTAATATGTAACACCACAAAATTACACATAAGATGCTCAAACTATGGCTATAATTGTTACTGTAACTAATATTTATTACCATAGTTTTAGTAACTTTTGTGTATGTTTTTGTTACATAAATAACGTATTTAATAAGCGTATTCTAAAAACAAACTCATTTCAAATTTCGCGCCAATATGCTGCTAGCGCCATCTTCGTACCAAGTTCACTGATGTGTAACAAGGATAGAAGATCTTGGATATTTTTTTTTCAAGTAGTTGCCGGTCTGGGTTGTTTAGTCTGTGCTTTAACTTTTATATCGGCAAAAAAGTTGTTTACCTTTGGTTGGCCTGACAACAACTTGTGTTTTCTCGTTATGTCATAAAATCAACGAACTTACTGTCAAAATGAAATGTCAAAGTCGACGCAACCCTAAGCTTTGCGTACTATTTTTGGTTGACCCGCCTTGAATTTGCTTACTTTATCATCATAGTGTTCGTTGTGAAGTGTTGTTATGACAAAATTTGCAAAGTCATTGTAAGTAATCTTCACAAAATGTATAAGAACTGTGTTTTTAATAACTGTATTTTTAAATAGTATGATTACTATGTAATAAATTTTTCAGTAATTGTTTACACATTTAGTAAATTATCTTACCGAATTACATTCGAGCTATCTTTTTATTTCCGAATAAATTTTTCATTTTTAAACTCAAATTTAGTTGCTGAATGATAACTGAACTCAACAAATTGCCTCTTCGACAAAACGAGAGAAATTTTAAACATTTTCTTAGAAATACATGCTTACATTGCATTAATGATTGCCCACATAAGCAAAGGTTGTCCGAATAGACTTTCAGATATTTTCAGATGAAGGTGACAAGTGTATATTAAACTATCACGATTGTTTGAGCAAATTCGTGTGACTTGGTGTGTTGAAAACAAGGGGGCTTCAAAGAAGCGTATAGTCTTGTGGCCATATGCATTTTAGGCACATTAGTTTTACAGTGTGATAGTGGACATGAATTCGTAAACATACTCAATGCAGAATTAAAGTATATGTAGCCGTACACAGTAAGTTTCAGTATTCTCAAAGCTAAAGTCATGCGAAAAGAGCTAATGGCGATACAGAAGATATGATTGCGGCCTAGATGGAAGATAATAAAAAGCAAACATGCAATGCAAGCCTGCGCTTTTGTCAATTTCAAAAGAATACTCCTTTTTCACTCCGACATTAAGTAAACACAATTAGAACTTATGCATGGTAGAAAGGCTAAATTAGGTTTCATATAATTTCCCTAAAGTAGACATTAAATACCGAAGAAATTCAATCGCCGGGATGGTATACCTAATTAACAGTTCTTACCTTCTAATTGCCTCGGTAAAGTAACAAAATTGTGGAATACTTCGCAGACATAATAATTACACTAGATGCCTCCAGAAATCTTGAGAAACCTAGTTAAGCTTAAGATTTATAAGCGGGCTGCACCACAAAAGCAAACCGAACAAAACTCTTTCCAATTATAAGTGATATTTTAATTACATGTTTATATGTTTATATTTTGTATATAATTTGTTATCGGTATTCTTTAGATTACCGTCATGTTAAAGAAGTAAACTTACAATTTTGAATTATTATTAAATACCGAATTTTAAAAGGACAGACAGTGTAGCAATTCTACTTTATCGACATGAACACGAGAAAAATATTATTCTTTAATTACTTCAAAGTTCTGCAGAAATAATCTGCTTTTAATTAAAGTAAATAGATAAATATTTTCTGTAATTCAATTTTAAAATGTTGTAATTTAAATAGATGCAAGAAAAAGATCTTCTTAAATGTTGGAAATTTCTACATGGGCTTTTTGTTCTTAATTAAAGTAAATACATAGATATATAAAATACGCATTGCAATTTGTTCATGCTTTCGGGTATGTATTTCAACAACTGAATAGTCATAATTAATAGCTGACACAGTTTTGCATGCTCATCAACAGAGCAAAATATAACACGTTTATATTTTTCTGTGAGCGACAGTCTTTCAACACATGGAAATGTACTTTTACTCTGTAATTTTCTGCCGGAATTTTCAATTTATAAAAGCACTTAGAGTAGATAGAGGATTACATTCAATTTTCATTAACATTTTTTTTTCTTCAAAAATAGGGTTTATTTAATAATTTCTATAAAAAGTGTTACAGAAACGCTTTTCACAATATAAAAAAAACTGTCGACGCAAAAGATGCAATCATTAAATTACGTATAACGTTTTATCTACTTACTTTAATTAAGGACAAATTGTCGCTTTACCTCCATTACTTAAAGAAGGATCTTTTTCTCTTATCTACTACCTAACCTAAATTACACCATTTTGCTCCTTCGTTATTACGTATTCAACGGAGTTGCTTTCCGTTGATAATATTTAAAATTATTCGAGACGACAGTGCTTTGAATTAATGGACCATTTCGCGGTAACCGCAGCTGAAGTAGTCGGTATGTTTCATCGATAATTTCAATTGAACTCAATTGATGTTACAGGAGCACGTGGACCACGTGTCCTTGGGTGAGGGGCGCGTACAGTCATACGACACCGGCATGTGATCGAGCAGATTGCGGCCCGGCCACTCTGTCCCTGCCCGTGGAGATCGATGGTGTCCCGAGAGTACTTTTTGCCGGGGAAGCCGTTCACACGTCCCATTTTTCCACGACTCATGGCGCTTTCGAATCTGGACAAGAACAAGCCAAGGTCCTGCTAAAGTTTTTTCAAAGGCATAAACTATAATGTCGCTTAAACACGTACTGTATTTTTGAGAAATAAAATAAAGATTACAATATGTCTATGTTTTGATTTGTTTGTATATCAGCGTAAACGAGGTAATTAAAAGAACCTTACTTTGGGACGTAATAATGAACTGTCTTTTAAAGGAGAAAATATTTTACTTTGTTTGAAATATCTTTTCTCTAATTCTACAACTTCTTAGTGGGACTAGTTTGAAACTAGGCAACTTAGTAGAAACAGAAGTGTCTGAGTTATATATAAGCCTTTGCTTTATCTTTTTGTTTGATATATCGTTCATGCAAATTCAATATGTCGCAAGCCACGGAGTGGTAATTTTCCTGGACGCAATTAAAACTTCATCATTTCAGTTTTATTCATAATTAGCTTGTACTGCATTGCAAGTTAAAGCATATTAGCACCGCCTTTACATCTGTAAAACTAAAATATAGGTACTAAAATTGGACAGGAACAAAAAATGTGGCTTACGACATTTTAAATTCTGGAAAATGTAAAATTTGTTCGCTACAACTTATTGCCAATAGGTGAAAATTAAATAATAGGTAATATTTCTTTTAGAATAAAAAAAAATTGTATTAAGTATTATTAAAAATTAAACTTTATTTTTCTTATTTCAATCGCGAGGCAAAGATTCATAAAAAGGTTGACAATCCTTAGGCAGTAATAGTTTCAATTGTTGCAAATGCCCATACATTACTGCAGAAATTCTTCTTGGTTCAGTTAATTTGAGACATTCAGTATGATTTTTAATGGGTTTCATGCGTTGAAGTAATAACGTCCATGGTTTCTGAAAGTCAGTTTTGTACCAAATTTTAGTTTACTGCGCATTGTCATATCTCTCTATATATTTATTGTATCATGGGAGTAATCTATTAAAATTTTTTATATCAAACAGAGTAAAGCATAGGCATGTATACTTAGCAATCTCATTTACAAGAAATAAAATGAAATCCATGGAATTTAAGAATTATTTTATGAAGTAATAGTAGTGCATAATTACTTGTCAACATGTTTTTTTCCGTTAATCTTCGCTATTAATTATAATCCATTTTCAGGTTATATGCCTAATGAGAATAATATCTCCTACACTTTCATAATGATTGTTGACATTTCTACTTTAGTTAATGTAGCCTCTTTATCCGGTGACAGAACGCTGTCATGAACCATTTAGATCGATTCTCGTTGGTACATTTGCGTGTCATTACCTGTAACAATTTGCGAAGGAACGCTCTCAGATTTTGCAAATTGGATACATTATTGCTAGTTCCTCTCCTGCAATTCTTACACCGAAGTAGGCGCGTTTTTTTAAAAAATAATTGTCAACCGTAAATGCATACATCCGCCAGACCTCGGAAATATTTCTTCAAACCTAAGAAAATACAATAAAACAAGTGGCTGTTTATTTTGTTTGTGGTGTGTAATATTTAAATATCTTAATTTGAAATTTCAAATTCTCAGATTATAGTTATTTACTAAACTAATACTGTCTAAATTCTTATTTGTGTAGATAAGTAATAAACTCTTAAATATAAATGAGTAAATAAAATTAAATTATGTAAAAATAACGATACTGAGAACGATGAAGTTACTGGTTATCGTAAACAAAATTATAATAAAAGTTTTTTGCATAAGAATTATGTAGCTGGGCAATACCGAGTAGAGTCCCGTATACCTGCGTTAAGGAGATATTACAAATTATAGATAGTTCAATAGCGTCCCGGGTTAGATAATCCCTCTAGATGACGATCCGCTGCGGGATACCACTTTAAGTAGAATTAGACTAATAAATTCGTCATTTTATCATACACACCCTCATATTTTTCAATTTATTCGAGTGTTATTAGACTTTCAAAGTGACACGTACATCAAAATTAGAAGTATTCAAAATAATATTAAAAAAACATACTCGTCACAAACAAATGAAAATAAGAAATTCGTAAACCAAAGAATATGGGAATTAGAGAATAACAAAATAACCACACTGGAATTTGTACAATTAATGGGAAATCGATTTTATAAGCACTAATACTTTCAGGCATTTTTATTATATTTTAATATTATATAATATAATATATAATTATTTTTTTTATAAATAATATATATTTTTTTAATAAAGTAAAGAGGTCTCTTGTGTAAATATTAGATTGTATTGTTTGTATAAATTATTGTGTACGTATACATTGTGTAATAAATTACTTGCAGGAATGCTGTTTTTCCAATGAATATTTGTACTACCAAAAATTGTCAGACAATTCCAATATAACCAAATAAACAAGTTTATGATTCTTGGATGTTTAATTATTGTGTTCACCTGAATTCGTTAAGTAAATCTGGTAATCGCCTATAATAAACATTACAGTACATAACCTCGGGACGCTATTGAAGAATCTCTCGGACGCTATTCGACAATCTTTTCCAGGTAAGGTATTAGCTGGGACGCTACTCGACATCACCGATGTAGCTTCACATGTGAATTTTCTCATTACACTTTCGAGGTAAAGTTTAAATTACAGTCGAACTCCTCTAACTCGAACCCCTGTAACTCGAAATTTTCTTTAACTTGAATATTTTCGTAGTCCCATACGTTACCTATTAAGTTTACATATACTTTACCAACTCAAGTTCTTCTCTAACTAGAAAGAGATCATTTTAAATTTTAGTTTCCTAGAAAGTGAGTCAGTAAAACAAAGAGTTAATGAGAAAATTCGGGGAAGTGCGTCTATCGGTACTTCCAGGAATTTTATAATATGTACAATGCGGCGTACGGTGAAGCACTATACTGTACCAATTCAGTGATTAGTGTTGGACTTTTAATTATGTCCCCTCGGCAAAAACTTCGTAATTTAACTATTAAACAAAATATTGAAATATCAAAAAAAAAGTGGATGATGAAATTAAAAAGAAAATAATAGTCAAAATATAATATACCTATTATTAAAAACAAAGTGTCTATTTGAAGTTTTGCGAGTAATCTTACAAAATCGGCTAATGTCAAACGAAATCGCTATGTTACGAATAAAAATGTAAATTCTGCTGTAATTAAATGGTTTACGTCTACAAGAGATAAAAGTGTTCCTGTGTCAGGACCACTTTTACCAGAAAAATGGAACATGATTAGCATTTAGGTGCAACAAATTCTAAGGCTAGCGCTGGTTGGCTTCACAAATTTAAGAAAAGGTAAAATTATACATTATGTACACACACATGCATATTTATACATTATGTTTTTTTTTATTTTAATTATGTAGACACGATACATATATCATATATGACAGTTTGTGGCGAGAGTGCTGCTGTCGAAGATAATCAAATTAATAATTGGCTTCAATCTATCAAGAATTTTGGAACAATATGACGAAAATAATATATTCAATGCCGACGAAACAGGCCTATTCTTTAAATGTTTACCTAACAAAATGGCTTTCGATGGTAATAAATGTTATGGTGGCAATCGTAGCAAAGAACACCTTACGTGTCTCCTTGCAACAAATATGAATGGCACAGAAAAATTAAAGCCTCTTGTAATCGGTGTTTTAAAGAAATGTAGTGGATTCCAGTAAATTACGAAAGCAATACAAAAGCATGGATGACTTCTGTACCTTTGAAAAATGGATTAGTAAATTAGACGCACAATTTTAACGTAGGTAGAAAAATATTAATTAATATACAAGTGACCGAACTCACTTGTATATCTTAGAATCTGTGTCTAGGAAAAGATATTTGTTTACAAAAATCTGTTAGAGATGTCGACTGATTAATTTCGTTATAATAATAGGGTTATAGGATATTCGTCAAAGGTCAGAAATGATCAAATTATATACTTACCAGAGTATTTTCATAAATTTCCTTAGAGAATTCGCTCGCTGCTGATATAAAGCAGAATTGTTTTGGTAATATTAACCCTTACTGTCTACAATTTGTAACATCTCCTAAAATGTATATATCAAACAAATTAGCACCCAACAAATCTCCAGATACTAATTGCGAACCTAATGCAAATTCCTTTTAAGTCATTTATATCGTTTTCCACTGGGAAAAACATTTGATTAATAATAAACAAAATACATTTTTGTATCTATTTCTTACTTAAAACAATTAGAATATTTTAAGAATAATAATAATAATAGCACACATTTATTAAAACTAAATATGAGTATAAATATATATATAAAAAAGTAATTACCTTGTAATAATATTTAAAGCTAAAATAACTGCAAATATTCCAGATTCAGATACTTTCGTAAAGAAGATGTCTGTTCTGGCACCTTAACTATAAAGATATATGAACAAATAAATAATCGCAAATATTTGAAATCTAAAAGAATAAATAACCAAAATTCGCTCTCTGTGCTAGAAATTAGCCTTCAACCAAGCGTTAACAGGAGAAATTTTGATTAGTTTTACAAAAAAAGATTTTTTGTTATTCAACGCTTGCATTTTAAAATATAAAAATAAAATTAGAAAAATAGAACACTTTTGCGAGCCTGAATATAAAGAATACTGCAAGGCACGCATCTACTACCTACGAGAGCTGTCTGAAAAGATAATTCTTTTTGACGTGAAATATGTTTTATTTTTCAATATAAACTACAGAAACTTCAATACATTTATGCGAACTTTTTTCCAACAATTAAATATCATCATACATGTGTGATTCTAAAGTCTGGGCAATATCCATTAACGGTTTCAAGAAACTCGGCATTTAGTATAAAATGCTTTCCAGTCAAGATTTTTTAGGTTTGGAAACAGATAATAGTCTGAGGGAGCTAAATCTGGTGAATGTCCAAGCAAGTGGTATTTTAATTCATTGAATTTTGCCACTGTTAAAACCCTTGTGGCTTGAGAAAAATAATACTTTCTCCTTTAAAGCAGGTCTTCCCTTACTAATTTTCGCATTCAACTGATCCAAAAGGTTACAATAATATTGAAAGTTTATTGTTCTTTGAAGTTAATTGATCAACAAAAGATTTCTATAATCCCAAAAAAACTGCTGTCATAACCTTCCGTGCTGATTAAACCAGTTTATCTTTTTAATACACTGCCACCGGCTTCAGTTCATTGTTTTGACAATTCCTTTTGCTTTGGTGCTCATTTAAATGTGTTTTTAGTCAACTGTCAGCAAATTCGGCAACTATCTTGCACAACGCATTTTATTAGGAATTCTGTATGCAAAATATTTTCATTTCGTTCTTTTTAGATCGATACGGTCCAGCTTTTTCATACACTTTCACTCGTCCATCATCTAATACCATGGATTTGTTGAATGGTTTGTGGTGATGTAGCAGTTTTTGGACGACTCTCGCATGAATCATCTTCGAGACTTACACGACTAGATTTAAATGAGCAGCTCATTATTTCACAGTGGAAAGTAAAAATGACGTATCATTATATACCTTTAATAATTTTGGATGAATTTCTATTGATCTTAAACCATGAAAAACAAATAATTTAGCGACCATAGGCAATTCATTTTTTGTTTACAAAAATCAATGAACGTCTGGAGTAGATAATAAAACAAATAAGAGCGAGAGCATCAGAGACGAAATGAGAACATATAAAAAAGGAAATATATAGAAAAACTGAAATCCAAGCGCTAAGACGGTCAGCGAGGACATTAAAACGATAATGAAACTGAAAATATACAGTTAAAGAACAAATGGCCAGAAGTAAATTAGTAATGAACTACACTCAGGAAAAATAACTTATGAGTAAGCAGTAATAAAGTATTGTGATTATGCGTTATGTGTGTGTGTGTTTGCGTAGGTGTTCGGGGATCGCAGTCGTAAACGTCTAAAGCTAAGGGTGAATTTAGCGATGTCGGTAAACCGAAAGTAGCACTTTAATTCAGAGTAAATATGTATTTTATTTATGTCTGTTTTGGAACAACTCTTGTGTGAAAAATATTTCAAAATTCAAAGTGAAAGTAAAACTTTTACTCTTCTCGAAAGGCACTTTTTTCTAAATAACTTGCAAATTATGCATTCTTTTCAAATTTGTATTATAAATTATTCGAAAGTCAAATTGAAAACGCTTGTATAAAAATAATTTTAAATTCAAACCGAGTGTTACCCTTTTATTCTGATTGGCAAGGTAATATTACAGTAACTTCTTTCTTTACATGATATACGCTAATAAATGCATTACTATTATAATAGCAGGTTTTTTAAGCAAAATTTAATTATTATCGGCGCAAAATATTTATTTTTGATTTATACCATTTGTATAATTGCTATAACATTAGAATTGATTCATTTAATTAGTAGTAAATGCGATCATAGCCAACACGATACATTTCAATCGACTCGCCAAATAATAATGATGAATATCTATGATAAAAAAGATCTTTCATTTCATAAATGCCAGCCATCTGAAACTATGGTGCTATATGATATTTTTCAAAAGCATTCGTAGAAACTATACAAAATTTATTTATCGCAGCTCCTAAATTGAACCATGACAGAATTATCGTTTAATGTCAGTGAATATCCATTATTGAAATTTACGATTTACAAGTACGCTTACCCGAACGAAATCGCACTAGCAAAATGCTCGGAGGAGCATTTTGCTATACATGCTGACAGTGATACCAACAGTTTGAATTTAATTAGCTGCTACAATAAAATTGTTTGCGTTGGAGTAATGTACACATCTAAATAAGAGGGCAATCCCAAAAGTAAGGTCTCCTATATTTTTAGATATTATACATATTTTTTTTTTCTATAGTATAGTTACGTCATTTTAAAGGTTGAAGAATGCTTTGTCATCTTTCTACATAATCACCATGTCGGTCGATGCTTTTTTGTAGACTCTCAGACTCTCAGATTTAGAATGCCCATGTCATACCAGTTCGCTGCCATGCCCTTCAGAAAGCGAACCTCATGTTTACCTCGTCGTCGGAGCAGAACCACCATCCAAACAAATGTTCATTCAAGTTAGGGAACTGGTGATAGTCGTTTGGTCGTTTGGTGCAAAGTCTGGACCGTATGACAGGTGGGTGACGACGTTTGAACCTTGCTCAACATTCCTCTTCTCTGGTTCTGAATTGCCCTTTTAGGTTTTCTCAGTGTTTTACAGTACCTGCCTGTGTTTCTTTGAATTTCCGAAGATTGGGCGAAGCGGGATGTCTCAGGTGTAAAGTGGATTCTTCAAGATACGTCAGCCGTGACAATCAAGTCCAAGAAGTTGTCCTTTTTGTGTGCAAAACGGCGAAGAAATTCGCGGGAAGAATCAACTCGTTGCCGTTTGTGGTCTTCTGTCAGCATACGCGGTACCCATCTTAATAATAATAATAATACTTTACCGTGTACCCAACAGTAAGAAACCAGTAAGAGGAACACTGTAATTTACAATAGATGTGCGGATTACAGACAATATAATACAATTAATTGCACATAAATCATTCGTTTAAATTTGAGTTCCAAAAAATACCATTAAAATTCTTGTTTCTATTACGGCAGGTTTGATATAATGAACTCCTCAGCAAGACATTTGTCCTTCAACAAAACTGCATGGTCAGTATTTCTACAGGGATAACCTCCACTGGCCTTAAAGCTCAAGTACTTTAAAAACCGTCTCTGGATGCTCTCCAATTTCAATTAATAGTAGATATAAATTGGATGCCAAACATCAGCAGTGTATTCTAGCATACTAGGCACGAGCGACAAATAAAGAAATTCAATAGTTGCTGCATGAGAAAAATGCCTACTATTTCTAAGAATACAACCAAGTGTACCAGAAGCAGAAGTCCATTCATTATTAATATGTTTGGCAAAGGATAAATGTCGATCAAATAGCACTCCCAAATTCTTAACCTCCTGCACGCAGGCCAGTACCTGTCCCTCAATGCTATAATCGAAGTAAATGAGTTCCATCCTTCTAGAGTAGTTCATAACATTACAGCTATTGATATGAAATACCAGATCATTGTGCTGACACCATTCAGAGAGAGTATTTAAATCACACTGTAAACGCAGAACAATTGAGATAGTATCAATACGACGATAGATTTTCAAGCCATCACCTTATGTCAGTTCATTACAAGAAAGCGATTTCAAGAGGTCATTTAGAAATAGTATAAAAAGCAGAGGACCCAAATTAGACCCCTGTGGAACGCCTAAGGTGTCAGTAAATTTAGCAGATTTGAGTCCATTGCACTACACATAATTCATCCTTTCCCAAAAATATGCCGTGAGAAAACTAACCAAATTACTATGAAATCCCAATGCATCAAGTTTCCTCAGCAGAATATCATGTATAATAGTGTCAAATGCGCGCGCAAAGTCTGTATATATGACATCCATTTGACAGCGAGAATCAAGAGCGGCACTAATATCTTGGGCGATACAAAGCAGATCACTCGTCGTTGAGCGACCGGTCACGAACCCATGCTGTATAGGAGATATTCTTCTGTGTATTTGTTCAAAGATCTTAAAGAAGTTGGAGAAAATTGCAATCGGACGATAATTCCTTAGGTCACTCCGATCACCTTTCTTCAGAACAGGGCTAATTCTAGCTATCTTCCTCTAGTTGGATAAACATTTTTACGCGACGCCAGGTTGAATATAATTTGCACTGGGTGCACGAACACCATACGGAAATCCTGAATTAGATAAGAAGATATCTGATCGTCACCAGCAGTCGTATTTGATTTCAGACGATTAACACTCACAAAATATCCTCCTCGTTGAAAGATGTTATGGTTAAATAATCAGAAACTCTTAGCTGATTTTTTATGTCAGATTCAGTGGAATTTGAGTTTTTCCGGTAAACCTGGGAAAACACATAAGAAAATTCTTCAACTATATGGAGAAGGTTGTCATAGCTGAAATCGCTGTCGTGCATTACTGACGGAATACGAAAAGTGCTTTCCTTAAGTTAAATATAGCGACAAAGTTGTTTTCGATCACTCTTTAGGTTTGATTAAGCGTGAAAGGAAAATCTCAAGTAAGATGAATCTGATTTTCAATCCTTAGTCTACTGAACTCACGATAAAAGGAAATTTGCAGGATTGCTTTCGATCTGCGATGATAATAGTTTTTAAGCTTAAGATTCTGTTTGATTTCATTACCACTTGCTAACGTTTTTGACGTCCATGCATGACTGCTAATACACTTCCATCAATTGGCGATGAATTTCAAGCAGTTTTGATTTCGAAAATCGAATAACTGCGCGAAATTGCACTTTTCGGTAGCATTCAACGGGAGCTCCATTTTGAATGGCCACCAAGTCACGACTGAGCATTCGAAATAAGCGCCACTCACTCGAAATTCGTTTTCGAGTCGTAGCACGGCGTAGATATCGTAGTTTATATTATTTGGGAGTGCGGAATTAAAAAACAATAACACTATAACCGCAAATATTAATATGTAGTAATAATTTATTCAATTACATTATATATAGCTCGGTTTATTATGTAATTGATTAGGAAAATGCTGCCCATTCTCGATCAGCAAATTAGGAACAAAATGAAGAAGAAGAAAAACGAAGATATCGCATACTAGGAGACAACTTCGCATATATAATGAACCGTTTGCTTTACCGGAACAACGATTTACTGAAGTGTTTCGACTTAACAACATTTTTATTCAAACTTTGCTTGAAAATCTAACTCCTCATTTAAACCAGTCAAAATATGGATAAGCAATTTCAATAGAACTAGAAATATTTACAATGTTGTTCTCGAGATTTCGCTTTCAAAACGAAAATCGAAATCTGCTCGTCATTGTTATAATTACTTATTTTTTTATATAGTCTTTACTTTAAGGATTTATACGACGTAATAATTATAGGAAGAATGTGAAAAATGTTTGTATATTATGTCTGTTAAAATCATTTCTTTCTCTACATTTATACAACATTTAAATCTTTTCCTCGTCATAGAGATACAGCTCTGGACGCATACGGTTTGGCAAGATACGTTGATTATTTTCACAGAGAATTTAATTTCGACATTCCCATTTCTAAACATTTCACGTAGACCTTTATGCTTCTGTTTTAATATAATCATCCAACGTGCAACTGCAAGTATTTTATAGAACCGAGATAGCACATTACACATACAGGTACAAGGGGTATTGTCATTTCGAAAGTTAAATGTTAAATTATAGGATGTTATAACATTTCTGAATGCGAAACGTGATAATATTTTATTCCGTTTGGATTTTGTTTTACATTATCCTGTCGTGTTTGGATATGGGAGAGGTTATAATAATTAAAACTTCATTAACTACAAAACTTTTGTTGTTTATTATTTACCTCAGCATATTTATGCATGTTTTAAATGAACGAAATTATGTTTTCTTGTTACAGACATATTTGCTATTTTGGAAAGGTTCTACTTTTAGGATTTCAGATTTCAAGGAATTTGTATGTAAATATATATACGCATAGACGTTCTTGGGTTCGAGATCACTTTTATTTTCCACTTTTTTTGTCCAAACCATCCTCCTTCCAATCCTCGACACCTTCTAATCTCAGATCTTTCATCTCAGTAGCTCGGTTCTTCTTTTCTCACCTTTTCCGTCCACCCATCATTGGTTGGGCATCTGTGATATGCAGATTAGCTATCTAGATTTTATCATACGCTACACTTGTATTTGGTCTTTTCTAGAATTCCTCTGTTTCGTTTGTTCTTTTTCTTCTGAGTTTGTTCCGTAATATTTTACGTTTCCAGGGATCGAACACGCTTAATTTTCTTCTTCTTTGTCTTTCTTCACATCACGCTCTTAGAGATAACCATGGGCTTTAGTATTGTTTGGTCCGTGTTTACTATTGTTGCTCTTGTTACTTTCCTTGTTTCTAAAATTAATTGAGAAAGTTCTTGCGACATTCCTGTTTCCTTTAACCTACTGTTTATTTATTTCTCTTCTTTCCTTCTGCACATTGCGTTACTCCTAGATATTCCGGTGGCTCTAATTTCTCTATCGTAGATTTCCTATTTTTCGGAAAGATAATCAGTAAATTTCCGAATAAACCTGCGATGCTATCTTTTATTACCATATATTTGGTTTCATATCCATCAATTCTTAGACCAACCAAAAAATAGGTGGATATTTACAAGTATTTGAATTGTCTCTTTGGATCTCTCCATCAACAAAGTTTTATCTCGGCATTTTTACCTGGTGCCATATCTAAATATTTTGGTATTAATGCCGCTTTCTCTTGGAATTAATTTTTATACTAGATTGAGCAGAACCTTGGGCAGCCTAGTCTAAATCCTTGCTTAATTTTTCGGAATTTCTGACTGCCTAATTGCTTGGTACAATTTCTGCTAACATAATTTTGCTCATTTTGTTGAATATGATGATGACGATGACTGTCATCCTGTCACGAACTTGTTATATTCTTCTAATCGATTTTTAATGACCTTCACCTTATATACCGTATCCTGCTGTGCAATTTATCAGTAGTTATTGCATTTGTTCACAGCTCCTCCGAAATAGGGAATAATTATCACTTTATTCAATTTCCTGGCATTTTTTCCTCCAAATATTTTGTTTATTAATTCCCATACGCATATTGTGTATCTGGTAATAGTAATATAATATTAATCTAAAACGTAACAAAATACCGAATTTTGAAAACTAATTTAAAGTACTTACGCTACTAAAAGTGGCAAGTACAAAATTATGTAGTACAGTCTTTTTTGATTTATGTTGCTGCAAGTAATATCAGAGTACCACAAGAATTTATTTTGGACCCATTGCTATTCCTTATTATTAATAATAACTTACTGCGTATATTCTTTTTGCTAATGCGAATAGTTTAGAAGAAGATTTGCGAGGCTTAGTTTCTCATCAATTCTCTTAAATAACTGGTATTGTAAACCATATCACCGAGGAGCCATTCTGTACTACCTAATGTGACCCGGTAGAGGAACGATAGTTGCTACATTGCAAACAGCCTAATGTATTTTCGGTTGGAGAACAGGCAGAAATCCACGCAAGGGTGCTTCTATGAGAAGAGTCCTTGCGCGCAATACGAATTTTTCACTACTTAGTAATTCGTTTTTGGGATATAATATATTGAAAAAATGACTACGTCGTTCGATAAATTGTTAGTTGAAACGGCAAGTTGACTTACATACTTTTTTTTCTTCATAAAAATGCGTTTATTCGATGCACTGGTTATAAGAAATATTTTTTTTAAAATCAGCTCTATGCTATAATTTATTGTATACAAGCTGTGTATAATCTTTAAAATTATGATAGTCAATAACACTATAATGTACTATAGCAAAAGTGTTTCTTAAATATCTATGGCAGTTAAACCGTTGAATGTGTATTATAGTGTGTTATTCGTTATTATCTTATTATATTTTAGTTACCTAAAATTTAGTTGAAATTAGGTGTATATTTAATGCACAAAAAGACAACACCGCGTGAATACATATTACTACATTGCCATACCGCGTTACTTACTAAGATTTTGCCACACGTAATTATTGTAGTATGAATTATTTTATTAAGAACTTATAATATAGTCTATCATTTTTCAGTTAATTTTGCCTGCGGTCTCTTATATTAAATGAAATAAATATTTTTTTTAAACCAACAACAATGTATCAACATCGCTAAAGTATTTTTTTGTGTGTATAATTTTACATAAATATTATTTGCATTTTTATTTCATTAGGGTTGGAATGATATCAGTAACGCCATTTAATGAAGAACTTTGAAAAACATAGAGAATTTTATACATATTTTTTTTTCACGCCAATAAGCTCATACATATACTACACAACAACACAGTATCTTATTTTGGAATCATTTATTGAAGAACCTGATAATAAGGAAGTACAGATTAGATTCTTGCAACACGATAGGGCTACTACTCTTACTGCACACAATAGAATTCAGTTTTGCCAAGATTGTTCAGTTAAAATGAATGGTCTCTCCTCTTACCTGACTTGAATTGGATTTTTCTCCTAGGTTATTAAAAAGATGCAGTATATGAAAACTACATAGAATAACTGTTGATAGCAACGTATCAGACGCATACCTGGAATAGTGTTTTAGAATGATGCATGGATAGATAAACCAAAGGATATTATGGATGTTTTTACATACACCTTTGCTACTTCTTATAATACTCCTAACCCTACAGTTCGGCCTAAAGTGTTCTCTCAGTTTCCCTCTTTTGCTGTTCATTATAACTCCGAGGACTCTCTTATTAAAATTATGGCCAAATTTGGTTCGGGTTTCACTGTAGATGATAATCTTGGCCAAAGTTTCTTGGTTAGAAACTGGCGATTTCATTTTGCAAGGCGTTATACTCAGTAATTAATCAAGCAATAAAATCTTTAATTTTCCTGGATCGATGGAAATGTGCCAGAATTATTCCCATTTTCATGAAGGATGACAAGTTAACGACTCTAATTATTCACCCAATGTCATTTTGTCCAACTTCTCGAAAATTATAGATCAGGCCTTTGTACAGTTCCTTATGCTTGAACACTTCTTCCTTAACATTCCCTTTCACCACGGCTTTATTCCTGTAAGATCGATGGTAATAACCTAGCTACTTTTTCTCATTATGTAAATGAAGCAGTAGAAGATATAGGTTAGGTCGACGTTATTTATCTAGGATTTTCCCGTGCGTTCGACAGAAGGATCACAATTTTTTTCTGGATAAGTTGAGTTATTATGGATATGCCCCTCGCCTTATAAACTTGATAAAATTCTATAGCAATAATGGTAGAAATTAGGTCTTCTATAATGGATAGAAGTCCGTCGATTTCCATGCAACCGTTGGTGTACCTCAAGGCTCTAATCTTGGACCTGTGCTATTCAATTTATTCATCAACAATGTCTATGCCTTGCTAACATTTCAGGCATCAGCTTATGCTGATGACCTTAAAATTTATACATTCATCACTAGTGATGATAATTCCATCCACTTACAGCACAAGCTCGATATTGTTATGACTTGATCACATTTCAATAACCTTATACTCAACATTGGTAAAAGTAATGTTATGACGTTTCCTCGTAACCTGTATCTCTGGTAACCAGCTATTCGATAATTGGGCAGATGCTCCATAAAGTCCAATTAATTAGGGAGTTGTACTTGGCGATACCGTATCTTTTAATCCACATAATATAATTTCCGTGCGTGCAGCAGCGTCTAGAATGTTAGGATCTTGATGTATTTTACAAATCATGCCGCCTAAGATGTCTTTACCTTGCGTTATCAGTATGTTGGAGTTTGTTTTAATAATATGATACCCATTCAAGTATTTTATATTCCATTTGTGATATGGTGGTGCCGCCTATTGGTCTTAATATGCGGAGATACACATTTAGCATACAGGTTTTGTCTTTAGCACAGTGTGCAAGATGAAACTGTCGTGTTCAGTGTCGCGCTTGGATGGCAGATGTCGCTGAGATATTCTCACGGGCATTTTGATGTCCAACCGATATAAGATACGATTTTAGTTGTGGATCATTCCCAATAGCACCACGTACACTGAAGAGGCCTTAAAGGCCGAAACACGTGTCTGTGCGTTCGCTGTGTATCCCAACTCGTACATATGTGCATATACGTTTCGTATAAATGTATATATGTGTACTTGTGATAATATGATACCCCTACTGTACGTCCTAGCAGCTTCCTATAGATAGCATTCAACAACAAAATCTACGATTCATATCCTTCAGATTTAGAGGAACGTACCCAGAGTGGAACGTCTCTTATAGCGATTTGCTTGAAGTGCATTAACTTCAGTCTTTGGCCGTTCGTCGTTTTATAGACAGTGCTAGATTTTTATTTAAGCTGGTAAGTAATAAAATTGATTGTCCGCAATTACTCGCCTTTGTACCATCCAACTTTTCGCACTGGCGCAATGTGCTGATGAAATTGCCTTTACATCACATTGCATGTAATGCTGAGTCTGCCTACAGTGACATTTTCACTGGGAATTGATGTGTTAACAACGTCTTATATATACAACTTTTTATTATTGTTATTTTGTGTTTAATATGTAACAAACTTTCGTTTGTCACTGTACAAAAATAACGTAACAATATGTATTAAGTAATAACGTTGAGTCTTAGCCTAGATGATTCGATATTTTTGTACAAACGTAGTTCCATCAATTAAAAATTATTTTACATGTGTAAGTATGTTAATTATCATTTAACAGGATAATGGCTTTTCCATGGTATACGTGACCATAAACATATCAGTTGTTGTGACGCAGGTGTGCAGTGTATGTAGTTGCACGTAATCATGGCTTGTATTTTGTCAAAAATAGTAGATATATTTAATCATTATTTATAGAAAAGAGTGCCTATATAAAGGAATCATTTTATATGTAAAATTGTTATTTGTCCTGTCACTACAAGGAATAAATGATCATCCTACTCGCGGTACACTCACAGACGAGAAAATCCCATTTCAGATTTTCGTAATTATTTGTAACCTGCACACACGGTTATAAGCAATTAATTCCGGAAACCCGCTGGCTGCTTTCCACGAGATGCAGTATTTATCCCAGAAAGTATTGTACATTTTCCTCTAATTATCTATGAAGACGCATTCGTCATTGGATAGATAACTCTCGTACCCTCAGGCAAAAGGTCTGTGCACTCACGAGATCATTGTCGCATTGTTATTCACACATATATTTTATTTTTCATATAGTCAGTTAATTTCCGCGTGTATCACATCGTTTCTCCCTTAAAACAAACATTGAAAGGTGACGTAGTCATTTTACCGAGTCTACGTATATGTACACATCGATCAAAGCCGTCAAAAATTTATATAATCTTCCGCACAGTAGTAGAATAATTATTCATAGTAAATAACTCTCGACATTCATATTAAAATTTCTGTATCCTTTTCTTATTTTCATCTTATGATGTTAGGGTTAAACACAGATCATGAATAATAAAAATGTATGATAATATATGATTTTAGTTAGTGCGATAAATGTAAGTTCTCACTATGTATCTTAATGTAGAAGCAATTCTCTATGTATTTATTTCTGCAAGTCGTTTATTTTCAATTTATAATTTATTTTAGACTTATATAAATAAATATAATGGCATTAAACCATGTTGACTTTTATTTGATGTATATAAAAGAAAAATTGTACCTATTAATTAATAAGATTTGGACATACCTTTTTTTATCCGGCAGAAATTATTCGTTGAGGAAGACGTACGTTCTTCTTTCTTTCACAAGGTGTTGGGGTTAATTAAGCACAAAAGTAATAAATCACTACCATATTAATGTACTTTCGCCGGTGACCTCTACTGTGTATCGAGGTGTACTCCGAGGAGACGAGCGCGCGACGCTGCCTACCTGCATAGGCGTAAAAATCCTCATAACAATCAACTGTTATATAGTGTGATATCGCTATTAATTAGCGTGTTAATTTTTGATATAATTAACAACAGACACACAGACGACATGTTACAAATATACATGTTTGTGTTTATTATATCGTTTGCCCTGTAACTGGAAATACTGTTAGGTAAATTAATGTATCACTATTATTATTATTACTATCAGTGGCGGCCCGTGATTTTTTGGGACGGGAGGGCACCGGGTGGGGGGGGGGGGGGGGGTCTGAGTGTTTAATTTCAAAAATTAAGTACAGACAAAAAAATAAACTCAATATGTTATATAATTAATTTGTTTGAAAATAAAATCCATTCGCCGTTCCTTACGATTAGCAAAATGATTAATAACTAATTCATTGAAGTTTGGTGTTCATGAGTTTATCTTTATTATAAAATTCATCTAGATATTTTTGGTTTGCTGTAAAATTGTCAAATTGTATTGTATATTTAAAACATGTGTTCCTAGTTGCTTTAACAAGATGTGATACATCAAAAGAATAAAATATTTTATGTTCTAAGTAAAAGTATGGTGATTCTGGAGTAACTCCTTTTTCTTTTGAATACTTACAAAAATTTGAGCCGACATCAGATACTAGTGCTCGGACAGAAAGCCCAACTGCAAATAACTTTAGTATTGTATTATCTACAGTCTCCTCTAAAGCTTTACCACTACATGTGCTGCTGACTAATACATAACCAACTGGCTGTTTCCAATTCATATGAATGCTCTTAGCAAAGAGAACCATAGCAAATTTTGCTGGTTTATATGTTGTTTGACCATTTATTTTATGAAATCCTACAATTTCGTCTTTAGTTACATTATAAAATAAATTAGCTTTTAGTCACATTTCATCAATGCGTGGAATGCATTCACGTGCTTATGGTGTAAAATGAGCAGTTTTCATTTCACTTGCAGAATACACAAAATCAACACTCGTGGAGTTATATTCCGATTCTGTGTTAATCTTTGTAATGTTCTTAAGCTTTCCAATTGAAGTATTTTACTTAAGTATTTATAACCTCTTGATCTCAAAAAATAGAAATTAAAAGCAAATTGTTTGTACTGTATGCTGTATCTTGCAATATTCTTATTTTTATTAACTGCATTAAATTTAACAACAGTTGCCAGTTCATTTGATAAATATCTGTCACAAAGCCCTAGAAAATATTGTAAATTCTCCTGTTTAGGATAGGATTTCATTTTAGATTTAGTAGCTATAACTCGATGCTGTTTTAGAGATTTTCTGTCTTTCCTTTGTGGGTGTCTCGGCAGAGATTTTTTTTCTGTTTGAACCCCAACATAGGGTAGGAATTTCCATAACTGGTAAAATAAAATTAAAAAATTATACATTTCGTTAAAACAAATTAATTGTATGTTTGTAATTGAAAAGTTCTAAATTATTCTACTTTATACTAGATTAAATACATATGTGTTGAATTTTTGTTCAAAAATGACTTCGAATTCTTCAGTTAACAACTAAACGTATTTTATGTTTTGCTCATAAAATAATTTTGTATTGTAAATATTAATTGTCATATCTATAGGTGGGTTCGCGTTCACTTGTGCTATGAACATTCATAGTTTCCACACAACTAAAATACATTTTGAAATTAGTACGCTTTTAAAATTTCAAATAATACTTAGTTCTTATAAAATAACATTTTATAATAAACATTTACCTTTAGATAGTTTCTTAACCAGTGAGGTTTGAATTGGTTTCTTTTCATTATGGTTATGGCTGTGAGAGATAACGATGTTCTCTAAAATTCTTATTTTCGAAGGAAGTTCCTTCATTATATAAAAAGTTTCATTCAAAGTGTTTACTACAAAGATGAATTATTACAAACTATCTGTTATAAAACTTACGGATTTTCTTCTTTAGGAAACGAAAAGAAATTGTAGAATATACTTTGTTGCTAAACATTTTTACAAGCAAAAATGCAACATCTATGTACTCCGGATTTCTTCTTTCGTACAGTTTCTATTATTTATATCAACAACAATTAACTGGCACCTTTATTTTTTTGGTAAATTATAAGTTATAAAATTAAGACAGGTTATAGTTATACAAGTGCATACACAACAAAAACAAAACACGCCATTTTGTTTGATTTTGCGCACAAATATCGGAATTATGCAAGTGACGCTTTTGTCACTTCTGTTATTTTGTGATATTACATACTGGATGTCATCCGGCATCACAGTCTAGTGCCCTATCGTGACATATACCGCTCTCGCCCCGCACCACTTTTTATACGCGCGATTTCTAGTACAAACTGGGCAGTGGCGCAAGATGCCCCGGAGCCTACGTCAGACTGTGATTTTTAAACGCGCTGAAGAGACGGACTGTTACTTCCGAAAAAATACCCAAGCAGCAAAATCACAATTTTAGAGAAGGATAAAAATATATATTTACTAATGTAGGACAAGTGTGCATATACTGATTTTGCTGCTAGGGATATTATTTGTTATCAAACAAATCAGAAAAATTACATACAAATTAGGTATTTAAATTTATCTGTTAAAAGAAGTTTATCACGGGGGGCAGGGCCCCGTTGCCCTCCCTGCAGCAGCCGCCACTGATTACTATAGTCCTCGAAAACGTAAAGCCTGATGAAAGTATTTATAAGTAAAATAATCATACAAAAACTTGTTTATCTGCTGGGTTTAAAGCGTTTGAAACAATCCTGATAAGTTACTGTCTGTTAGAATTATAATTAATTAGACATAAACATATTCCAGAGATTCGATAAATAAGATGCTCGTTAAATTAAATATTTAATGAATGCTTTCATCATGCTAGGATTAATAAATGTTCATTTAAGTGATGACATAATTAGTACGATAAAATTTATCAGACACTATCTTACGTAGGTATACAAAGTTATTATAATGAAACGAATTCCGTGAAAAACATTTATCACAAGGCGCACCTTCAGCGCGCAACAACAACAAATCCTTCGTCCTGTAGTTAGTCCTGTTAAGGAAAAAACACGCGCTATGCTTCAGTCTGCGCGCTGTCTCGTAAGGACGATGCAACAGATAGATGAACGGTTCAAGTTATGAACTATCGCGTAAACAACATACCAACTTTTATTCTGTTTATAATGAAAATCGAATCGAAACTAATTTATAATTTATAGACGAATATGTAACAACAAGAACAATGTTAATATGATCAATTCTTTTCGATTAAAATATTTATTTATAAAGTTCACGTAAACAGATGTTAATTTAGATGAATATCTACATAAACACGGAAATGAGTTTGTCAAATATATCAACGACTACAATTAATCCTTTCGCGGATGTTCCGCCGCATGTCTTGGATGTAATTCATCACTTTTTGGTTGGAGTTCATGAGGAAAATCTAGATCTCAAGGTGGCTCGAGTTCGACCATCTGTTGCAAACATCTACCGTTTCATAGTGTGCATGTATTCCTTGTTAGTCGTGACGGGTGTGCTCAGCAATTTGGCAGTTCTTCTTCATATACTGAGACATAGGTTGTATAAAGATCCGACGTATGCTTTTATTATAAATAATGTTGTTAGTGACATTGTCAAATGTGTTTGCGTCGTGCCGATTAGTCTTTACGTTCTTCTCGTCCAGAACTGGATGTTGGGAGAGTTGCTGTGTTCGTTTCTGCCTATGCTGCAGGTACGTGGGATAATTAAAGATTTAGAAAAAGTTGGAAGACTTTATTTGAAATCTTTTTTTTTTTTGAATACAGGCATAGAAAAGCACCACGACAAAATAATAATAGGAAATACTTGACTTACAAAATCATAATAATAGAAATTTTAAACGTTATAGTAATTTTAAAGCTCTTTAAAATACATAGATAAAAATGATACTTGATTTTAAAGTACTCTAAAAAAAAATTAAATACCGTAGAGCTGATTCATTTGCTTTATTGTTATCTATTGATTATTCTATTAAAAACATCAATTATCAATAATTTTAATGGTTTTAATAATATGCATGACTGAAAATATGGGATTTACATAGTTCAGAATACATTACCGATACTGTTGATAAACATTGAACATTTTTAGATTCTTGAAGGCTGGGATTTCTTAAACGTAAGACTTGTTAATTTTCTTCAGTATAGTATTGCTTAGAACGTGTGTGTTGATTGAATATGTGTAGTATATATTATTCAATCAACACCCAGTTTCTGAGCTATGCTATACTGACGAAAACTAACCAGTTTGAAACACATGTCTGCGACTGTTTACACTTAGAAGTTTCCAATTTCATTTTTAATTTACATATTTATACATTCAGCTAACTACAAATAAATGACATGTTATTAACTTCAATATATCAGAACAATTCAATAGTAACACAGGAAATTACAATAGTGTATGAAAAATAAGAAATTCTTTTAGATATTAATATCAAAATTATACAAACTACTATTAAATACATATGTCAACTATACATCCAACTTCTTAACAAAATTATCACAACTAAAGTAAATTACGTTCTAATAGAAATCAATGAAACATCTATCTTTTATAGGTTGATGATAGTTTTTAACAAAAAATTTCAAGCGTTTGGTATTCAATCAACACACAGTTTCTGAGCTATGCTATACTGACGAAAACTAACCAGTTTGAAACACGTGTCTGCAACTGCTTACACTCAGAAGCTTCCAATTTCATTTTTAATTTACACATTTATACATTCAGTTAAATACAAAGAAATTACATCTTATTTACTTCCATATATCAGAACAATTCAATAAATAACACAGGAAATTACGATAGTGTATGAAAAATAAGAAATTCTTTTAGATATTAATATCAAAATTAGACAAACTACTATTAAATACATATGTCAACTATACATCCAACTTCTTAACAAAATTATCACAACTAAAGTTAATTATGTTCTAATAGAAATCAATGAAACATGTATTTTTTATAGGTTGATGATAGTTTATAACAAAAAATTTCAAGCGTTTGGTCTAGAGTTAGCAGTACAATCGTTCTGGTTTATATCCACAATGAGCATGGTCTTTACTTACTTACTTTTACTCATGTATTATAACATTTATAACAATTATAATTCTTCAATCCCTTTATTGTTTACTCGGGACATTGATATATTTTTTAGGATTACTGGCTACTTTGTATTTTATTTTATATAATATTGAATTTTATTGACAATAACTTATTTACTCCTAAAATAAATGTCTATATATAACGAAAGAAAAAACAGTTTTTTCTATATTATTTTTTATAAGAGTGTGTAATACAATGTTAAGATGTAGAAAATTTGGTCTAGTTTTCAACTTGCTTTGTTTAAAATATAATTATGAAGACTTACATGAAAGATCCTTCAATTTATGCATTTTGAACATATGAAGCAGAGTATACATACTTGTAAAACAAAAGGTAGAACTTGGAAAACCTTAGCCAAGTGAAAATGATTAATGTGATAAAATGAAAATCACCGGTTTTACTCCAAGCGGTGTTGAAATTAAATAATAAATAAGCCAAGCACGATCTAATTGTTTGTTGGTATACACACCATAAGAAAAAGAAATAAGTTAAAAAAATCTTAGATTCAAATGCTTGCCTCTTATTTTTTATTTAATTGCTATTTTAATTTATGCCTTACGTATTAATAATAATTTTAAGAAAATCGTTATCTCCGTAATACTAATAAAAATGTATTACTTCTTTTGTATCGAAGATTGAAAAACTTGTTGGTTTAAATGATAATGTAAGTAACCAGAAGTTTCACTTAATGTTTCAAAAATTACTTTTGATTTTAAAGTAAAGTAAGCCAGCCATATTTTATTTTTATAAATTTATTACCATATTATAATGACATAAACTTACGGTACAATAAATCATTTAACTAATATTTATATACATAAGAAGAGGCAAATAATTAATATGTTAATTTAAGGTTTAACTGAAAGTTACTGTACAGCCTCATAACATGGAATGCTTCACTGTTGTAATTACTATACAAATAACAAACCTCTTAATTATCTAGTCGCACTCCTGTTTACAAAGTAATGTGATTAGCTTTAGTGTTAATTATTAATTCACACTTCTCATAAGGAGTTAGCAGATGATATGTTACATTTATGTAAATAATAACATTTCGTATGTACGGTAACGAAAATCTATTTTCAAACAGGACGCTAATGAAAAGTTTGTGGTTAGAACCACCATTATTATTGTGTGGCACAGCATAAAACTTATCGAAAAATTACATGAGCGGCCATGACAGTAAATTCGTTACTACGAATTAGTCAGCAACGGTAGAATAAAGACCCAAATATGATTCAGCTTCATTTCTAAAATAATGTCAATAATGGCTTATTTAGTAAAAACTTTAAAGAATAATATTAATCCCTCAAAGTTAAAATAAATTACAGTGTTTTTGATGTTTAAAAAGGATGATCCAAATTATGCTTACAAATAGTAAAATTCTTTTTGACTCTTCCTTAAGTGTTTCTTGTTTACATTCTTATGGAATTCTAAATATTTCCATTGATATCCTACTTTGTTTTTCATCTGCTATTAGTAGTAAAGTTAATGAATATGAGTATATGAATATTTAATACAACTTCTTAAATATTAAAATATTAAATTATTAATTCCTTTATAATATCTATGAAATTTTATATTTACGATTATGTATCAATACTACTTTATCAAATGTAAATACTTTTAACGGCGATTAGCTAATACATTCTATGCTTAGTGATATACTATACCCAATATGTGCAATCAGAATTTCTATTTATAGGTTGTTCCGTATTAATAAATTGTAGAACCATAAAGTTTCTTACTTTTTCTATAAGGGTAAATATTACATAAGCAAGTTGCTCCAAATGAACATTGAAATACTGTAACACTCTTCCTAAATTTGTATAGAGTATATACAGGGTGAGTCATCTCCCTGGGGAAGGCAGATTGTGGCTTTATGTGAAAAGATATTTCTGTTTTTTCCCTATGATAGCCACTCATTAGGAGTACCTACTTTCTAAATGAATTTGTATTATAGAGGATGTTTCATAGCTTGGTGGCTGACCATAGTTATGGTTTTTTTAAATGGAACACCCCGTATATTATTACATTTTTGTATGCCCCGTATAATTCCTATCAAAAAATTAGAAGATGGTGTAGGCCTAAAAAGTTTTTGATTTATTACCATTCTTCTGAAAAGTTCAATGTCTTTATAAAATTATGTTTCTTAAAAACTACTTACTAGATTGACACAATTTTTGGTAGTTTGTTCACAATAGCAGGTCCTAATACAAGTATACTTTATTTCTTCAATTACTGATTGCATGTGCAGAAAACTATATTAAAATTGCATGATACATTTTGTAAATGTCCTTTTTTCAAATTTAACAACCTGTATGTCAGTTCATTTTTGAATTCTTGAATTTCGCACCGAGAGCATGTAATATGTAATTACTTGAAAAGTGATCTTTACTGAGCTATTTTCATTTTTTGATATAATTTATGTCTTTCTGTGAAAAGAAGCACAGAAATTATGTGAAAAGTCGTACTTCTCGATATATTTTATTTCCAGATAACTACGTAAAAACCACCCACCAAAACGTACTCACCAGCACGGTGAGTACGTTTTGGTGGGGTACGTAAATAGACAGACTGATTCGTTTATTAACGGTGATATACTCCCAGATGCCGAGCATATCACTGATAATAAACAAATTAGTCTTGTCTATGTACGTGCCCCACCAAAATGTAATCACCACTGGTAAAAACGTTCCCTTCATGCATGGCCGGACAATATGACCCTGCCACGGCAAGGGTTTGTGTATGTACCTAATTATTACACTTTACTATCATATAATATAACTACATAACCACACCTTTGATCTTTCATTATTTTACGTTTTGTGGGATTGAATTTTCTCAATTTGGTTTCTGAATTTCCTTCCAGTCCTGAGATGTCCATTTACTCTTCACTGTACTAACTAGATACACATATCACTAACAATTTACTTAATATTATAGATCTGTGTAAACAAAGAAAATCACGTTTTCTATTGTTCGTACAATTGGTGTGATCTAGAAAAATTATGTTTGTGAAATCGTCCATATTTTGTCAATTATTGAACATTTTTGGATTAGTAAAGTAGAATTACCCTACACACGACAACAAAAACCAGACTAATTATTACCATGATTAACTTCACTTTATATCATTTTTGAAAGAAATATCCGAATGTGAAATATTATTAACTCAATGCGTAATATTAATATAAATAGTAATAAGGTGGATTTTAACAAAGAGAGAATGCCCCACAAAATTGAGAATTTATAATTATTCCTATTCTCTGCGCAATAAACGAGGAGAACTTCTGCAACTACAGTAATTTTTTAGAATTGCATCAATCTTCAAATATTGAGAACGCTTTTTGATATCTGTCTTTAGATTTGATTCGCAGTAAATCTTCAATTGTAGTAGCATTTATATCTGATGGAATGGAGTCCTCTATACAATATTTTCTTCAAAAACAATCGTATTTATTACACCGTTATTAACTCGAAGAAAGAACCAGGGGAAATTACAAAAAGTGATAGGTTTTATTGTTGTAAACCTTTGTTGACTAGTCTATAAGAAAACAAGAGAAACAGAACCAAATTGATTTTTCTGATCTTTTTTATTGTCACTATAATTTATTTTCTAAAATTTCATTATTCGATTTCAGAAAAAATCACATACAATACACGTTAAGAAAATGTCTTTTTCAGTCAAAGTGCTCGGCCGCTGCGCAGCCTTGTACTTCAAACATCGCCTTGTCAGGTAAAGTATCGCTTTCTTGGCTTTTAGGTAATAATTATTACAAGGAGACAGTTTTAGATAAGAATACTGCTCTAGTAAAGTAACAAAGATTTAGAACGGTTTTGTCGACTAATAGTTGCAGGTTTAGACTTAACCCGCTTTGTGGGACTATGCTTTCCGATATACATATTGCAGTGATATTGAGTTTGGTGGTAAATTGTAAATAAGCATAATCAAGATCACTTCAAGATTTAATTTAATTAATTACTATTTTATTTATTTTATCATGATGTGTATATAGATATTTATTAAGTCAATATTTTGGCAAATTTAATTTTTATTTACATAAAATAATATAAGAATGTTATTATAATTTTTATAAAAACTATAATATTAAAATAGGCATAAAATATTAAGTGAAGTATGACAAGAAAGTGTTTCCCGCACGAAGAATACTGTGACCGGGAGAGATCGACAGTTTGGCTCGGTGAAAACAATATTCTTCACTAGAGGCACTGGACAAATCATGAATGTGTAAACAAGTTGATATTTACATATTTGTTTACCTTTTCGAAAGATTAGCAATGCGCTGCTTTCCCGGGTGGTGCAGTACTGTAGCTATGTATTTCTGGAGGTGGAATCGGTATCGTACCGAAGATAACCGTACGTTTTTGTGAAGAAAAATATGCATATAAGTCCGGACACGATGAGAAAACGGGAGATGCTTGGTGTAAACCGTACTCAAAAGAAAAACTAGAAGTAGGTGGAAACCTCTTCTTCCTTTTTAAACACAAAATGTTATTTTAACTTAGAAGTTTATTCATGAATCGGAGAATAATTTTTCAAAAAGATTTTACGACACATAAAATTATTAGGATTTGTAATATTTTATAGATTAAACGTTATTCTAACATAGAAATTTGTTCACGCATTGGAATATTTTCGTAATAATTCTATTGTACTTATAAATTTTAAAGACCGAAGTGGGACTTAGAATAATTTTATGAATTAGATATCATTTTAATTCGGAGTTTGGTTTACATTGGGACTTGTAATTATTTTTCGGAAATAATTATTTATGTTCGGAACAGTTTTATTTAATTAGGAATTTCAATTTTTTTTTGTTTTAGAATGTTTTATTATTATATGCAGGGTCATTATACCGTGCGTTATGGTAAAGCATTTTAGTGTTTGTTTCGATAATAATAATTTTTTTATTTTTTTTGAATTAAATATAACACTCTACGTTTTTAATTAAATTTTCTTTATTATTTTATTTACAAGATTAGAAGATTCGTAGTTCAATAATTTTGTTTTATGTACATATAGGATAATTAGACTGTGACAAAGTTTTTAAAAAATATATTTGAGATGGATGAGTTTGAGATGCTGTACGAAGAGTTAAGGTGATTTAATAATGTTTATTATTAGTGTATATATATAGTGTTGTAAAATTTTTCTTGAGTGTTGTTTTGTATTGGAATCTTAGAGCGAGGTAAAAGTTTTATTATTCTTTTTTTTATGTATATATATTTTCTTTGTATGAATTATATTTTATTGTGTATGTGAATTTGATATTGACGTGTTGGGTAATAGATCAGGGATGTGTGCGATGAATTAAGTAGATGTTTAATTCATAGCACGGAGTCTTGGTGAATCCTTAAAGCACGAATTGGTCTTGGTGGTACTGTTTTGGGAGCGGGCAAAAGCGCCAGGCAGAACTAATCAGGGCTGAGTCAATTAGTTGAATGCACAAAGACATTTGTTTTTGTATTACACTTAAATTTATATATATATACCTTAAGGGGTGAGCACATGGTGGTGTATGTTAGGGTTGTGTCAAACGAGTTGAAAAGCATACTTGTAGGGTGGAACTTTGGGGTACCTACCAGTGTGAATTTTCTTTCTGATGGTACTGTCTTGGGAGCGAGCAAAGGCGCCAGGCAGAACTAATTAGGGCAGAGCCATTTCCTTAATGTTTATATTCTTGCGAATGATAAGTCACATAATTTTGTTATTTATATTCCAGTACAATTCACAATATACAATAATATTTCTTTTTATTTGAAATGTTGATTGTTTACATGTATCTTTGACGAATCAAGAAAATGATAATCATATTCATTTTAAAATTATAAATTTGTATTCGATGTTATTCTTTTATTAATTATAATTTGTTTATTATTTTGATCATTTGATCATGACATGCATGATTTTATATAATATTTAAGATATTTAATTTTTGTAAATATATTTGTATAATTTTAAAATTTTCTTTAATATCCTTAATGAACTATATTATAAGGTTTATTTTGCATTTTATTTTCTTTACCTGACCTGGTAATAACTGAAGAGCATTCAATTTGATTGGAGAGTTTATTTAGAGTTTCTGCCCCTGAGAGAAAATTTTTCTTTAGTCATTTTAAACTGAGCTAGTTAAATGTAAAATTGCCTAACCTACTATTTTGCAGAAAATGTATTAAATCTTGGTCTAGCATAAGGTCTAGCAGTAAGATGTATGCTTGATTCTTACTTCCTTACTGATTTGAACGATACAATATTTTACATAAACCTCAATTTTGCAAGAGTCACAGCAATATTCTGTAGGATTTAACTACGATAGCCAGTGTCTGAGTTTATCGGTGGCTATTTTTAACTCATCCCTAAATTATAGAAACCACCATTAAGTCCAATATGTAAAATATGAATTTAACGCGTTGTACATACTTACTCTTCATTTATTAAGTCTGTTTTTGCAGATGTTGTATCGGACTTCGTTTGGAAAGAGTATTGATTTGTGTACACAATTGCTTTCCATGATAGGTGGTCAGATAACTGAATTTGTAGGCTTATCTCTAATATTTTGTTTAATATAGATAGGCATGGTAAACGGTCGCTAATTATCAATATTTAGTTAGTTTCTGTTTTTATATATCCACAAAAAATTCCGATTAAATTTGTACTCATCTCTAATTTTCAGGAATAATACCTCCGTACATATTGAATAATTTGGATATTATGTTTTATGTGTCTAGTTTCATATGAATTTCTACTGTAGAGATTGATATATGAGAGAATTTATATTTCATTTTCTTGATTTACGGTTTCGCTGTTATTTTTGAATACGTAAGGCATTTTATATTTTTGGCAATTATTAGGAACTGAGATAAAGTATTTACACAAAACTTAAAAAACAATATAACAAAACAAATGATAATAAAAAGTAATGAAATAATAAATTTAAAGTTTAAAATATATAAATAAATAATAGTGAGTCCACCTTCCGTTATATTTTATTACTTCTGCTAAACAAGTTTCTGGCAATAGTGCACGGTGACATTTTCCCAAGTAGTTTCAATTTGATTCCATAATTGATTTGAATTGTGGTATACATTATCAGAGATTCTCTTTTTCATAAATCCCCAGATTTTTCAAAGGATTTAAATCTTGACTTTTAGGGAGCCAGGGTAGAGTAATAATATTTGCAGTTTCGATCCACTGCTGAATGACTCTGGGTTTATGTGTAGTTGATTTATCTTGTTGAAACAGGAAGTTGTCACGCAGTATAGAAACAATAGGCAACATGACGTTAGCTAGTATATCCCTATAGTGCATACCGTTTAAATGACTGAATGAAATCTTTCTGTAGTGAAAATTACTGATCGCCAAAAATGGCTGTCCATGCGGTGGTAGTTTTGCGCAAATATTAATCTATCATGCCGATGTCTTTCCATTAGTGAAGATTTCACCGTCGCAGTATAACTTTTTAAGCCTATAGAGAGCAGTCTACTTCATGCAGTATTCGTACTAGCAGGAAAAACACGTTTGTTGACCGCCGAATGGACGCTGGTAAATAGATGCTCCCAGACATATTGTAATAAGGTTCTGTCCTCTTCATCTGTGATAGTTCTTAGTCTACCTGATCCTGGTTGCCTTCGAATTGTATTTTCAACGGTCCATTACGCAACAATTTATTTATAGATGCATGGCTTAATTTTTGAATTTAATTCTCGAGCAACAGCTTTTGCGGATAATCCATTGTCGAAGAAACTAATAGTGCGCACTTTTTCCGAAGTAGTCGACATTATTTTAACGTTTTTACCTTTGTTAGTTGTGATACTTTACGTCGAAAGAATCATCTGTTTAGTCGTTACTTCTTTTTCGGTCACTAATGTTTAGTCAGTTTAGTTTTGTAAAAAATATTGTATGTATTACGTATTACCATTTACAAAATAACCCAATAAATATTAGAAACAATAAATTTCTTTCTTTATATAGTCAATACTCCTTGGTCTTCACAATAAGCCCCAGTTAGAGATTGGAGCGGTGATATTAGAAATTTGATTGGAAAGTTTTTTTGCAACTAAGTAACTTTGTCCATCAATACTAGCAGCAAATACGTATGTTCATTTATGTATTAACGTGGATTACATATATTGTGTATTATATATGTATGTATGCAATACCTATGTACGCAACTATAACATTCAGTCCCAAATGAGAAGGCGTTTGCGTGATCATCTCAAATTAGCACTGGCTATTTCGAATAATTACACTCGTAGATGGTTATATGTGGCTATCTTGATCATATCTAGTTAATTTGATTCCATAAGACCGGAAGAATATTACACAACTGGATATACGCATTCTTTGACCCCCCCGAATATTGTCGATACTAAGTTGTTTATGCGTGATAATACACAGGTTGATATAATTAAGTGCACGCATAGCCTTCGTTAATATTGAGTAGAACATCAGTTAAATTTACAAATTAATACTGCTTATGGTGCTACTAAATTAGAAGTTATTTAAAACAAAACGCTATATAAGAAGCTATGTATAAATTTCAATATAGGAGCTCAAATGAGTTAATAACGAGATTGTGACATTTTGTAATTTCGATCAGGTATGTGACATTAGTTTCATGAAGTTTTAGTAGGCCACAATCGGAAGAAAATGTTCGGTTTCTATAGCTGTCAAAACTATAGCATGGCATTAAAAGCGTTAGTTCGGCTATGCAGAAATGTTTTAAACAAAAAGTGCTATCAATTTCATTAACAACTTTATAATAGTTCGAAATACTAATAAGTTCCATGAGTTGAATACCAGATTTTCTAGTTTGACGTCGAAAAGACGTTAGGAATAATATTTACTGGCATGCACATTCCATATTAATATATAGTTAATAGTAGTAAATAAGAACAAAAACAAATGCATATTGTGCAGGCAGGTGTTTAACATCTCCAAGGAGAGTGTACATTTTTAAGTGGATGCCTAGGCACATCAATGAAGTAGTTTTTACGGATATTGGTATTGTTTTAGTCAGTTTGAAACTTAGATTTGCTCGTTAAGTATGAGGAACACCAGTATTCAATACTTTAAGATAAAGCAAAACTCCAAATCTCATATATCGACACGAGTTTTGCACAATCTATGTCTTTGAGATGCCCGTTTCATCGAAGAAAGTACCGTGGACATCACAAAACTTACAATGACATAATTCAAGAGAATCGCATAGTTGTTCTGTTTCAGTTGCTCTATGTGATTTATCGGAAAATTAGAGTAATTATTGCCTGCGCGGTGCATGAAATCAAGACAGCTCAATACGAATGGAATAGATATATGCTAAAATAAGTTAGCTTTTGTAATTATGAACAATTATAGAAACAATTATTGTAAATGACATTCTTCAAATTAATTAAATCCTGCAGCCCCATACCGGGTGCGGCAATAGGGCGTCGGCGGAGCTTAGCATGAAAACTAATAACGTTGTAGCAATGAGACTTTAAGTACGTATGTAGTAGACTACTGTGCATTTTCTATTCTTTTTTACAAATGTACAGAGTGTTCCAAATTCTCGCACCCACCTTCAACTTTTTTATTTTAAATAGATTGCTATACTTTCTAGGTATTATAATATTAGCCACCCAAATTATCTTTGCAATGATATATGGATATGTGCACTTACGACTGTTAGTTTTGGTTTTATTGATAATTTAGTTAAAATCTTGACAGTTGCAGCAAGCCTTACTCGTAGTCTGAAATGGGTAGAGCGCCTCACGTACCTCCTGTGTTACTAATTTATGGACTAACACGTTATTTGTTTTGAGGTTGAACAACGTAAATAAATATACAGGGTGTTAAATATGCTGGGCTTAAGTTATCGATCTTTATTGGTTATTTTCTCGTTTTTGTTTTAAATCCAACCTATAATATTTTTATAAGTCAGCAAATTCCTTGTAAAATTGCCCTTAAAATAGTAGTAATAACATAGTACTTATTCCTATTATTTTCCAAGTTATAACCCTTTAATGTTTATAATATGCAATATGCGAGGAATCTAATAGTTGGTTGGCTTTGGTTTTAAAAAGAAATGACTGTGCAACCAAACGTCATATATCTACTTCAAAATTACATATTTTATTGTTATAATTTAAGTTCGACTAGTTAATTATCAATATCTCTTTGTTTGTTAGTAGTTGTTACTTGTTGCATTTACTTTGTTGTCAGTTATATCGTTTTGTTGACAGTATTTGAAACTATTATGTTATATACATAAGTAGTGTACTTACGCCGATTCTGGGACCACCACCACCCCCCACTCCTACTACCCCCCCCCCCTCCCCGCAAGATAGGTAGAACCCTCTACCAACCCAACTGATGTGGCGCCCCCTCGCGGTCGCCAACCCAACTAAAAATTGCAGATTTCATCATTACCAACCCAACTAAAATTGCAGATTTCATCATTACCAACCCAACTGATGTGGCGCCCCCTCGCGGCCTCCAACCCAACTAAAAATTGCAGATTTCATCATTACCAACCCAACTAAAAATTGCAGATTTCATCATTACCAACCCAATGTGGCGCCCTCTGACGGCCACTAACCAAACTAAGAAATGGCAGATTTCATCATTACCAACCCAATGTGACGCCCTCTCACAGCCACTAACCAAGAAATGGCATCTCTCATGATTACCATAATGCAGCATCCTCTCACGGTCGCTATCCAAACTAAGGTGACGTCAGACAAATGGCGGACCATCAAGATGGTCTTTGTTTCTAGAGAATTCCTGAATAAATTACCAGGCTTGCTATCGCGCTTCTCAATGTACTTCAAACAGGTCTAAACATGTTTCCAGCGGAAACCGCAACGGCTGTCTGCTTCTGTGATAGCCGCATGCGCAGAAAATATAAAAAGCACCCCCTGATGGATACTAGCCCAACTAAATATTAAATATATAAGAATTTCGAATGTAATATCATCAGTATCAATTGCAAAGCAGTGTAGCACCTTCTATATAGTATAATGGCGGTGCAATACGAGAAATTTGATAACTTTTTGTCTGCTAATGGTATTGAAATACCTATCATAGTGCGAGATCAAAGTGATTGTTTATTCATAGCAGCATTCACATATCAAAACATGCAATATTTTGATATCGATGAATTAATGAACGTTTTGGAATATTGTAACCCAAATATGAGCCAACTTAAGAAGTGGTACATTTATAGTGAGTATGAATATATATGTGAACCTGATTTAGATCTTCATGCAGAAATTTGCGTATTCGACATAGAAACATCGACTGTACTGACTTTACACAAGAATATACCGAAGATGTTAATGAGTTGGTATCCTCAATATAATCATCCTGAATTGGACTATAATGACGAGCTTGCCGCGACTGGTGGTGTATATATAATATTTGCCAGTCAGAAGCTTTCGCAAGTAGCTAACATGTACAGACCCGCCTAAACATGTCTAGACTTGCTGGAAATACATCAGTCGACAATGTCCGTTGAAAGCAGGCGGAGGGTTCTTAGACAGAAGAAAGACTTGTTGAACATTAGAATTATGAGGTTTATATCCGAAATTGAAAAAATCAAATCTGATTTAGAAATGTATGCGTTGGTGACAAATATTAGTAAAATAAAGCTATAAAATGGAGAATATGGAAAAATATATGATTAGGTCTTTTGTTGTACACTTTATATAATTTTATAAATAAATATATGTAATATACATTATTAAATAAAGAGAATATAACATCCAACATTTTTTCCTTAAAATACCCCTTTTAGATATATATAAAGTGCATCTCACTTAAAGAAATGCGTAGACATAGAAGTTATATTTTTAATGTGAGTATATAAGAATAATGTTTTGCAGCTGAACGTTTATACCTTCTCACGATTAAAAACTTCCTATATTGCTTTATACAGGATGTTAGGATACAGATATGTAATTCACCTTAAATAAAAATGCGTGCATGTATAGAATTAATACTTTTTTATTTTTATATAATCATAATATACAGTTTTAATAAAATTACAAAACATTATCTTCGTCAATCCAGCTATTATGTGAATTATCGAACCCTAACCATTTTACATAAGCTTTTCCATCCTTTACACGTAATACTTTTTCAATCAGATATACATCTTTATGTTTAGTTTTCTGCAATTCATGTTCGTAGAAACAACCCAAAATAGGATCTCCATTCATATCCTCCAGCATATATGTTGGCGGATTTGTAGCATTAGCTTTAATAATCTTGAACAATTCACTACCCCAGTTCCTGAGATAGCCTTTCGAGAAAACACTTTTGAATTTACTTATCCGCACGATGTCACCAACTTTATATTTCCGCTTCACAGCTGTTTGCACATCATTGTAGATAGTAGAAAGCAGGAGCTTCTCATTCTTTTTAGTCACATCGCAAGGTCGCATTTTAATTGTTCGATGCTTTGTTTTATTATACGTATCAGTCACGGAGGGTAAAATATCTATCCACTTATAGCTACCTCTCATTGTAAATTCCTTATATAATCTACCCTTTAGCGTACGAATAACACGTTCGGCAATAGACGCTTTCATTGTACTATATGTTGAATAATGGTTTATACCATATTTCTTCATGAGATTTTGAAATCGAGTATTATAAAACTCTTTACCATTGTCGGACTGTATATTTTTCGGCTGTCGAGTGTCTTGTAGAATGCCTTCCATAGCATTACATACATCCAGACCGGTTTTCGATTTAAGGGGTTGAGTCCATAAAAATTTCGAGAAACAGTCTATAACCACAAGTATATATCTATACCCGCCATTCTCTCGTGCATGAGGTATAAATTCGGCCAAGTCAATCTGCCAAACATCGTCAAACCCTCTAATAATGAAGCGACGTCTGGGAAAGAATCTACGAACCGGCCTATGCAGCTCATCAACTAAATGACGCTTAATACTATTCATAATTAACAATTATTGTTCAGCGTGTTAATACATCATGTAGGTAGAACAATGCGATGGTAAATGAATTAAAATTATGTTTCGTCTCTATTGTCTTGGGAGCGGTCGGGGTGGTGGTGGTGGTTGTGGGGGTGGGGAATTCCCTGATTTCTTTTCAAGTTTTTTTCTTATAGCTTCTAGTTTAACATTGAGTTTAGCATCAATTCTACTCTCAACACTTTTTTCCATTCGATACAGCTTTTGATTAGTTTCATCTTGTAGAGTATTTGCGCTAACTTCGACAATCCCTTTGATTGTATCCAAGTTAACGCCCTTATTTAAATTATTTTTCAGTGCAAGTATTTCACCATCCAAATCCTTCTTAATTTTTTCAATCTTCTTACTAACTTCAGAATTTGTAGCATGGTTTTTTCTTAAAACATCAAATTTAGCATCAATCTTCTTCTCAACACTAGCTTGCATCTGGTTTAATTTTCCATTAATCGACTGTTGCACATTATTTACACTAACATTAACAATACCCTTAAATATATCCAAATTAACAGTTTTATTTAAATTAGTTTTAAATGCATTCAAGTTCTCATCCAATTCCCTCTTAATTTTATCGATCTTGTCACTAACCCAGGTGTTTGTTGCGAGATTGTTCCTTAAATTGTCTAGTTCATTTTCGATTCTATTCTCAACAGCAGTTTGCATATGATGTATGATATCACTAATATCCTCAGCCACTTTGGAATTCGAGGCGTCTATTTTTATTTGAATATCACTCACCACATTATCAATCCTTAGATCTATTACGCCAAGTATTCTAGATAGGTGACGCTTATTAACAGAATCTTGATCGTGTATAGGATCTGCTACACGACAAATACGTTTACCGCCAATATCAACATCACCTCCCTCTGTTAATGGCAGAGATGGTTTTTGACGTTTAACGCTAGCTTTACCGATGCTAAGATATCGGCCAAATTTGTCTACACTCATGATGATACTGAGGAAAAGAATGATAGTATTAAATATTTATTCAATTACGCCGCATTCTCTAAGCTCCTCGATGATCGACTGCATTTCATTATGGGTACTTTCATTGCCAGAATCCCGAGAGGCCTTCAAAAGTTTAAGACGATCCACGAGCTCGTTTATGTCGTCCCAATAGACGTATTGATATCTATCATGGGTGTTGGAAACAAGCATGCTGCCTATATCTCCGCCAGACCATGTTTCTGAAGTCGAACTGGAATATTTAGCAAGAAGAGGTTTTATTATTTCACGCCATTTGTGGCCTTTAGTCCCCCTCAAGTGATTTTTGGGTTGGAACAGTTTGCGATGCACATTGGTTTCGTGTAAAATATCATAGTAATGTGATAAATCCTCCTCATTATATCTACTTGGGTTAGTTTTAAATATTAATTCATAAAGACCACGAGAACCCGTAAACAGCTTATTATTGATTATTATGTCTTTACCATCTAGATATAATGTATGCCCACCCAATTTCAATCTATTTGTTTCGGGTTCGAATGTAACACCATACGTTGTATCATATACATTGCTTGTATCTTGAAAAAGACCTCGCACAAACTCTCTCGGTAAAGGATTAAGATCCCCATAAAACGTGTTATGTGAATGCGGATCCTCTTCCACCAATGGATTAGACTGCTCATCGAATGGATTAATCGAAGAGCTCTTTTCTACCTCTTGTTTTTTTATCAGCTTTCCTCTATTTTTCAAAGTGTTTGTAATATTCATTATGGGCTCCTTAATTGTTTGTGTTTCCTGTTTTATTGTTGTGTTCAAACCTTCTAGGTTCTCAGTAATGGGCTTAAACATTTTTCGTATTAAATAATCTTCATCGGAACGATTAAGCTTCAATTGCATATACTTATTCCTAATAACTTTACTTGCCTTAATAATATCACGCTTCAATTTCTCATAATCCATTTTTCTACTATTAACTGCCTGCCTGCGCATGATTATTCGCAGACAGATATATATTAACTGAATAAAATGAATAATTCACCAACATATATAGCGATCAAAACCCTTCCTATAACGACCATTATGCAAATCACTATCCTTGTCTATCACCAGGAATCCGTATTTATCTTTCCAACACTCACCACAAACCGATTTAAACCGCTCAAATGACATGTCAACTCCAACATGATCGTTGTAAATATGTTGTAGATTTGTATTATCCTGCTTAAATAATACCAAAAAATTAGCATTATCCCTAACTAGCTGTTTCGGAATACTAGTATAAGTTTGACATAAATAAAAGCTATCAACACACTTATGTCTACCCATACAAAAATATTTTCTAATATTGTTTTGCTTATCGCACGCCACATCGTCAAAAATGAATATCGAATTTCTCTCAGCCTCCATGGGGTCTATTATATCATCATTCTCCTTACAAGGAAAATATTTCACATCTTTAACATTATTTAAAACATTCTCCAACAGCTTATATTTAGCTTGATATAAAGACTTGGAATAAATGTATACGTTTTCGAACTTGAGACCATTTTCATTGAATAATAATGATAGCATGAGATTTGTTTTCCCAGAGTTTGATGCACCACAAAGTAGCGCTCTAATGGAGTTCGGTAGTAGGCTGCTATGTTTCCGAAATTTACCCTTTTCATCAACGTCCAAATCCAAGTTGATTATTTCAAGTGCATCCTTCTGCTTCACAAGTCTCATGGTGAATGAATTATATATAAATTGTTGGATGTTTATAAAGCTAATTCATTTCGATGCTAACTTTCAAAGAGGGCGGAGGTGTCGTGAACTCGATAATCAACAAGTTGCCTATAGAGCTTCACCTGCCAGGTGGGTACATGTATTGTGGTCCTGGTACAAAGCTCCAGAAACGTTTAGCACGAGGTGATCCCGGCATTAATCCATTGGATGCGGCTTGTCGGGAACACGATATCGCATATTCACAACATAAAGATTTAAAAGATAGACACGAGGCAGATTTGATATTGCAAGAAAAAGCTTGGAATCGTGTAAAGTCAGCAGACGCAAGTGTTGGTGAAAAGACAGCAGCCTGGTTGGTGACTAACGCAATGAAGGCTAAAAGAAAATTTGGTATGGGCTTAAAGAAAAAAACTTTTAAAAAAATAGTGTGCACCAATGTTAAGAAGACTCTTAAGCGATTCGGGGGTGATATTAAACAGGGTGCTAAATCATCATTGGCAGCAGCTAAGGTTGCAATCAAAGAGGCTGGAGGTCGAAAACATATTAAAACCCCCAGAATAATCCCCATACCGAAAGTTGGAGGCGTATTGCCACTCATACCAATATTCGCCGGGCTAAGCGCTCTCGGCTCACTGGCAGGCGGTGTAAGTGGTATAACACAAGCAGTACTCAAAGCGAAAGCGGCTCGAAGTCAATTACGGGAAGCTGAAAGGCATAATAAAACTATGGAAGCTATCGCATTAAAAGGTAAAGGATTATATCTGAAGCCATATAAGCGAGGCTTAGGTTTATATCTAAAACCATCAAAAAACTAATAAGTCGACTGCCTCAAAGAGCATTAACCGATCATGATATTTTGAAATATGCGAAATATATTCACCATTTTAGAGGTGTATTTATGAGGGATACTCTACCAAAATCACCCAACAAAAATGAAAGCGCAGTCGTTAATTTGGATAGCATTAAAGGATCGGGAACACATTGGGTCTGTTATAAGAAGAGAGGTTCTAATATATACTATTATGATTCGTTTGGCAATTTAAAGCCTCCACCGGAATTGATAGAATATTTTAATAGAAAGGGACCTAATAAAATAATGTATAATCATAAACGATACCAAAATTTCAATACATTCAATTGTGGTCACTTATGCTTAGAATTCCTACTAAATAATATATAATCGTATGTTCATATATCAATATATTAGTCATGTCGTACACTTTCACCCTGAAGGGCACAAAATCAGTGCTTTCTGTTGATTATTATCCGCCTATTGAATTGAATCCCCACTATGAATATGTTCTGGGTCTAATAGGATTTAATAGCTACAATTCGATTCCCAACATTGTAGAGGGCTGTAACAAATTTTATTATGATAATGACAAAGTTATTACAATTCCCACAGGATCTTATGAGATAAGTGATATCGCCGATTTCTTGATGAATGCGATGCCTAGAGGTGCAATATCCCTCAAACCAAACAACAATACAATAAAGTGTGAAATTAAAAGCAAATATGAAATAAATTTTGGACCTAGAGACTCTATAGGAAGCATATTAGGTTTTAGTGGGAAGCTATTACCAGCCGATCAAAAACATGAATCGGATTTACCTGTCAATATTATAAAAGTGTCGACAATAAGAATTGAGTGCAATATCACAACATCAGCCTACAACGATAGTCGTTTATCCCACACGCTCTACGAATTTTCTCCACAAGTTGAAGCTGGGTTTTCGATTAATATAGCGCCCGAGCATATAATATATCTACCAATTAATTCTAAGCGTATCGATAATATCACATTAACACTGCTCGATCAAGATGGTGATGCCGTAAACTTTAGAGGCGAGCAAATCATTGTTAGATTAGAATTAAAAAGAGTTTCATAATGGGCCTTTCATTTCGTAAACGTTATATAACTTCCTCACCCCCACAACGGAAGATCACTTCAACATCTAAACTCAAGCAGTTAACATCGGCCAATATAATATTTTTACAATCGTTAGGCTTTCGAGTAAAAAATGGAGGAAAAGCTATCAATATTTGAAGGTGTGCATTTTGACGAAGTTATAACGAAAGAAGAGTATCACACATATTATCCGAGAACACACAATTTCAACTTAAATGATGAAGTTCGCATAAGTATTCAAAATCAAGATATATACACACTACCTTCCGAGAGTTATATATACATAGAGGGGAAATTTAAACCTGATGATAATGGTACGGGTCTACCTGAATTAACAAACAATGCATACGCTTTTTTGTTTGATCAGATTCGATATGAGCTTAATGGTGTAGAAATCGATCGCGCAATGAAGCCAGGAGTCAGTTCTACGATGAAAGCATTAGTTTCATATAATGAAGATGAAAGTCGAATGTTGTCGATTGCTGGGTGGGGACCATTCGCACAGCGGCAAGCGACACTCTCCAATAACAAGTTCAACGCATGCCTTCCATTGAGCATGCTTTTAGGCTTCTGTTCCGATTACAGGAGGGTTATTATTAACGTCAGTCAAGAATTAGTCCTAATTAGAAGTAAAACGGATGAAAACTGCTATCAAAACAAGACCGCTGATGGTACAAAAAAGGCCTCAATCGAGATTGAAAAGATTGAATGGCGGGTGCCACATGTAAGCGTAAATGATCAGACACGCTTAAAGTTCTTAAACACCCTTAAAACCAATAAACCGATATATTTAACATTTCGTAAATGGGAATTATATGAACTTCCAGCTTTGCGTGCAACGAAAACTGACATTTGGCCTGTTAAAACTAGCACTAATCTAGAGAAGCCCAGATATGCTATTATAGCGTTTCAGCGCAACAGAAAAGATAATTTTCAGCAAGACGCATCAGGCTTTGATCACGCTTCAATCACAAATATTAAATTGCATTTAAATTCAGAATATTACCCATATAGCGATATGAATATAGATATGAGTAAAAAACTATATGCCCAAGCATATCTAATGTACACAAAATTTCAATCGAGCTATTATGGAAGCACTCGGGGACCTCTCATGAGCTACGAGAAGTTCCACGATTCAGCACTTTACGTAATAGATTGTTCGAAGCAGAATGAGAGCTTAAAATCATCCACCGTCGATGTTAAGCTTGAGATGCAGTGCCAGGAGACGTTTAGCGAGGACACCTCTTGTTTATTGTTAATTTTACAAGATTGTGTCGTTGAATATAGTGCACTGACAGGCACTGTTAAGAAAATTATATAACATTCAGTCAATCGCGAGACATCATGGCTAAAAGAGGTGCAATTGACACTCGAGATCAACTTCAATCATTCCTTATTATAGACATACAAGGTTATGCGATCCAACATTTCGATCCAAAAGAGATGAGCATAAGTGACGGAGAAAGGAGCATCCATTTTTTATTTAAACCTAGCATTGAATTCCATCTATTATCGAAGAAAGACCAGAGGACCGTTCGATGGCTTGAAAATAATTATTTAAATATAGAATACTCTACTGGTTATGTTTATTTTAAGGACATTATTAACTTGTTAAAAAATATATGTAACTCATATAATAGAGTGTATGTTAAAGGACATCAAAAAAAGGAGCTACTTAAGCAATATGTTGATATTGACATAATTAACTTGGAATATTTTAATGATGTACCAAAGCTTATTAAAAATGTCAATCATTGTTTTTATCATAATAATAAAACTAATGAAGAATGTATATGCACGCAAAATAATATTATAACTCTATGCAATTATCTAAAAAATAAAGAATTATTTTAAGCTTATTATTTTTATTTCAATCCACCTATACATATTAATACTAATATAGCAAAAATAATATACGTATAAACATGTCTATACATGTATAAAAGGCCCGCCGAGACGGCACCAATCCGAGGTAGGTATGCAAGCGAGAGATTTTTTATACATTAATTAACCATCGCCTGCCCTAAAAAGGGCCACCCGGACGACCTCCATTCGATGTAGGTATGCAACGTTAAAAATTTAAGTGCATTCCTTTAGAGAACACGGCTAGAGCGTGGGATCGGAATGCAGCAACTCTTAATTATATCCGTTCACACGGATATACGTATGCGTGGGGAAAAAAGGGTCGTCGCAGCTGTACATAGACCACACACACTCACCCATGGGAACAGAATGCAGCCGCGCTTAATTGCATCTGCCCGCATACGTATATATGTATATATATGTATGCGCGGGAAAAAAGGGTTTTCTCTAATTGATTAACATATCAATTGGTGTGGGAACCTGACGCAGATGGATGTATACGTCACGAATGAGTATCTATATATGCGTAGATCGACATCTTTAATTTCATTATAATCAGTATCTTCGAACAGTCAACATCGTTTTTAGTGCTTGTTTGTGTTTTACTACAAGGTATTTAGAAAGCCTAATTTATATAATATTAACTCGCAATATTTTACATTAGTTTTAAAATTTTATGCGACTTTTAAAAATTGTTTTTTCTCAATTATAAGGTTATTTTTTTAAATAATTTAATGGTATATATTTTATTAATATTTTATTAATATTTTATTTTTATATACAATTATCCAGGGTGCTTCAAAGTATTTTATTCGTATTTAGTAGCTTCTTTATATTGTTTTTCGTTCTTTTTTTAATTTTTATAAGGTTTTAAATAATTAAGTTGATTATTTCATACGGTTCTTTAAAGGTTTTTCTCAATAATTTAAATAAATTCTGAACAATAAGAGTATTTTTAGTTAAATATACGGGTATCAGTCAAAGTTTATGTATTAAAATATTATTTTTATATATGTAGGTCTATAATTAGTATTTTATATCAATTCATATACGCGGATCAGTCAAAATAAATTAGCAATTTAGATATATTAAAAATTAGGCTTCAATACCTTTTTTTATTCTTTTAAATTTATTATATTAATTATTTTTAATTTGTTTTTCATAGAATGAATTGCGTCATATGTGGGAAGTCCTTCAGCCGGCGGGATAGTTTGAAGCGGCATGTAAACACAGTTCACCGCAATTTTCAATGTGAGACTTGCGGTGGGGGTGTGGATACATGTGAGCATGTTGCGGGACCACCTAAGAAGGTGGCCAAAGTAGATGTTACACCATCCACAAGTTCTAATAGACCTGTGGATGCTGCGCCATCTACCAGTCGAGGTGCGCCTCAGAGAAGCTGTTGTGGGTTGATGTTCCCTAATAATTCTCTGTATAGGGGGCATCTTCGCACACAGCAGCATTTGAATAATAATACATTTATGCTGCCGGATGGAGTGTTCAAAATTAATTCATCATTTAAAAGCCGGGTCGCGAGTTATAAAATTTTAGGTGATGAGAGTGCTGACATCACAAATTTTTTATCGAAATTGAGAACTAAAGTGTGCAGCCTGATTAACGATGTTCTGGCCAAGGTCGTATCGGGTATTAAGGTACAGTTAGAGCTATTTGCTCATTATGCTAAAACCGTAGCTGATGAGGAAATAGTCGACTTAAAGTCCTTCAATACTCGGTACGTCATTGTCACCGAGTCTTCAGACTTAGAGGACGTTTTTGATCAGGCTGCTGCCATCATAAAATCGAAAGCTGAAGAGATTTCGGATAGGGGGAGCAATTGGACACTTAAGATGGTCTCGCATTTAGAGGTTAACATCAACAGTTACCAACCTCTTGGGGGATCATCTTATTTGGAACTACCTCCCTCTATCCGAAACAGGAAAGCATGCATCAATATTCAGAACTCGGACGATGCATGCTTGTGTTGGTCGATTGTAGCAGCACTCCACCCGGCAAACATACATGCAGAGAGAGTTAGTAGTTATCCTCATTACTCCAGCGTCCTAAATTTAGAAGGTATTCAATTCCCGGTTAAAATTAAAGATATTTCAAAAATTGAGAATATGAACAATTTAAGTATTAACGTTTACGGTTTGGCTATTAATGATGAAACAAAAAATCATGAAGTGGTGGGGCCAATTCATTTCACTAAAAGCAGAAAAGATATCCACATCAATTTACTCCTAATTGATGATGGGAAAAGATCACATTATGTTTTAATTAAAAATCTGTCCAGGCTAGTCTCATCTCAAATCGATAAACATGGTCATGAAGCTCACATCTGTGATGGGTGTTTAATTAATTTCAGCACCATCGAAAAATTAAACGCTCATCAACAACACGATTGCAACCATGTGTATACGGTACTACCCTCAACCGACGCGCGTAAAACAAAATTTGGCGATATGCTGCCCGAAAATATTTTACGTTTCGATAGTCACCATAAGAAAATGTCCGTTCCGTTTGTCGTTTATGCGGATTTTGAAAGTATTCTCCAACCGATTCACACATGCAGCCGTGATCCAGCTAGTTCGTATACGAATAAAACATTCAAACACGTTCCATATAGTTTTGCATATCAAATTGTATGTTCGTTTGATGCAAAGTTGAATAAATTTGTCACGTATGCCGGTTTAGATTGCTCAACGGTGTTTGTCCAAAAATTGATAGAAGATGTTAAGCTAATCTATGAAAACTATTTAAAGACTATCGTGCCGATGAAGACTTTAAATAATAGCGAGCGAAAATTATATAATGAGGCCGTGATTTGCCACATTTGTGAGCTGTCTCTCAACGGAGATAGAGTGAGAGATCACTGCCACATTACGGGAGCGTTTCGAGGGGCCGCTCATTCTAATTGTAATCTAAACTTCAAAATTCCGAAATTTGTCCCTATCTATTTTCACAATTTGAGCGGGTATGATAGCCATCTATTTTTAAGGGATTTGGCACAACAAAATTTAGATATTGACGTAATTCCTATTAATAAAGAAAGATATATCAGTTTCAGCGCGAAAGTTTTGGTTGGTGACTACACAGATAAAAAATCGGGCGAGAAAAAAAATATTTATATAAAACTACGGTTTTTAGATAGTTTTCGATTCATGGCGTCTTCTATCGATAAGCTTGCACAAAATTTGAGCCCGCAAGACTTTGTCAATGTTAGGCGGGCGTTCCCACTAGATTCACATTTCCATTTAATTAGAAAGAAGGGTGTATTCCCCTATCAATACATAGATACCTTTGGGCGATTGAACGAATCGACCTTACCGGCAAAACGCGATTTTTTTAATTCATTAACGAATGTTGATATTTCGGATGTTGAATATCAACATGCGCAAACTGTATGGAATACGTTTGGATGTCAAAATTTATTAGAGTACTCAAACTTATATTTAAAATCAGACGTTTTACTTTTGGCCGATATTTTTGAAAATTTCAGGAAGATTTGTCGGGATACATACAGTCTGGATCCGGCTCAATATTACACCAGCCCGGGCTTGTCTTGGGATGCTATGTTGAAGCACACCAAAATTGAGCTGGAGCTACTCATAGACATCGACATGCATCATTTTGTTAAGCAGAGTATCAGGGGTGGGTTGTGTCAAGTATCATTGCGGCACGCTACGGCAAATAATAAGTATATGCCTAATTATGATGCGAGTGCTCCTAGCTCGTATTTAGCTTATTGGGACGCGAACAATTTGTACGGGTGGGCAATGTCGCAGTATCTACCATTCGGTGGGTTCAGTTGGGCTAGTCAGGATGAAATTGACAATCTAAATATATCTGGGGTCGCTGATGATTCGCCGATTGGCTAGTTTTTGGAGGTAGATGTCACGTACCCTGTAACTTTGCACGATGAGCATAACGACCTACCTTTTCTGCCCGAAAACATGGTGCCTCCCACGTCTAAATTTCAGTATAAAAAGTTGATCGCGAATTTACAGAACAAAGAGAAATATGTCATACACTATCAAACGTTAAAGCAAGCATTACATTTCGGCCTTAAAATCACCAAAATTCACCGCGTTTTAAAATTCAACCAGTCAAACTGGCTTCAAACTTATATCGACCTAAACACCAGCCTACGTCAGCATGCTAGGAACGATTTTGAAAAGGACTTCTACAAGCTTATGAACAACTCCGTATATGGTAAAACCATGGAGAATGTTGATAAGCGAGTGGAAGTCAAATTGGTCACACGTTGGGAGGACCATGGCAAAAGTCGCGGGGCTGGTAGTTTAATCGCGAAACCGAATTTTAAAAGTGTTAGTATTTTTTCCGAAAACTTTGTGGCTGTCCAGATGGGGAAGCTGAAAGTCGTATATAATAAACCTATTTATATCGGCTTCTCCGTCTTGGAGCTATCAAAGCACCTGATGTATGACTTTTTCCACAATTTTTTGAGACGCGTGTATGCAGAAAAGGTCCGTCTGTGTTATATGGATACGGATAGTTTTATCTTAAAAGTAGAAACAGACGATATATACAGCGACATGAAAAAAAATATATCAAAATTCGATACATCGAACTTTTCGGCAAATAATGTCTACAGCATAGCACCTCAAAACAAGGCTGTTTTAGGTTTATTTAAAGACGAAAATGCGGGTAATATAATGTGTGAATTTGTCGGATTGCGCGCAAAAATGTATGCCTTAGAGGTTGAGGGTAGGGAGATTAAAAAGGTTAAGGGTGTTAAAAAGAACGTTGTGCGGGATGAGATTAGTCTGGCAGATTACAAGCACTGTTTATTGAATAATGATATTTTATTAAGGGAGCAAAATCTTTTTCAAATCAAACTACATGAGATTTATACCGTCAAGCAAAATAAATTGAGCCTATCACCTCACGATGATAAACGCCGGATTGATGAGGATGGCATTCATACTCTCGCCTGGGGGCATTATAAAATCGACTCACCAGCTCCTTAGATGGTCGCTGCACATGCCTCGGGTGCAGCTGCTCTACCGCTTCAAATTGGGTAAGTACCCCCACCCTTTTTTGTGTAAGTACCCCCACCCTTTTTTGTGTAAGTACACCCACCCTTTTTTGTTTGCTTCTCACTGTAATTTTCTCCCACTAAATCAGTATTAGTTTGTTTGCATTCGAGTTCACACATATTCTTTTTAACCTCTAAGATTAAAATGGAAGCTAGTAAGAATACAAAATTATTATGTACATAAACTTATATCTATATATTTTTTAATTCTTTTCAGAAACTTATAATGAATTTATTGGCGATTCGCTTAAAATGATTGATGATAATATCGTTAAGGAAAAACAACTGATTGGGCAGTCATCATACTTCCTCAACAAATGCGGTTCGAAGTGGGTGAATATCGGCCTTAGTCCGGCGGCTGGATTCGTGCCCATCATCCAGATTCGATCGCCTGCAAGCTGTGTATTCTTCACATTGGACGAGTGGGAAGAATTTTGTAAGACGGAGGGTTGCAGTCCGAATCATCAAATTCGAACGTCAACATTTAGAGATACTAGCGTAATTGTATTAAGCAGTCGCAATCAGCAACTGGTATTGTCCTCCGATACCTATAGCAATTTGTTTAATTTGCGACTGCTCATTAAGAGTAATTTAGAATTTTTAGTAAATAGTAATTTCATAACATTTTATAAAATGATCTTAACCGCCTGCATGGCATTAACTGGAGATTTATATACGAATGTATCAAAATTACTTGTTGATCATTGTAATTCATTTAACGCTTTCCTTATGATGGAAGTGCTACATATTAGCTATAATTCGCTTTACTATGACTTTGAGCTCATGAAGCTTGGAGATATTGTTAATTTAAAATAATATTGTTAATTTATAAATAATAATAAATAAATTGTTTTCTTAAAAATATATTGTTTGTTTTATTTTATTTTATAAGTAGGATATACATTTCAAGCATGCGGCTATCACAGAAGCAGACAGCCGTTGCGGTTTCCGCTGGAAACATGTTTAGACCTGTTTGAAGTACATTGAGAAGCGCGATAGCAAGCCTGGTAATTTATTCAGGAATTCTCTAGAAACAAAGACCATCTTGATGGTCCGCCATTTGTCTGACGTCACCTTAGTTTGGATAGCGACCGTGAGAGGATGCTGCATTATGGTAATCATGAGAGATGCCATTTCTTGGTTAGTGGCTGTGAGAGGGCGTCACATTGGGTTGGTAATGATGAAATCTGCCATTTCTTAGTTTGGTTAGTGGCCGTCAGAGGGCGCCACATTGGGTTGGTAATGATGAAATCTGCAATTTTTAGTTGGGTTGGTAATGATGAAATCTGCAATTTTTAGTTGGGTTGGAGGCCGCGAGGGGGCGCCACATCAGTTGGGTTGGTAATGATGAAATCTGCAATTTTAGTTGGGTTGGTAATGATGAAATCTGCAATTTTTAGTTGGGTTGGCGACCGCGAGGGGGCGCCACATCAGTTGGGTTGGTAGAGGGTTCTACCTATCTTGCGGGGAGGGGGGGGGTAGTAGGAGTGGGGGGTGGTGGTGGTCCCAGAATCGGCGTAAGTACACTACTTACATAACATAATAAATAGTTTATTGTCTCCTTTAGTGATATGTAGGTATCTGGGAGTATATCGGCGTAATTGTATGAGCAGTCTTCCTTCAAAATCTGTTTGCAATAAGTCTTGGTAATTTTGAATTTTGTAAAGGTGAAATTTATGTTCTTTTAAAATCCTCCTCACAGCAGTGTCTTCTATCCCGTGGTGTTTCGTAATTATTCTTGTAGATACGTGTGGATTTTTAACACTGGACTGGACGACTATCAGTTTATTATCGTCTGTAACCATAGTCCGACTTCTTATATGTTTGACGTAATTCACTGAACCCGTTCGAAGAAACCTCATCAACAAATTTTCAAACGTTTTAGTATCTGTGCTCTTCGGTCGGGATATTCCATGGCATATGTTCTTGATGCTACAAATGGATTTCCATTGCTAGCGCCAAGAGCAAATACTACGTCTATGAGTACCTCTTTCGAAAAATTAATTTTAAAGCAAAAACAACTAAAGGGGAATATAAACTATTATGGTATGTAAATACCATATAAGTTTCAAATAATGTCAACAAAACGATATAACTGACAACAAAGTAAATGCAACACGTAATAACTACTAACAAACAAAAAGATATTGATAATTAACTAGCCGAACTTAAATTATAAAAATAAAATATGTAATTTTGGAGTAGAGATACAACGTTTGGTTGCACAGTAGTTTTCTTTTTAAAACCAAGGCCAACTAATGCCCCGCATTTTGCATATTATAAACGTTGGTATATCCCATTAAAGGGTTATAACTTTGAAAATACTAGAAATAAGTAGTATGTGATTGGTGCTATCAGGCAATTTTACAAGGAATTTGCTGACCTATAAAAATATTATATAGGTTGGATTTAAAAAAAACGAGAAAATAGCCAATAAAGATCGATATCTTCGGTCACCACGAATGTTGCCACCGATTCGCTGAATGTTACGTGTAGCCACTGCAAACGGTGTTTGTCCTTCAGCTTCGTTACAGCGGCGAACTCATCGTTAACAGTGCAGACATCCGCTGCAGCATCACCGTACAGATTTTCAGTCTTTCATGAATGCAAATTCGTTTCACCTTCCGCATTCAACAATTCATTTGATGAACATTGATGTCGGCCATTATGCAAGCGACTGCAGTGCTGCCACTTGTTGACGCAGAAAGTTACTATTGCAGTGGATAGTAGAAGAAGGTTTGAGGAATAGCACCAAATTCAAATTTTTCAGTTAACTAATGTTATTTAGATAGAAAAAAATAGGAGGCATAAGATATATTAGCTGACCCTCGTACTTCGATTCTATCATATTAAATTCCAGACTCACATATTTTGCGGTTGTTTCAAGCTGTATTGTAATACTTCCTAATTCTTTTCTGTTTCTTGGTAACAGCACTATATCGTCAGTCTAGACAAAACATTGATTCAATAATATAATTTCACATTAGGCAATAGTTATAATTTAACGAGATTTTCCGTAAAAAATCCACTAGAATCAGACTTCATATCGTTAGCTTATGCTTTCAGGCGCTTTCTTTATTTTACATAGTATTTTCTGTGTAAAAGTAGATGAACGCGTGATATCTAAGCTTGCACAAATGCTGAATTCAGCTAAAAAGTAACTTTGAGTATGCTTTAATTATATATCATCGTTATTTTTGCCAATTTAAAATCAGAGATAGTACTTATTCTTTGCATTTGTCATTTTGTATTTTATAAAATAGACATTTTTATTTAACGCATGCGCAAAAGAGACTAGATCACAAATTTTTACTTCGTTGAGACGACAAATTAGACATTACCAAGATACAGCACACACAATATAGTAATATTATATTCACAATGATGCCACTAAGAGCTCAATTATAAATGTGGGTCTATCTTAGTTTATATGATTGTGTTGAAGACGATGTGTAAATGCACGTGAGCCTTGTGTTATCTTAACGGGGCTTACGCAGAGATGCAGATTAACTGAGGTAGGACGTAAGGTGGCCCCATATGCGCTAATGTAAATTCCGCCGATGTAAGGTATTCGTTAAAATAAAACAAACAGCAGACAATTTTGCTTTTCTTATTATGTTTTTGCATTAAATTGAGTACAAAGGATTAATTGAGGCTTCGTTGGGAGTACTTTCTTATAATTCAAATTATTTACTCCTACATTTCACTCTCAACGTTGGCAAAATTACAACATCATAACACAGATTCAGAAACTTTATTTTAAAAACTAATTCCAGTCGAGCATGCATTAAGCCTTTGTATATTTGTGTTTTAAATTTTGTTGTGATATTTCGTAAATAAAAGTAGTACTATTGTTTTAACGAAACCTTGTAAAGTCCAGAATTTACATTAGCACATATGGCGTCACTCCCTTATGTCCTGCCTCACGGCAGTTAGTCGGCACCTCTGCGTAAGTCCCCTTAAATATTTATTATTATTAGAGTAATAAATTATTGCATCAATGATAAGCATTAGTAATTACAATACGTCGTAATTTTATATATAATTATGCATTGACAAAATGAGACTTGTAATAACTACAACACTTGAAATTTGTGTAATTCTTTCAATTCAGTATACAAATACGCGTACACTAAGGAAGTGTTATTCGTAAATTTATTAAAGTATAAAGAGAATTGTTAGTTATTGATTTTTATTACAATGATAGGTCGTCTGAATGTATAAATAATGCAATACATAATTATATGAAAGAAAGGAAGAATCCACTTTGTGTGTATGGGAGTTCTTCGTTTCAGGTCAATGTCATTAACAAAAAATATTCGATAAATAGATTTCCATATATGTATATATCTTTGTTCGTAATTATCAGGGATAGCCACGGTTAGACGAGCAACGTCTGGTAAATTTTGTCATTTGTTTCTATTCCGCTTTTATAAGAATGTTATAAAAGCACCCAACAGAGTGCGTTAATAACTTGAGTCGCATACAATGACTTTGTATACCAGAGTGACGATTATAATATGTATCATTTCTAATTAGTTGACACATATATTTGTCAAAATAATGACGTCATGTGTCTAAAATATTCATTAGGATACACAGCCGAGTACTTTTAAAACATATCAATTTGCCAGTTATCATCGTTGTTCATTTTCAATTTAATTATGAATTTTTACTTTCATAACGTAGTATGTATAAGGAAGTCCTGTGATGTAAATTTTTGATCTCGAGATTTTTGCGGATGTTAAGGTTTTGAAGTCCCCTGATACCAAAAAAAAAACTGGTTTTTAATAAATGTCCCCTCTCTCCCTCTCTACTTCTCCCTCTGGTCACAATGGCGATCGAACGGCTAAAGCGATCAATACCAAACTTTATATCTACGAGTAAATATTTCCTCTTGATATCTGTTCAGATTTTCAGTAAAATCGGTAAAATGGGTAGATCGGAAGTAGTAGTTTACTTTAGTGAAAAATTCGAATTTTATCAATATTTTGTCAACTGATAAATTTAAACAAACTTATAAAGAATTCAAAAGTACTCAGAAGTGAATTTAAGAAAAATTTTAGCATAAAGTTTTTCAAAATTGCTACCGGAAGTAGGTTTTTTACTCTTGCCGGTGCCAAAAACTGCAAAATTTGCATAAAATGAAGATGACTCTCTTGAGCAAATTATCAAATTTTTCAGTAGAAGGCTGCGATTTTGCATAGTTATACAAATTACAGTTTTTCCGTTTTGAAGAGTCTTTATTAGAAAAGATTTTATTCAAATTTTTCGGAAAATCACCTTTGATGTAATAACGCATCGTGAATTATTGAAATAGAAAGTTTAAGTCATGATCCTAAATAATTCTACGACTCAAGCTCTATCAGGAACATTTTTCCGTTTTTAAATATCTTGTCTAGATTTTATTTAAACTTTAACGTTCAGAAAGTTTTTAAAAATTCGAGTTTCTTCAAACATCATGCACTTTATGGCAGGTAGTTCAAATCCGACTGGCGTAATTTATTTTGTGTTTAATTTTAAAAATTTGCGAATTTAGAGGACGTGGGTACTGGATATTGAATAACTTTTCAAAATTTGTACTCTATAATATCGTTCATTGTATATACGTATGTAAGCTTTTAATGATTTCAATCATAAACAGAATAGATGGTTATTTATATTCTTATTCATATTAATATCACTTGTTTGATATTGATTATTTGGATATTTAGTGTGTATAATATCTGTAGTTATATTAATTACTGCATTTAAATTATTCATTTCAATGATACGATATTATTTACATTATATTGATGTCATTTGACGTAAGGCTTTAATTGTCACTGGAAAGGTATGTACTGACTAATAGAGAAAATGCCCCGAAGAAAATCTACCACCGATAAAATCTCAACAACAAAGAACAAACATGTGTTGCGATTACCACCTTATCACTGTGAACTAAATCCCATTAAATTGGTATGGGCCGAAATAAAATATTATGTTGCCGCTTGCCGCGAATAATAAAAATTTTAAAATGGCAGAAGTCAGACAATAACTATTGACTGCATTAGTGCCAAATAGAGAACGTGTATAGACATGTAATTAAAGAGGAAGAAAAAATGAGTCTACTATTAGATGGCTTAATTGACAATATCGTGGAGCCATTTATCATTTCAACTACGAGTGATAGTGATGTAGATAGTAACAGCGAATAATTAAACATATGCATATTTGAAGTTTTCCTATAATTCAACTTGTGTCCATATAATGATATTTTAAAGTTTTGTTAGTTAAAATACTGATTAAGGAATGTATAAATATTTTAAATGTTGTTGTACATCTACTGTTTATGTTATTATTTAGCAATATATTCTTCAGTTCTCTCTGGAAACATGAAAAATATTAAGTAAGTCTTTTGTTTTATTTTTGGGTATCATGTACATAACTAACTATTTTCCTTGACGAACATGCAAATATTATTGCAATAATTTAATATAAATATGTATTTCAAAGTATAACTGCAGAAATTTACTAAAAATATTTGAATACATAAATATTGATATAAAAATATTAAACAGGTGCATGCATATCAGTGCGTATCATTGAGGAAAAATAGTATGGAGACGCTGTAAAGCATCTTTGCTCTACTCTTAGAACGGGACTACTCAAAATTATAATCTGTCATCCCACACCTGTCAGGCCTACACTAACCTATGAAATGATATTCCAGACGAATTCTTCTTATCAACGCCGTCTCTGCTGTTGCAGCTACGTAGAGCACAAGAACTTTTTTAACTTACTATATAACTCTAATACACGATACACTTTACAAACAGTCCACTTTTTACCAACACTACCTGTTTGACGTAAGTGTAGTATCAATATGGCGGACCTGTACCCGATTTGATCACGTGACGTCGTCTCCCTACCTATTCTTTCTCAATGGTGCGTATACGCATAATATAATGTACATAATCTATATCTAAAATTTGTCAAAAATAAATGTCATATCATATAATCATATATTGCATAGTGATATGCCACTACTTGGTAGTCCGTGGAATGAAAAAACAGTGTACAGTGTCTGACTGATTTCACATTTGATTGGGTCTGATTAGATTGTGGTTACTCTACAAACAAAGCTTTTAACGACGTATAGTTTATTTTGATCAACTATTAGTGGGTAATGTCAGGAATACACATAGTTTTGGTCTCTGTGGTTTAGTTGTTGATTTTGTTGTTTCATGGTGGATGTAAATTGATGTAAATATCTTTGTAATTAGTATTTGTCTATTAGAAAGTATTAGGGCATGAATTATTACTACTATTAGTGTATATTAAGATTTGTATTTTGTTTATAATAGCAATGGAGAAAGCATAACATAAAAACTATTTGAGTGCTGCAGTAGCTCACTACGATTTTATTCTTCAAGGCTGGCAGTTTTTTTTTTTGTATAAAGCATGGATTTTATAATGGAAAAATCATCGATTAATTTTGTAAACCGTATATATTTTAATGCTCGTCAAACACGTTGTTGTATATTTAATTTAGATTCTTAATTTAATGCTCGTAAAATAAATAATATTCGAAATTTTAAAGAAATCTACTTAAAATCTATTAATGGGTTCAATAATTATATCTCAATGCTTTGATCGTTTTATCTACTACTTCATATGAATCTATAGTCTTCATAGGCAAATCAGATATCAACTAATGTCACGCGTATACTAACTAACACGTGATTTATAAAAGTATTTCTATTGGTACAACCATTCTAACATTTATTAGGTATATCATAACTATTCATAACTGTCTATTTCTATAGTTGAAATAAATGGTATTTCAAATTAATAAGCATGATTCTAAACTCTATTCTCACGTGGGTTTATATTCGAATAACTACAATATCTTAATATGCTGTTTTCGATCTAATGCAAAATGAATTAGATAAGTTTGGTTTGTTTATTACAATAACCTAGATAGTTCAGTGATAAGTCAAACAGTGTATACAAAAAACATACTCATATATTTGTGAATCTCACAAGGATACATCTCAATAAATCAAAGGTAAGTAATTCCAAATTTATTACCAAATATGAATACTTATGTTAAAAAATTGACCCTGTAGGTGTATTTGAACGAAATCTAATCAGATAAATGAAATTCAGTAATAATAAATATAAGTTGAAATTGAATTTTAATATAATAGTATTTTGACATATAAGAAATACTAATGGAAGTAACTTTTAAAACTGTGTTTGTTCCATGATGAATTTATAATCAAATGTCTTTATAAAAGCTATTTATAGCTATTTTCAATTAGAATAATAATAATTTTCTAATAATAGATCAATGATTATCTGATCCATTGCTTGCAAGACTTATTGTTAATTCAAATAAATTATACAAAATATAACCTGATAATTTTCTTTCTTCAGAGCTCATTTGCTTCGTAATTCTTAGTCCGTTCCGGCAAACTGATTCGTATCTTCAATCCTCGGTAATTATTATAAATAAATCCTCCAAAATTGATGTAGAGCTTCTTTCTGCCACCCATAAAACTGGATCATCTTATTCTGGTTCCATACACAATTGAATATCTTTCTGCTCCAAATTAATTATTCGGTAAGTCAATTCTCCATTTAAATTAGTACAATGTTTGTTATTAATTGTATTTTCTTCTTTTCCAGGTATTATACAGCTATAATCTTCATCCGAAGTCCTCTATTCCTTGGCTGAATTCTCGGTAAAAATATTCTTCAACTTTTAGTAAGTCGCTTAGTTTCACTTTTCTAATTATAACTATTTTACAATTCTGTATACTTTTATATTGTATTTAAACACTGAAATAATGTTTTATTAGAGGAAAATAAATTGCTTTCCCTCTTTCAATGAAATTCAAAAATTCTCTCCTATTTGTTTTCAACAAAATCTCCTAGGTTTTTCTCCAAATTGGTAACTAAGTTTTTACATCAAGTTAGTTTATCATTATAATACATAGTTATTTAACAAGTCAAATATACTTTGATATCTTTCTCTTTCTAAAACACATATTTTAAATATGACTATTCTCTACTTTCACAATTACATATCAAATAAATAAGACACTTATTTATAAATTTTTCTCATTTAAATCAAATATATATGTCAACTTTTTATTATGAATGTCATGAATTTCATATGAATAGAAACCTTTTATAAGTTCAAATAAGTTGTTAATAACAACATTAATAACAGCTTAATATATCGGCTTTTACTAGGTACGTTTGTTTAATGAAAAGACACACAAAAACCTTTAACACTAATTACAAGCGAAATTTGTCGTAAAACTGGGGTAAACAAAGGGGCAGGCAGATAAAAGCAAATTAAAGAAAGTAATTTTCCTTAATTGAAATTTATTACACGTTCAATTTCGTGTATTAATCCCTTTGAAGATTGTAATAGACTTGGTTCATTCCAGTGTAATATACGTAAACAAACCACAAGCAGGAACATTGTTATTTGAAATAAAATGGCAAATCCCTGTTTATAAATCTCCAATTTTATTTGAAAAGTGTATTTGGTTTGCGATCTATCTTACAAATGTACAAACGTTAACTAATTATTAACGCATTTAGTAATGAAGTCTGCATAAAAAATGGTTATTCTAAAGACTCTCCTTTTCTGTAATGTAAGTGAGGAATTGAAAATTTTTTTTGTGTGTGTATTTTTCACTTATGGCAATAATGTAGCTAATGAAACATACAATGAAGATTATAAATACTAAAGATATAAAACGACAAAATTGTTAACTAACGTGAAGTCTATTTTATTAAGGGTTCAAAAATTCTGAATAAAATGTAATTATTTTAATATTTGAAAATTATATTTGATATTGTTATGAATCTAGACTTCTACAACTTGAACATATAAAGTTTAAAATTATAATTGTGTTATATTTATGTACATGGGTGGAATAACACTGATAAACACACATTTTATGACAGGGAAATTTTTAGGTGTTTCTTATGTTTTTCGGTACTCTAAAAACAAATTTAAAAACAAAATCTGCCTATCAGCTACCTACGAATCTTCAGTAACACGCATTTATATCTCGCAAGTATGCGACATATACATATTGCGACACTTTGTGTAATGTATCAGGAGTGATGAATATACCATATTAAGACAAGTTCATTCCTATCTACTATAAGCAAGAAGTACGCACCAAATCAGATATTGTGCATTAGCACATTTCCTATGTCGTGCCAAAAGACAGCTACTTACGTGTTTGTGTTCTACATAGGTACGTGATTTATGTTTATGGCAGGGGAATAACAAGTAAGTACAATACCTAGGCATTGTGTAAATAACATCAATAGTTTTTGTTATGTGTAAAGAGAAATAATTAATTTTAAAATCGCAAAAACTTACTCTTACCCCACTTATACGAAAAGCTTACTAACTTTATTTCGGAGTTGAAGTAGGAGATCAAGATAAGTTATACGCCCCCCACACATATGTTGTAAGACTTGTGCGTAGCATTGTTAACATTTTAGTTCACAGGCAGAAAACGTAAGAAGTGCTTTGCAGTATCAATGGTATGGCGAGAATCGAAACACCATATCAGAATTTTTCACTAACATACAGGGCATGGGACCAAAGTCCAAGCATACCGTGCAGTATCCCGATTTACCATCAGCTTTCCGGGCCGTCGAATATAATGTGTTCCAATTAATGATATGCAAGTCGCAAGAAATCGATAATGATTCACTATTTCAAGCACCAGGTTGTTTGACTTAACAGTTGAAGTAGGAGATCAAGATAAGTTATAGGGCCCCCACACATATGTTGTAAGACTTGTACGTAGTGTTACCCTTCCCATGTTGTTAATTTGGAACGACGCTGTTCGACATGATCTCCAGGTCATGTGCTTGACGGGAGTAAAACGTCAAAAAAAATTTAATTAAGGGGTTGTCAAATGAGGCTTCTGTCAGTTGCTTACATAATAAATTAAACATAATTTTATATTGTTATTCTACATTAATAAATGTTATTAATAAAACGTTTGGTAACAATTTGGCGCCCAACTAAGTGGCTGTGAAAGTGCTTCAGAACCACCCCAACAATGCCGAAGACCACGAAGGGAAAAAAGATGCCGCTGCCCCAGAACCATCGCAGTGAGGATCTAAGCTGTCACACCCTCCCTGGAAGAGCTGATAGCAAAGGTCTACGGCCATCGCCAACCATAATCGCGTTCCTCGGACGAGGAGTCGCCCCCAGGAAAATTGTTAACCACTGCTATTGTCATGGCTACTATGAACCACCGCATCCCTTCAGTGGGCACCCAGCCGAGGACCCACGCGAATTCATAGACCAATTAGGGGACTACCTTCAACAGTATGACCTGGACTCGCCAAAGGACATAGATGACACAGTACGCCCATATCTTCGTGGAAGGGCAGCTGCATGGCACCGCCAAAATAAGGGCACCTTTTGGCATGTGGAGGGATTCGGTGGCAGATTCCGGATGTAATTCTTTAACGACGAAGAATATGCGGACTTCCTGAAGAATTCACCTCAAGGTGATTGCGAACAGACTCCATTGGCTGATACTGGTACTCCAGATGATGCGCCATTCGAGTATGTGTGTGCAGTGGAAGTTAATCAGGAACCAATACAATATATAAAAGATTCCTCCAGTGTAAGAACTATCCAACCGCCGCCGCCCTACGGTGGATATTTTGACGAAGAACCACTAGTCTTCATAGAATTACTGGAGGATTATCTGCTACAATTCCCTCAGGATGTATTGAGAAATATTGACCTGGCAGTCAGCCCTCACCTGACAGGTGTAGCAAAGAAGTGGCATCAATATTTTTGGGGAACCTTCCAGACATTAGAAGAATTTGGTAGGCGGTTTCGGACCGAGTTTTTCAATGACCAAGACTACTCGACATATCTGAGAGAAACTCAGATTCCGTCTGCCAATATCGAGACAACCAAACACGGGTTACGTGTACACAACAGACCACATGCCACCGTCACAGCCCACAGCAAATGGATCTACTATGGACACGGATGTGCCAGTTCAGGACGGTGTCGTGGTTCTAATAGCATACACTGAGGATCCTTCTGCCAAACCTATGAATTGTGTGAAGATCACGCGGAATGAAGAGACGGCGTCGCAGTCCTCAACAAAAGGACCTACAACGGCAACGCGCTTGCCCAACCAAGACAATGTCTCAAGCTCAGTGATCAACACCAATCACCCAACCGGTGGGAATAACGACGGTGTGGACCACAAGACACCATCACGGTCCTCAGTAGATGGACTTATTATGGACACGGACGTGCCAGTCCGGGGCGGGGTCATAGTCCCAACAGCCTGCACCAATCTTCCAACTGCCAAACCTATCGATTGTGTGGAGACCACAATGACTAAGAAGGCATCCTTACATTCTTCGGCAAATAAACTTAGCACGCCAACGGACGTGCTAACCCAACACAATATACCTACCTTAGGAACTACCACCGACACGCAGAACAAACTAGTACCCACCACGAAAGTTGACCGATTATGGTGCCGAAATTCACGCAAACCATTTCACTGCAAGCAGCCCACACTCAAATTGACAAGTCGTCAAAACCGAAGCATAGTTACTCGACGCAAGAAGTTGCTTAGAAGAACCTTAAAGTCTACCCGGAAAAGAACAATGCAAAATGGCCAACAATGCCAAAACTACAATAAGATGGGTCAAGCATATTGGATCCTAGCGAATCATAAACCATTTGATCCGGGCATCCGCCGGACCAGAATCTCATCATCCAGGTCCACCGGTCGACCCCAAGAAGCCCAAGACCAGGTTCGCTACCGCCACCACCTACAGAAGAGCCACGACCGGGGACCAGTCGCCGGATTCCTAAACATTGTTTGGAGACAATAAGTTTTAAACGTACCTGGAGCATCAATCGAACCAGCGTCTTTCAGAGGGCGGGCGTATGTTACCCTTCCCATGTTGTTAATTTGGAACGACGCTGTTCGACATGATCTCCAGGTCATGTGCTTGACGGGAGTAAAACGTCAAAAAAAATTAATTAAGGGGTTGTCAAATGAGGCTTCTGTCAGTTGCTTACATAATAAATTAAACATAATTTTATATTGTTATTCTACATTAATAAATGTTATTAATAAAACGTTTGGTAACAGTAGCATTGTTAACAGCTTAGTTGACAGGCAGAAATCGTAAGAAGTGCTTTGCAGTACCAACGGTGTGGCGAGAACCGAAAGACAATATCAAAGTTTTACTTTCACTAACATACAGGGCATGGGATCAAAGTCCAAGCATACCGTGCAGTATCCCGATTTACAATCAGCTTTCCGGCCCATCGAACGTTATCTAATGTGGTTAATCGACCTTTTAATTTGAGATTTCGATTTTCAAAATATGAGATTAGTTTAGGCAAATTTCCAAAGTGTTCCTGAAGGAATAACAACTGATTTTTTAAATTTGGGATTTGTGTTAGTTCCTTGCACTCCGAAATACTTCGAGCATCGTCATTTAAACATGTAACGAAATTTTGTAAACTATCGAAATTCTCAGTTATGATAACATGTAAAAGTCATCGATGACGTGCAACTGAACTTAACGCGTCTCCAGTATACATACCTAGACTTTGTACTATAAAAGCAAAGAAAATCCTTCATTTTAATTTATTAAAAGCCCCAATCTTCTTATTTGAAAAATATTTGCTTAAAAACATTACAATCTTGATATTTTAAGAATATTTGTAAAACAAAATCTGAATATATAACCCACAAATTTCGTTTATTGCACCCTATCGTACTTACCTCAAATAAGTATAAATTTTTGTAAAGACCAGTCAATTCCATTTACTTTTGGCTATTCAAAAATAAAACTCAAAGCAATTTGTGGTATACATTTAAAACGGACGTTAACAACAACAGACACAAGCCCACCCGTGACGTCACATGCCTGCGTTATGTTTGCTTCAGTTCGTATTCAAGGCGGGATGGAGAACGGCGTGTCTATATGTATAAATGGTCTAAGGTATAGGCTCATGTGTTGGTTGCTTTGATCAGCAGCGTCTATATGTGCTGTATAATGTTTGATGAGATTAGGTTGGTCTACCACGGTATTTTTTTTTCGTTCCGTGGAGAACGTGGAATTTGGTGTAATGGTTCGACGGCATGGAAATTAGATGTCATCTGCATAAGGCTTTTATCGCCCCATTTTACAATAATTGTTGAGTGATTCTCTGTTTTTTCGTACTGTGGCAGTTGCTTTTGTTCCCCGACCAGTAAGAATATCTATCAAGGACAATGCTGTGAAGAAATTACCATAGAATAAGTAATATGGAAGCTGCTTATGATTGGTAAAACATCAAGTTATTCGAGAATCACGGAGCGCCTAAAGCCAAGAATTCTCTTTTATTTCTGATTTGTAACCTTGATATGGCTCAAACCAAACCACATATCCGGACGGCAAGCTGTCGACCCAAAACTTGTAACCGTACCTCAGAAGTTTTCGTCTGATAAATTGTTTGCAGCCATGGTGTCAAAAGTATGGTACCCGATCAGGTCTAATGGTGGAATTCTGTAACTTTCTCGGAAGCTCCGGCTATCATAGGCCCTGGCAACGAAGTGACGTTGCGATGACGATTTCAGAATATTGAGAGTTAGTGACGTAGAACTGTCAAAACGTTCGTGAGTAAAGATTTTGTTGGTTATATTGTGGTTATATTATTATTATATAACTATTGTTAATATACTGTTCCTGTTGTTATATTTATAGTTTCTGTCAGTTTATTTGTTATAATTATTATTGTTTTATATTTGCAAATATGAATGGTTTTATAGTATTATTATTAGATGAAGATCACAACAGGTAGGTAATCGATAATATAAAATATATAGAGTATACATAATATTCTCTATTTTCTTTATTTTAGAAATTATATGCGTATATTCCGCAAACGTTTAAGAGATCACGGAAATCCTTTTGAAATACCAAACACGCATTTTAAACAAATGTTTAGACTGAATAAGGACACTGTTCAAAACCTGATCCAGTTATTGGATGGACATATTGAACAAACAAATATACCATTACATTTGAAGGTTATTATCATAAACATCACTTGAAATGCATATTAACTTTATAGTGCACATTATATATTTGTTACAGGTCTTAACAACATTAAATTTCGTAGCATCAGACAGCTATCAGAATAGTGTTGGTATTAATAGCTTTGTTTCTCTCAGTCAGAGTTCAGTAAGTCGAATAGTTCATCAGGTCTGTCTTGTAATATCAAACAATTTATTCCCTGAAGCATAAAATTTCCCAGTGATTGTGAATCGAAGAATCGTGTCAAGCAAGGGTAATTATGTTGTATCAAAATATTCTAAAAATAATTCTTTATTTTGTTTTTATGATAAAAAATGGGAGACCGGAGATGTATTTTGTTTAATCGATAGCACCCAGTTCATATATTTACCAAGGGTAATTAAGGGTACCTTTTCTAAACGTTCTAAAAATTATCCTTCTGTATAGTTTTTATGAAAAATGGGGTGCACGAGATGTAGGTGTAATTGATGGCACACATGTTGATATACTTGCTCCACCTTTAGCCAATGAAGAACACTCTCCTTTTGTATATATATATATTTTTTCTATTCACATACTGTAATTTTTTTTCTAAATTTCAGCACTACTTTTATGGTAAGGTTGATAAAAGAAAATATATTTGACAATAAAATGTGTTTTATTTTTGAATATTTATACAAACAATCTCTATTTGAGTACCTATTATTCAAAGTTCACATTTCTAGTTCAGTATTATTATTTTTCTTTTTGATCTTTATTGTTAAGATTTAATAGTAAACATATAATTCATATCCAATTAGTATAATTATCCGAGTCAAATGTCATCTATTGTTTTATAATACTTGCTGGTAAATTTATTAAACAATAATTTTTTACATTCTTTTGAGTTGAAAAAGTGCAAATTTCAGCCTAATGAATATTACTCTTCTGTAAAAACTGCAAATAAAGAGAACTTTCAATTACTATAATTTCAGAGGCTCGACAACAAAATCCTGCAATAATATCAAATGATTTGGTGTACCAAGTACAACAATACATCACAGGATTGGTCGATTTTCTAAATACAAAATCATCTATATCCTTCAACCATTTATATACTTTGGCCTATGCTATTAAAACTTAATGTTACCTTTTTGGATCCTCAAACATTAATCGTTCAATATAGTTACACATTGATAAAATCTTTGCGGTTTGATTTACAAATAAAGTCATTGACTAAACAGGTAAATTTCCTCTTATTTTCTTCAACATAATATAAAGTTAAACATCCTCTCAATTTGATGTAGTTTTATTATTAGAAAATCTTATGAAAAAGTCAACTTTAAATTGTGAAGTTATTGTGAACACGATACCATAATAGACTTTTTCGAACATTTAGTTTGTGCACATTTCACATGCTTTATGTTGTGTGGATATTGTCTGCTAGGTTTATGTATTTTTTTGTGTTTAGGTACTCTTGTAAGAAAAACAATGTCGACTTTATAGGGATACCTGTCCTTGTTGGCTTTATAAAAAAATCACATTTCATCATCCATAAATGTGCCTGAAAAGACATTTATCTGCAAATTCACTATACACTAGTGCGATACTACGTCCTTTGAAACTCTCCTAATGATAACAGTTCTTGTTGAAATTTTCCAAAGTGTTTCGTGCTATCTTGGCAGCAGTATAAACATATGTTTATACTATATCTTGGCATTACAAAATGTTCCGTACATTTTCTTTAAAAAAAAATGTTAGCAATCGCTATATTATATTTCAAACAATTTTCGTATTAGTTAAAATTTTAAATTGAAATATTTTGGTATATGTTTACGCGATGATATGTCTGTTTACATGTTAAACATAAAGGTTATGTACAAAAAATCGTAAATTGACACTTCTACGTCACTAACTGCAAAAATTCTGAAATCGTCATCGCAACGTCACTTCGTTGCCAGGGCCTACGATAGCCGGAGCTTCCGAGAAAGTTACAGAATTCCACCATAAACTTTCATATTCCTTGAATTTATCTGGAAATTGTTCTCAAGTTTTGGGTTTTTAATGTCTTACCTCAGAGATTTCAAATTATGTAGTGTTGGGGTATTCTTGATTGATAACTCTGTTCATTCTATTGATGAATATTTTGATCTGTGTTGATAAGCAATTTTATATGTATAACTTAATAATTTTTAATTTATCTTAGTTGTATGTTTGTTGAGTGTATTTTATACTTACTATGAGTTGTAATTATGACATTGTAATAACTGTAAATATATATTATTATTGAAAACCGGGTGCAATTAATAAAAAATCTCAATTATCATTTATTATTAATTCAATTGAACTACCAGCAATATGTAGATAAAGTATGTTAAATGAGCAATATTTCAAAATATAGTAACAATATTTTTTTTAGGTCAGTCTTTTCGTAGAACAAATTAAATTGAAATTTACTTTTTTCTTAAATAAAATATTTGCATTTTATTTTTAAAATTTTTGCTTTAATTTTATTTACCGATAGTAAGTATGTATACATCAATAATTTTAAAAAGATTGGAACGTGATTTTTCTGAGAAAAAAGTTTATATAGAAAAGCTTTACTAATATTTAATCTGCGGAAGGTTTAGAGAGTAAACATTTCTCCGTAATCATAAACGAACAGAAAAACAAACAGTGCTCTTGAAACAGGGTAAAGGTTAACTAATTTTAAGTTCCCACCTATCAATACGTTCATGTACAGTTATACCAATCAAATTCGTACCTTGGGGCTGATTTCTCATACTCCTTTATTGACAATTCTCTGCTTACGTGGAAGTAATATTTTATTGAAACAATCAATCAACGTGTCAGAGTATTTCAACAAATTTCGACAAAGCCGTTGTTACCAGTAATCAATTTGTCAATCTGCCCGCTTTCCAAAAATTTACGTCTGCCTGTAGCTAATTTTGACCATTGTTTGAAAGTGTAAATGAGAAAGGGTCCCTGAATATATGTATATACATTCATTTACACGTCTTACAGAAAATTAGTGGTAGATCGATCTTGTAGGGCAGTGTTTTTCTCTTTTATGGTTGTAGACATTATTAATTTTTACGTGCAGCAAAACGATTTGGAGAGAAATAGTGCTATTTTATTCAAAATTATTTTGAGATTGTGTATACAATACCTATTATGTACAATGAAATTATCTCTATTATTGACAGCGTGATTTACAAGGAAGTTTTGGATATTTAAAGATTTCTTAAAAAAAGATTTTTTAAAGTAATAGATAGATTCTCTTTTCAGTGATGTTTACGATGTAATTAATAGGACAATTATGTATAATATACATATACAAGTAGATACTCCTCACAAACAACGAACGTAAATACGAAAGACCATCACATAAATTTTATTAATTATACAGTGTGTAAAGTGATGTGTGGATTCCTGTAGGAAAATATTTTAGTATAAATTTTAGGAGAAAAACTTCTTTATAAAAAATGTTGATTGAATCAAGACGCCTTTTGGTAAATAAAAAATACAGTAAACATTTAAGATAAGATAAAAAAAACTTGAAATTATGTCGAGTTGTTGATTTTAAATATGACTTAGTCCGAATGTTATATTACATTATTAATGTTAGACAAAAGGCCAATGTCATTTCGATAAAACTTTTATTGTTTTTGTGTTTTTTAAAAAGGATGACCACTAAACTCTAACATTATTCCACATAACATCCTCAACATCCAACTCTTTATCTAAATTGTTTGTAAACGTTGTGCAACATTTCAACATTGTTTTCTCATATAGCCGCCGTAATTCGCATTTTTAGATAATTTACATCATTTTTAATCTTCTCTTAAATGATGACTGTTTTTTCTCCTTACAATAATTTTTTTTTGTAAAGAGTAAACTTATCTCCTAAAGGCTCGATTACATTGAGCGAGTTTACTAGCCACTAGCCGGCGAATTTACTAGCTGCTAGTAAACTCGCCCAGTGTAAACATGTTCACTAGCTAACTAGCAGATTGTAAACTATCTGCGAGTAAAGTTGAAAGCCTACTTTACTCGCTACTCGCTGGCGTGTGGGCTTGTTAAGATAGTAAACTAGCCGTGTGTCATCGTTACTAGCGAACTAACTGCGAATATGCGGGTGTCCCTGGTTTCAACAAATGCCAGAAAAGCACAAGAACGTATTATACACGTTATTTTAATTCGCTAGCTTGTGGCTAGTGAGCTTGAGAAAATTGTTTGTGTGTCAACAGCACTATCTCATTCGCTGACTCGCCCGCTTTTAAACTAGCCAACTAGTAGCTAGTAAACTAGCTCAATGTAATCGAGCCTTAAAACTCATATTGAAATATTTTTCCGTATAAAAAGCCACATCACTGTACACATTGTTTAGGTAAAAACCTTACACATTACGTATCACAAAATTACTTATTTAACTAAATTTAAAGAATCTAAAGAATCTCCTGATGAGCTATTAAAAAGCGATAGTTTTTTACAAACAGTGTCAGATATGGTCACAAAAGTAGTTGAAGGTCGTATCGATCAGGTGTTGAAGAAATACGTAGAGTATGTCGAGGATCTTAGGGGCAAAAACGCAATGTTATAATAAATATTATCGATGAACTTGAACAGTATACGCGGCGGAATAATGTTCGCATCTTCGGGGTTCAAGAAACAAACAGTCAAGTGGTGCTGGATAAAGTTTTGGATATATGCCGCACTAACATGAAAATTAAAATAACGGAAGATAACATCGATCGTTGCCATAGACTCGGTAGCCCGGGCAATTCCGTCCGCGATATTATGGTTAAATTTTCAAGCCATAGATTTAAAGATATTATTATGAGAAATAAGAAGGAATTTAGGGGCACGAAAATCGTAATTACCGAAGATATAACTAGGAGGAGACATAAGTTCCTAAGCGAAGCTAGGCAGAAGTACGGCAACGGCAATGTGTGGTCGGTTGATGGTGTGCTTTATGTGAGAAAAGAAAATAAACAAGTGGTTAAGATAAAAACGCAAGAGGATTACAATAGGATGTAGTACTCTGAATACAACATCTAATTTATAATTAATATTGTCTTACTTTTGGTACGGCATTTAATTGTACTCTTGATAGTTTGCTACTACTTTATTCACTTCTTGTTGGAGAATTAAGAGGTTGTGGTATAGTACTTTATTTAATTATTTATATGTGCTTTTACTGTCGTCATGTCGTCTTCCATGGCTTACGGATAATTTAAAATTGTTATTATCTCTTAGAGACAAAAGTAGGGGAAATTTCGCAGAACAAAAGATCCACAGGACTGGTTATACTATAAATCTTTAAGGAATTTGACAACTAAAACTTGTAGATTAGAACAAAGAGCATATTTTGACTACATTTCGCGGTCTGGGGGGAGTCGGGCGGTTTGGGGGATCTACGGAGCTTGGGTATTGGGAGGTCTACTAACATGGACATTCCGGTAGGGTTGAGTGATCCAAATAGACTAAACGACTACTTCATTGGGGCTGTGGGTGGTGATGCTGATGATGATCATGGGAAGGTACTTCCGGCACTTTAGCTTTACACCTGTAGGGGAACATGATATCAATGTAATCATGGCAAATATTAAGTCCTCAGCCACCGGCTGTGATGGTTTGTCGATGGCGATGATTCGGATGTGCTGTCCTGAGATTACCCCATATGTGACGCATATTATAAACACATGCCTGACTGACGGTGTGTTCCCTGAGTCCTGGAAGTGCGCTGTTGTCCACCCTTTGCCAAAGGTCGGGCAGCGGAAGGAGCTTCGTGACCTTAGGCCTATTAGTATCCTCCCAGTGCAGTCGAAAATTCTAGAGCGCGTTGTGGCTAAACAAGTGACAGAATATATTTCTCTCGGTGACATACTTCCTCCTGTACAATCGGGTTTTTGTTCATGCTATAGTTGTGAGACTGCACTCTTGAAAATTACGGATGATATTCTTGAGGCAACCGATAATGGCTTACTGACATGCTTGGTTCTGTTGGATTACAGTAAAACCTTTGACACTGTTGCTCACCCCATATTACTGAGTGTCCTGCAACGTGTAGGTTTTGGTGGTTTGGCACTGTCACTGTTTGAGAGTTATTTACGTGATCGTACACAATATGTGGACATAAATGGCTGCTTGTCTGACCCTCTAAGTTTCAATCGGGGTGTGCCTCATGGCTCTGTCGTTGGGCCTGTTTTGTACTCAATTTATGCTTCTCAGTTGTACAAGGGCTTGACTTCTTGTAGTTTCCATGCATATGCCGACGGCACATTTTTTTGTGGTTTTTAAGCACCTGTTTCATAGTTGTGTAATACTGATAAAGGTTAAGTTGAAAAACAGCTTAATGCTGAACTTCGCCTTGGGATTGATGCCTAACATATGTATATATTTCTTTCATTTGTGTATCTTGTATTAGTCCTTGTAACATGGTATGCTAATGTATCAATAAAGGCATTTATTATTATTATTAAATGTATCCAAAATAATAATAATAATAGTAAATTGAATAAAACAGCTGTATTGTACATGGATGGCTGTAGGTATTCATACTAAACTAGAGTTCATTAAACAAATAATAAATAGTGAAATAACTAAGGTAAAGGTGGAACACATAGCAATTTCAGCAACTTGTGAGTGGAGTGTTTTACACGTGAAAACAGGCCACATGGTAAAGCCATATAGCGTAAACAGTCCATTTAAAATGGTATGCAGGGTATCAGCAGGCGGGGGACCAGATCTGGTACACAGCCGGGTCGAAGACCCCAGCTGGCACTGGGGCAGTAACCTACACTGCTAGTCAGAGTAATTACTATGCACTGTGGAGGTATGCTTCTGTGTTTCAGACAGAGGTACATGCTATACTGCAATGTGCCACAGAAAACAATAGGAGGACCGTCGTTCACCGGCGGATTATAATATTATCTGACAATCAAACGGCATTGAGGGCATTATCACAAGAGGTGTCATCAAGACCAGTTTAGAAATGCCTCGAAGAGCTTCAATCGTTGGCGGACCAGAATAAGGTAAAACGAATCTGGGTGTCAGGTAGAGAATGAAATAGAACTATGTGGTTTCTAATTGGGCTCAAATTAAAAAAAAAAAAACTTAAGTAATTTCTTAAAAATTATTTACTAATATTTTGGCACAACACAATACACAATATACTAAAATAAGCAGCAAAAACGATTTAGAATTTCGAAAATACAATCGCAGAAATATCAACGCATCCAATGTTTGACTTCCAAGCCTGCTAGTTTATTGACAACATAAGTAGCAGCTGAAAATGCTAGCTCAGGTTCTACACTGGTTGGAGGAATAGACAATAGATGTGTATGTGCTAATTTTAAGTGATATCCACGAACTCCTCCATTTTCGAATAGGCTCGTCATTTCGCGTCTAAAATTATCTACCAACTCCGATTCATTTTGTACTTCAGGATCTTGGGATTCCATGCTCTTATTAATTTCCAGCTGTATCTTTTCCTTTAGTGTCAATTGGGGTTGGGAGGTTTGTTGCCTTGACTCATCATCTGTGGTGATCCTGACTTTTCTTCCTCTTCCGTGTCATCTCGACTATTTAGTCTTTTAACAATACCCTTTATTTGCTTCCTCACTAAAGCCTGTGTTGGCACTGGAAATAAGTCAAGTTGTTCCAATTCCGATAATAACTTATTTTCATCATCTTTTTGTGGATTTTGTCAATAATTCAACACACCAGTTAAATCATCACTTCGTCGTTGCTTTATACGTTCCACTAAGGATGTATGCATTTTATTGGCGAGAGCTGAGTTTTTGCAAGACAATTGTTTTATAGGAAATTTCAAAGCGGCACCAGCATAAATTAGCATCTCGTCGACAGATTGCTTCTACTGTTAATTTAATTGGGCTCAGCACATCAACAATTTTATTTACCAAGTCAAAATCATCATCTTCTAAACGGATTGGATGATTGAGATCTATAAGAACTTTTTGAATGCAGGGTTTTAAAAAAAGAAAATCGTTCCAGCATGGTTAAAAGACTATTCCATCTGGTTTTACAGTCCAAAAGAAGTGACAGCTTTTTTTCATGTTCAATCTTCACATATTTTTGAAGTACTGTTTCATTTTTCAATGGTGATCTTTTGAAATGCACTACAATTTTGCGGATTTTATTTATCAGCTCGTTAATATTTATCTTTTGTTAACTCTGGTGTGTGTTCTTGCTCGGGATCAAAAAACGGCCAAGACATCGAGGACAACGGAAAAACTGATGAACTCGGCTGGAAAGAATCAGAAACATGGCTGTGGGGGTATATAAACATACTTTTTGGTAACCCCATAGCCTTGTTTCGGGTAATAACCCGAAGTCACTTTAAAGACTGGGTAAATACGAAAAACATAAGCACTACTAGGCAACAATTCCAAGGCAAAATCGTCGTAAGATATTTATTAGCCAACAAAAATAATAAATAACTTCTGCATATGAAAAAAACGGCTGGGATCCCGAGATCCCAGAATTCGGGATTCCGGAATTGTATTCTTTAGTGCCAGGATATCGAGGACAACGGAAAAACTGATGAACTCGGCTGGAAAGAATCAAAAGCAAGGCTCTGGGGGTATATAAACATACTTTTTGGTATCCCCATAGCCTTGTTTCGGGTAATAACCCGAAGCCTCCTTAAAGACTGGGTAAATATGAAAAACATAAGCACTACTAGGCAACAATTCCAGGGTAAAATCATCGTAAGATATTTATTAGCCAACCATGCAACAAAAATAATGTAGGACTTCTGCATGTGAGTAGATTACTGCTGCGAATAACAACTGGTCTTTTGACTGGTCACGTACACGTTAGAGTACATCTAAGCAATACAGGCCTGCATGATGGAGACCTTTGCTGCAGACTCTGCAATAAGGAGACAGGAACAGTCAGGCATGTCCTAGTAAACTGTAAGACACTGGGTCACTGGAGGCAAAGCATTTTTGGGCAACGAAATGTAGACTCAGTGAGACTCAAAAGACACCCAATAAAAGACCTGGACAGCCTTGTACAGGACACAACATCATTGAAGTGGATAACCTAAACAACACAAGTTCTGCACAATAAGCCTTATTGGCTGAAGTGCAAACTGAGGACGTAAGTCGGCCGGGCCTGGGAAAAAAGGTAAAGGTGTAAACATTATATTTACATTTTTTATGCATTAATATGTGCTATGTCACTGCACCGGCAATAAATACGATTTAGGGGCTGTATTGAACCTCGATTGCAAATAAACCTCCTAATATGGAGAACAAGCTTGCCAGCGATATATTACTAGGTATGACAAAGGTTTTTGTTGTGTTTTGGTGTGCGGGATAGAACTTTAAAATGGATTGATTCATTTCTAACTGGTGGCAAGGAAACGGTAAAATTAAATGATGCTATTTCTGGAAGTGAAGTATTATATGAGCATTTTATGTACATGGATATTATCTGGTATTGAAAAACAAACACTCTTTTCTCAGAAATGATGTAGATTACTCGTTGCTCATCATGCTCATTAAAGCCAAAATTTACTCTCACTTAATAATTAACAACAATGGTGTAATGATAAATATAGGAAAGTGGTTTACAAACAGTACAATCATATTAAATTTATTTAAAACTAAATATATTTACGTAACAGCAAAACCTAGTAATATAAATTTTAGAGTGAGAACAAGTGTAGGGATATTTTAAAGTTATTGAATTTTTCAAACTTATATAGCCATCTGCGTATGATTTTTTCGGGATCACCAATCAGCAATCCGAAATCAGTGTTTATGGTACTGAAGTAGACCATAAGAATACTTAATTAATATAGGACACAGAGAACGTTCTAGAGAAATACTTAAATGAGAGGGCAAACTCACAACTATATGAAAGTATCATATATTTTTTGTGCATATTATTCGTGTCAACAGTTATTTAATGAATTGCTGATAGAAATAAAAACAACAGAAAACTGTAGTGAAATGAAAAAGAAATGATGATAGTTATTATGTGATATATATGTAAATAATTTATTTTTATTTTCTTTTGACTTGTATCCTTGTACTAGCGTTAGATTTAAATTGTAAATGTATATAACAACAGAGTAATGGAAAGATCATTTATATAAAGATGTAGTATGACGCGGAACGTAAGCATATATTTGTAGTGAGTGCTGAGAACATGTATAAAATGCTGTGGTATCAAAGTCTCTGAGAGGGACAGATAAGAAAGTTGACTGAAGATACTTATGGACAAAGTTAGCTAAATGTAGTTTGTGTAGCGATTTTCAATATTCAACCACCAAATTTGTTTAATACTTGATAAAATGTGACCCTACTAAGATTGTAATTAAGTCTACAGCAAAACTTTTGTGTTTGGATTCGCACCTTACACATGATAATAATGTCGTGTATATTCATGCGTATACAGGCAGCTTCAAAAGTACTTACAATTGAATTGTTATCCTTTTGAAGTTTTTTAACCGTTACCAACGCAAAGAAAATACTAGACTAGGTACCAGTATGTTGAAGAAAAATTAGATTTGGCCACCATACGACGCATTTGCAGACCAATTTTTTTAAACAAAATTCCTAAATTGAGGTCCAAATATTTCTATATTCTTAATAAAAATGTGCGGAATGCATAATAATATGCCAAATATTTTCAATAAAAACATGTTTTCCCAATTTTGAACCTTTTTATTCGAAAATTATTCCAAATCAAGCTCTAAATATGTTTAGATTGTTATTAAATCTAATATAATGCATAACTTGCGAGATATTTATAAAATTGATTTTTGATAAGAGTGAAAGAGTTAATTCAGGTACGAATTTTGAAAGTTTTTTTTTATTCGAAACTCAGTTAAATGTATAATTTCTGAGATGTTACCAAAATATTGCTCTTCGATGTGAGTGAAAGACCAATTTTCAGTAGAAATTTTGATTTTTTTTTTATTATAAATTAGTTTTAAAATTTCTTCTGAGTGCTTCTGTATTCGTTTAGAAATATGTCTAAACTTAGGAGTTAGCCACATATTGGATTGAATTTTATTTTATCACTGATCTAAACCACTTCCTGTCTATCGATTTCATTGAAAATCATAGCAGGTAGATTATATTGCTGTGATAGAAAAAGACACAGACATAAACGCATTTTAGCCAAAACCACTTTTTCGATATCAGCAGACTACAACACGGATGATGTTTACATATTTATACTATGTGTAAAAATGTAAAAAGTACGTGTGTCGAAAACTAGTAAAATTGACATGGCGACAGATATATTTTTCTATTTATATATATTCCTGGAGGTTGCTAACTTAGTATATTGATTTTCACGACAGGAACAGTACAATAGATATTTTTTTTTAATTTCAAAGGATTGTTCTTAATTGCATCTCAGGGCATTGGGAATGTTGAATATTGTCTATCTTCTCAGTCTTCTAAGATGAAAAAGTGGACTTTAAAATAGAAAATTAAACTACTCTACTGTTCCTGGTGCAAACACTTATCATACAAAGATGTTAACATGAAAGTAAGCTCTTTTAAATTAAATATTATAACATACATAAAATATTCCTAAACGTCTATGATGATTACGAACCAGGAAGCTTTTTTCAAATAATTTAATTATTTATGACCTGGCTTCAATGTAATTTATTAAATTATTGACAATGTTTTTTGATGTTAGTTCTGTTGTAGACATACATATTCAGTTATGTATGACGACCTACGTTTAGATGGAAATAAATGAAATATGTCCTTTGCAATATACGCAATTGATTACCTAAAACGTTAGGAAAGAAGACAGCTGTGGTACTCAAACTATACATACTTAATATTTGTAAAGGCAAAATAACAGTTTCTTTTTCAAACTAATTTTTATGTCTTGAGTTTATTATTATTGATACATTGAAAATACTGTAACGTTTTCGGGTTCCAATAAACAACTCGTGCAATTATTTATTTAAAACAGTCTGTATATTTATATACTTAAAATTATATAACAATATAAAAATATAAAACTAACTTAACACACTTAAACTACTATTAATAAATTAAAATTAACACTTGTATTTATTTACTACTACTATTATTTATATCTCTGTCCGTATTTATTTATATCACACTATTTATATAACACGGCACTATTTAATTAATTATTTCTACCGTACGACGTATATTTATTCTTTGGCTACCACTATTCGTTTCCACCACTCGAGACTACCGAATTACTCCGCGATTACTTTTCCGCAATGAATCCCGTAATGAATTAAATCCCGGTGACTCAGTCGCCTTATATACCATGCATGAAATATTCTCGAACAGTACTAGTAAATTCGGCAATATACTGGAGGTAATCTAGACCCTTCGTTGCCTACGTCGCACATCTGTGAGATGACTCACTGCATTTACGATATTTACCAGCCGAGAGAGACATGATTTATGGCGGTATGTAAATAAGAGCGTTTTTATACGTTGCTCGGTCTGCCCCTTTTTTTTGCGTGTAACAATTTCGTTTTTATCGTGCCGAGAGATCTGATTCTTTTATTTAATGTAAACACATTTCGTTACATTGCCCCCTTCTTAAAAACTGCGTTTCGTCCCGAAACACACTATTCCATGTTCTTGACGCTGGCGGATGACGAAATCCACACCGGGGCCCACGGGTGCACCCAGCCGTCTTGTGGCAATGGCAATCCACCGTCCCAGGCTGCACAACGGGCTGATCGGTCCGACAGCCGCACACGACCATTTCCATACCAGCACGCCGAAACACCACCTCCAGTATGTTTCCTGCGATTTTCCACTCCAAACGGTCTAATCCGCAGCCCAGCCTCGGAATTGCCAGCCTCCCCACATCCTGCTCGAGTGCACGTCCTCGTAAATCGACAAGGGATTCCCATAAGCTGGCTCTCTAGGTTTTCCAGCAATTTGTCGCACATCCGCCACTTCACCGCCGTCACGTCCATGGTATGGGGCAACTGGTTGAAACACACCATCCCTGGCTCACTATGAGGTGTTAGTCTCATGCGATAAACGACGTCATCTAATTGCTCCAGTATTTCGTATGGTCCCTCCCAGTATTCTTGAAGCTTTGGGGACAGGCATCGGCGACGTTGAGGATCATACAACCAAACAAGGTCTCCTTCTCCGTAACCACCTCTCTCGGCTTGCACGTGGTAACGATTCTTCGTCCTGTCGCTGTCATCCTGAGTGTGATGGCGTACTCGCTCGTGGACATCCTTCAACTTTCGCCAGGATCCACTGACGCAGTCTTCTCCATTTGGGTTCTCCACAACACACTTGAGTAGATACATCCTCTACTTTCAGAGAGTCCCATTGAGCCCAGTAGGATTTCAGTCCCTGTGAACGAGGAGCCACTTCTTGCCAAGCCGGTCCGCGACCAATTCCCTTCCAAACCATCAATGAACCAAGGTCTTCATCAGCTTCTTGACCAATCCGCAAATTGTCAGGATGCCACTGATCGTCAACCACGGCAGTTCTGAATGTTTTGGCCGATTTTTCTTCTAGTCTGTTACTATGCCTGCAGTCTTCTAGACGTGGTCTTCTTGCAACAGCATCAGCGATTTGGTGTTGCACAGATGCACTTCGCGCTATTTATTTTGAGGCTCTACGATACTGAGTCGACGATTGCCTCTTCTCATCGACCCTTTTCATTTTTCGCTGCTCCGCTATGGTTTTCTTGGGCTTCTTCGCGCATTTACTATGCGCATGGCCCATTTCCATCTCCATTTCCATTTCCATTTCCAATTCCAGCATCGGAGCGTTCTTCTCTTAGGTTGCACCTGATTCACCAGTCGTCCGACTACCTGTTCCAGGTGTGCATGCCCATACTTCATCTCAAGACGCTTGATTAATTGAGGGTAGTCTTGACACTCTTCTGGAAGTAAGGTCTGTAGAACGTCACTGGCTTCTCCTCTTAATGACACAATCAGGGCAGTGGCTTCCTTCGGGGACATCCACCCATTTGCTCCTGCAGCGGCTTCGAATTGATTCCGGCACGTCATCCATGACGTCTTTCCATCGAAGGTGGGAGGTTTTACTTTTGCCTTCGCTGTTCGGGCAATCTCCAGGCTTCCGCTTGAGATATCATGGGGACCGCAGTCGTTCATCGCTGGCAACTGAAGCTGAACCCCAAACTCGTCCCCCATTCCGAACACGCGCTCCTCAACTTTCTGTTCTACGGCATCGATGGCCTCAGAAAATTCCTGCCTCCCATTCGATGAATTATTTTGAATGTCTTCCTTGAAAGTAGTCTCGAGTTGTTTCGAATTACTTGCAATTTCATTCCTTAAAGCTTTTGAATTATTTGCAATTTCCTTATTTAAAGCTTTCAAATTATTTCCAATTTCTTTTAGAGTCTCAGATTGTTTTGCAACTTCATCTCTTAGAGTCTTCATACTAGTCTTGAACTGTTGTGCAACTTCATCTCTTAGAGTCTTCATACTAGTCTCGAATTGTTTTGCAACTTCATCCGCTATTAAGCTTAGATCAGCCTGTACTTGAAACAAGTATTTCTCGGGATCCTCACCTTCACTTATTAAAAGGTCACGAAGCCGATCCTGGAGAATTGTTTTTTTTCCAGACGCATCTGCGTCCCTTTCTTCCAATTCTGCCCTTAACTCGGAGACCTTTAATTCTTCCAAACGTTTGGTAGCCATTTATTTATTTATTTATTTATTTATTTATTTATTTATTTATTTGCACTTCTGTTTATCCCACTTCTGACACCAATCGTAACGTTTTCGGGTTCCAATAAACAACTCGTGCAATTATTTATTTAAAACAGTCTGTATATTTATATACTTAAAATTATATAACAATATAAAAATATAAAACTAACTTAACACACTTAAACTACTATTAATAAATTAAAATTAACACTTGTATTTATTTACTACTACTATTATTTATATCTCTGTCCGTATTTATTTATATCACACTATTTATATAACACGGCACTATTTAATTAACTATTTCTACCGTACGACGTATATTTATTTCTTAGGCTACCACTATTCGTTTCCACCACTCGAGACTACCGAATTACTCCGCGATTACTTTTCCGCAATGAATCCCGTAATGAATTAAATCCCGGTGACTCAGTCGCCTTATATACCATGCATGAAATGTTCTCGAACAGTACTAGTAAATTCGGCAATATACTGGAGGTAATCTAGACCCTTCGTTGCCTACGTCGCACATCTGTGAGATGACTCACTGCATTTACGATATTTACCAGCCGAGAGAGACATGGTTTATGGCGGTATGTAAATAAGAGCGTTTTTATACGTTGCTCGGTCTGCCCCTTTTTTTGCGTGTGACAATTTCGTTTTTATCGTGCCGAGAGATCTGATTCTTTTATTTAATGTAAACACATTTCGTTACAATACCTTAAGTCAATTTAAATAATACATCATTCAAATTTGCTATTGTTATATCCGCATGATTTAAATATCTCGACTCATTCTTAAGCTTCAGACTGATCGACTGCTTGGAAAGCGTATGACCCAAACTGACGTTTTCTTCAGACTCGAATCGATGTTCAAACCTCTTCGACCTGATATGCTGGACTTCGCATATCCTACGACCATACACCTTTTTTATCGCCGTTATTTACATGCGATTTATACATACTACGTCTGGTAATCGTAATAGAATCAACAGCTTTGAAGATGTCCCTTAGAACAGTGGCTGAAACGTCGACAGTAGAAGTTGAAACGTCGATACATTTCAATCAAGAAACCAAAAAGGTATTGTAATCGATATATACAACTTAATGTAATATAGTGGATTTTCATGAAAGATTTCCACGTTCTAAATTAATGAAACAACGTTTATGTATTATAATTACTGAAAAATTTGGAAAGCGTTACGTACACTGTTACCCACACTGAAATAACCAATTATAATAATACACGTAAAGTTACATAAAAGGCAAATACATTGGTCGCATTCATCAGACACAACAGTTGCGCAACTGTTTAGTGATCAGATTCAGCTGATGTACGCTCACTCTGAACGTGTTGTGGAGCGGTCGGCATTATTGCGAGTGGAATAATTCTACGCTCACTTGGTGAGCTTATTCTCATCCGTATGCGCATTAACGCATTCCAACACCAACGTCACTCAAAATTTTGAGAAAATTACTAGAAATGTGAGATAAGCAAATTAAAGGTATTGTGTATAAGTAAATGTATTATAATTATACATGGGCGAGATAGGGGAATACGGTTCAGTTTCACTCAGAGTACAGCGACTCGTGTTTTGTCGACTCTCGGGGAAACCAGAGAGAGAAACGGTGCCCGAGAGCCGACAAAACACGAGTCGGTCTAGTATGAGTGAAACTGATCCGTATTCCCCTATTTTGCCCATGTATAATAAAATTATAATATTGGAGTTAACCAAGTATTTTAATCGGAATTGGAAGAACCGGACCTTATATTAAAAATGGAAGGTAATCACATAAACGAGAACCATGGCCAGCCAACAATTGAAAAGGAACAACTATATAAAATGCTCTACCTATTTTAATAATGTTTTATATATAAAATAAAATAAAGAAATTTGTATGTAAGAAAATGTATAAAATTTGGTTCTGTCTTTGTATATTGAAATTGCATCTTGTGCTCCTCGTTTCTACAAATATAGAATACATGAATTTTACTTTTGGTATTTATTTCTGTACCTTTCAAATAAATTTTATTTCAGTTTTATTTTTGTACCTTTCAAATAAATTTTATTTCAATTTCATTTTTCATACATCTTACATTATAATGTTACGCCGTTGCGGTTATGCAACTTATGATACATTTTTCTATACCTACACTTACTACTAATAAATTATTTACTTATTCTATTACATAATTATTTATTTATTTTACAATGCCTGACCAATGTAGGGATCACGGCAATATGAACATATAAGAAATAAAATTCTAGCAATATGTATCTATTGATTACCAATATATAATTAATAAAATATTATTCATATACTTGTTTAGTATTATAAGGTTTATTAAAAGGATAAAATGAGCCGTACCATTACAAAATCAACTGTTGTTAAGTGAGCAGTTGGAGTGGTAACGGTTCCCGATCCGTCTGCTGAATGTCACCATATGCTTTAATATATTGTAACGGGGTATAGGGGGATTGATGGGTACTAAAAGAAATGGTATTGGAAAGGCTTTTAAAATATAATAGGTCAACTAATATTAATTAAATAAAATAATTGTAAAGAACTATTTCAAATAACCCCACATGTGGATAGAAAGTCACTATCTACAGTTTCCACGACTCTAGGAAGATTAAATCAACATTCTTTGCTATCAAAATGATGTATAAAGAGATGTAAATGGAAAAACCGGCTTGATATGCTAGGTAATTATGGACTTCAGGGTCAATACACTTTGTTTTAAATACGAACAAACAACAGCAACTGACCTGTCCAGGTAAACCTGAGCTTGACATCTGAATTAAACTTTGTTCAAAGAAAAACTGTTTTACCTACCTTCTATTAGACTCATTACAGTGGTATCAGCTGCATTTATACATTTATTTAAAAAGTCAAGAACTCTTAATATACTGGTTGTGTAATGCAACACTTGATATAGCAAGTCCAAAATGCATCAGAATTGCAACGTGGCGTACTGTATCTCCGCTCCCGCTACATTTAACGGTGAAACATCGACTGGCACTATAGCAGTTATCTCTATTCTCTCCTATCTTTCGTCGCATTCCCAGTACGGCCAAAGAATACGACGTTGCAATATTTACCTGGTAATATCAAGTGTTTCATTACACAAGCTGTATAAGAAAATAGATAGTTGTATTTTTAACTGATGATAGAGCTGGTGTTTTTCTTAATGCAATGCTTACAAAAGATGTATATATACGAGGGCTGTTCTGTTTCCGCTGAGCTTGGTATAGTAAAACACAATTTATTAAAAAAAATACATTTATTTATAATTTTTCAAAGTATTCTCCTCCAGTCAATGCATTTTTGCACCCGTGAAAACCAATCTTGAAAAAGTTTTCTCAAATTTTCTGGCTGCAGTTTGTTTATTTCATTTTTAAAGACATCAATCGCTTCTTCGGCCGAAGTAAAACGTAAACCCCGCAATTTATTCCTTACCCCCGGAAATAAGAAGAAGTCATTGGGTGCTAGGTCTGGACTATACGCTGAATAACCCATTATTTCTACGCTTTGGGCATTCAAATACTCAGTTGTTCAAGCGGCAGTGTGGACCCGACCGTTATCTTGACGCAAGCTGATCATTCATGTTGGACGTTTCTCGCGAAAATTTTGGAGAACCTGAAGCAAACTAACTGTAGTTGTCCATAAATGCCCAGTAATTCAAAAAAAAAAAAAAAGAAAACGTGGCGATTATCTTCTTGTTTCGACTTTTTTTACGAACAACTTTAGTTGGAGACGACTCATTCTCAAAGACCCAAAGCGTCGATTTGCTTTTTTTCGGGATCATAGTAGTATACCCATGTTTCATCACCTGTGATGATGTTGTACACCAATGAAACGATCCACGGTTAAAGCGATCTAGTGTAGATCGACACCATCTCACATGGTCTTCTTTTTGAATTGATGCCAAGTTGTGGGAAATATACCGAGAACCAAGCTTACGGACCTTTAAATGTTTGTGTAAAATAATGTTAATTACGCTTGAAATTGCAAAAAATCACCGCTCGATAATGTTCCATGATTTACTGGCGAAAGGAGTACTTTAAACTAATGTTACTTCCAAAAATCAGGTATATTTGACAACTGTAACTATAACTAAACTTGTAAACAACTGATTGAAATTATACAAAATTTGTCGCAAAATATCATCGCCTACTAGATACGTTCAGAGGAAAGAGAACATCCCTCGTATATATACTTGCAATTTTTAACAATGAGAACTAATAACAACATTCATTAAGTTTTCGGTATATTAAGACATTAATCGTTGAACTATATTGATCTTTAGCGATATTTATTTATCATTTTTGCGAGTACGAAGTCTCGTAACTACTAACTTGTTACGATCTGAGTCGCCCAATGAAGAACGATGGCGATTATTTATAAATAACTGACTACAATTATTACAATCGATTACGATATTTATTACAATTAACAAGGATAATCTACGATATGTTTAAATAACGACTGTGATAATTTTAACGATAAGGATTTAATTATTTTGAATTTCACTGAATATGTGAATGAAATGTATGGTTTGATTTCAAACAGAAAATATGGATTTTACATGGAGCGTATACACCATTTATCTCAATTTAACTTTAAATCAAATGCGATTCTTGGTATAAAAATTCATTTAACAAAAAGTGTGTTTCCAATTTTAAAATTATCTCTCAGTGTATCTTAGCTGGTCGTCGGGAAGAATCTGGATTCTTTTGAAGGTTGTGTTACAGGAATGCTCTCTAGAAAAACAGAAATTTCGAAGGGGTTGGTACTGCAGAGTCTGGATCAGGTTGGATGAGGTTTATCAGTGGAACTTTAACAGTTTCTTGTTATCAGATAGGGTAAATTCCTTCTTCAAATTGACAGAAAACAGGATTAACATTTATAGAACTACAGTATCTATCAGCGTATCTTAGTTGGTTGTCTGAAACTATCTGGATTCATAATTAAAACGCCAAGTCTATATATATACAAATTAAGAAACAAACTTAACAAAGAGCAGTTGAAGTTGAACATAATAGAGAACAGCATTCGAGAAAGTATCTGCGGTGGCCAGGCCAGAAATATGCCATAAAAGAGGAAAGATGAAAGAAAGAGTGCAAACCCGCGATGTGTAGCGTTCCACTGCTGTATTTTCACTAATCACTAATCAAGCTGCGTCACTTGCCAATACCATTGACAACTCTCCCACCCCACTGTTACTAACTTACCGGAAGTTACATCACTTTTAAAACCGTCAGATTTCAATGGCCCACCTTGTATATGCACAGAACGATGGAAGGATGTAATCAATTTATGGATATGGAATGGATTATAACATGGCAAGAGACGATTAACTTAATTAAATTCGGTATACTATGGAAATTAAAAAAAAATGGAATTTAGTGCATCGTTATCTGAAATAAGAGAAATTGTTATGGTATTGCGCCGTTTTTTTGTAAATGAAAGAATATTCAACTTAGTAAATAAGCTGTTTATTATAAACCCAGTACAGACACATTTGCAGGTTTTTTTGCAAAAGATATATTTCCTAAATTAGAAATTACATAACTATTATTATAACATTTTGTTCAATTTTTTTAATATTGGTTGAACAGCTTTCGCAATATAAGCAAGTCCCTTAAGGATGTAATCAGACATCTCTTTGAGTAGAGGCATTACTGTCGGATCGGTTTCTTTGACGTTGCCTTTATCAAGCTTTGAAATTACTTCTGGAATAAATAATTGTATATTTTATATTAAATTCAATACTTTCTACTATTATCAGCACGTAGTATTCCACCGGTAATGGATTTCTATAAATGTTAAATAAAAAATGTTGGTAATTTGTCAGAAAGGAAATAAATTAGTATACGTAATTATTACGGATCACCACTCAGGGGTACATTGCAGGATTGACCTGATATCACTATTACACTGCCCAATTTCGAATGATAAAGAGTGTCCCATTAAGAGCGCAATATTTAAAATGTGCCTTACAATCGTTTAGTTAGGTTGGCGGCACTGAAACTATAACATCCTTCATCTGTCATTATTGCGATTAGTAGTCATTGAGCATTATACGACTGAACAACACGTTCTTGTTGTGAAATACATTATAAGTATGGAGAATGTTATGCGGAAACAGGTCGTAGACTTCGTGGAAACCTAATCTGTCAACAGTTCAAAGATTAATTAACAAATTCGAGGAAACTGGTTCGACTGTAAACAGAAAAGTAGCTGTACGTCGTCGTACCACCAGATCTCTCGAGAATATTGCAGCAGTGTGTGAAAGTGTTAACGAAAACCCGAAAAACATCGATTTGTCGCCGTTCTCAACAGTTAGACATATCGAGAGGTACCTTGCACCGAATACTCACAAAAGATCTGCATATGCACGCGTACAAAATGCAGTTGTTACAAGAACTCAAGCCAGCAGACCATAGCCAGCGTCGAGAATTTGTAAATTGGGTGTTGGAAAACCAACAAGAGGACGAAGATTTTTCGAAGTCAATTATGTTTAGCGATGAGACGCATTTCCAGCTGAGTGGGTACGTGAACACTCAAAATTGTCGACTTTGGGGCGAGGAGAATTCCCGAGAGATTCATGAAAAGCCATTCCATGCAGAAAGAGTTACTGTCTGGTATGGATTCTGTGCTGGCGGAATAATAGGGCCCTACTTTTTCGAAAATGCTGCTGAACAAGCAGTAACCGTGAATGGCGTACGCTATCGCAGCATACTGAGGGAGTAATTGTGGCCACTGTTGGATGGAAAGGATATTGAAGGAATGGGGTTTCAACAGGACGGGGCAACCACAGCGCGCGAAACAATAAGATTTGTTGCGAGAAAAATTTTCTGGGCGAATCATCTCACGCAATGGCGATCGGAATTGGCCCACGCGCTCGTGCGATTTGACCCCGTGCGACTTCTTTCTTTGGGGGTACGTGAAATCTTGTGTCTATGCCAACAATCCACGTGTTATGGGCTAAATCAAATTTATGCGCAAAAGTCATCGAGAATTTCGTAAAAAGAGCAAGAGCGTGCCAGCAGAGTCGTGGTGGACATTTGTTTGATATTGTGTTCCACGCTTAACCGCAGTGGGTGTACTTTATACAGAAATAATAAAAAAAATTGTTTTGAATATATGAAGCATTTTATAACAAAATTAAATATTGCGCTCTTAATGGGGCACCCTATACAACTCATTACGTGATGATAGTTACGGGCGGTCCATAAATTAAAACTGATATGGACGTTAACCATACAGCATTTGACAGAAGCTGTCGCAGTTATCAACGGATCATAGAAACGCAGAAATCCAAAATTAAGTATATTTAGCGCAGGGCTCATAATTACAATACAGCGTCTTTCAAACAGAACTTCATCTAGTTGTCCATAAATTTTTGCTATAAATTATAATCTTCCGCATTCTTGAAATATGGATATAGATTAAATAGTAGAAAGGTTAGGCATCACTGTTGAAATTTATCATCGAGCGATATGGTCATGAAATTAATAACAAGTACAATAACAATTATTAATTTATTTAATAAAATAACTTTAAAGATGGGATATTAATCAAATTACTAAGGTAAAAACTTATTTGTAGAAATTTTAATTAATTATAATTTATAAAAAGTGTTCAAAATGGTCACCATTCTGTTGAATGCATAATGCAATACGACGTTTAATGCTGTTAAAGATATTCTGCAATACATTTGATGTTATTTGGTAGTTGGTGTATAGGTACATCATTTTTTAGCAATCCGAAAATAGAAAAGTCTACCTGAGTAAGGTGTAGTGATCGGGCTGGCCAAACACGTGTGCTGATAACTCGATGAAGGAAGTAATGTTCTAGAAGCGCTAAATTTTTACAAGTTGTATGTGCCCCATCTTACTGGAAACAACCCCCTTTGAATTCGTCCTGTTGCACTTGAGTTAAAAATTGTGTTAATAACTGTTCTCGGTATCGTTGGTTATTAATGTTATTGCGAAAAAATATTTGGTTTACTTTTCTACGACGGGATACAGCTAACCATACTCGACTTTTACAGGATGTAAAGAAACTTCTATGTAATTGTTTCGATTATTTATAGACTATGTTCTGTAATTTTGTTCATTTACAAACCCGCCTAAATGAAGCTATGCTTCACCAGTAAAAAAAAAGCTTTTCGAATTTCGTCTTTATTTAAATTTTCTTGAAAGAAATTGTAATAATTAAGCCTACTAGCATGATCTCTTGGTAAGATCTGATGCAGAACCGATACTTTGTATAATACATATGCAAGCCGCATCCCAAAATTTTGTGAACAAGATACGTTCGTTTGAACTAATAAACGACGAACTTCCTCCAAGATTTTGTACGTGGTCAACAATATTTTGCTGTGTGCGTGGTCTACCAGAACTTTTGCCTTTTAACACAGATTCTATAGCCCAAAACTTTTTCCATGACTAGGCGAATGTGATGATGTAAATCGATATTATCCATAACTCTATTAGGAAACTGCAAGTGGTACTATCGCTTCCATTCCGCGTAGGAATATTGCCATTCTCTTTAAAGGAATTGTGCACTTCGGAATATGCTTCACCAATAAAAATATTTTCTTGCAATGTGTAGATTATTTAGTAGTATTGTTTATTAAGTAAAAAACTTATTTGTCGGAAAAAATAATATAGCAACGTCTCAAATTTGGCGCCATTTTAAATTGGTGGCGTATGTCGGTTGTGCAAGTACTAGTTACTTAGTACCTAATAAGATGAAGTTCTTTTTGAAACACATTGTACTACAAATATAAGTAATTTTTTTATATAAATGTGTACAAATATTGAAAAACAGTATAATAAGTTACATGTAGGAATTAGAAATTGTGTATTTATAAATATATTTAAAGTAGCTTAGTCATGAAAAATGATACATATAGTAAAGGTGTCAAAATTGGTATTTGTATTGAAGTTATTGTAATAATAGACAAATGCTGACATTGTGTAATATATGTAATGTAAGTATATTAGTCCATAAGTCTGTTTATTTTTTTTAAAGTAAAATTGTGTCATGTAAATAACAATATATTGTTATGTAAGATAATGTAAAATAATAGCAATTGTTAAGTAAATAAGTTATTCTTACCAAACATTGTTAAAAAGCAGTTATAACTCTAGAGTTGAAGAAAATCTGTCTCTTTTAGATAACACTATTAACGAATTTCAGAAAAATTCCCTACCAATATATCCAAAATATATTTTGATATCAATATCAATTCAATGAAATTTATTTATTACTAATTTATTAATTCTTCTTGAGTAAATATGGAATATATAGATAGAGGCATGTAGAGAAATTATATTAATATATTTTAATGAAACTGGCGTACCTACATTGTATAAAAATAATTAAGATTTGTAATTTACCTTTTTTTATATCATCTGTTAGATACCGAAATACTATGTCACCGGGTTGCTCTGCTGAAACTGATTTAAACAGAAATACGTTTATATCGTAATACATGCCATATAGGATTAATAGACATACATATAGGTACTGTAATATAGATTGTTACCTACCAGTTGATTTAACATAGAGGACGAATATAATTAATACTGCACTAAAAGTGAAAAAACGTAAACTTGTCATATTTATTTGCTTATTCAATTAATCATTATTTTCACAAATGCACTCCTACTTAAATAGAATCTGGATACATTACAGTTGATTGTTCTATTGTTTCAAATAACAATAAATTCGAGTAATTTAATAACCCACATATATCGTGTTGTCCAAATACAAGTTTTTTAAAAAATTAAATAAAAGGAACCTACATATTATTTTTCGGTATATTATGGTCTTATTAGAAAGAGCAAACAATCCCATTCTTTATGTAACACGATTTCATTCACGTGGCTGCCTCGACTGGCTTCGCAGTACCCCATCCTGCCAACCCAATTTTCCAAGATCCTGTTGACAGTCCCTGGCTTCGTCTCACGAATGGCATGGACGATACTCGCTTTCGAGGCCTGAATCATATTTCTTGATTGTCCACATAACATTGGTCTTAACAAAAAAAGTCAAACGGCTAATTGACATTGCCCAGACGATTAATAATAAGATAACCTACCAAACTTAGCGTGCAAACGTCAATTTTTAAATAGCTCGCCATCGTGCTGAAACTAAAAATAGTCAAAGTTTATGTTTTTAAAATCGCAGTCCACAAAGAGTCGGTAATCTCACCGTTGGTCGAAAGGGTGTTTCGAGCAATATTTTCGAAGCCAAAGATGCCACCACTCCAAAATTCGCATCAAACTGTCACTCTCTGCGAATGCATTGGTTTCTTTGACAATCACGTGCGGGTTATCCGATCCCCAGATGCGGCAATTTTGTATGTTAACATAGCCGCCGAGATGAAAATGCGCCTCGTCAGAAAAGATGATTTTTCGACCAAATCCGATGTACTATTCGAGCTGTTCTAAGACCCAAACTGAAAAGCTACAACGATGCGGATGGTCGTTTGCCTTCAATTCCGGAGTCAATTCGGCCTTGTAAGCGAATAATCCGAGATATTTGCGCAAAATCCTCATCAGGCTGGTGCGTGAAATGTTGAGTTGTGGTGATCGATTGCGAGTCTATATTCCTTGATTCAGTTGCACACTCTCGGCCACAGCAGCCACACTATCCTAGGTACGCACCGTACGACGTCGGGGACCGTTAGTATTGTCCACTAGCAAGCAAGTCTCGTAAACTTTTTCTACAAGCTTCCGCACATCAGGTGCTTCATTTCCGCCAAAACTTTTTGATAAACGCACTGTTGGGACAACAAAGCACTCACTTTGGAAATAAGTTTGTAATATTTCCCAACGTTGTTCAAGCGTAAAGTGATTCATTACCTTCCGCGGAGGTATGATACTGATTGACAGTGAAGATTTCGAGCGGGAAAGAGCTGTCAGTACCAAAGTAACCTATGATTCAAAAAGAAACCACTAGATGAATATTAATTCGTGGTATTTATTTATATGAAAGAAACTGATATTGAAAGGACTTTCAGATAATTCCACAATATTATTTCAAGAGTTAATTGGTAAATCTTTTTAATTAATTTTATTTTTGATTCAGCGATATTATATTGATGCAGACTGTTAAAATAAGGTCGTGAATATATTAATATCCGATAATTCTAATACAATGAAATCAAATGAAGTGTGGCAGTGTGGCTGTATCTTAAAAATCCTAGATTAGGGTATTTTTTTGTTAGACAGATACCTATTCTGAAAACGTACAATCGCTTTCATTTTGTTTCAGTTTGTTGTAGTTTTATTATCACATTTAAATTGGTATTTTTGTTGCGTTGCGCTTTTAGAACTCTGTGTCTCTGTTTAATTTGATAGACAATATTGTCAATTAAATATTCAACTGTTTGGCATGTGTTGTATCATATTTAAGCCAAATTAAATTATTAAATGGTATTTACAGAACTTGATTGCGACGCAGTTTACTATCCAGTAATCCTGTATAAATCAATTCACTCCGGAATACCCAAGTCATAATATTGCATACTTACAACATCGTAATAGATTAGTAAAATATTTCATGGTAACAGGGAGTGTACTAAAAAAAAAACGTGATTCAGCAACAAACAATTTTAACCGAGGACAGTGTAACATACATTTGAAATAGAATATAAGGTATCCTAAATACGTCTGTACGAAAATTGTCTGCACAATCGGTTTGCGTTAGTTAGCAACAGAAAAGTAGAAGTAGCTTATAAAAAATATTGTTTATAGTTGTATTATATGCAAATGTTCATAAAGCCCTCAGAAACATTTACATATGCATCTCTACAAGGAATAAATTATTGTCTATTGTTCAACAATACAATTAACAATGATGAAATATTAGATCCCACATTTTTTTGTGACGAAGTGTGGTTTTATTTGTCAGGTTGCGTCAGGAGCCAAAATTATAGAATCCACGTTTTCCAAGAAAGCAACTTACATCCGATAAAATTAGGAGTTTGGCTTGCCATGTCACGAAGACCAATTAGACCAACTTTTTTAATGACACCATTAATGCACAAAGACATAGAGAACTGATTTTACACCCTTCCATACATGATTTAAATAAAATCGAACTGCTAAACATTAATTTCCAACAAACCAATATAAATTCTCTGATTGAAATCTTCAATGATGCGCTTCTCAGTAGGGGACGTTCGCTAACTCGCTTTCCAGATCTTACACCATTAGATTTTTCTCTCTTTGGATACTTAAAAACAGAGTTTTTCACTAGAATTCATAATCTAGAAAGTTAATAATATTGAAACTTTACAAAGTGTTTTTAACAACATGAGAAGACGTGTTAATTTATGTTTAGAATTTTGGAGGGGGGTCATTTTAAACACTTGCTATATATAATTTTTTGTATTCTTATTATGACATTTGCCTTAGTGATTTGTTATATTTATTTTTACAAGACACATAATTTTTATATTTATTTCAAATACTTAAGCTTTCTAAAATTGTAGTATAAAAATTTTGTTGCTACTATTTATTCTTATATAAGCATTGAAGATCTTACTTGTTCATTGATATAAATCCAATATTTACAATAAGTTTTGCTCCTATTGTGACATTTGCTTCAGTAATTTGTTATTTTCTGTCATTGTGACCTAAATGATTCTTTTCGTTATAAATATTGTAAATATAATTTCTTTTCATTCTCTTTACTGATATAAACATGGCACACCTGTCAAAACCATTTGTACACCCTGTTACGGCTATACAAAAGTGTTTTTTAATATTACCAACTAGCCAATGTTACAAATCTTAAAATCTAGGTCGCCTGTGATTTATCACACTGTATTATATAAGAACGGCGATCTTTTTCTATTGAACTTTAAAATTGTGGTAACTACCTGTTGCTTCAATTATACGGCTTCGTTTCCATTTATTGGAAGCCTTATTTAATTTGTTACTGCTCTAATGTTGTTGCATTTATTTTGTAATTTTCTATTGAAAAATAAATTCCCATTAAAAGGTGTGACCCAAAATTGAGAAGTTTACTTTTCTAATTGAATTATGTAAAGTAAGACCATTTCGTATATCTATGCAAGGGAAGGGGGGGGGGGGCACTTTTCACCCACTCCGACAATAGAAGTAAAATAATGATAAATTAGACAAAATTGTCTACCAACATAATGGATAAGTTTAAAATTGACATTTAATAAGTTGCTTCGCAGCTGAAAAGCATGATTTTATGAAGAATTTTTCTAAAAATGAGGAACTATTATTTGTATGGATGATTCATGTGGTATACGTAAAATAGGTAAAAAGTATTTTAATAAGTTCACCATTAATAAGGAGTTGCGTACTTTGCTCTTTTACGTATCGCTATAAAAAAAGAAACTAATTTAGTGATGTCCGAAGATTTAGCAGGCTAGTCAATAGGGCCTTCACGGGCTAGCTACTTTCCTGGGAACATTACATTCAAAATATTTCGTTCCTATAGCATAGAATATGGTGGGTCGCCTTCTTGTTGCCAGCACATCTCTTCGTAAATTTAGCGGAACATATTCCAATAATTTCACTAAATTGCTTGATACAAATTGCTCATACGCTTGTCCGTTAAAACTCATCCGATCACCAAAAATGCCTTCCCAAACATTATGCTCATTCTATGCTGTTTACCTATTTAGTAGTGAAGTAAAGGTTTCCATTTGAATAATAATGAAAATTTCCTTTGTTAACTATTCCGTTACTATGGAAAGCAGCTTCATCCTTAAATAACACATTATCAAAAAGAATTGCCTGGGCGTTAATTTTAGTATTGGCAGAACACTTTTCTAACTTTAATATAATTGGTGCGTAACTCAATATTTAAATGTATTCATTACTGATAGTATTTATTTTATTGTATGGTTTTTGCAACGATGGTCTGGCTAATATCTAGCACGCGATATTATTTCACGGGCACTGATGTGCAGATTTTCTATTGTTGCCATAATAATTCTTAATTGATTGTCATCAATTACCACATATTTAGGTTTCCTTGGTTTTGAATTAGCATTACTATCAATAATAATGAAAATATTATTAGCTATAATTAAGCTGTCTCTAAGTTAATGAATTCTGACAATGAACTCATACCCGAATCTAGTTTGTACGGAGTATTGTAACTTGTGGTGGTTAGTCTGTCACGCTTCACGGTTCCGTTATTGTCCCGCTAGATCAGAGGTTCCCAAACTTTTTTCTCGTGGACCACTTTCAAAGTTTTACTATTTTCGATAGACCCCCTGCTGCTACATTTCCACTGTATTCCCAAAACCCCTAAAAAATATCACCCTAAATTGGGGGTGTTAAGAAGAAAAAAAAAAGTAACACATTTTCTTGTGTCCTATTTATTAAAATAAAACTTGTGGTTATACAAAATTATAAACATTTATTATTACAAACAATCAACAATTGACAAAAAATCAACAATGAACTCTGAAATGTAAATTAACAGTAAAAGATAGTCATACTTTTAATGAGATGAATGTACTTGATGAATTGACTGCAAATTATCAATATTTGGCTTCAGTTTTGTAAGAAGTAATCTCAAATCTCCCCGTTCTGTGATGTTCAATCTGCTCCTTTTTTTGTTAACAGGTTGGTAACGGCACTAAAACTTCTTTCGACAAGATATGACGAGGAAAACGCTATCAAAAATTTTCTCGCAATTTCCCACAGCCCTGGATATTTTTCGGGGATTTCTGCCTGCAGCCAAAATGTTTGATAGCTTTTTTTGAATTCCACCTTCAGTTCCTCGTTGGTGCTGAACTCAAGTAGCTCCTCTTGTAATACCACATTCGCCTCTTTCGTTTCATCAAATCCATGATCCATGGTGGTATTTCCATCGTCAGAATATCTTCAAATCTATTTTTGAAGTCATCATGCAGGGTATTTAAATGTTGAGCGTATGTCTGAATATCCTCATCAAGACATTCTATCTGTGACAAGTGCGGAAACGGGAGAATTCGCGCCGACTAATATTTTGCTTCGTTAATTTCAATTTACCAAGAAAAGCCGAAATTACACTGTTTTTATTAAATTAAGGCTGTCCCCTTGTAACTGCAAGTTAACGTCATTGAATTTTATGAACAAATCTGTTAAGTACGCAATATCCGATTTATATTTGATCAGATTCTGTTTTAAATCTGGTGCTTTAGTTTCCAGACACTCTATCACTGATTCGAAAAGTGAGTAAAATCTCGATAAGCATGCACCTTTCGACAACCAGCTACTTCAGTATGTATGAGCAGTCGTTGGAAATCTTCATCATTTTCATCGCACAATAGTGCAAATAAACGGGTATTCAAAGCATTGCTTCTTATTTTATTAACTGCGTTAATCACAAATTGAAGCGATTGGTGCAATCTATCACTCAAATTTTTCGCTAGAAGGTGTTGTCGGTGGATGACACAGTGAATTGCAATTAGTCCTGGTATTATTCTTTTGAGATGGCCTATAAACCCACGATATCGCCCGAACATGGCAGGAGCTCCAGCTGCTGCCACCGAAATAATGTTTGTAAATGGAATAGATTTTTCTGTAAAAAAATCACTCAGGACATTAAATATGGATTCACCTTTAGTGTCCGACTTCAAAGTTTTTGCGAATAGCAGCTCTTCATGGATTTCTTCGTCCATAACAAATCGAACATATGCTAATAATAATGCTTCATTACCAGGCAAAGTAGACTCGTTCAATTGAATAGAAAAATGAGTGGTTTGCAGATAATTACACAAGAAGCTTTCTATGTCAGAGCTCATTTCATCAGTACGTCTTTGTACAGTGGTGTTACTTAAAGGAATTCTTTTGAGTACGTCAAATGGAGGTTTGTGCAGAACAGTTTTTAAAACCTCTTCAATAGCGGGTAAAATTAACTCTTCTCCGATGGTGTGCGGTTTTCCAGATTTCGCTATAAGCAACGAAATATTGTAAGATGCCCGCAAGCCATCATCGTTTCTTTGAGACGTTGAAGCAAACATACTATTTACGGTAGGTCTCTTTTCATATTTTTCCTTCACTGTTTGAAAGTATTTCAGATCTTTACCTATTTTTTCAGGATGACACCTTCTTAGATGGTCTTCGAGCTTCGATGGTTTCATAGAGTCATTGCTCAGAACTTTGTTGCATAAAAGACACATGGGCAAGCGATTTTACCAGAATATGGCTATTATAACAAAACAGAATAGAATTATTGCAATAAAAAAAACAAAATGCCCGCGGAAGCACCGCTCTTTTAATTAATCGCCGTCGTCGCGTAAATAAATATTTCTAAACAAAAAAGTACCTAGGTGCCTAAAGTTTAATCTTCCCTGGCTTTTTGTTCTTTTATAGAAGTTTTGAATAATCTCTAGTATTTAATTTTTACTACATAACTACCTACTACACTCAAATAGTAAAAAAATATAATATGATTGATAAATTACAATATACAATAAAAATATGTATAACAAATAGGCAGATACTTACTTTTTCCGGCACTGCAAACACTGACATCGATTCACTCACAGTCACACTTTTATGTTCAAAATCCCGGAAACAAATGAGTAACGTTTTGTTCTTGGCATTCGTATTTATACTAATGTAGATTGCATGCACAGCGCAATTCCATTTTATCCCTTCGCAGGTCTAAACAAGCATCCCGGACGAGCGGGCGCACGGGCGCACGGGCGGCACTTTGCAAGTCTCGACATGCGGTGTACACTTGTACTATTATCTATTGTTCTATTCAATTCTATGTTTGAACTGAGTCTCGAATATTTTTGAGTACCTACCTAGTGAATGATGCTACCTGCCTACGTTGATAGGTAAATCCAAGCCAAAACTTTTGTTCTTTATTATGAAAACCAGAAAATTTTTCGTGGACCCCCACTTACAACTTGTCCACCACTTTGGGAACCACTGCGCTAGATTTAGGTTGTATATATAGGGATTTTATTTGTTAAAAAATCAATGTTATCCCACTGGTGATTTGGTGAAGAGCATATCTTATAAGGTGACAACTTAGCCAAAAATACTACGTTTAACACACTTTTTTGTTTTTCTACAGATTTCTACTGAAGATGGCAACTTAGTTGCCGAAATACGTACATCAATTTTTTATATTTTTTTTTGTGGTAAGGGATTTTTCCTTTTGCATTTTATTTAAGATTTTTAGCCACAGTCACTGTCCATTATTGGATGGTTATCTGAAATAAATTTGTGCACTTTCTCATTTTTCAATCGAATTAGTACATCATTTTTCAGCGAGGTCGAGCATGAGAAACTGCCATCAATCCGTTGTTTTTTTTTCGTAGATGAAAGAATACACATATTAATAGATATTATGTTTATTATAAACCCAAGGCATTAGTAATTACATAAATAAATACATCATTTTTTGATTGCACCTACCGCTTCTTTCAAAAATGTTAACATGCGTCGTACGAGTAGCCCAACTAAGGTTATAAGACTACTGACGAAAGCAATTTTTTGGCGGATGATGGTAACTATCAAGTCATGTACTTGTTGGACTTTTGGTGTAGTTGGTAGATCATCTGGAGTTTTTTCTGGAAACAGAATCGGAGAGTATTTACCTGTACTTACTACTAGTACTTATCGGAATAAATAAATGTATATTTTATATTATGTAATTTCTATACCGTCTACTATTATCAGTAATTTGTTGGAGGTAACAGATTAAAATTATTGTTAAATGTGATGATATTTTGAGAATAAAAATGATCTTTAACAATAATCTCGTTCTATATTAATGTAATTGAAAAAACCTTGTCGGTACTATGTAGAAAGCTGGATAATCTATAATTTCAACCTTATAAAAAACCGTAGGTAGAGGGCAAGAATGATTATATTTACCATCTTGGTAGGCATTTTAGTCACAATCATCAATCATCCGTCTATGGTCAATGAAAGATTGCTGGAAGCTTTCGTTCACGAATATTCCAGCAATCCACACTTACTAATTTGGTCAATGGTATACTCTGTGTTTTACTGCGTTTTTTGTGAGTTTTTGCTCATATGGGACGATTTCATTTCACTCAAAAATTTACACTTTTATAATTCTTGTAAAATTTTTTTACCAAAACATCATGATGATTATGGTCCAGGTATAATATCAAAACGTCATGATTGAAAAAATTAGAAATCAACAAAAAACGTAATTGGCTTTCTCCTATAGAACATTCCACTCCAAAATTCTATAAATTTGATCACAAATTCGTGGAGATGTAGTTTAATACTTTTTCTTATCATTAGTCGCACTACTTTATTACAGGAAACATTGTGGGGATTATATTTATTTCAATTATAATCTGCATATTTTTTTGGGAGTTTTTGAATTTGTTATAAATTTCATATCTAAATATATGTGACAATAAACGAGAAAAATTTAGTTTTATTTTAACTAGTGAGATTCAATTTTGCCCCAATAAAAACACTAATTACTCTACCTTCAAATCAGTGACACAAAATATATCGGAAACGAAAGGTAATCTATTATCATATAAATTATCTGTCTTATATTTTCGAACATACTGATGTATTGCGAATCTTGCCTCCGATACTGGGTATGTTTATTGTAGAGCTATTGTAATAGTTTATCTTACATTTATACACAACTTGGTAATTATACATTACCCGGATAATATGACTCTCAATTATCCAACCGGTCTGTGAAAAATGTGTGAAAACTCAGTCGACCTTATAACAGATAGACTACAAATAGCGTATATTTTATATATAGGGTTCGAATAACTTGTTTAGGTAAAGAAGAAATAATGGACTATCCAGGAAGTGAATAATTTAGGAATTTTTTCGTTCTCAAGAATGGTCCTGTCTACACCGGGTGTTCAAGAATGTCCTGTACAGGTCTTCGTTATTTGAGTTGATAAAGTGATGAAAGAAAAACTGATTTTAATCAAAATTCTTGCTTTTCTTTGAAACGCAAAAGTGTCAAGAACCTCTATAACATAACCCCCACTCCCTTTTTGGAATTTCTTTATAATTTCTTGTTGCCCAAACCTACTGCAGGTAGCATTTCAAATGGCGGCAATAGATAATAATATGCTTCCAGTTTCTGTCTACGTACACCACTTATGTGTTTACAAAAACCATTAAAATGTGGATATTTTGATATCAATCGACATGTTAGTGAGAAAGAGCGCGGTAGATGCTATATGTTGAGCAAGTCGGGAATCTAACGCTGTCTATTTTTTATAAATATCTCGGAAATTATGCAATCTATACAGATTTATCGAAAATACAAAAGTATTTAGAGCTCGAATTGGAATAATATTGTTTATAAAAAATTTCAAAATTCAGACCGGAAGTAATACTTTTATTCTTATCAAATAAATAGCAGTTTTTGCAAATACTTGGAAATTATGCATTCTATGGAGATTTATTAAGAAAACCAAATACTTTGAGCTGGATTTGTGATCATTTCTGTATAAACAAAATTTTAAAATTCCGACCGGAAGTAAGAGGTTTATTTTATTAAGAAAATATGGAATTTCAAACTTAATTTGGAGCAACTTTTGTATACACATTCGGAACGCACATACGTATAAGAAAACTGCGTAATGCCCACACCTCATTTCCTTTCGACTAACTGATTAGTATATTTGCAAAATGGATTCGCATCTTCACCTCAGATTATAAGACAACTTGGCGAAGAGAAGACAACCACAAAAATCACATGAAACAGGGAGAACCACATAATGTTTTACATGAATAGTTTTTATTTTTTATTTAGGTGAATCCACTTTTACACATTTTGTTTCAAAATTGTGTTTGTTATGATATCTAGTATAAACGTTTTGTAATACTTTGTTTCTCGGAATTAAACTCTTGGTATCCCATTATTAAAAGCAAATGTTAAATTGTTAATCATATGGCTGAAAAACTTATGTACTTCTGTTCTGTTATTAGGAAGCAATATATACTACTAGTTTTAGTATATACAGGGTGTCCAGAAACTCTCCTGACAAACGAACACGGGAGATTCCTCAGATAATTTTAAGACAATTTAACCCAATTCACCATAGTCCGAAAATGCTTCCTAAGGGAGCTAGAGCTCTTTGAAGATGGCGCCTTGTAATTAGTTTTTTTTAATATCTCCCGAACGCTTCTATTTAGAAAAACAAAGACTGGTATGCTTATTTATCCTCCAGAGATGAATCGATTCCATCAATTGCGAATTTCTAGTACCGGTCATAGGCGTCCGTTTTGGGTAGGTAAACGGTTATTTTAACGCATAACTTTTTTGTCTTTAACTTTTAAGCATTTGTGACACTAGATTATTAAATTTTCAGGTTTTCTAGTACTAAAAGGTACTCTTACTTTAAGTCGGTAGGATACACTGTTTTCTAGAAAAATCGATTAGAAAATTTTTCGTTTTTTCGTCATTTCATCTTTCGTCATTTCAACTTCGCGAACTGACAACAATTTGACAATTAAAAACGTAGGTTTTATTTCTGTTGGCAGTTCAGAGCGAACTAGTGCAAAAAATAATAAATTGAATTTTAATGACGAAAAAACGAAAAATTTTCAAATCGATTTTTCTAGAAAACGGTGTATCCTACCGACTTAAAGTACGAGTACCTTTTAGTACTAGAATACCTGAAAATTTCATAATCTAGTGTCACAAATGCTTAAAAGTTAAAGACAAAAAAGTTATGCGTCAAAATAACCGTTTACCTACCCAAAACGGACGCCTATGACCTTAGGAAGCATTTTCGGACTAGAGTGAATTGGGTTAAATTGTCTTAAAATTATCTGAGGAATCTCCGGTCTTCGTTTGTCAGGAGAGTTTCTGGACACCCTGTATAAAACAATCATAAATTTAGAGTTAAATAAAATCGTTCTCAATTAGATATCACAGTTTACGAGTAATAGAGAAATTGCATGCCAATAAAATTCGAAATATATTTTGAGATCAGTATCAATACAAAAAAAATTCTTCCTGAGTTTATAGGCCATATTGACATTTCAATCATTTCAATTTTGATCAAATATGCTTGTGAAGAAGCAGGGTGTTTTAAAAGTTTAAAGTTATTCACTGGTAATCCCCCGATTCCTTTTACTAGTAGTAAGGAAGTTGGAGAACTTATATTGCAATTACATTAATATAATTTAATTAAATTCACGTACATTGCATAGAAATATTTAATATTTTAATATACCTGTTACTGGTGCTATTCTTAGTTGCGGATATAGTAATGATCCATCGGAATCCGCTTCTGCAACTAATGCAACCACAAATACGTTTACATTATGAAAAATACGATAAATAATTAATAGATATGCAAATACTGTAATACAGCTTGTTACTTACCAGTTGATGTAACATAGAATGCGAATAAAAATAATGGTATAATGAAACTGATAATACGTGAGCTTGCCATCTTTTCTGTTTTGCTTCTTTGTTTGACCAATTTTTTCACGGATCCTCCTATTTAAACAAAATCTCGATGCATTATTCAATTGTTTATTGTTGTATTGTTTTACGTAGCAATAAATACGTGTTATTCAATAACGCCCACATATGAAAACGTGGCATTTATTTATATGAAAGAAATTTAGATAAAAACGATAATTTTCAGAAGATTCGAAAATATCGTACACGTACATAATCAGCATTGGCCAATTTCCAAATTAACGTTACATTACTTTTCTAATTAACCCCTTGGGTAAATCCTTTAAATTAATTTTAATTTTGGCTACAATAATAAATGAAAGACCTAATTTTGAACAAACTCTTGCTTATGAAAATAATAATTGATACTTCACTTACTATATAACAACGACGATGAATAATTCTGATCAAATACGGTAATTATCTCTTGCTTACATTCTACGCCTTTACTTCAATTTTGTAGGAAATCTTCTTTAATGCTGTATTGCTTAAGTGTTCTAGAATTAATTGTTTTTTTGCTATTAAAGAAAAAATTGCCACTCGAAAGTATGTTTCAAAGTTCGGGGGTTGTCTGAGTGTATTCGTTTTCAATGTAACGTTTACGTGTAGCAAAAACGAAATTGGTCCCAGTATGGAACTCTAAGGGGCCGCAACGAGATCTGCACCAGGTATGAGCGACGTAATTTAATAGAAATCTATTGAAAAAGATTTCAGGCTTTACCCAGTCATGTCTTGCTATAGTCGGCAAAAAGACGCATAGAAGAGAATCTCATCTCAACGCCGACGCGATCCACCATGCTTTAAATTATATTAAAAAAAGCTAGGTATCAAGCATATCTGGCCGTAATTCCTTAGGAATTCCACGTTTATCAAGTCTTTATGAACTGATATCATTTTACTATATTTTGCTGGGAAATTTCCTTCCTCAGAAGAGCTGTTCAATATATAGTTAAGGTGTTTTCATTATATTGTTTCACTATTAGCACATTGTGTAGACTTTAACTTACTAATATGCCTTTCGATATACGCTAGAGTAATTCGTTAAGCAAAAATGTAGGCTCCTTCACTTTCTCCTTCGACTTAAATTTATATGAAACTTTACTGAGAGTTTATTTAAATCAAAATTGTAGCACAAAATATAGATTGAATTGACTTGTCGTTGAAACTTATAGCTGATCAAATGAAAAGTATTATTGACTAACAAGGTACAATTATAAACGAGAAATGTGTAAAAGTGAAAATGTGAACAAGTAATCATAGAACAGTCGCTATTATCTATGCAGTTTTATCAAACGGTCTTGAGCTAACATCGATATGCATTTAGTCTCACTACACAAATAATATCGACGCAATTTGTATCATCAAAAGAGTAATGTAAAAAGTAGGACTAGAGTTGTCATATACCAATGATTTGGGTCAATCAGAAGGTCTAGGTTTACCTAAGACGAACATCTAACATTATCATACAAATAATACTGACTACTTATGTATCAAAGATATAGAATTATGTAAATCAAATATGAAAGTGTTAGATGTGTGTTAATAGCCACATATGTCTGTGGCTACTAACCAATCTTAACTCGAAAACTTTTAAGTCTGTGTTGTAAATTATTGCACCAGCTACAAAAATGTTTTTTTAAACGATTTTTGTGGGTCTTACCGTTTCAGAAATAATCCACAGTCGACCCTCTCCCCCCTCCACCACGAAATTTGTAACACATCGTTGCCATTTTTTGCAGCATAGCACGTTATCGTTTTTCAATTTTTTAGCCGTTGTCAAATTTTCACTTTTGCTAAAGGCCACCCATAATAATATTTAAAAGGTTTGTCTATTATACGTGTGCTATAAATTGTAAATGTGACATTTTGTGTTGTAATTTATTTAATTTGTTTTTGGATGAAATCCACTACTGTTGTATGTGCATGATATTAAAAGATACTTTTATTAACATGTAATTTAGAAAACTATTACAAGAAATTTTCGTAGTTCTGAATAAAACATTTTGATTTTAATAGGTGACACATATTTTGAAATTTTTCCGTTGTTCATGTGCATTGATACGAAACTTTAGCTACAAACATATTTATTCATTTCTGAGTTAGAACTTTTACAAAGCTTAATCATAATCGTGTATTGGTATAACATATTTTATTCTTATATATTTGTATAATTATAATTTATAGTGCAAAATACCGAAACATAGGCTAGTTTAATATATAAAAGCACATTTATTTTAAGCATACACAGAAAAAAAGCTAGGAATTAATTATTACATAATTAATTACATAAATTACAAAATCACATTGTAATCTTACGCAAGATTATCTAAAATATAATTTATATGAAAAGTATAGTGTCTATAGTAGTCTATAGATGGTTTAACATACATTATTCTTAAAGTGTTATAGAAAAGGAACATGATAAAATACAATATTATAAATATGTATATTATCATTTTTTCTTTCTTGGATATGTGTTTTTTTTTAAATTAAATGCAGTACACTTCGTTTTGATTGATCTGATTTTTCTGTTTTGCACTCAGTAATTAATTAGGTAAATTTAACCATATACCCAAGAAATAAAAAATATAAATATAATGATCGTGGTAAAGAACAAGAAATACCTATATGATAAATATATATACATATATCAAAAATTTATTACATTACGAATATGTACCTATGAAAAATTGCAAAATAGCTTGCACAATATAGAAAATATTCCATATTACTCCAATGTAATTGCTCGTAAAGTAATTAAATACTGCTAATGCAATATTCTTCAATATTATTACTACTAAATTTCCAAAGCTGATTTGCGACTCTTGCGTAGCAAGAATGGACGTTCCTATCTGAGTTGTTTCATTTTTGTCTGTTGATGGTACAAGATGTTTTATATTATCTGAAAATAAATTCTAGATTATTTCAAGAAACTCTTGATTTGAAAACAATTATAGCCGCACATATAGATATATTAATATAAAATACTATCTTTGGATTATTGAACAGTTTGGGAGAGTAAGCAAGAAATAAGATGAAGCCTTTCATTAGGACATTCAATTAAGAGGGTCATTTACCAACTGCACCTGGGCAAATCGAAACTTAAGCAACTTGTATTACTGGCGGGGGGTGCGAGAAGGTGGAGCTAGACGATTTTCGTGTTTCGATCAGAGCGCCTCGGTTTTACTCACAGATTCTGTCGCTATGTAAACTGGAAAAGAGACTTTCGAAAGAAAAAAATTTAACGCAGAACCAGTTCAAACCAATGTATTCTTGTTAAGTATGTAAGTATCTACATGAAATGCTATTTACGGCTTTTTTGATCGATACTGAATATTTTTATTGTAAAAAATTACCAAAAAATCGTTAATTCTTATCAAACGTGTTTTTAAATAAAACAACCATCCAACCCTAAAATCAGCACGTTAGATATCGCATTGATTCTTTTTTGGTTTAAAAGCAAATTCAGAAGCACAAATAACAGTATTATTTCCATTTTGTATAATGTAATACTTTTTTCGCTGAAAAAAGAACATACATCTCATTCTGAGTTTGACGTACTGATTTTTTCGGTATGTTTCTAACTTGCTTATTTGTAAAAATATATGTATACATGCAGCGAACAACTTTGACAAAAAGGTCAAAAATTATTTTTGAAATAAAAACAAACTTTAATTAATAAGTTATTAATTTTTTTGTACGTGCTATATGGAGATCGCTTGCGCGTCTCTAGTCTGATATGAAATGAATTTGTAGATACCAGATAGATCTTTGTGAATTCGGTAAACAAATTATTGCAAAATATGCAGTGAATTATGTACGACATTTCTGTTTCGTCTGATAAAAAATGTGTTGTTCATAATTCATTAATAACTTTTGAATAAAAGCTTGTATGACATTTGTTTTTGTTTTAAAAAATAATATCCTTTATCTCAAAATTGTTCCCTGCATGTATAAATATATTTTTACAAATAAGCAAGTTTGAAACATACCGAAAAAATCACTACTTCAAACTCAGAATATAACTCACAAATCCATATACATATTACTACATTATTACTATTAGTATTACATTATGCAAAATGGAAATAATATCTGCTCTGATGATTCTGTTTTCAAACAAAAAAAAAAAGAATCAATGCGATATCTAAAGTGGTTTCCGGGTTGAGAGGTTTAGAATTAACGATTTCGGTCCATTTTTGGCAATAAAAATGTTCAGTACCGCTCAAAAAGTTGTAAATAGGGATTTCATGTAGAGAATTATGTACTTAACGAGAACACATCGGTTTGACTAATTCTACGCCATTTTTTCCCATCAAAACGGAGCGCCTTTTTGTCGATTTCCTCTCCACCAGTCATGCCTAGGTCTACTTGAAAAATCAAATTCTTTGCTTGGATACGTTTCAATTGATTTCAACACAGAGAAGAGTTACAGTTTCAAAGATTCTACTGAAAACTTCGCGAAATCGGTAACCTTTTTATAGGGCATCAATGTTTCTATAAAAGGGTTTGCGACGCAGCAAAAGCGTATGTATTAAAAACGGACTGGAACAAACGTAACCCACAATGATTCCCTAATTTTCTAAAAAAAAGTTTCTAAACCGGTAATTTAATAGTAATAATAATTAAATACGGCTACCTTCAAGTAGGTTAACAGAAAATTTTTATTTTTAAACGTTTTGAAAACAATTATTAAAAAATAATGCGAAACTGCTATAGTGGGTTGAAAATTTTAATATATTATGTACGAGGGCGTATTTTTATGTTATCTACCCAGCCATGAAAAAAAGCACAAAAGCGCAAAATATTCTTCAACAGCTTCTTTGAGTTCTACATCAGAAGCAAAACGCTTTCCTCTGAGATGCTTTATTAAATTTTTGAATAAGAATAAGTCTGACGGAGCTAGGTCGGGGCTATAAGGTGGATGCCTTAACTCTATAAACCCACAGTCATTGATTATCTGCTGAACTTTGTTTACCTTATGAGCCCGACAATTGTCGTGCAGCAACAAGTTTTTTTGTGGATAAGAATGCGGGCGTTTTTCCTCCAGAGCAGTTTTTAAATTTTTAATTGTATTTCCGTAGGCCTCTCCATTTATGGTAGACCCTCTCGGCATATATTCAATAAGCAAAACTCCTTCAGCGTACCAGAAAACAGTTGCCATCAGTTTTTTTCCAGAAATTTGTGTCTTGGCCTTTTTTGGTGGTGGAGAGCCCTTATGAACCCACGGCATGGATTCTTGTTTAGTAGGAGGCTCCCAGTAATATAGCCAAGTCTCATTCCCGGTAATAATTCGAAATAAAAATGTTTTGTCCCTCTCCAACTTGACCAAATTTTCTTGAGAAACTTCTTTTCTGCACAGTTTTTGTTCAGGTTTAAGCAATTTGGGTATCCACCGTGCAGACACCTTCTTCATACCCAAATCGTCATGCAAAATTTTGAGAACACTTGTTTCGGATGTACAGACTTCATTGGCAATGACAGAGATCTTTACACGTCGATCTTTCAGTACCAAATTTTCGACTTTTTGCACAATGTTTTCAGTTCGAGGTTCAACCGTTCGGACTTTGGGTCATCATTGATTGACTCTCGGCCCGATCGAAAGGGTTTAGACCAATATTTTACTTGGAAATAAGATGGTGTATCTTCTCCATATGCAGCAACCATTCTTTCATGAATTGCTTTTGGACCATTGCCTTCCATTGTCAGGAACTTTATTACGCTGCGATGTTCAACTTTAGTTTCACTCATTTCGAGAAATGGACCGTCTCAAATCTCTATACACAGCATAAACTAAACACAACTTAGCACATGTACTTCTAAGAGTGACAGCAATTTTTCAATAATTTGTTTGACATCGTCACTCTTTTGTTTCATGGCTAGGTAGATAACATAAAAATACGCCCACGTACTTAGTTAAACTAAATCAAATTAACAAATATCAAAATAATGTAAATAAAATTGTCGGCTAAAAATTACTTATGTAGTATTTTGATTTTTCATTCGACTTGCATATTTACTTTTTTTGTTTTGTTGCATTTCTTTTTTATTGCAAAACCTGTCTTTCGGATTTAAGTCTGCAATAGCCGACCGATTCCGATAGAATCGAGTTTTCGCTAGGCACGGTAGAGACGCACTAAAGTGGGGATAGACGATGCGAGGACTTCGAAAAACACTTGCGTGAAATGTGTGCGAAAATACTTACTATTTTAAATATTCTATCTTCAAATATAATTACATAAATATGATTTTTTTTTATATCGTGCATCAAATGTGCAGCTGGCGCGTGGAGTTCGTTTTTTTCTTTTGTGCACCAGCCTTAGTAGTTAGTAGACATTAATTAAATTCATGCATTTTTGTTGTTATTTGTAAAACACAAAACCTGAACTGGACATTATACATTTATGCCTTTTGCATGGCTAACCCGAATTTGTGATTCTAAAATTACAAAATAGATTAAAAGAAACGCAAAACGGCGATGCCTTACGGGGCCATAGTTTCCGATAGGTAAATGCTCGTCTTAAGAGTCGTAGGTACCCTCCCGTTGCATTAATCTGGAGTGAGACTCATCTGACAACATTCAGATTTGCTAATATAACGTTTAGAAAAAAATACGTGTAAATAAATTATTTGGAATGGAGACAGCATTGTGTAAACAGGCCGGGCACCGAGAAACTTTCTATGATTTCTCGAAACATACGGTGTTGTTCTATTAGTACAAGTACAACAAGAAGTACTTCATGACGTAATAGAAAAAGTTTTTGATGTAGAATCATTCCGTTGCTCTAACTTAATTATTTTTAACCAAATTTGAAATCCCGTTTTCGCTAATCGCTGTTTGGATTAGTATTCTACAAGCTCTTCAAATCGAAAGCGATTATTTGAGTTAAAGTTAAAAAACACCTTTTTGTTTATTATCACTATTAAATTACAATTAACACCAAGCAATTTCATCAGTTCTGAGATGTAAGGCTTGTAGGGTATGATGTAAAGATTCAACATGCGCAATTCGTATTTCGGTAACTCTATGGGCACGCGAGATTTTAAGGAATTAATGTTGGTGTACATGGTAAGCTTTTGAAACCTTGAAATTCTGACAGTTATGATACTTAAATTCAATTTATATTATTATTTACATGTCATAATCAAACTATCAAAATTATGCGTTTGTGCCTGATTACGTGCACTGTCACCAACCATTAAAAAAAAGCATGGCTATCTCTAATGAGGAAAGTATTTGAGGGCACGGTAGGTATGCCACAAGTAAGGTCGTTAGATTATGATTGTATAAGAAACCAAGAGATAAGTTGACTGTCTTAGCAAGAATAAAACAATCATATTTTTATTTCTCGAAAGAAAAATCTAAATTTAGTATTTAGATTTATTTTAATCAAGAAATTAAATAATATAGTCTCATTCAATTAAAATAATCATTTATAATTTACCTCTTAATATTAATGTTTCGTTTTGAAGTCCAGGTTTCACAAGATCTAAACCCAGTATGTGGGATAAGGATGGCGTTCCTGAAAATAACAAGATGACAGTCTTATGTGTTTATCATGATTTAAATAGCCGTGTGGAAATAAGAGCTAATTCAAAATATTGAAAGAATGTGTGTATGTATATGTCTACAAAACAATATAAATTAACAATGTGATAACAATATGCGTAACACATAATGACGTAATTTTATACATATTTATCTTCCATATCAGCAGTAGATAGCCCTTGTTTGTGTGTCGAAGATTTATGTATTCGATTAAAAGTTGAAAAGCAAAGTTTTGCATCCGAATATATAAAGTTCAGTTATTAATTATTTTGCTTTATAGATTGCGGGTATTATTTTTATTTGTTTATTTAGACGGGTTCATGTTTGTGAATGCTTATCAAGGCTTTAAGCAACCGCTTACCCACTAGAACCACCTTAAAACTTTTTTCTTGCATGCTGGAATCCACTAATTGACTCACGTCAGTTGGGCCTGATGTTATTCACGCATTTCTATTCAACCTCTCCTCTCTTTCCTTAGTTGCAAGTACAGATCTTATAAATTTGTAACTCATACGTTACATATATCGTTTCCATCCATCATGATATCCCTGATGTTTACAGTTCTTAACGTTCTCACTGACCTCAACTTCACGTTGTCTCTTAGTTGTTTTCAGCATACAGACACTATAGTTGTTTGCCTGCAATAACTATAAATATCATATTCTGCGCGTAATCACCGCCAGAAATCTTGTCTTATAATTCCTTGGAATAATCTCGTACCCCAGTAACTTGAAACATACATCTCATTAAATACGGATAATACGCTATTGCTGTTTAATTTACGAAAAAAAGTTAAACACATAAATCATCTGGACAATTTATAATGAATTTTAAAGTTTATGAATTTATGTGGACAGGCTCTTTTGAAATTATTTTTCTGTACTTTCGATACTACTGCTTTTCCAAAGAAATAAAGCAAAAGTTACCATTTTATTCACATACTTAACCTTCAAAGATTCACAAAAGTAAAAATGTGAATTTGAATGTTGTAAACTGTCAAAAATATTAATATTTACATTTTTCATCAGTTTGTAGGCCAAGAAGTGCGGAATCTAAACATTTTTGAAAAATCTGTGCAAAATTGACTCGTTTTCTAGTCTAATGTTTGCGTTAATTTTTTATTTTTAAATAAAGCTGGCGATATTGAAAAGTATTAATAATAGTTTCTGTAGTAATGCCATAAGAACTCACTATGAAAGAAGTATGAGGAAATTAACCAACACCATTCGATCAAATTATTTTAATCAATATAGAATAAAATATATCAGGGCAGAACTGCATAAATAAGCAGTGGCTTATTTACCTGAAGTATAAATGGCTGCCGATTTTTATTTGTGTTTTTGTATAACGATTATGTTACTAAGTCTCGTCGTGGTTACCACAAATTTAAGAACAACTTCTACTATTATCCTAAAATTATAATTGTTACCATATAGCCCTACAAAAGTGTAAAATGTTATTTATTGGTTGTAGTATATGTATAAATAAAATAATTTTACAAGAATTCAGATACATGTGATCTTAAAGTTAAATTCGTTGAAATTTGTATTATCGAATAGAATATTTGCGAACTGAGAGAAGAGGTTTCAGCATTAATCATTGTATACAAAAATGTAGGCAACATTTCTCTAATCTGGAAATTTCACAGTCTGTGTTAAGGTGACACAAAAAGACGATGACCCAGGTTATATTAATAGACGTATACATTTTTTTTAACCTTTATATCTCAATTATTCCTTAATACATTTCTCCGAACATGAGGTACACGATTTTTTGAATGGCACATTATTAAATTATTATAAAAGTTTACGTTAGTATAAACCATAAGCATTTGGCTCAGCGACAACATTTCAAGCTCCTTGTCTACACTTGTCTACATATATGAAGTCTTTGTTATGTGAGGCACTTGTGCTTTTACAATTTTCCTACTGTGCTCCTGTGTATGGACCATCCTCAACACAACACAAGATTTGAGTAATCGTATACAGCGGGTCCAGAAATCTTGTCTAAGATTAATCTTACAATCTTCCAAGTTGTATTATGCAATAGTTAATACCAAGCAACCACCATATCTTTACGAACTAATATCGTTTCGCACAGATGTACACCACTTAAACTTGAGATTTTCTCGAGGTGCCATTACCCCGCCCTCGCGTAGGACAGCGTTGTGTGAACGTGGCTTTTCGTGCCAGATTGCCAGGGTGTATAATTCAATACCGGTGGACATCAGGGATGTCCACCGGTATTGATTTACAGGATGGGTAATCTCTTGATCATTTATTTTTCATTTATTTTTATTTTTCATTTATTTTTCTTCTTCTTCTTTCTTTTTCTATTCTGGATGGATATTGATCAGATTTTACAAATGTATAGGTTTTGGATACGATATGTATGTTTTAATTTTATTTCGGTTTTCTTATTGCGCATCGCATTAAGTTACTTTAAGTTAGAATTAGGCAAAAACATTATTATTATTATTATTATTATTTTATTGGTAGATTTTCTTTGTGTTTCAGGATGATCGTGGAAGATCACAGGTTAATATCTAACCTTGAACTATCACCCTGTGATTTTTAGTTTTACAGATATATCTTATGTTTGTGATATTATACATTGTAGCGAGAACTGAAATAAAGCATATTATTATTATTATTATTATTATTATTATCTATTTCGACATACAAATGTGTGTTAAATATGTATTGCTCATAGTATCTTTTCTATAATAAGGACAATTATGTCTTATCTTGGCTAGTTGCCTTTATCATTGTGTACAGATTTCATCAATACCAACGATTATAATACGATTATTTGGTGACAATAAAATTAAAAACTTTTGAATAAATATTACAAATTTAAATTTGAATAAGACGTCAATTGTGACTTATGTTATATAATCAACATGTTATACATTGCCGGGCTAGTGCGGCAGTATTTTGCGTACTGCTTCATGTTACAATATATCTTCTCTGAACATAGATTTTTGTTTTCAATTGGGAAGATTTAAGTTAGTTAACTTAAATCGCATCATAGGTGAATAACAATATATTGTGAAAGATAAATCTTTATACAGGCTGGCCCAAAATTATCGAAGGGGTTTGAATTCCTTACAACTTTTTTATTATAATTTTTTTTATTTCTTTTCAGTATTTTGTAAAGAAGACTTGGGGAATTTAAAATGAAACAGTACACAATTGAAGAACGTGCCCAAATCGTTGAACCTTATTTCTCAAATCAACGGTCCATTGTTTTGGCTCAGCGTGCATATCGTCGTTATTTTAATGTGCGGGTTGGACTCTCAGAGTCAACAATAAACCGTCTGGTTGCAAATTTTCGACAACAAGGGGCAGTACCGAACCTTCCTGGTGCCGGCAGACGACGAACGGTGCACACAGATGACAATATTGAACGGGTACAGGAGAGTATTCGGGAAGATGGAGAAACATCAACCAGGTGACGTTCGACACAACTTGGCCTCTCACGAGGGTCGCTACAGAGAATTTTGCATACAATAAGAATGTTTCCATACAAAATTCAGCTTGTCCAAGAATTGCAACCGACAGATTACCAGCAACGACTTGATTATGCAATTTATTTCCGGCAAAAAGCAGAAGAAAACCATAATTTATTCATAATTTAATTATGAGCCAAGCCCATTTCCAATTAAGCCCATTTCCAATTAAATGGGTTCGTTAATAGGCAAAACTGCAGGATATGGGCTACGGAAAATCCAATAGTAGTTCAAAAGCGACAATAACACCCACTTAAGTGTACTGTTTGGTGCGGTGTTTTGTCGGAAAGGATAATTGGCCCATATTTTTTTTTAAATGAACACGGCGTCGCCGTTTCCATCACCGGTACATCGGACAATGTTGGAAAAATTTTTAAGGCCAGCCGTGGAAAACCATCCGCAAATATGGTTCCAACAGGATGGAGCCATAGCACACACTACGAGGGACACAATGGCTCTTTTACGCGACATCTTTGGTGAACGAATTATTTCGCGTACAAGCGATTTTAATTGGCCCCCGCGTTCACAGGATTTAACCGCTCCAGACTTTCCTCGAACCACCCATCAATTAAAAAACAATATACGCGACGAAATCAACAACATAACACCTGAAGTTTTGTGAAAGGTTATGGAAAATGTTTTGGAAAGAGCACGAATATGCGAAGCAGAAAATGGCCACCACTTGCGAGATATAATTTTTCATAATGAACTTAAAAATATTCTCCATTAATATACTGTATCTAAAAAAAAAAATAATAATTATGTCTTAAGTAAAAAGTTATAATTAACTCAAACCCCTTCGGTAATTTTGGGCCATCCTGTATAATTGATGTTGGCTATTTATATTTGTTGAAACACGGAGTGTTGTTGTTTCATGTATGCAATTTCAAATGCAGAATATTAAACATTTCTATACATGTAATACGATTTACAATACATATTGATTGCCAAAAATGTATTATTATTGAAGATAGGATTACCTGTGGCAAGAATTACTAAGCACTTCTAGAAAGTTCGATTCCCCAATCCAGCAAATTGAAAAAATCTATTCGATCGGAGATCGGTACCTCATCGATTTTCCTTTCAGGACAACTTCTATTTCTATCAATATTTCTTTAATTCAGTCGTACTTAGATAAACATATTTATAACACTACAGTGATGATTGGAGAGCAATTAAATAAAATTTAACAAGCCGTTCCAGCTGTAGGTACTCCATTGTTCTTATTACTTTGTAATATGTATTACAATTTTCAAATAGCTTACCGGTCATATTTATTTGTTTTAATATTTAAATGAAATTGCCCTGACAAAAGAAAAGATTCTGTTATTGTATAGAGCAAAGCAAGTACATACTAATAGTAGCAACTTACTGTCACTGTTGGCATTCCATACGTGAAGACTTAGTATTATGAAACTAATTAACAGTAACTTATTCATTTCTCCAATCACAAAATGAAATGACACTTACTGGCTAAATTGTTTTTGTTTCACTGACGATATTATTTAATTTTCTAACAAAAGTAAACCGGCACATTATATCTTTGTGGATTAATGTATGCAAATAATTGTGAAACAATTGTAATAAAAAATGTGTACCTCACATAAGTAAACCATTTTTCTAAATATGAGATATTATGAAAATATATTTTCTAATGGCTTTTTAAATATTTGTCAAGAATAATTATCAATTTTAAATATCTTACAAATTGTTTTATAGTATTTCCAATAATAATTTATGGCCTATTTATTGTGAAAATTAGTTGAAGGTATTTTATTAAATGGTTTTGTTTCCCGAGAAATTTAATGTACAAAGAAATTCATTATTGAATTATTTTGCATAAGAGGCAATTGCGTGATATATTTTAATTATAATGTTAGTAATACATAATAGGAATATTATAAGTTTAATGTCTTTATTACATAGAGTGAATTATAAATAAAAACAAGAAGAATGAGTGTGCTTAAAACCACACGGCAGAAATGAAAACTACATCAAGACGAGGTTAATAATACGAAATACACGCGTATAATATTCAGTAACGTATTAAATAAAACGTATTCGCACATTTATTACATTTACACATGTACACACGCGTATAATATTCAGTAACGGATTAAATAAAACGTAAACCTGAACCATCCCCGTATCTAAAATTTCACATTCATACGTCAATTTTAAAAAAAATCTTCCGCCATTTTGTTTTTTTTTGCCATTTTGACTTTGGATTCGTGATCGGCGATCTTAGAGACCCCCGTATTTAAAATTTCACATTCATACGTCAATTTTCACAAAACTCGTCTGCCATTTTGTTTTTTTTGACATTTTGACTTTAGATTCGTGATCGGCGACCTAAGACACCCCCGTATCTAAAATTTCACATTCGTACGTCAATTTTCAAAAAATTCTTCCGCCATTTTGTTTTTTTGACATTTTGACTTTGGAATTGTGATCGGCGACCCCCAAAACCCCCGTATCTAAAATTTCACATGCATACGTCAATTTTCAAATAACTCGTCCGCCATTTTGTTTATTTTTGACATTTTGACTTTGGAATCGTGATCGACGACCTAAGACACCCCCGTATCTAAAATTTCACATTCATACGTCCATTTTCAAAGAAACTTCCGCCATTTTGTTTTTTTTTGACATCTTGACTTTGGAATCGTGATCGGCGACCCCCAAAATCCCCGTATCTAAAATTTCACATCCATACGTCAATTTTCAAAAAACTCGTCCGCCATTTTATTTTTTTTGACATTTTGACTTTGGATTTGTGATGGGCGACCTAAGACACCCCCATATCTAAAACTTCACATTTATACGTCAATTTTCAAAAAACTCTTCCGCCATTTCGTTTTTTTTGACATTTTGACTATGGATTGGTGATCGGCGACCTAAGACACCCCCGTATCTAAAATTTCACTTTCATACGTCAATTTTCAATAATACGAAATACACGCGTATAATATTCAGTAGCGTATTTCGTTTGGTCGGTTCGGACGTATGTGTATGTATAAATAGACGATATAAATACTCGCTTACGGTCCCGCGCTTGGTCTGATGGTAACGTGTCGGCTTCATAGTACTTCATACCCGTGCGGCTCGGGATCGAATCTGTTCTGGAATATGAATTTATTTATTCATTTAAATTTCAATTTAATTGAAATTAAATACCTCTATATGATATATTTATTTATCTTGTTCCCTTAGCCGACTTTACCAGAACGAGCGTTACATATCCGAGCGTTGCAGTCAGTCTTGTTCAGTGCCTACAATCAGCGCAACGCGCCTAAAGAAGTTTACACTTCAATAAAATAGTAAATACGAGATATAAATCACCAGCAACATATTGCTCATCAGTCATCAGCGACTATTATCTATTTTCTCATAATAGTATATTAAAATACAAGTTTCATAAGACACGATTTTTGCGCACGCGTTCAAGTTTAGAAAACGGGCCGCTAGGCGAGTTTTCTAAAGAACAAGTGCGCAAAATGTCTTATGAAACGTGTATTTTATACTACTTTTTCTATTTCGGTTATTAAAAGTTCAAAAAAGCTTAAAATAAGAGACATGTTTTGTTCGAATATTTTAGAAATTTTGCTTTTTTGAAGTTGGTTACTCTGATTTTTAAGTAGAACGTTTTAAATATTTAAATATCGGTGGTGCTATATGTAATTGTGTTTAAAATTCAGACTGATTTATACAATAAATTATTTCAAATTATCAACAAAAAGGACGAAATAAATAACTGTACGCCCCCAGAGATTCGCAAAATAGCAGAAGACAATTTACAAAATCTTTCGTCCACACACTCTCTACATATTTATCAAAACAAACTTTTATAACAGTTGTACTATTCAACATGGTAAGTAAATGTCAATAGTAGCATCCGAAAACTTATCATCCAACTCTGCTTAACAATTTATATTGCTAATTAGTAAGTGAAATGTTAGCATGTGTGCTCTTTATTCTTTGTACAATTTTATTGCACATTTTTGTTACTTTAAAGGCTTATATTTTGACATTTAAATACGATTTGGTTCCATTTTTTTTTGTTACCAACTTCAAAAAAATAAAATTAGCGTGCGATAAAGTAATACTTTATGCAACCAAAACGGGTGTCGTAAAGTGAACTTTATAGCACCGGAATAGAAAAAAGACATGTCTTCCTACTATATTTAAAACAACATTTATTAAGTCATATTCTCCCCATGTGGGAAGGACAAGTGTGACATCGCATTCAGTAATGTCAAAAACACTTGTTTTTCCAGGTCTTTCCTGTCCAATGCTTTTCACTTTCTTGTACAGAGTGCGCTCTGTTAATGAGGTACTCGAAACGACCTCCATACCGCTATATCGCACTGATTCCACAAGTGTCTGTTAGATCAAAACTTAGTATACAACGCGCGTCAAAAGTAATGCTGAAATTCATGTATAGCTTAGATAGAAGTTTTGCAGAAAAATGCTTCATGAAGATTTACTTATGCGGTTCTATTTTTATGGCCAACTATTTAAATGACATATCACATTTTTTCTGGCATATTCGGCTAGATCAACCAATTCTCTTTTTAACAACATATTATGTTATAGGGGTTTTGTAAGAAAATTTGACCAATATTTGCCGCTATCGTGAGCAATCATTAGATTCCTTTTTTGAGACAAAAACATCATGTACTCGCGTGTCATTTAGACAGAGTGACTTATCATTTAATGAAAACTTTAGATTTTGCATGAAATCATCATTGTCGCGGGTGAAACAGAACGTATCGATTTTAATGATGATTGGTTACGGGGATCCTGTAAGAACAGAGCGACAAGTTTGTGTTCTTTTTAATAGAGAACATCTTGAATGGCCTGTGCAGACTGTGAGCAGAATTGAAAGAAACATTAGGGAGACGAGACCGGTGAAAGATGTACTAAATTATGGTCGGAGAAACGTTACCGGTGAAGAAACTAGCTTGTCGGTCCTTTGGTAACTAGAAAATAATGCTCCCTTTTCGTCTAACGAACTTGCTGAATTATACATTAGTCAATCTTCTACTTTACGACTTTTGAGATAAGAAAAATATCAGCTCCACATAATTCAAATAGTTCAGGGAAAGTTGGAAGATGATATTGATCGACGGACCTAATTTCGCGAAAATATGATGAAGATTTACCACAATCATCTAGAATTTGCAGAAAACTCTTTATTCTCAGATGGGGTTACCTTTTACATCAATGGGGTGGATATTAGACAAAACTGTCGCTTCTAAGTAAGAAATAATTCACACTGCATGCAAAAAATCTTTCTTAACACCCACGAAAAGTTAATGTATGGGCGGGAACATTCTTGGGCCTTATTTTTTAGGTGGTATTCTTACCGGTGAGATTTACTTAAACTTTATTCGAAAAACTCTTATTCCTACTTTACTCGAATTAATTCTTAATAACTTAGAATTAATTCTTAATAACTTAGAACTAGGTTTACTCAATAATGAGGTTTGATTTCAACAAGACCACAATATTTATAATATTTTGTTCTTATCTTACATAGTGTTTTGCAGATATTCCTGACAAATGTTTTTCTCAGTATTAAAAAAAAACAGATGATACCGAAAAAGTGACACCAATCTTTATATTTATGAGTATAATCTTCCTTTTGAGATCTGATTAGATTTTCAGTAAAATAGGTTGATCCGAAGTAGTAGTTTCCTTCAGTAAACAAATTTATATTTAGTAATATCTCGTCAACTACTAAAATTTTTAAACAACACAAGTGTATTAAAAAGTAACTTTGAGAAAATTTTATAAAAAAAGTTTTTCGAAATTTTTTTTTGACTGATCGAAATACAGTTTTTTGTAAATATCTCTCAAATTATGCATTCTATACAGATTTATCTGAAATACAAAAGTATTTAGATATCGAGTTGGAACGATTTTTGAATATAAAAAGTATCAAAATTCGGGCCAGAAACTTTTAATAGACTATCAAATGCCTGAATGATATAGGAATTTGTTTATTTTCAAAAATGGTTCTGTCTATACCAGGTGCTCAAAAATGTTCTTTACAGGAATGTCTCCGTTATTTGAGTAGATAAAATTATGAAACATTATAGATATCAGTTCCAAATTTTGTATTTACGAATATAATCTCCCGCTTGAAATCTGATTAGTTTTTCAGTAAAACGGTAGACCGGAAGTAGTAGTTTACTTTAGTGAAAAAATCGAATTTTGCCAATATTTCGTCAATTACAAAGTTTAAACAAATTTATAAAGAATTCAAATGCACTCAAAATTAAATTTGAGAAAAATTGTATTAAAAAAGTTTTTCGAAATTCCTACCGGAAGTAGATCTTTTACTCTTATCGAAAATCAGTTTTTTGCTAATATCTCTCGCAAGTCATGCTTTCTAGGCGGGTACGTTACCAATATAAAAGTATTTAGATCATAATTTTCAATACCTTTTGTATGATAACACTTTAAAATTTCGGACCCGGAAGTAGCACTTTTACTTTTATCGAGTAACTATGTTTTGCAAATATATCGTAAATTATGCATTCTGAATATGTTTATCAAGAGTACAAAAGTATTTAGAGCTGTATTTACAATGTTTTTTGTATACATGAAATTCAAAAATTCGGTCCGGAAGTACCACTTTTACTCTTAGCGAGTAGCACTTTTTTTCGAATATCTTGCAAAGTACGCATTCTATAGAGTTTATTAAGAGAATAGAAGTACTTAGAATAAGGTTTTGAATACTTTTTGTATAAAAAAATCTTGAAATTCTATAATTTGAACGCTCATACGTATAAGAAAATCGTGTAGTGGCCACACCTCATTATTTGTAAATATCTCGAAAATTATGCATTCTATATGGATTTATCGAAAATATTAAAGTATTTAGAGCTCGAGTTAAAAAGATTTCCAAAATTCGGACCGGAAGTAAGACTTTTATTCATAGGTTTATTTTATTAAGAAATACAGAATTTAAAGTTGAATTTGAAATAACTTATGTATACAAATTTCGCAATGTACATACGTGTAAGAAATTCGTGTGGTACCCACACATCATTTCGTTTATTATTATTATTATTATTTATTTTACAAAGTTACATTGAACTCAACGACTACACGGAAAATATGATGAAGCTGATTAAGAAAACATCAACAATATGAAAAAATGACATTGTTTTGTTACCACAGCATGTTTGTTAACGCAAAACATAATAAAACCGTATATATCGGCAAACATTTGCCGACAGCAAACATGCGATTTTTTTTTATTTAACGAATTCGGAGAGAACGTTTACTAAATATGCATATAGATTGTTGATAACGAATAATAACAATAGCAAGATAATACAAGTTGTAAGCGATTGGAAAGCGAAATGACCCAATAAAAATATTTATTAAATGATGGGTAGTACCTACATAGATAACATACACATATTGAACATTTTAACCACAGGACCATTTAATATTATAATTCTTATCTACAGCAACGATAACGCTGCGATCTATTTTAATACAATAATAATAGGTATACGAGTATGTATATTGGTCGGCACTGTTTATATCCGAACTTTCCAACCTCTGAAGATTATGTGCGATGTTTTGACGCCGGCCATGACATCTACTGTACGTTTTAATGTCAGTCAACATTATCATGTCTGGCTGTGTGAATCTACTCTTCCATGGTGGGTGTTGAGATCAATATGTAAAGCATACTTAACTCAAATATCAACTACAGTACAAATGGTAATAAAAAGTAATAAAACATTGAATGGTCTTTAACGTAATACTGAATGGGTTGAATTACTTTTATTTTTTTATCGAAAATACCAGTGCTTGAAAATAATAGTAATTTTGGTAATACGGAAATTTTATGAAAAAATAAAATCACTTTCACCGTAAATTAAAAAAATTATTTCAAATGTATTCTTCTGGAAATAAATCTCCCTAAAGCATTTTAATTAACGTGGCGGCTAAATGTCCACTGACGGTTTTGCCCACATAAACTGAGACATCCGCCGGCCGGCGGAATCTCTCCGATCCTACTAACGTCGGCGGCAAGTTACTATACTATATGGAAATTTCGCCGTTATCGTGACAATTATGATCATAACTTAGTTTTATTTATTATTTTGCGTTTAAACTTGCTTATTTATTAAAATCGGCAAATACGCGTGACAAAAATTCTATTTTAAATTATTTTATGAGTAATTAACAACTATGAAATATGTGTTCTTTATATTTGACGTATAATTTATGTTTCAAGCTTTCAAAATAAGTGGTGTAATTCGTAGTAAATGGATTTATTACGATACATTTACAAAAATTATAAATAGTATATATTTTTTGTGAAGTAATAAAACGAGTATTTTTTAATACAAAAGTAAGTATTAGAAAAAGTATACGTCACAAACCTATCTAATATATAAAATTCTCGTGTCACGGTGTTTGTCACAAAACTCCTCCGAAACGGCTTGACCGATTCTTATGAAATTTTGTGTGTATATTCAGCATGTCTGAGAATAGGACGTAAACTATTGTTTATACCCCTAAGTGATAAGGTTGGTCCACACCAAAAATTTTTTTCTTGCTTTTTGGACAAAATGTTGTATTTTATTTTTTTTATGATTCGGCATTAAAAATACATACAATCCCAAATTTTCACCCTTCTACCACCAACCCCTATTTTTTAATAGCGATATTAGTACTTTAATAATTTTTTACTCTCGGCGGTCGATAATTGATCAGTTTCCACTCGAGCAGTTATTTCCGCCAGGCCTCTACCGGTGTCACTTCTCACCCCGTAAACAGCACAGAGTAGGGATGATACCGAAGCCGGTCTCCTGTCTTTCTCACACAATAAGCTTTCTCTCACTCACTAAAGTTTAGCGCATAAACCGTTTTCGGTCATTATTATTGATTGTGCGTCTATCGTAGCAGTGACGCTTATTCTTATCATTTTACTTTCTAAGTGCGACTCTCACATTAAGTATATTCTCATCAAGACCAAACGATGTCTGTTTGTGGCTTAGATTCACACGGACAATTATATGTGGCATGTTCTCGCGTGGGTAAACCATCCAGTTTGTTTGTGTTGGCTAAAGATGGACCCAATAAAAATATCGTACACTCCATTGCACTAAGAGACTGATATAGTTTTTTTTTAATTATCGTTATTTGTGATAGAGATGTAATTAGAACTTTATTAGTTAAGATAATAAAAATACAATGAATTCAAAAAATGAATGTTTGGTGTTTCGTTATTTTTATAGGCCGTCATCGTTCACAGCGCTCCATGCCTCTTTCAGTCATATACCACATCCCACACATTTAAAATAAGTTACTTATTTTTTATTAGACTATAACAAAACATCACTAGAAATAATTTATATGGCAAAACAACGTTTGCAGGGTCAGCTAGTAATTATATAATATCTACAAACATGTTATTTATACTATTCCATAACTTTTTTATACGTAAGTACGCTTCCAATTTTTTATATAAAAATTGTCCCATATTAAGTTTTAAATAATTTTATTTTCATAATAAATCTGTGAATAAAGTGATACTATTAACTTAAAGAAAAGATGTACCGGGAAGTACACTGGTCTAACATATACAAGTTAAGGAAAATTGAAACATCTTTCACTTTACTTGCAATACCATCTATGTAACTTTCAAATAAAGGTAACGAATAATAATTCTTAAATGATAGTTTATGAGAGTGTGGTAAAGGTATTGTAAAATGTTCTCATAAATTGTCCTTTGCTCTTTTTTATTTACACCTCGTACTTTCCAACTGTATAAAACACATTTTTATGCGGATGATGCACAGCTTTATCGTTCGTTCTCGACGAGTAATGGGAACAGCCATGTTACAACACCAAAGATCTTCACAAAACACTTTGCTGAGGTGGCTTTCGGAAGTGTTCTCCGAAAGACCCTCAGATCATCAATGATTAATCCTATAACATAGAGGATTAATCAATGATGAACTGAGGGTTTTCGAAGAAACACTTCCTAAAGCGCAACCCAGCAAAGACTTTTGTGAAGATCTTTGGTGGGTGTCATGCGTTGAAACGGTTGGATGATGATTCCAACAGAGTTCGATTTTGATCGTATTTAGAAAGTACAAAAATCCTGAGTGCATCGGAATTTTAAGGCTTGCCGAAAATCATAGAAGGGAGTTACTGACTTTAAACAGAGAACAAAAAGAGGATTACGGATGTTGCTGTGAAGGTATTATGCCTGTTTTATATATTTATACCTATCTTCAAAGGCCAAATATTACAGAATAACCTATAATTCAAAATTTACTAGAATTGATGTTATATAATATTACTTTGGTTATTTTGTTTATGTTAATTTTGGAAGAGATAATAGTTTAACAAGAAAAATAATATTTATACTTAAAATTTGTAATTTTTATAATAGGTCGAATTTGAAGATAAACATTCCTTTTATGACAACTAAAAAATATCCAGAATAACCGTCAATTTATTTGAAACAATTATAATAATAATTCCTTCAGTACTTTCGTTATTTTTACTGTTAAATCGTATTTGATTGAAAGATATTTATTAAATAACTTACCTATTTTTGAATTCTGTGTTATTATTGGTTACCTCCATAACCGTAGTATAATTAGTTGTATTTCGTGTCACATATATCAATGCACAATCGGTTTAATATTTTTATGTAGAGTCTCATATTACAGTGTGATCAAATTAAATTATTATAATACCCATGTACTTTGGGGAATGCTTTAAATAGTTAATTAAAAGAAATACTAATTCAATGTAGCAGTAATTCTTGGAGAGTAAGTGCTCTCACACAAGGTTTATTCATATACGAAAAATTTTTTCGTATATGTATACTTGCGTGAAATACTAATTCATTTAAATTTTATAGTTTAATCATTTTTATATCTTATATACAGGGTTAGTACAAATAATAGGCTTATTCTAACATAATTGCATATATTATTAATATATTATTTCACCAGTAAGGGTTTATATTAATATAGTCACTGTATTATAAACCGAATTATCAGTAAATGAATTTAATACTATTATTATTAAATGAGAACAGAATTCAAATTCTATAATAAAAATATTTTAATTATGTACATAACTGACATTGTCTCTATTTCTGTTTACAAGTAATATGCCCAAAGTAACCCAACATAATATACTATTTATATAATACACCAAAGGTAGATATTTTCTAATCTGCATGCAATCTGTCATGCAGATTCACACGCACATTAATAAATAAAACTAGGTTATGATCATGACCGTTACGATAACTGCATGTAGTGTAGTAACATACGCCAACCGGTAGAAATCGGCAAAACAAACACGACTATTCCGCCGGGTCTGCACAAAACACTGCCTTTGTCAGCGAATCCTCTACTACCATCATAAAAATACCACCGGCCGGCGGAACTCTCATTTATAGGGACAAGACCGCCGGCAGACATTTACCCACAGCGTTTAAGTTAAATATTAATTATTTTTCAATATATTTATTCATAAAAAATGACGAATTTTCGCTATTTTCTTTAATTCTACAGAGTATTTCTGGGTATATTGTAAATACTATTTACAAAGAGAAGAATGGAAAGAAATTATTCACAAATGTAAATTTTTCACCCTAAATTTGAACTTATTGACTCCACACCCAAGTAAAACACACAGCAATATGTGTTTTTGTATTTTTTTAAAATCAAAATAGCGTATAGAAAATTATTATCAAAAACATAAACCCTAACTCATAATAGCCCGTACGAATGGGTTAGTATGTTAGAGCATGACAATTTTCTATCGCAGACACGTTTCATCATTTAAAAGCGAAATTGGTATATAGTATATTGTATAACAAATTAACCAGTCAGGCTTTATGTGCTTTGTCGATCTAACTAAAGCCTTCGACAGAGTCAGACTGAACATTAAACAAGTTCCAAACAACTTAATAGAAATCATCAAACAATTCAATTTCCTTACATCTATTCACATACTAATCCCAACAAGTATCAGACAAGCCGACTTGTAAAGTCTTCTGCTTGCTATTCAATACAATAACGAACTAATGACAAGAAAGATTAAAATTATATAATGATAATCATAATTACTAATAGTATGGTATAAGTATAAACAATTGTGAAATAAAAAATGTGTAAAGAAGATATTAATATCTTGATTGAATCGGCCGTTACTTGCTGGAACTCCATAATAATTAAGGTTGAAGTAAAAATAATTTACAACTAATTTCCAGTATACTGGAAATTAGTTGTAAATTATTTTTACTTCAACCTTAATTATTAATATCTTCACCTCCAGGAGAGTTTAAATAGTGTCACGCAAAGGTACCTCAATGAATATTGTGAAACACAAATTACATAACCTGTAAAGTTATTATTTTATATGACATATGTCTATATTGTAACTTATCCAATTCTTGGTAGTAAGTAAATAGACATTTTAGATAAATATTTGTTTTAATCGTCTTATAAAGTGAGTTAAAAAGCGATCTGACTACGATCGGTATTTTAGATAATGTGATGTTAATACTTATAGTAATTTAATTCTGAAAACTTATAAGACTCTTATCAGAAAGTCAGTGTGTCGTGGTCGTCTTATGAATTTAGTGCATCTACTACATGCATGTGCTTATTTAGGACGATATGTAATTAAATACTTAAGTGTGCTTAAATGGTGGTAGTAGAAGAAAACACTATTTATGGTAAAAGAATGAGGTTAGGTTATTTATTATCTTTTTCTATATAATCCATATTATAATCCATATCATAATCCATATTATGAACAAACGATTATTATAACAAACAATAAAAGTTTGTATTTTAAAAGGAGATTAAATATTAGTATAAATTAATTTGACAGATTGTATACCTATACCTATCTATTATGTAAACAACAATTTATTCGTACAGTATAGATCTTCTTCAGAGATAGAATTGTCTGTTTATTTCTCTATACTCTTCTAACATAATTTCTTTTAGTAGAGACCTCGATATTTCCATCGTAGAAGATTTAACCTGGTACTGGATACAATTATTAACTTTTCCTACGTTAATAATTCATATTTATTACATTTTAGCTTTTAATTTCTGTCTATATTAGCAAGTAATAAATTAAATATTCTGGAGGAAGCAAACATTTGTACGTGTATCTTACAATTGCTCTTCCAAGCGTCCCTTTTCATAAAAAATCATATTTCTGTTATTTTTTAAATTCATGGATATCTATTTTATAATTATTAGACGCCGTTGATGATATTTGTTGATATACATACATTGTATGGTTAGTTGTATATATACACCCAGTCAGTCCTTTTAGCATAAAATGTTATTTCACTATTATTAAAATACTTATTACTCTACATGCAAATTTAAAATTACTTAATTATAAATACATGTTACTCTGAACTTAATGATACCAAAATTAAGTAAATTTAATGAATTATATAATAGGATTTATATACTGAAAATTATACTTTTATACCTTCTTGGTTTCTACTACTAGATACTAATCGGAAGACTTTTTCTTTATCACGGGTGCCCTTAATGGGTCAACCAATTGCATTGGTACTACGTGATCATTTTGACCTGTCCTGAGTTGGCCATACTGATTTTAATATGGGAACACAGTGTAATTGGCAAGCCTTTTTATTTATTTTTGTGGTTAGGTTTGCTATTTAAAATTTTCCTGTAATAAACGTCAATCAAATAGCGTTAGTTAGTAAGTTGAATTATATGAAAGATCTTTTTAGAAATATAGTAATTGCACTTTATTATTTATCATAAACAATAATAAATACGTTACAACTTTATTACTGTAAAACATAATCCCATAATTATGTCTGAAAATGAATACATTTTATAAAGTTGTTCGAAATGTCCACCGTTATTCTCAATGCATAAATTGACACCGTCTTCTCATATTATTGTACACATTGTGGAGCGTTTCCGGTGTAATATTTTGCAATTCTATTGTAATTGCATCTTCAAGTTCATCAAGATTATGCAGTCTGTTCAGAAACACTTTATTTTTTAGATGGCCAAAGAGAAAAAAGTCCAGTAGGGTTAAATCACGAGAATTGGCTGGTCATTGATTTCGACCAATAAATCGGTCACCATAGTATCCTTGCAAATAATAGCTTGTTGCGCAGTATATGCAGTTGCCCCATCTTGTTGGATGTACCCCAGGTTTAATTCATCTTTGTGAAGACTATTTATGAAGGGTTCCAATATTTGTTCTAAGTATCGTATTGCATTAATTGTGTCATGCAAAGAAATTGGTTCAATAATCCGTCTTTTTGACATTGCAACCCAAACACCAACTTTGATAGAATGGAGACTATTTTCAACAAAAACATGTGGATTCTCTGTTGACCAGGTATGGTAACTTTGAGAGTTGATATACCCCGACAAATGGATCCAACCTTCGTCCAAAAATAAAATGCAATTCAAGTCTTCTTCATGTAATATTCCATTAAACCAGTTGCAATAATTCAATCTCTGCTCAAAGTGATTGCCCCGTCAATGTTGTAGTACACACTCTTGTAAGTTTCAGTGCCTTATGAGTACTTCCGTAGGAAATACCTACAATTTAAATACATAATGCTGTATAACAAATTATGTTTAAGTTAATTAGATCTCTTTACCAGTTTGAGCAGACAGCTTTCGTACAGATTTTATGGGACTAACTTCCATTCGTTGCCTAATATCTGCGACCACATCTTCAGTTAAAACAGTTGGTGCTTTTTCAGATTTATATTTACAAACACTCCCCGTTTCTTTAAACCTTTCAATCACCCTATTGCGATGAAAAGTGAATGTGTCCAAGTTTATTTCCATTTTCCGATACAAATTGCTGAAAACACAATCCCAATGAATATTTCCATAATCTATTCTATTGCAATGTTCCACTGCGAAAGTGCGACTGTACGATAAAAGCAAACTGTTGTATCTGGTTGTATCGTAAAAGGCACGGTATACGAGGTATATTGTCTTGAAATAGACAGAAAAGCGACAATAAAACAATGAAAATGCGAAAGTTCAAGACACTTCAATACATTATGGTTTTGAGATTTGACATGTAAATATAGTATGGACAATTCACGGAAGTAAATATATCCTAGTGTTTGATAATGCAGGGACTTTTTTGTTGCCAACCCAAGACAGTTCAAAATAATCTCTTTGTATTTGTTTGTACGTTAATATTTGCTAATTTAATACCAAACTACACTTAAAATGATACCTACGTTTTCTTTAACACTATTTATTTGTTTTCTTATATATACTATTTGCAATTATAAATATTTAGTAATCAAAAATATATATCAATTCCACGTTCATCTTTGTAAAAGTTATAAATCATAGCTGAAAGGTATTTCATATTCAACTAATGAAATCCAAGTTCTTACACACTGATTGTATCCCAGTTTTAAATAACATTGTCTTCAGGTATGATAAAATGGTTCGATACAGTTGATGGAGAGAACATGAATAATTCCTTCGTCTGTAGAAGTCGAATATTTGTTATTGTAAATCTATTTCCGTTTTTCCCAGTCAATACGTATAAAAGACATATCCGAATATGAACACTTAATTAAAAGAAACTTCGATAAGAAATGCGAATACAAATAAAATTAAATTATATTATATGATTGAACAACAGCATTAATGTACCAATCCTATTAAATTTAAATATATTGAAGTTATATTTTAATTCTAATTTGATTTTATATTATATATTAATAAGTATCACATCTTGACAGCATGTCAAGCCATATTAAAGGTATGTATTATAACATGATCCTACAGTAATACCACATCATTAGCAATGTTGGTAAAATTAGATGGTAACTTCTAATATAAAAAATGTTTTTAAATATCGCCCGTCAGCATAGGAAATAAAAATTTTTGAAAAACTTTTTAAAATTATGGATTTTATACATAAACGATAGCATTGCTCTTCGTCCCAAAAAAATAGGACGGATCGAATTATAAACAAAATAACTTTGCGAGATGTAACAGTGGTTGAATAGAAGTGACGCCCATATAAAGATACAGAGTGCGTTAACTTGAAAATGTACATATAAAATATTTTGTTTAAAATTTTATTTTTTTGTTTAAATAGGATTATTATTTGTTTGTGTTTTTGTGTATAAATAAGTGCTTACTATAACAAAGGATTACAGTGTTTTAAGGTGGATTTATTGGAAATTGAAACCACGTCTGACAATATGAGGTATTTATTATAATTTTTGAATCTTTAAATTACAGCACAATTAACATGATAACTTATACCGCATGTGTCAAATATCATTAGGCATAGGAAATCAAGGTATATGTATACGTATGCACGAGGTATACGTCGCCAACATTGGGACGGACAGTAGGTTTAGTATTGCCATACATATACATACGTATACATCGTACATACGTATACGTATACATTTCCCTATGCCTAATGATATTTGACACAACCTGTTTTTTTTTTGAAAATTATGTTCTTTTATCGGAGATAATTAATGGCATTTTTGATAACTATTTTATATGTAATTGTTTCGGACAGACATACAATAAACCAATTGATGATACGTACTATGAGCGTCTGTGCAATCAATAAACGTTTTTCTGTATACCGAGATTGCTACGATAAAGCGTGATTCATATAAGCACACAAAAATAGTACAAGTTATTGGCAAGTGATGGTGTGAAAAAGATATATGCTAATGGTTTCATTAAACATTCCAGGGAGTTGAGATCTAATTTACCGATATGCTTGAACCAGGGATGAAACATTTACGCTAGTATGTGCGAACAGCTTGGGTGACTGAAGTATTAACACTTCGGCCAAGGCTTGTTGGTTTATTAACTTATATTTTAAAATAAATTATTCAATATTTAGAAAATCATATTCGTTGGAGTTCTATGATTATTTATAATAATTAAAATATTATTTTATGCATTAATGTTGTTGTTCTAAGAGATTAGTTTTAAGATGTGTATAAGCCATTTATTAATGTATATTTATTCAGAAATTATATTTGAGTTATAAGTAAGAATCTACACACAGGGTGAATATTTTTCATCTTTTACAATAAATAATAACTGCTCTTATGAAGTATTTTTCTCTTTTTTATACAATAAATTTGTTATTATGAATTACATGTTTCATTTTATTTTTAACTAAACAATTTAAACAAAGGAATTTTGTGAATTGTGTGTTCTGCAACTGAGAGCAAGAGTCCAGGACAAAAATTTTATTGATGCAAGGTAAGATAATGATTAAACAATTAGAAATGTGGATGTGCGTAAACCATTGCGAACTTACTAAAATGCATATATATTTGTGTAGCTCGGTTAAATATCTTTATTTATATATTTTTATATATTTGAAAAATATTCATTATCGTTAGCATCAGAGCAGAATTTATTTTAATTAGATTTTTACATACTTTGCTTCCCAAGCTAATTTACTCTGTAGATGTTTCTTTTAAAATCATTATTGTGTGATTCTTATAATTAATAGTACTTTGTACAGGGAGAATTAGACTCAGTCTATTCCCTTATACCGCATGTGTCAAATATCATTAGGTATAGGGATTCAATGTTTACGTGCGATCTATACGTATGAATGTAATACGTGGCAACGTGGTACCCTTATTGTCCGTCACCAATGCCGACAACAACCGACATCACAACGATATTCTCCGAGCCCGACCCAGATTTTACATTCAATGTTTAGTTGGGAACACGTTGTGGTCCCTGGCCGTCTTATTAACGGGAAACATCAAATGGCCTCCGAGATCTACTGATCTCTCTCCAAATGATTTTTTTTGTGGGGATATTTAAAAAATATTGTTTATACCCATGAAGCTGGTAGAGCAGAAAAATAGTTGTCTTGAGAGAAAAAATAATTGAGGCTGCTAATTCAGTAACTGCTCACATGTTAGAAAACGTAAGAGTAAATTTCTACGACCGCCTAGGGCAATGTCTTGCTGTGCAGGGAGGAATACTTTTTTATTTATTTTATTAGGGTTATTTTATAATGGTTGTTTTTTAGTTTTATTAGAATTACGCTTTTGTTTGTGTCATGCAGCGTGAACGCAGCTTCATAATTCTCTGAATTTACTGAAAGGAAAAAGAAAAACAAATCCTTGCAACTCGTAAATATTATTTCTGAACGCATGAGAAACATCCGAGTCGGTGGTCCAATGGTTACTGCTAACTTGTATTGCGAACATGTGTATCGGTTGTCGCGCCGCTGGCATTGGAAAGGAAAATAGGGGTACCACGTTGCCACATATTGCATGGATTGATCGCCTATGGCTAATGAAAATTGACACATGCGGTATACATATTACTACATATCATTTGTAACATAATTATATTACGATTACACGACATTTGCTGCTTTAAATAAATGAAAAATCATTTCTGTACTACCCGTACTTGGCATCATTATGATTCCACAGTTTTCCTGCAAGTTATACGTCACATATTAATCGTGTTAATAATTAAAACCCAGTTCATTTATATCTGTCGTAATTTACATATATTCGGAATGATAACATCGACGTTTGGAGTGAATCATTTTGTAACGGTAGGCCCTGTATATAATGAATAAAATATAAATATAATATAACATCCAAAATATTTATATTAAGGTAAATAATGAATCAACACAGATCAGGAAACATGTATTATTCATTTATTTGTATTAAATTATTATATTCCTATTTAAAATGTTCCTATATAAATTCTGTATATGTAAAAGAGAAATAATGCGTAGGTATATCGGTGTAAAAACATAAGTGGCGACAATGATATCGGCGCTAGCCAGGAAGTTATGCGACATCAATAAGAAACCGTTTGTGTGCAACCGACACGTAGAACCTTGAATGTGATGAAGAAATGTAAAGCACATAGGTGGCTCGGGGAATTCCCTGGAAGAATGCGGCGTGGCGTGATTTTAAGCAAGGAGTAGGCAGAAAGACGTTCCCTAGTCAGCGCATGAAGTGGTTCGCAGGCCGTGTTAAGTAGAATAACACCAGACCGCACCCAACAAAAGGGAACGCTTCTCACAGGCTAACAATGCGTATAAGAATATAGAAATTCTACGCATTAGTAATAAGTAATTAGTTAAAAGTGATAAAAAAGCCTAGTGAGAAAACAGTTACAAGTTTTAATAAAACAAATAGTGGGGCCAAGTGAAGTAAAAGTTCTATTAAATCACGTGTGTGCCGTAGCTCCAGACAAAGAAGACGACGATTTCAGTCTGCCCGTGAAAACACTGTTTCCAGCGTCATTGCAGCGTATAAGGTACCCAACATTGTTTGAATTAAAGGCCTCTGTCATGCATGCAATTTGGTAAATACTAAATTAGAATCTAGTAAAAATCACGAGATATGATTTATATAAGGCAACATTGTTGAATCAGTTTATTATATTTGCCCATGTTATAATTGACGAGTAATTTGTATTGTGTTGTACTATTTGAATTGTGTTGTTTCTATAACCTTTGCTTGTAACCTGATTTGTGTTGATAGTGTTTTTAATCAATATATTAATAATGTTTAAATATTCTTTTGCGTGTTATTTGTCTACCTTACTATAGGAAATTTGAAATATAAAATAGAAGTAATAGTACGTGCCGAACAATTTACTTTAGTGTTTTAATACCTGAACCGACCTGAAATTAAGAGTTTTTGTGCGAAACCGAACCATTTAACTGAGCTAAATTACGCGGAGCATTCAATAAGTCATTTTATTTATTTGAGTCATTTTACTTATATTCTTTAAATTTATATTATTATTGCTGAACACCCTACTTTGGGGCATTTTATTCATTTTAATTATATTTTAAAAACAATTACTATTACAATTTACAGAACAGACATTTGAGGGGTGAGAACTCATTAAACAGTCATAATCAAAGAGACAATTGAATATTTTTAACATTAACTTTATCGGTAGTATGAATTGTGTCTAAACACATTACATTAATTAAAAATGTGATTTTTTGAACTTTATAATTTGTTTTAATTTATTGATTATTTGTGCCGCTCATATATAAATTAAATTATTTCAAACTGATACTTAGGTTTGTTTTTCTCTTTATCAATAATACGATTTTGAGATTATCTAAAATAAGTTTACAAAATGATTTTAGTAATGAAGCAATTTACTTTCTTACATAACATTTACTGATATACCTACACTGAGAGAAATAAAATTTTCAGTCAACCAATTTTTAGTTGACTCAATAGTTTTCGGTGTTGAGTCAACTAGAAATTGGTTGACTGAACATTTATTTCTCTCAGTGTATGTATCTGCACTATTTATGTATATTTCTAGCAATATGTACTTGTTCATATTCAATTTATGCATTATTTTATTAATTAGGTACTTTCGTGATTTCGACCAATGTTATTTTCCATTGCAACTTGCTTGATATTGTCGTTACCAGTGTTAACCATTGTGATTATAGTAGACATTGAATTATGTCCTGTAGCTTCTGAGAATGTTTACCATCCTGCGCTATCTATATGACTTCTATCACTAGTAAACTCATTGCATTTGACGCGACTACCAATCCCTAGATATAATTTTTGTATGCTAAGCTATATGAATTTTTACAATCGTTTATTTTCAAATGAATTATGGGGTTTGTAAAGATATAGTGCAATTAAGGATTATATTAAATTATTTTTTGACACATAAGATATATCACATTCTTGACGAATATGCTATAATATACACTACTTCATGCATGATTTACTAAGAATTAAATAAATAATCTTAAACTAAAAACTGGCACCCGAACTGACAAACCGTAAATAAAACTTACTTCTGCTATGAGATTAGATTAATGAGGATAATTTTGAAAAATTAGATAAATGATACATAGAAAGCCTTTTCAAATGTGATATTCTTAATGACTGATATGGTATTTCAGCAAAAGAAGCAGCGAATCAAAATCGCGCCAAAATGGTACATACTTTTAAGAGATATCTTTACGTTGCGCAGATTAATATATGATAATGATTTTCACATACCAAAAACTTATTTTGTTTCTTTTTTTATTCTCTTTCATTTTTGTTAAGTATGTTCTATATCTATTCTTTGTAATTTCTGAGATAATCACTATAGTAGCAATTAGCGGTCAATTAAAGAACTACGAGCGCTGTTGTTCTATGCACCAAAATATTCGTTCAACCAATGGAAGGCAGGAATGGCGCCCGACTTCCTTAGTCAACTGTCAAACAAGTAAATGTTAAATCCAACTATCCCAAAAGAAACAATTTTACAGAATGAAGAGCATCGCATTTCAATTTTTTAATTCCGGCAATGTCCAGATGCAGTATTTCATTTTTGACACTGTTGGTTAACATCGAAATAAAATAAAGGTTATGTTTACTGACATATTTGAAGATGTCTTCAAAAAGTTTTGAAAATTCCTCCGTAGAAAGCGAAGATACTCTCCTCCATTAACATTTTCATCAAAGTAGTAAGGTGCAATTATGTAACTACCCACTATTCCTCCCCACAGTTTTAATGACCAACGATTTTAAAAGTTTAAAGGTGTGATAAACTGGGAGGGTTTTATGTGTTATAATAACGGAAATTGTTACGATGAACGTATTCACTTTAATAGAAGGTGGCTTCGTTGGTAAACAACAAAAAATTGAGAAAGCCAGAATAATTTATCTGCTGCCAATTGACAAAACTATAAGCGATTTTGAAAATTTCTTTCATCTAACCCAGTGTATGAATATGCTACGGGTGATATTCATATTTCCTAATTATTCTGGATTCTCAAATTTGACTTATATCTAACTGTCGACTAATTTTCGTAGTACTTGTATAGAGGTGTTCGGCTACACTCGCAAGTACCGTAAACGTCTTATCCTCGCCAGTTATTGCTTTTTCCGCTCTTTCTTTTATATTCAGTACTTTCTGTTCACTCAAACCGTCCCTTTATACTCTCGAAGGTTTCAGGCTTCGGTTGATTTCTATCAGGGACCGTTGTGCATAAAGTCTGGATGTTAGCAAAGAGTTTCTTTCAGATTCACCCAAAACGTCAATCATATCTATTAACTCTTCATAATAATAACTCATTTGGATGATAACTAATAGCGATGCTTTTATAAGTTTGACATAAATTATGTATACCGACTTTCTTTAACAGTTGTCCCAGGCAGTCAGCCGCATTCCAGCCTTTATTGGACGAATATTTGGGTGCATAGAACAGCGGCCGTATATCTTTAATTGACCGCTAATTGCTCCTATAGTGATTATTTGAAAAAGTACAAAAGATAGGTATAGGACATTGTTAACGAAAATGAAAGAGAATAAAAAAAGGAACAAAATGCCTCAATAAAATACTGGGTGTTCCATTTAAAAAAAATAAGTTTTTGGTATATGAAAATTTCAGGAAGTAGGCTTTGAAAAAACAAAGTTTTTTGAGGTATTGTCGAGTGCAACTTTACCAAATGATGCAGAATTTTCTTGACTACAAGCACCACCAAAGTTAATGTTTTTACTTTTAGAAACAATGTGAAAATGATTTTTTTCTGAACACTTATTTTGGTCAAATATTTTCAAAAAAAATTAATAAATCAAAAACTATTGGCTCAATTTTGAAAAAGAAAAAACAGTTGAACAGACAATTTAAAGCAGTACAAGAAAATCCAAAAATATATAGGGTGAGTCATTTAAAAAAATTAAGTCCCGTGCATTTCCGGTTCAACCGGAAGTGCGTCAGAGCTTAAAGTATTTTTAGAATATGCGCCACAAGCAACCATGGATCCTCCACTAATTGTTTTTTCTTTTATTTAAAACACAAAAGAGCAATCGAAGAAGCGGCTACTAATGACTCACCCTGTATATTCTATAATTAAATAATAGGAACAGGCGACTAAAATCTTCTAAAACATACATAATACTAAACTCCGTCTAGTGGTAAAACCAGAATCAACTATAAAAATACAAATTCTTATCAATTTACAGAAGGTATTATAACCACATTTCTTAAACTCACCATAATTTGTGTTCTTTCTTACGTCTATGAAAGTACGCACGCAATTCTTTATATAGTTGCATGATTTTTGTGTTTTCTAAGTGTTTTGTATTTACTCGATTGTTTCATGAGTGACGTTGGGATTTTTGCGTACTTATGTCGTTCGTTAAGACACTGTTTGGTTTGGCCAATTTATATTTTATCACAATCATCACAAATAATATTAAAAATGCAGGCTACGTTAGAGCAAAACAATTACCCTAGAATATTTATTAACAGAATTACTAAACAGCGATTATATAGAATAGATATTGAGTCACAAAGAAGAGAAAATCTAGAACGTCAATCACCATGAAATGTTACTTACATACCGGTTCCATATGTTGTAGTGCTATCTGAAAAATTAAACAATACTATAAAACCATATGACTAATTTGGCTTATCAAAACAATAACAGTTAATTCTAATTCAAAGCGATCACATGTGATATATGGCATCCCATGCAATGATTGTGATGAAATATATATTGGCCAAACCAAAAATTGATTTAATGGACGATTAATTAGACATAAAAAACGCAAAAAAACCAACGTCATTTAAGAAACACAGAGATAAAATGAAACATAATTTCGATTTCGCCAATATTAAAATACTTAACACGGAAAAAAAACAATAAAGCCAGAAACAGCCTAGAGTTGATCAAAATAAAACGGAACAATGCGATGAGTGATGGCGCAGAAATTGAGGGCTTTTCTAAAATCTATTTTCCTATTTTATAACATATTCGCAGGCGGTATATCAAATTATATGGTGTTGGATTGAACAAAAAACAAGAAAAGGTAATCACAGGATAAAGAACAGCGTATTAAAAATAATATACACATCTCGACACAACAATATTGTATCAATCTGAACACGTGTTTTGGTTAAATATTTTCAAAAAAAATTAATAACTCAAAAACTATTGGCTAAATTTTGAAAAATGAAAGACAGTTGAACAGGCAATTTAAAGCAGTACAAGAAAATCCAAAAATATATAGGGTGAGTCATTTAAAAAAAATAAGTTCTGTGCATTTCCGGTGAAACCGGAAGTGCGTCAGAGCTTAAAGTATTTTTACAATATGCGCCAGAAACATCCATGGATCCTCCACTAATTTCTTTTTTTTTTATTTAAAACACAAAAGAGCAATCGAAGAAGCGGCTACTAATGACTCACCCTGTATATATATATATATATATATATATATATATATCAGAAAAACAAAAATATTGGGTATAATCCGCTGTAGAGCAACCGTAGGCACGTGTTTCTGACTAATTGGTCGTCATCAGTACGGTGTAGCCAAGGAATAAGGTGGGATAACCTTGGAGATGTAAGCTAAACGGAAGACCATCAGGTGACAGACCACCATTTGCAGCTATATATATATATATATATATAGATATCAAGTGGCTTTCAGTCAACTGACTAATGTATTGAAAAACGTTTCGTTACTGCTTACCGCAGAATGATGGGTTTAGTTAATTAGTAAATAATACACAGTTTCATATGTATGTGACGTTTCGATCGTATTTCACGATCTTCATCAGACCTTTAATTAAAAGAAAAAAAAACCAGGATATACAATATCGTCCAACATTACGTCATTTATCGACTTACACTAACAAGTACTGCTTAAGAAAAAACGTCCAACAAAGAACACATTACAAAAATTACTCCACCACAGTTACACCCATAACATATTAAAATGTAGTATAAAATTTTAAATATATATATATATATATATAAAATAAATAAAATATATATATATATATATATATATATATATATATATGTGAGAAGTTTCTTGAATTATATGTGTTTAGCATATACGTTAAACACATATAAATATTAATTATATATATATATATATATATATATGTATATTGAAAAATTGAAAATCTTCTTGGTAGTAGTGGCATAAAATTTCATTTTATGCCACTACTACCAAGAAGATTTTCAATTTTTCAATACATTTGTATAATTGGCAAAGAATTGTAATATATTTTATATATGTATATATATGTGGTTATTTTTCCTTGCCGTGTAGAATATAAATTATGATATTTTTCTTTATGGGAATTTTCGGCATTACATATTAAAAACTATTTTCGTAGAATAAAATTTGTGTTTATTTTACGTTTCCACATATTATTTTTGTCTTCTTCGGAAATATAAAAAATCTTATAATTGCGGGAATATTATTCGGTTGTAAAACCTTGTTGGTGGTGTTTTTTCCCTATTTTTTTTTCCATAATTTTCACTTATCACTAAGCAACAATAGTTTTCATTATATTCAAGATTTTATTTATTCTCATTTTTATTGTTGATTTACAAATTTTTGGAAATAAAAAGGCTATCCGCACTGAATGCTGTTTAAGTTGGAATTTCCTTTTTTTGATTTATCTTACATGGGTCTCGGATAGCACGCAGGTTGACATTAGTTTTCCTCATGGCGACGTTAGTTGTTGTCTTCAAATTTGAGGATCTTCTAGCTGAAGCTACAAATGGGAGTCTGTCACCTGATGGTCTTCCATATAGCTTACGTCTCCAAGGTTATCCCACCTTATTCCTTGGCTACACCGTACTGATGACGACCAATAGTCAGAAACACGTGTCTACGGTTGCTCTACAGCAGACTTTACCCGTTATTATTCCCTTTCTTGTTATTCTATGTATCCGCGTTATTTCCTTTTTTTTTGATATATATATATATATCATAGATATACAGTGTGTTTCACTTTGATACTTGAAAAATCAGTATTTTTTAATGGAACATCCGATTTAATTTTTTCTTTTTTAAAATATATTGCACTTAAAAAGCTCTACACAGTGATGTGCATTTTTTTGATTTAGGCCCTTTGCATGGCCTGCTGTGGTATTAAATGTAACACCAAAAATGGCAAAATCGTATTAGGAATTTTTTTAACAGAAAAACTATTTATGCAATCGATTTAGCCATGCTTCGAAACCCTTAGTACCAAGTTTCAAAGTCGCATCTTATACAGAGTGTTTATAATTTAGGTGCAAACTTCGAAAAATACCAATATTTGGGAGCACCCTGTATTAACAGAATAAAATATTTTCGAGATTTTCTTCTTTCGATGGAGGTGTAAGTACTATGGCTTTGAAATTATACTCTTTTTATTGGCCTAGTTAATACAGGGTATTCGTAATAAAAAATCAAATTTAAGGAAAAATCGATTTTTTTCGTTTTTATTTACTGAACATAACAAACTACAAAATAACAAAATATCTTTAAATTTTCGAGTTTTCTATTACCCCTCCTTCAACTTGAATACATATTTCTAACCTTCTTTGGCAATGATTTATTACGTTCGCGAGTTCCTGATGAGAAATTAACTCGCACTCTTCTGTTATCCTCCGCTTAAGTTCTTCCACATTATTGGGTCTTGTACGGAAAACATTTTCTTTAAGTTTCCGCCAAAGATAAAAATCGAGTGGCGTCAAATCTGGCGATCTCGGAGGCCACTTAATTTCTTGACTATAGCGCCCAATCCACTTTCTGGGAAATTTTTGATCAAGCCAGTTGTTAATTATTGCTGCAGTATGGACGGGTGCACCGTCCATTTGAAATATCATGTCGGCACGTCTAGCAATTGGCAGTTCTTCTAAGGCATCCCAGAAATTCGTATTTAGAAAATTCAAAAAATTTTGGGCCTTCAAGTTATGTTGAAAAAAAGGGACCAATTATTTGTTTATCAAAAATTCCGCACCATACATTAATTTTCTCAGAATATTGCCTTTTACAGTGAATAACCCAGTGAGGGTTTACTTCCGACCAGAATCTACAATTTTGTGAAGATACAACCCCGTTTGTGGTGAAGGTTGCCTCATCCGAAAATAAAATTTTATTTAGGAAATTGTGGTCATTTAGATAATGTCCTTGACACCACAGAGCGTATTCCATTCGAGAATTTTCATCACCATTTTCTAAAGTGTGTAGGAATTTTGGTTTGTAAGCAACCTTTTTATTTTTCTTAAGACATCGCCAAACTTTGCTGGAAGGTATATTAGTGTTTCGCGAAATTTGTCTAACGCTAGTTTTAGGGTTGTGCCGAATTTGATTTAAAACAATGTTTTCTCTGTTCTCAATTAAATTGTTTCCCCTTTTATTTGTGGAAATAACATTACCAGTTCTATCGAAAAGAGAATTAATATTTGCTACAGTTTGAAAACTCACTGGTTCTAGTTCTTGATGTCTCCTGTTAAATTCTTCTGCAGCTTGTTTATAAGTTTTTGCATTGTCACCAACTAGTCTTATTATTTCAACTTTTTGCTGTAAAGTTAGTTTATTTCTAACCATTTTTACACAACTTTAATGGTACACACAATAACGTTTTAAGCAATATAACAGCAAGTGTCAAATTGTTTGAAGTTTGATACATTTTTGTTTTCAAGGCCTGCTTCACTAGCGTTAGACAAATTTCGCGAAATACCTTCCACCAAAGTGTGTCGATGTCTCAACAAAAAATTCTGTTCGGATGTAAACCCTAACTGGATTATTCATTTTAAAAAACAATATTATGAGAAAATTAATGTAAGGTGCGGAATTTATGATAAGCAAATCACTTGTCATTTTTTCTTCCAACATAATTAAATAATTAATGTCCTCAACTTAAGCAGAGAATAACAGAAGAATGCATGACTAGCACTAAAATATTTTATCTTATTTATTTTTACTTATTTTGTAGTTTTTTGTTATGTTCAGTTAAATTTCTTTTACTAAAAATAAAAACGAAAAAAATCGATTTTTCCTTAAATTTGATTTTTTATTACGAATACCCTGTATTAACTAGGCCAATAAAAAGAGTATAATTTCAAAGCCATAGTACTTACACCTCCATCGAAAGAAGAAATCTCGAAAATATTTTATTCTGTTAATACAGGGTGCTCCCAAACATTGGTATTTTTCGAAGTTTGCACCTAAATTATAAACACTCTGTATAAGATGCGACTTTGAAACTTGGTACTAAGGGTTTCGAAGCATTGCTAAATCGATTGCATAAATAGTTTTTTTGTTAAAAAAATGCCTAGTACGATTTTGCCAATTTTGGGGTTACATTTAATACCACAGCAGGCCATGCAAAGGGCCTAAATCAAAAAAATTCGCATCACTGTGTAGAGCTTTTTAAGTGCAATATATTTTAAAAAAGAAAAAATTAAATCGGATGTTCCATTAAAAAATACTGATTTTTCAAGTATCAAAGTGAAACACACTGTATATGTATATAAGTAATATAATTAATATTATTGTAATACATACTTAAAACACTTTATATTTATAGAACTTTTGATGAAGACAAGGAATTAAATTTGTCGCAACGTTGAGGTATTAGTTTTTATTCTACATCAAAGCCTCATAACCAAGAAATTATACCAATACATATTTGAAACATGAATGAAAACATCTTTTTTTAAATACATCGTGTATATTTAAGGCGTTGTCGAACAATATATGGATTTCTATTGATTTGACTTTAAATAAATATAAAATTCTTGAAGAAAAAAATTAATGGAAAACTGTAATAACATTGAATATGGCAAAGCTGTCATTTTCTTAATTTATCGATTATTCATTATAACTTTTTACTTTAGGGGAACGTTGTGAAATGGGAAACTGAAAATGAAAATGTATCATTTCCCTGCTTAATGAACTTTTCGTAATCAGCGACTTAATTGAAAATTAATTAAATTTAAAAACCTTTGTGATAATTGCTGTCGGTGTAAATCTTCATTATAAATTCATTAATAATTTAAGTGTATTCTTGATAAAACTAATTACGATATATATGATTTGTATACTGAGGTAACAATATTCATCAAGCGTGCGTCCAGAAATCAAGACTTGTTTCAAAAGTAATTTAGAGGTACGTAAGTGCGTAATCGTGTTAAGTTGTAATAATTGAAACACGTTTGCTGTTAAAACAAAAATCGAGGTTTAAAAGGTGTGGGCTTTAAACCATTATAACATACTGAATAAAATGATATTTAACGCAATGATTTAGTTCATGATTATTTCATAAAGAAAGATAGCTTTATATATGCGAATAAATTTGCAGATTAATTTAAAAATATATACAGCACTCTCTTTAACTGCACGCAGAATGAACATGTGCATATCTAATAATCTTTACATACATATACATTTCAACCGTATATCTAAAGATGAAGTTTGACAGTATTAAAAGATTCCTTCCAACAGTTTGAGAAAAAAGCGAATACTATTCTCTGAAATCTATCGAATTATCATACTATTGCCATTTTGAGTACCTCCGCTAAAATTTTTGAAAATACTGTTACTCAAGAATTGTTTTTTTAATTAAAAATATAATGTGTTCACCTCACACAGGTTTTATGGAGAAAAGATCTTCTGTATGAAACGTAGCAATATTTACTCAATTCGGGGCTAAAGGGATGGATGATAGACTACAAGTAGACTCCATTTGCACTGATTTAGCCAAAGCAAAAGACAGAAAAGCTCACACTGCAATGTTTTACCTTCCAAATTAAAAAGTGTTGGATTTAATCTTAGTATCCGAGCGACAAGCCTCAGAGTTTTTTTAGAGAATATAGTTCCACTGCGTATATAACTGCTTCTGAATTACCGCAAAGCTCCAATTTAGATCCACTAATCTTCACGATTTTCATTGACGATATTATTGACGAAGTTGAGTGCAATAAACTGCTTTTTGCTAACGATTTGAAGAAATATCGGTGTATTACCTTTCGATATATGAATCGATATAAATGATGGTCATCAGCCATGCCTAGAAAATACAGAATTGGTGCGCAAAAACAGCTTTTCGGAATTCAGTTAAATGTAAAGGTATTGCCTTCACGTTTGTAGCATATCTAAGCAAGTTAGACAAGCTTTGTAATTTGTCATTTGTAACTCCAAAGCCAGGATATTAAACACCTTATATATTTTACTGAATAGGACGAAATTGGAATATGCTATCTTTATCTGATAAATTGGAGTATGCTAGCCTTATTTGGAATTTGCATTACTCATAAACGTCCAGTAGAGGTAGTACAGAGAGGTTTTGTCGTTTAAAATATATGGTGCTTATCGTCATAGATGTTGTGGTTACTCTTTACTGCTTTGAGATTCCTTTATTTTTCTTTAGATGCTTCTACAGAAACCTTACCATGCTAAGCTGATACATAATAGGTTTGAATCACCAAGATTATTATCATCCCTTAACTCCCGGGTTTCATAATACTTTGTCCATCCATGTTTAGCTTTTCGTCTTCCATTTCCCAGAACCAACGTCATGATTAGATCCCCTATTTTAGGAATGCTCTTTAACTCTAAATCAGTTTCCACCAGCGCAGATATTCATTTTGATTATCCTTCATATTTCCAACAATTGACTTATGATTGCCTCATTGAAGTCGCATTATATTATTCAAAAGTATCGCCTTTTTTTTCTGTATACAGCTGAAGTCGAGTTTCAGATGACCTATAAACATTTGCTACAATTTTTTGATTAATAGTAGAAACTGTACATGTCTCTATATTTTTCATGTCAGAAAATGATTTCAATCTTTTTCCCATCAAACACAGGTCACATTTCTAATTTCAATTTTAAATGCGTTATTTCTGTTGAAAAGTAAATTCATGTGTTTGTAATTAGTATTTTCTCTTTTAACAGACTGTTTAACACATAACACTTGCAATATCATCAATTGCTGATGAATGTTTAAGTTTTTCGTTTAATAATTATAAAATTTAGTGAAAATTAATTTAAAGCATGTTTTTTCGATTACTTTTATAATACCGGCCACAAACACAAGAATGTAGTATTTTTAAATAGTAAATTTTTAGTACCTTTCATTTCCATGTATACATACATTCTGTTTTGTTTAATTTTTCTACGAATTTTTATTTCCAGCAAATGAAATATAATATGTTAAATTGAAATAATACAGTGGTATATTTATTAAATGAGCACCTTTAGTTGTACTTTCATAAGAATTTCTCAAAATTGTACAATCATTTTCAAAGAAAAATAACCATATATCTAAAACTGTTGAAAATCGACTAACATAAATTCATGTTATTTTAATCAATTTTCAAAAGTATTTCATAAAATATAACACTCCTTACAAATCAAACTATTTTTAGATTTAGATCATGAGCTGCATGATTATCTATAAGTTTTGTTTTAAAAGTTTTTGGCGATCAATATTATTAGATAATGTAATATATTTTGTCGCTTCGCTGGGGTATATCATAGTATATTATTTAAAACACTTTGATAATGTTGCATGTATTTAAAATCATTTGAGAGATTTTTATATATATATATATATATATATATATATATATATATATATTAGTAGTAATAGTTATATTATCAAAATTATCAAACATGTATTTTTTCTGTTTTTTGGGTTTTCATTTAATTCTGAAATTAAGAAAACGCAGAATACATATATCTACAAACTGTTGTGAAACGTGGTATTGCCTCTCACGGTTTAATATTGTACTGTCGAAAAAACGAATAACAGAACTCCATTTGGTTGACATGTTATTTTATTATGAAGTATGATGTATAGGGCACAACCCCCAGAAAAAGAAATCCTTTTTTTCCCTTTTTAATATGGAGCCACGTGAAAGTTGCTGGAAGGAATAACATAAAATATTTTAGATGTTAATCGTTAGCTGAAGTTTTCAGCAACAAAAAATGGGTTTAGTTGAAAAGGGGAGCAAAAAAGGTTATTCGTATATGTTCGCATTATTCGCAAAGTTTGTATTTTTCAGATAACTTCACTAATATGCAGAAAATAATTTCCCTCTTTTTTTAGTATAAAAACATGTAATGTATTACACAAGAATAGATACGACATAAACTTATACATACTTTTATATTAACAAATAATATGATCTTTTTAAACTCACTAGTACAACATGCACCGCGTACTTTGAATTTCAATAAAATTTAGTTTTAACTAAGTTTTTGGACAATAAAAATCCTATAGTTAAACATCATTAAGCAATAAAAAGGTGGTTTGCAGGCAGAATAATGAAGTCTTTCTACTCCGATCTTATAATACCATTTATCGTATATGCTTCCATGATGCTAAGCGATCTTTTAAATACATTGTGATTTCATGCGCTTTAGTCACGGGATGCACTTAGAAACGGGCTAACTTAGGAAGTTATTCCTAAGTTTTTAATTTCAAAAATCAATTGAAATCCAATCAAGTTGGTTGACATTGTCATCAATCTGTCAAAATAAATCGACACGACGCGGCAACAGACAAGTAATTTTGTATTATTTTCATTATTTGCTGTTCTAGAAAAAAAATGTAGTATAGTATGAAGTACGTTTTATAAACTTGTAAGTAACTGGTTTTAATAATAATAATAATATTTACAGGACAAAATTATTTATAAGAGTGCAGTACAATAGCAAATATAATAATAATAACATAAAGTCTTAAATACTAAATAAAATTATATCTATCTATACACAAACACATATATATAAAAATAATAATAACAATAAAGAAACAAAAATTAAATTAAATTGATGTGAAAATGCTACATATAAAGAAATGCAAAAGCGAGAGTAAGTGACAAACATTATAGATACGATTGAAACTGAAATCAGTATTACAATTGATTCCGAAAGTGATTAACTGTGTCATTAAATATGTCCTCATACAGAGTATTCCCTAATCGTGACATATTGTATAACGGTGAATGTAAGAGAATATTTGTTCATGAAGTTGGCATAGTAAAAGTCACCGAAGAACGTGAGGATGCTCTAGGAACAAAGAAGTTAAGGCGAGATAGTAATATAAGGCGGTATCAATTTTATTGTTGACAAGCTTCCAAACAAACCGGGCGGCATGGAAGCCTCTACGTGCAGCAAGAGACTGCATGTTATGACTCTGCACAGACTACTGTGCCACGGGGAGCATAGACACTTTGTATCTTAAAACTTAAAAGAAAGATATTTTAGGAAGGACGTTGTATTTTTTCTAAACACAATTGATAGCTAATATAATTAGGAGACCAAGCAACAGAGCAATATTCAAGTTTGGTTACCACAAACGAATAATTTAAAGTCTTAAGGACAGATATCTCTGTCCTTACGACTTAAGAGATATCATCGAAGTATCTAGAGCTACAATCAGGAATCCCAAGGTTTTGGACGTAGCCAGACATGAAGACGATATATGGTCGTTGAAGGAAAGACGAGAATCAATCAATACACCTATGTCCCTGACAAGATTTACTTTAGATAGAGATCGTCCATGAATATCATAGTGAAAGACAAGACTTGACAATTTCTTGGTCAAGGTCATATAACAACATTTAGGAATATTCAGAACCAACGTATTGTCAATGCATCACTGGTAAAGAACATCAACAACAATTTTTACAATAATAGTGAATCATCGTGCGAAGAAATATTGGAGTAAATTTTCAAATCATCAGCTTAGCACAAAACAGGGGAAATCAGAGAGGTTAATAGATCATCAATGAAAAGAATAAAAAGAAGTAAACCCAAGTTAGATCGCTGTGTTACATACGAGCCAGATATGTAGGTACTAGACGCATAACCAGAATAAAAAACATAATTGACCCAATTGTCCAAGTAGAACTGCATCAAATGTATGAACGAAGAGCTCATTCCAAAGGAAGACAATTTTCTAAATAGAATTCCATGATCAACCATTTCAAAAGCACTAGAAAAGTCAGTGTACATGACATCAACTTGGTTACGACCATCCAAACGCTCTGATATATATTGTGTAAGCGTGACTAGGTTCGTCGCTGTAGACCTACCACGTAAGAAACCATGTCGATATGGAGATATATATATATGAGCGAACATTGTTATAAATCGCTAAATTACTATTTCGAAGATTTTTGCAAAATTTGATAGAATGGCAATGGGTCTATAGTTGTGAACTTATTGTGGATCATTTCTTCAAGTATGGGACATATTCGAGCACGCTTCCAGATAGGAAAAACATGCGTTTTTATAGGTAAGTTGAGTAAGTGGGCTAAAGGTTTACAAAGAATATGCCTAGCATCCCTAACCAAGAAACTCGGGATTAGATCATCTCCCGCTGTCGTGTTTTGCTGCATAAGTGCCATAATTTCGAGCATGTCTTGATCTGAGACAGAATGCAGTGAGATGTAGCCAAAGTAACATTTACATCAGTACAATTATAGTCATAACTAATTACGAAAGAGTTTGGAAAGTGGTCAGCAAATCCATCCACAATATCCTGAGGCGAATTTAAAAGACAATGGCTGTATACTATATTACTAGGAATTCTTGAGGTTCCTTGTTTTGAACGAATATAATTGAACACTTCTTTAGAATTGGTTTTAATAGTTTTACTAAACGCTCCCTCCGCTACGCTTTGCACGTGATTAATAAAACTCGTGACTTAAATGAGGTTTATAGAACTTGATACATAATATACTATTATTAACAACCGGACTAAAAGGCACCAAAAGAACAGAAACAAGCACTTAAAAGGCATACTTTCTTTAGTGAGGCATAAAAACCAGATAAACTGCAAAAAAATTACTGCACCTAACTAATAAAATAACATTTTATTTTCATCAAAAATACATTTTTAAACCAAACTTCTATAAAAAAATAACTTTTTTTGTCAAAATTTTATGCATTCTTAAGTGCCTTTTACTACAGTCTTTAACTATTATAGATTAGCTAATAATAAAGAAAAGACACAGAATTAATAAAAATACCGATGATTACTTGTAAATGTTCTGTTTCCAGAATTAAATAAAAATGTATGTGCAGAAAATGTTCTTTCACTTTAGTTTTTAATATAAAAAACGAAAGAATATTATTGCAGCAGTTGAACTACAACGTCCAAAATTTTAAAACTTACCCATAATTTGTACATATTATTACTCTTGTAATAAATAGTAAAAAAAAAACGCATGCAATTTGGCAATTAGAAAATACGAAAGCCCAGCTATATATAGTGGAGACACGGTAATAAAATAGGGAAGCAAATTATCCAAAGAAGACTATCAATCTGAAGCACCTTATTAATTGCCCAAAACGTTCAAGTGTTCAGGCTTCTTAACTCCGTTCCAACGTGAAAAAAATAACTATATTACCGTCATTCAACAAACACCATAATTTTATGAATGAAGAAATTTAAATATAATAATTTCTACTACTTATTTTCCAAGGAATTATTTCTGAAAATGTTGTTCTTTGTGCAATATTAAATGAGATTTATATTTTAATATTCACAAACAAGTAAAATAACATTTATTTTACTAGTAACACTACAAGTGCTGTTAAATTTGCTCTGATGTTCCCCTTAAATTATGAAATGAATCAATTCTCTGTTCATACTTCAGTTTGCAGCAGACGTAACTTTTCTTATAACGGTAAAATTTCTCGACAGCTCGAAAGCAATCTTCTTGAAAATGCAATTGGATTTTTCTTTTACATCTTATTGAATTTATAAAGTGCAAACACAAACTCTTCAGATTTTTATAAATTAAATTTTATTTCATGTATATACTCCCATCTCAGATTTCTTTCTTAAACTGCTTAAAAGAAAATCAATATCTTGAGTTAACATTTTTTATTTTAAATATATCAGCTATGCGTGATGTAGCGAACTACGACACCATTATCATATTGAAAACAGGTAAATATTGAACATTTGTATAGTATCATATTAAAATTCAATTTAAGCAACTAGTTTAATAATAACAATTCAATTGCTATAGTAATTTTACACATAATATTATTTTTTTAATTGGTTAAAAATAAAAATATTGTGAAGCAAAATGTTTATCTCGATGATTAAAACAAAAGTTAATTTGCAAAAATACATTGGAGAGTAGAGATGTTTTCTGAAAAAAGCAATCATCCAGAAGGAACATTATAAAAGAGTGATACCATCCATTGTTTGTGATATTATCAAACCATTATATTCAAAGGTGTCAAAAATCTAAAAAAAAAACACGATAGGATTAATACATACTGTGTTGGATTATCGATGGATTATCGACAGCAGATGGCCATTTTTTCCAAACCAATGAATTTCAGGTAGATAGAGACGTAAATAAGAAAGCATCCTCAAGAAGATTTTCAAGATAAATTCTAATTCTGATAGATATTTTATGATATATATATATAATCAATAGAGGAATTATTGCGGATACATAAAATAAAAAAGAAAAAGTGAATATTGGGTAAATTCCGCTGTAGTGCAACCGTAGACACGTGTTTCTGACTAATTGGTTGTCATCAGTACGGTGTAGCCAAGGAATAAGATGATAACCTTGGAGATGTACGCATACACGGAAGACCATCAGGTGATAGACTGCCATTTGCAGCTTGAGTTAGAAGATCTTCGGTTTTGAAGACAACAACTAACTAGTCTGTCACCTGATAGTCTTCCGTGGTTAAGCATATGGCACGATCAACTAAAGCTGTTACAACATTTCTCTTGTAACAGAGTGGCACACTAGCTTTATAATTGATATATCGTCCAGATGATGTAGGTTTACTGTACCACTTAGTTTTAATTTTGTTATTGTTTTTGATTACAGTTAGATCAAGAAAATTTATAGTATTATCTTTTTCTACTACAATAGTAAATTTGAATTTCGACTTAAAAGAATTAAAAACATTTAATATATAACCTATTTTATTCTCTGGTATCAATGTAAGGCAATCATCCACATATTTTTAAAAAAGGTTGGCTTGAAATTTAAATCTTTTAACACTAATTCCTCAACACACTAATTTGTGTATACCAATTGTTATTATATTGGAAATATATTGTAGACAATGTTAATTCAATAGCTTCTATAAAGTCTTCTATGGGCAAATTAGTATAATTTTGAATATCATTCCATTTCTTTTTAATTACTTCCCTTGCCAAGTCTAGGGAAATATTAGTATATAGAGATATAACATCTAAGGAAATTAGTATGTCCTCATTATTAATGTTTATTGAATCTAGAAATTGTTTAAACTCAAAAGAATTTTTAATATAACAATCATTTTTACCTGTTATGTTTGATAGTATGTTTGCTAAGAATTTTGAAAGATTGAAGAATGGACTCTAAATACATGATATAATAGGTCTTAATGGCACATTAGGTTTATGTAATTTAGGAAAACCATATATTTTGGGAGATTGCGCATTGTGAATTTTGAAACTTTTCGCAATTGAGGGAGAAATCAAATTTTTATTTTCTCATTTACTTATTAGGTTGTTATTAACTTTTTGATATTTATTGGTAGGATTGTTTTTTAATATTGCATATGTGTTTTCATCATTAAGTAAATGTTCCATTTTTAGTTCATAGTCCGTTTTTTTCATTATTACTGTTTTGCTGCTTTTATCAGCATTAAGCACAATTAAATTACTACATATTTTCTTTTAAATAATTCTGTGTTTTTTTAATATCTTTTCGCGAAGGAAAGTCAACACACTGTTTGTGTGGATTACTTGATTGTTTATAATTTAAAATTACATTACACATTTTTGATCTTATATGGTTTTTTTCATTTTCATTTTTATTTTCTATGTATGATTCTACGTTTGAGATAATTGAATCTATTGGCAAATTATCTTTCTCTGAACATTCAATAGTATGTTTTGGTCCTAAACTTAAAGTGTTTATAACATTCTCAGAAATTGTACATCCAGACAAATTCTCCAACCAAACTGTTTCTTTATTTAGAAATGGATCATTAGAAATTATTTGATGGTTTAGATTTTTTTTTATTTTGGATTGCTTTAATTTTATTTTGTTGTTTTGTTTTCCATTTATTAAATACAAACTCATATTTAATTTTTGACATTAATATGATTTTATTGTAAAATTTTAAGTTTATTTCTTTTTTTAATTCTTTAAATTGAAAATCTAATTTTAAAAAAAATAGGTCTGATGAAGATTTTGAAAAATAAATCGAAACGTCACATTACATCGAATTAATGTGTTTTATTTAACTATTAACCCAGAATTCTGTTTTTAAAACAGTAAATTTTCATTTTTCTATATATGTATATAATATATGTATTGAAATTTTGAAATTCTTAGCTAAATATGCAAGAAATGTAATTAAACTAATCTGTGACCATGACCTGGTGATTAAAATTGTAAATTAATAAAAACAAGAAAATGGGTGTGCTTAAAACCACACAGCAGAAGTGTAAACTTCATCAAGGCGAGGTTAATAATACGAAATACACGCGTATAATATTCAGTAACGTATTAAATAAAACGTATTCGCACATTTATTACATTTACACATGTACACACGCGTATAATATTCAGTAACGTATTATACGACTGATGCGTCATGCTCTCCCATGTAACGGTCGGTTGGACTTATGCATATATATATATATATATATATAAATAGACGATATGAATACTCGCTTACGATCCCCGCGCTTGGTCTAATGGTAAACTGCCGGCCTCTCACCCAGGCGGTTCCGGTTCACATCTGCTCTGGGACATGATTTATTTATTGATTTAAATTTCAATTTAATTGAAATTAAATACCTCTATATGATATATTTATCTTGTTCCCTTAGTCGACTCGAGCCGACATTACCCGAACGAGCGTTACATATCCGAGCGTGACGGTCAGTCTTGTTCAGTGCCTACAATCAGCGCAACGCGCCCAAAGAAGTTTACACCTCAAAAATTACAGTTAGGAAAGCAAATCATTTAAGTAGTAATGACAAATAAGTGACAAAACATGAATGTGTAATTAAATGTGAAAATGTCAGCCTTTGGATGTAGAGAGCTCCTACTTTCACCACCAATTAATACTGATTTATGTGTCATATAACGATCAAGGAGAAGCCACAATAGTTATTTACGAAACAAGTGCGGGAAGACTATTTTTCCGCATGAGCGCACATTGTAAGCACGAGCGACCGCAGGAAGCGAGTGCTTTTAATTGCGCGAATGCGTGGAAGATATCTTCACGCAAGTGGTTTGTACAATATTTTTTGTACGAACATTAAATTAAAAAAATATTATTGATTAATGTCATTGGTATCATACCTAACCTAAGATAGATTACCTAATTAATTTAAGCATTTCATGTACGTAACTATTACCCACATTTCCCTAAAATTAAGTTATTTTATTCTTACACATGGCAAACATGAGGTATTTATTCTTATACTTATAAATTTATAGTACATTTATTGCATTTTTTGGTTTAAATACAAACAATTCCGAACTGCCAATATGAATGTCGATGTGGTACAAATAGATGACGCGTGAATCTTGCTTAAGATGTCGCTTAAAATATCGTCAAATAGATGGCGCCACAATTTTTTTCGAAGAATGTTTAATTATTACTCCTATTTCCCCAACTTTTAGTGAAGAATAGTGGAGGGAAGTAGTAGTTTATAGACTAAATTTTATTACTACCAAGTTAGATTTTTTTTAATGTCCCAATGTGCCAGTGTTTTTTTCAATTTTTACAGTCGCCTCAACCGGGAAAACGTATTTCCCAGTCGAGCTACACAAGCGCCAAATGTCACTTTACAGGCGGTGAGTACAAAAAGTTATTCAAAGCGTGTTATTATTGTGTTTTCGGTTGCCAAGACGACCGTAGTTGTTTTGTCGTCATTATTACCAGTATCACACGGTCACTCGTCTGCTGTGCTATTTCCCTTTCAGTGTCCCTATAAGGGAGGTAATAATGTTCGCATGTAGGATGTGATTTAATAACAAAAATTACTAAGTAGATATCATCAAAAAGTATTTACTTAGCAGTAACGAAATATGTATTGTCAAATTAACTAAAATAGGCACAAATTTAAGAGAATGATAAATGCGAAAAGAGTTAATATTATACAGAAGGAAATGAAGATAACGTCCTCAAAGGCGATATAGAGTAAATAAAAATACATAAAAAAGCCTTCAAGATGTTCCTTGCAATAGTGGATGAAACGTCGGCATTTTCGTCTAACATGACACTACACACTACATTGGCAGGTCAGTTTGAAATTGCTTTCTCATCAAAATTTATATTGTGTGAACGAATTGATCCACAACCTCATTTTAGATTTTATCTAGAAACAAACCGAAACTCTTCTGGTATTATTTAAATATTTTTCAAATATTTCCTTTTCGTTGATTTCATATTCATCCTTAATTACAAACATGTTAAATTTCAGTATTAATAAAAACACATAACATAAAGTTTACCCAATTTTATACGTTCCTGGATATGTAAATTGACTTGTTTTCTTTTTGAAGGCCATATTAATATAGGCAAAAGAATAATTTACATATGTTGCAGATTTTCGAACGAAAACAGGGTATACGTTATTACACACTACGACCCTTTATTATTACAAGGAATTAGAATTGCTTTAATAATAAAACAAATCAAGCCAAGTTTCGCTTATCTAATATCAAGGGGGAAGGTTTTGCGAGCCGTATAACAACAGATGTGTGCTGAAATGGGGTTAATTGAAACTTAATATTGGTAATACGTTCGTTCGCTGTTTGAAGAGTAAAACCGATAATTCAACTCCATAGATTGTGGTCAACGGATGTACTAATTTTGAACGTGGATGATAGGAATTAAATGAACACAATCCGACAGATTACTATTTCCATAAATTATCCTCTAACCCTCCTTTGCGCCACGATAATTGTTAATGCCCTTTGGTATATAATATTGATAAATGCAATTTATTACCTATGCTAATTAATGACTATGGAGCTTTAATACGGAGAACTTCCGGCAGAGTTTGCATACGTTACCATGTTCTTGTTCAAACTATAGCAGCAATCATATGCAGAAATACATTAATGAAGTCGTATCGGGAGTAATATGGATTTCTCGAGTTTGATTCGCGATTACAAATTTAATTTAATAAATTATCTGCATATCGTCGCCCTAAAGTCAAAACCTCGAATCTCGGTTTTTGGCAATTTTGAGATACGAGGAGTTCTGATGGAATTTGTTGTTATGCATAAGTAGCAAAAGCTTCTATGTCGATATCAGCAAAATTGCGTATGTGCCACCTAAATACCAAATACTCGTATCTCGTTATGAAGTACAAAACCTCGTATCTCAATGAGTTGTGAACACGTGTGTAGTTTATCCTTGTTTTCTCATGAAATTCAAGTGAAATATTAGATTTTTTCTTTAAGTAATAGTACCTTATAAAATGGTGAGTACATATTTTCCATTATTTTGTTGCTAATCTCAATAGTACTTGTTAGTGTACAGAAATATTCAGTAAATCACTTGCTTTTTCGAGGTTATGTTTAATTATTTTTGAAATAGTAGATGTTGGAACAGTTATGATAGCATAACGATAGACTAGATACTATTCTTAATTAAATAGCCACACAAGAACACAGTCAAAGTTATTTTAATCAAGGTTTTCAAAATTTATTTCGAGATGCGTGGTTTTTGCATTTACAAAAGTAGTGAGAGTTACGAGGTTAAAAATCTCGACATTTTATTGTTGTTAATAGCGAAGGGAACTTTAACATGTGTTCTATATAGGTACAAAGTACGTGGCGTTAAAATCAGCTTATACCACACACCACCACTTATTTATAAGCTACAGGCAAGGGAAATGCATTGCACTGTTCAATGTGTAGCTCATCATACCTTTGAAAGAATTCGAGTAAAGTTGCTGCTTACCTGGTTTAGCAGATCCTAAGGATTACACTAGATATTGTCTACTGCGCAGTTCAGCAACACTGTTGATTGATGCTGGAGACGACGTAACCAATTTGAAAATTTTCGGAGGATGGCAGTCTACAAGTTTAACGCAAGGTTACAATTGCAGATTCACTTCAAAATGAACTTCATAATTCGAATAAAATACGATGAAAGGAAACAACCGATTCTGCTAGCGCTTCTAGTTCAGGGCTTAAAATTAATCTTTCCCAAATAAGTGTTTCATCATATCCCAATGAAAATGTGGATTGTAGAGCAGTTTTAAAATTATTACCTAGTATAAATATTTCAAATGTTCAACACATAAATTTCACATTTTAATATTTCTTGCAGAAATTACATTGCATTAAAGTGATAGTAATTATACTATTCTGGTTTTTACTGTCGTGGTTCAGGGAAATTCTGTTTCCTGATCCAAAAATTTTCAGAAAGTGGCAAAATATGGATGATTTAAGAAAACATATAATAACACACTTTGACAAAATATGTGTGCTCTATTTGATATATTTAGCTTACGAAGCATTATTGTTTTATGTTTATAGTATATTGAAGAAATTATTACATGACTCATAAAAATTAGTACATTCTATTTATATTAGCTTACGAACTTTATATAATCTAATAAATTTGTACATCTAAACCTAAAATGATTTCTTTCGGGGGCCTTCAGCATGGATCTATTAACAGAATTCAATAGTTAAAATTCATTCTATTTCAAAAGTAGCTGTAAGCAGAAAAAATTATGGAAAGTTTACTGGGTTCATTATAGGTGCATGTTTTTTGACTACTGATTACAAACTACACACCATAACAACAAGATATAAAAAAGTAAGGTGGTAAGTAAGTTTTTGTACTCACCGCCTTTAAAGTGACATTTGGCGTATGTGTAGCTCGACTGGAAAATACGTTTTCCAGGTTGAGGCGACTGTAAAAATTGACAAAAACACTGGCACTTTGGGACATTAAAAAAAAAATCTAACTTGATAGTAATAAAATTTAGTCTATAAAATACTACTTCCCTCCACTATTCTTCACTAAAAGTTGGGGAAATAGGCATAATAATTAAAAATTCTTCCAAAAAAATTGTGGCGCCATCTATTTGACGACATTTTAAGCGACATCTTAAGCAAGATTCAAGCCCCATCTATTTGAACCACATCGACATTCATAATAGGATTGTTCCAACATACAGTTCTGAACGGTTCTAGAACTAGTGCGCATGTCATTTAAGAAAAAGACTGTTCGGACCATGCAGTTCTGGAACTACAAATTCTGAGAACTAGTAGTTCAATGTTCGGTCTTTTAGAACGCGTAATTCAAGAACCGTTCTGAATTACGAGTTCTTCTAGAACTGCATGGTCCGAACAGTCATTTTTTAAATGACATGCGAGAAAACGCAATAAATGTACTATAAATTTATAAATATAAGAATAAATACCTCATGTTTGCCATGTGTAAGAATATAATAACTTAATTTTAGGGAAAGGTGAGTAATAGTTACGTACATGAAATGTTTAAATTAATTAGGTAATCTATCTTAGGTTAGGTATGATACCAATGACATTAATCAATAATATTTTTTAATTTAATGTTCGTACAAAAAATATTGTACAAACCACTTGCGTGAAGACATCTTCCACGCATTCGCGCAATTAAAAGCACTCGCTTCCTGCGGTCGCTCGTGCTTACAATGTGCGCTCATGCGGGAAAATAGCCTTCCCGCACTTGGTTCGTAAATAACTATTACATATCGTAGTATAATTAAGAATTAGACTTAAAAGACAGATAAATAAATAAGAAAACAGTAACGTTAATTTATCTAATGTAATTTATCTCCTTTAATTTCATACAAAAGAATTTACATTCAGTTCTGATATTTTGGTAATGACCAAATTCTGTACTAAAAAATTGATAACCGAGAAGTTAATATACATAATTTCAATAAGGTATTTTATACTCATTATCTTTAATCCGTAAAAAACTGGAGAAAATATTGACTTTGCTTGTTTATCATTTATTTTAAGCTCTTTTAGGTAGCAAACCTACCATTTCTCAATTTGACGTAATTATAAATTTCATAAAGTCTGTGTTTCGTTTGGCAGACAAAGCTTTAATTTAGTTACTTTAATCCATTTCCCATATAAAAGCCATATAGGAAATACCATACGACGAACGATTTCCACTAGCTTTAGGGGAAATATACTAATGTAATTAGTATAAGTGTGTACATGTACACAAGCAAGAATTGTAACACTCCCTCATGGACATCGATCGTTGGATACGTGGTTTATAGTTATGTATACTTTTCCCTGTCGTATATAAAATTAATTGGTTGTCCTTACGATCAAAATAATAGATTATCATTTCTTTATTGTATTTAGAAACGCAAATATAAACATTGTGAATGTACTCGATTGATTTTAATATAATTATACCCCACCTTTTGGAAATATTGCTTTTTTTAACGTTATGCCGAACCACCTCATACTGTACTTTTAAATTAATTTCTTAGTATTGTTTGTACTTTAAATACATATATACTAACTTAATTTGACTCAAGGTGAGACCCATTTATCAAGACATTTTTTAAAAACCACTGTTTTGGTATCAGAGAACTTCAAAATGTGGACATCTGCAAAAATCTCGAGGTCGAAAGTTTTCATCATCACAAGACTTCCTTATAGGTACTACGTATAAGAAAGTAAAAATATATCAGTCCTATAGCGGTGCGAAACATTTAGGTGCACAACGAATTATTAAGTTGGAATAAAATTAAGCAGTATGACAGGAGAAAATTAATAAAAAAAGGAACGATAAATAATCTGTTTTATTTACAATATATTTTTTTTATTTGTGTGCACTATCTATGAGTTAGCTGGGATATTGCAATAATAATAGTCAGTCTGCACAATAAATTATATACAGGGTGTAGATAAAGTCTGGAACAAAATTAATATTTCTGTTATCTTCAGTTTGATGGAAAAACCCTGAAACAGGTCGATTTTGTTTTTATCCCGTGCACTTTATAACATCGTGAATTTAATTCTGTCGTCATCTGGTTGCGCGCGGGCGTGACGTCATTAGTTTTTTCAAATGGTAACCCGCCACATTTATTACCCCTTGTCGCTAGGTATTCCATTGTGCATGCAACGGTATAAAAAGTTTGGTACCTTACATAACAATTTTTGGGAGAAAAATGCTTTCGAATTTCAAAAAATTGAAATTTTATTTCTAATGAAAAACTAATCAAAAATTATTTTAAAAAATCAGATAAATTATAATCCGAGGTTTATCTTGGATTGTCGTCAAACAAGACACCAAAAAAAATGTCAACGGAAGTGTTCAAATTGTCCGCCATTGGCCATTTGACACTGGCCGAGACGGACGTACACGCTTTCTACGACACGTCATATTGACAGTTCATTACTTGGTGTTTGAACTTATCCATTCACAATACTTGCTCCATTGGTAGTGTTGAACGTGCATTGCGAAAATGGCGAATTTGAGCGAAAAAGAGCGGATTCAAATTCTCATTATTGTTGGTTGTGGTGATAAAATACGTACCCATGAAGAAGCCTGTCAGTTTTTCAATGCAGAAAATCCAAACCGCGCACCGATTTCGCGGTCAACGGTGAGCAAAATTGTCGCAAAATTTGCTGAAACTGGTAGTGTAAAAGACAGGGCTCGTCAAGGTCGACGAAGAATTGAGGAAGATAGAAGGGTCAATATTCTCTTGGAACTTCAGGACAACCCCCAAACTTCAACAAGGAACATTGCCAGGGATCATGCAGTCGATTTTACCACAGTAGCCAAATTGCTGAAGAAGGAAAAACTTCATCCGTACAAAATCAATCGGGTTCAGGAACTGAATGAAGATGACTTCGACCGCCGACTCGAGTTCTGTGAACAAATCATGCTACGGTGCGATGAGAATCCCGGATTTGTCGACAATGTGGTTTTTAGTGACGAAGCAACTTTTACCTTGAACGGTGAAGTGAATCGCCACAATTGTAGGTACTGGTCGGGCGAAAATCCTCGATGGGTTCGAGAGGAGCACACCCAACACCGGCAAAAAGTTAATGTATGGGCGGGAATAGTGGGAGATCGCATTGTGGGGCCTTTCTTTCTGGACAGAAATTTAAACGCTGAAACATACTTACATTTCCTAAGATTTACGCTAGTGCCAACATTGGTAGAATTATTTCCGGATGAAAACACCCCCGACAAGCCTCACCCCAGAATCTGGTTTCAACAAGATGGAGCACCTCCACATTTTGGCTGGCGTGTTCGGAGTTACCTCGACGAAATTTTCCCCGGGAGATGGATCGGACGAAGGGGAACAATTGAATGGCCTGCCCGTTCGCCAGATCTCACACCACTTGATTTTTTTCTATGGGGTCATGTGAAATCAAAGGTGTACACCAATAAGCCAAATAACTTATTGGATGATCTGAAATATCGTATCCGCGAGGAAATGCGAAATATTGGTGCAGAGACAATACGACGTGTCGTAGAAAGCGTGTACGTCCGTCTCTGCCAGTGTCAAATGGCCAAAGGCGGACAATTTGAACACTTCCGTTGACATTTTTTTGGTGTCTTGTTTGACGACAATCCAAGATAAACCTCGGATTATAATTTATCTGATTTTTTAAAATAATTTTTGATTCATTAGAAATAAAATTTTAATTTTTTGAAATTCGAAAGCATTTTTCTCCCAAAAATTGTTATGTAAGGTACCAAACTTTTTATACCGTTGCATGCACAATGGAATACCTAACGACAAGGGGTAATAAATGTGGCGGGTTACCATTTGAAAAAACTAATGACGTCACGCCCGCGCGCAACCAGATGACGACAAAATTAAATTCACGATGTTATAAAGTGCACGGGATAAAAACAAAATCGGCCTGTTTCAGGGTTTTTCCATCAAACCGAAGATAACAGAAATATTAATTTTGTTCCAGACTTTATCTACACCCTGTATAGCCTTAAGCAGGCTTATAATAAATAACATAATACATAGTCATTTAAAATAAGTAGCACGAGAATGTGAATAACTTTACAATAACGGGCACCCATTAAGGCATGTATAATAAAGCAAAGTTTAGTTATTATACAATAAGAGCTCTTCCTTTTATATATTATAGTATTGTCATGAATTGTATAAATGTTAAGAATCCCAGATTCGTCATGGAAAAGTTATCTTGGAACAATACATACTAAAAATAAAGAAACAGAATGAATTCTATGATGCTTATAAATCTTCTCATTGTTTCTTTTTAAGCAAGTTTAAAATAAATGTATTAATTCGCATTTTTGAACTGAAAACTTTTTTCTTTCTTGAAATAACACACCACTTATAGCAAGGCTTGCCACTATGGACATATATAATTAATCTCTGTACTGAAGGCATCCATAGTTCGATATATCCAGACGTACGTATTAAAAATTAAACCACTCGTAGTTTAAGACATGGGGAATACAGAAATTTATAGTCATTAAGAAAAGTTAACGCAATTTTCGCGTTAGGAAAACGTATTGATCACATTTAATTAATTATTAAACTGTCATGTTTATGAAGAAGTAGAGCAATGAATCAAGCGGAAATTGCTGATATTTCGGGCAATTTCGTTCTGACTATGCGTTTTCGAATGTAATGAAGCGCTTAGATATGTGATTCAGCAACACGTGTGCTGGGCGAAATTTAAAATGAAATCCATAAATCAATTTACGGCGACGTGGGGCTGTAACACGTACGTATGTTTTAGTCTTTGCATTGCCGTCTTATTGGCTGCCCTAAATTTATGGCAGTACGTTCCAATAACTTCAAATATATTCAGCTATAACGTATATATCCCCGGCTTATGCCTCAAGATAACAGTAAATTTAAATTATTACATTAAAGCATCGTTTATGCAATATATTTTGTTTTACGAGTTTTAATATATATATGGGTGCATAAGAACGTAAGAGAAGTATAATAAGACCAAGCCACTGCTGCGCCGGGCTAACAGCCGAATATAATCCTCAAACCAACTAAGTGGTCGGAAGGGAACTCGGGAGTCGGTGCAGCCACGCAATCATTTTCGCGTAGGCTATACACGATATAAGAGAGATACGGGAGGTGGAACATAAGTTTGAAACTGTTGTATATGCGTTTAGAGCAACATAATAATAATGGTTGTATTGCGCCTGCGCGACATCTACCATCCCCATTTATAGCATTACACAAATCAGTAGCAGTTAAGACACCAGCTCTATAACATTGTGCATCAACATTAAAGTATAATAAAACACATATGGCATTTTGAATTACCCAACATAATATGGCGCAGTCAGAAAAACGATTAGTGAAAAAACGATTAGTCAAAGAGACAGTAATTAGTGAAAAGAATAATTAGTGTTAAAAAAGAAAAAGAATGGAATATCTACAACAGCCTGAACAAATGAAAATGAAAGGTGATATCTCCAAGAATTGGATGCAATTTAAAGAAAACTGGGAACTCTACTCCGTCGCAACAGGATGTGATGAGAAAACGAAGGCAATCCAAGCTGGTACATTACTCCATTGTGCAGGTAAAGAATCGCGTGAAATTTTATCAAACCTAGAAATATCTGATATTGAGAAAAAAAATCCACAACAAATTATTGAGAAATAGATACTTATTTTAAATCGAAAGCAAATAAAAGCATCGCAAGACATCAATTTAATAACCGACAATAATCAAGTAATGAAGATTTCGACTCATTTTTAGAGATTTGAGAAATCTGTCTAAAAATTGCTAATTTGGTACAATAAAAGACGACCTATTAACTGACAGAATAGTTTATGGTATTAATTATAACAAAGTGAAAAATAGATAGTTACAAGAAACGAATTTAAACTTGGATAAAGCAATTTTAATTTGTAAATCAGCTGAAATTGCAATCAAACATTTAAAAGAATTTTCACAAAATAATAATAACGACCTTGCAGTAGGCGTAATACGAAAGAATTATAGAAAATATAACGAAGCTAGGAATTGGCCATACATGACACAACAAATAACAGATGTCGTACAGAAGTGTTTCACATATGCGAAATTTCAAAACTCAAATCAGAAAGAAACAATAATAGATAGAGAATTATCATATATACCTTGGGAGTGTATTGTAGCTGATTTATTTCATTTCAACAACCAATAGTATTTATTGATAGTAGATATGTATTTGAAATACCCTGAAGTAATCTGTTTAAAGAGTGATACGACTAGCAATAATATAATACAAACTTCAAAGCTGTTTTTGCAAGACATGGTAAACCAGACAGGTTATACACTGACAATGGTCCACAATTTGGTGTCAAGGTTGAAAACTTTCTTAAGGATTGGGAAATCCTACACAAAACTAATTCACCACACTATCCACAGTCCAATGGTTTCATTGAAAAACACGTACAGACTATTAAGAAACTCATAAAGAAGGCCTTAGAAAAAGAAAAAGACATGTACTTAGTCCTGATGGAATATAGAGCTACACCGATCAGTTCAAAATTACCATCGCCAGCGGAAATCCTATTCAATAGAAAAATAAAGACCCAAGTGCCAATTATAAACGATCTATTAGAACCAAAGGATACGCAACAGTATAGAAATGTTTTAATACAAAACCAAGAGACACAAAAGAAGTACTACAACCGACATACCAAGGATTTAAAAAAACTGAAGAAAGGAGAAAGAATTATGATAAGAACAGATGAAAAGACATGGAAACCAGGAAGAGTAATAACTGAAGAAAAAGACAAACCGAGATCTTACAGAATATGTTATGATGATAATACTAAAGAATTGAGAAGAAATAGAAAATACATTAAAGCATTTAAAAACAAAGAATTTAATAAGAGAAATCATGACTTATTTGACGAAGTGTTAGAAGAATACATGAACAGAAATCAGAACCAATCGACCAACGAAGAAACGAATATGGTAACTCATGATTTGACTAAAAACAGTGAAAATGTCATTCAACCAGAATCAAATCAAAACGAATTACAGAATTATAAGCGTAATCGTAAACCACCAACCTATTTGAAAGATTATGTGTGTTAATTGTAAGTAACATTAAAATTGGTATATGCGTTTAGAGCAACATAATAATAATGGTTGTATTGCGCCTGCGCGACATCTACCATCTCCATTTATAGCATTACACAAATCAGTAGTAGTTAAGACACCAGCTCTATAACATTGTGCATCAACATTAAAGTATAATAAAATACATATGACATTTTGAATTACCCAACATAACAGAAACCAAGGACCAAGACAGTAGATGTAATGTCTATAATTTCGTTTACTGTCCTTGAACTAATAATCAACTAACTTAAGTGGCTGTCACATTCCTTCTGTAATAAATTGCTGCCCAATGTGTGTAGTACAACGTAGATATTGCAATACCACAGTATGGCTGAGTATGGTAACAAGGGCAGTAATTTCACTCCATCAAAAATCGACAGTGGGCTTATGCGCTCAGGACCACAGCTGCAGTCCACTTGGTCCGGTTACAAGTCTTTGTTTATTCTTGTCTATTAACTTCGCCTCTCTCCGTTAACTAATGAGCAGTCGTCCGAAAAGATTAAAACTTGGTCACAGTATAAACATATCCAGTAGTCGCACTCGGTGTCGACACCTTTGATCTTTAGTAATCAACTTGTATGTGCGCGCTTTGTAATTCGCAATGTCGCATAGCGAAGATATCGGAAATTTATTTAATAAGCAGGCCCGGATCTAGCCCTATTTCAAAATAATCGGAGCCGGATTAACTAAATTTGTTAATAAATGAAAGTATTTGTTTTCCTAAACGTTGAGGGTGATCGTAAAATATCAATATTCTCAGTATAACCTAGTTGAATAATAAAATATTTGGAAATACACCAAAATTTAAAACAAGCGGCAATAACTAACATTATACCACCGGCAGCAATAAAAATGAAAAGAAGTTTTAATTTCATATCCAGGATATAAATAAATAACCCAAGCACATTGATACAAAAAAATTAATGTTATGTAGGCACCGTATTTTTGAATTTGAATCTCCCGCCTTGTGTAAGTTGGCAGAAGTGCCTACGCTTTGACAAAGCGGGATGGATAGACGTATGTAACGCGGGATATGATGTGAGGTTATATTGGTAGAGAAGAACTTTATGTATATACTGTATGACATGGAAACTGCAACACCAAGAAGGGGTGCGGATTTTTTGACCAAACGTGGTAGAAACGTATAACTAGTCAAAGGCAATAATTGATTAAAATTTCAAAGAAAAAAACAAGAGACTAACACAATTTAACATAATTTTTATTAATAATGTGTTGAACCGCCCCTATTAGTGTCACACTCCCTCACTCTTCGTGGCATTGATTCGACTAGGTGGTCGATATCCTCTTGGGGTATGGTGTCCCAAGCAACCTGTAATTCATGCCGGAGAGCTATTAGTGTCTGCGGGGGATTGGCTAAATTCATAAGTTTTCGTCCCATAATGTCCCACACATGTTCTATTGGCGAGAGGTCGGGGGATTTGGGTGGCCATGGCAAGATATTGACATGAGCCTCTTCCAAGCGATTTATAGAAATTCTCGCTACGTGGGGAGGGGCATTATCCTGCTGGAAAAGTGGGTCTTCGAGCGTTTGAAGATATGGTAGAATATGGGGTTCTACCACCTCATCAATGTAACGCTGGGCGTTCATGGTGGTTTGGATGAACACCAATTGAGACCTACTCCCATATGCTATAGCACCCCATACCATAACACCCATTGCTCGATGCACATGCCTTTCAACGGAAAACTGAATATCACGACGTTCCCCACGTCTTCGTCTGACCCTCATACGGCCATCATCCATCCCTAGACAAAATCGAGATTCATCACTGAATACCACCCTGTGCCACTCCACGTTCCAGTGCAGTCGCAATCTACACCACTCCAAACGTTGCTGTCGGTGTTGAGCCGTAAGTGGTAACACAAGATGTGGACGATAAGATTGTAAGTCGAAACCCCTAATTCGACGATAAACGGTTCGAAGGGTTACAGGACGACCAATATTACCTAACCACACGTCAGCAATTGATCTGGTACTGGAAAACCTGTCTCTTAGTGCCATTAAGCGAAGGCGGCGGTCCTGTATCTCATTAGTTCTTCTTCGGCCTCCGGTTCCTCTTTGGCGTCTTTCCTGACCTTTCCTAGTCCATGATTGATAACAGCGCATAATGGTGGATTGGTTCCGGTTAAGGCGATTTGCAATTTCCCTGTATGAAAAACCACCTTCTCGCAAACCAACAATTCGACCTCTGTCGAATTCGCTTAATTGGCGATAATTTCCACGTTGCCGCACTCTAGGCATAATAAAACTCTTTAAACACGTTAAACAAAGGTATAATAAGACAAAACCGTTGAAATTAATTTCAAACAAACAATTAATACACCACACATTAATGTCAGCGAAAACTGAATGAAGTGTCAGATGTGTCATGACCACTTGATCTATCGCAACAAAATTTTAATCAAGTATTGCTTTTGACTAGTTATACGTTTCTACCAAGTTTGGTCAAAAAATTCGCACCCATTCTTGGTGTTGCACTTTCCATGTCATGCAGCATATTGGTACAAATAAAACTGTTCTTAAGAGTGATTCTTTTACTGGTGAAAGCCCCCATCTTACAGAGTCAGAAGTGGGATATAGGATATCAAGAATATAAGTGATTAAAAGTGGTGTATTAGATTTCGCTAAAATGTCCAACGATACACCCCAAAACTCACCCGACGCCGGACAAACAGAAGCAGGCTCGCTGTCATCTATCCCTATCGAAGACCTAATTCAAGCTACCGTTCGAAGTGTAGTGTTGTACGAACAAACGAGAAAAGAAGGAAGTACTGCGCCATCGAATCAACCCAAAACACTATCATATACAAATAGTGAAATAGCTTCTATGTTGCCCCATTTTGGTGGAGAGTCCGACTGTAACATTGAGACATGGTTGCAGCGGATGGACGCTGTGTAAGCGATATATAAAGTGCCTGATACCGTCATGCAACTTATTGCTATTGGCAAACTCACAGGTAGAGTTCAGGAATGGTTCCACTCGAAAACAGAATGTGTTAATATGGAATGGCAAGTATTGAAGATGGAGCTATCGAAAATGTTTACATGCAGACAAAATAAATTAACGCTAATGAGACATTTTGAGAGTCGAAAATGGAGGAAAAACGAGAGTTTTGCTACATATTTTTATGACAAGGTGAAACCGGGTAACCTAGCAGGAGTAAAGGATCAAGACTTGGTTGAATACATCATTCATGGGTTTGAAAACTGCATTCTACAGAGTCAAGCGCGGATGAGAACATTTGAAACTGTTGAAGACCTTTTACAAGTTATGAACCGAGTGACAAAAGCAGACAGAGGACTATCTGGACTGGCAGGACACAGGAGCAGTGACAGTACTGAGAGAAATACCAATAATAGATCGGCATCAAGCTACACAAAATGTTTTAACTGTTACAAGGAAGTCCATCGAGCCACCAGCTGTCCCAAGCCAAAGAGGGAACGAGGATCATGCTTTGAGTGTGGAAAGACGACACACCGTTGGAGGGATTGTCCTGAAAGAAAGGCTGCAGGTTCACCAGCAAGAACAAGTTCCAACAATACTGCCACCAATGTGGTACAGCAACCGACATTAGCTCCATACATGGTTTCGTTTGATTATAGTATTAGGAGTAATGAAAACTGTAAGGTAATTTATAATTTATTAGGTTTAATTGATTCCGGAAGCCCAATTAGTTTGGTTAAAGCTGGATATGTTCCTTCATATGATACTAGTGATATAAATTATGAATTTACTGGAATTAACGGATCTAGATTAGAAATATTGGGCACATTTAAAGTAGAGATTTTTATAAATAAAATAGTACTATGTTAGTACTATTTTAAAATTCTTTGTTGTCCCTGATTATACTATGTCATACGGTTCTATATTGGGTAGAGACTTTTTGTCTGATCCTAATTTAAGTATAACTTTAGACAATCCTGTCATAGTCAGGAAAAGGTATTCTGAAGCTGAAAACATGAATTTTATAGATGCTATAATGCATATTGAAATGGAACAAACAGACAAAACATCTCAGACCTTAAACATATCAAATAAGGCAGACTATACAACCTCAAATATTGTTAGGGAATTGTATGATGCTGAATACGTGAGTAAGTGGGGAACAGATGTTATTAATCACAATTTCGAAATGTCAATTAAACTAAAGCACGAACAACCAATTTTCTTTCGTCCAAGGCGAATGGCATTTGCTGAGAAGGAGAAATTACGTGTAATTCTTGATAAACTTTTAAAGGATGAAATAATAAGACCAAGTAATTGTCTGTATGCTAGTCCAATTGTACTTGTGCATAAAAAGAATGGCGAAATGAGACTTTACATTGACTTTAGGGAATTAAATAAAATAACCATTAAATACAATTTTCCTACCCCTTTTATAGATGACCACCTAGATCAATTGCGAAATAAAAAATATTTTTCTAGCTTAGACTTACAAAATTCTTTCATGTGAAAATGTCTTCGGACTCTGTCAAATATACTTCATTTGTGACCCCATTGGGGCAATTCGAGTATTTAAAAATGCCTTTCGGCCTATCTTCATCGCCTAGAGTATTTCAACGTTTTACCAACCAAATTTTCGAACCACTTATTAGGCAAAATAAACTTTTGCTATATCTCGACGATTTATTAATTGCTACAGCTTCGATTGGGGAATACCTGGGGATTTTAAAAGAGGTCTTCACACTAGCTAGACAATACCAACTGAAATTTCGATTAGATAAATGTTTTTTCCTTTATAATGAGATTACTTATTTAGGATATTTAATAAATCAAGACGGTATACGACCAAGTGTCGAGAACGTGCGAAGTGTTTTAGAATATCCTTTACCCAAAACGTGTAGGGACGTACACAGATTCGTTAGTTTAGCTTTTTATTTTAGACGTTTTATACCTGAATTTTCGTTAATAGCGCGACCGCGATACGGATTAATTAAAAAACACGCGAGTTTCGAGTTCGGGCCAGAACAATATAGCGCCTTTGAACGGCTGAAGAAACATTCATCAATGCATCCTGTATTAGCAGTATATTCTCCATCTTTAGAAACGGAATTACATTGTGATGCTAGCAGCTCAGGCTTTGGTGCCGTGTTGCTACAAAAACAAGAAGATGAGATTCTTAAACCAGTATCCTATTTTAGTCACAAAACAACACCCGCCGAGTCAAAGTACCATAGTTTTGAATTGGAAACCCTTTCTGCTGTACTGGCTATAAAGAGATTTCATGTTTACCTTTCAGCGATACCTTTTAAGATAATCACAGACTGTAATAGTTTTAACTAACTTTAAGTAAACAAAATATAAATCCGCGGATAGCCCGATGGGCACTATTCTTACAAAACTACAATTATACTATTGAGCATTGACCGGGTAAGCGAATGGGTCATGTTGAAGCGTTTAGTCGGTGTCAGAATATACTTACAATTGGAACAACTAATTTTGACAGAGTATTGAGCATAAAACAAAACCCTTTATTTGCAAAATTCGCGATAAACTGGAAACTTGTCAAGATAAGCTCTTTGAATTACGCGATGGCTTAGTTTACAGGAAAGCAAAAGACAAGCTGTTGTTTGTTGTACCAAACTCTATGATAAATATCGTTATCACAACTTGTCATGACGATTTAGGCCACGTCGGATTGGACAAAGTTGTCGACAGTATCACCCAAGTATATTGGTTTCCAGATATCAGATTTCGGGTAAAAGACTATATACAAAACTGCTTCAAGTGAATAGAATTTTCTCCATTTAGCGGAAGGCAGGAAGGATTTATACACAACGTGCCAAAGGGTGATATTCCCTTTGACACGATTCATATAGATCATTATGGTCCATTAGAAAAATCACCGAAAAATAACAAATACGTATTCGAAGTAGTTGACGCCTTCACAAAATTCATTAGGTTCTTCCCTTGCAAAAGCTCGAAAACGGATGAAGTCGTTAAACATTTAAAGGGTTATTTTAGATCTTACAGTAAGCCCAGAAGGATCATTTCGGATCGTGGAACGTGTTTTACCTTCCACATGTTTAGAGATTTTGCGGAAAATGAGTCAGTGCGTCATGTGTTGATAGCTACTGGAACACCGCGTGCAAACGGGCAAATTGAGCTATTCAATAGGGTACTAACGTCCATGCTTGCAAAAATAACAGAAGAACCCTCAAAGCGAGACGAAGTGTTGGATTAAGTTGAATATGCAAAGAATAATACTATATGTAAATCTACTGGGTACCTAGTATGTTGTTATTTGGTATGAAACAGAACGGTCAAGTCACCGATAATCTTAGACTTATATTAGAGGATGAAAATAGAGAAGAGAGGAATTTACAGAAGATTAGACAAAGTGCCGCCATCAAGATTGTTAAAAATCAAGAGGCGAATGAAAGACATTATAATCACCGACATAAGACTGCAAGGAGATATCAAGTTGGAGACTACATTGTCATTAGAAACACTGAAGGGGGGCAGGTTTAAACAAAAAAATAATTCCAAAGTATAAGGGTCCTTACGAAATAAAAGAAGTACTTAATCACGACCGATATGTTGTTAAGGATGTAGACGGCTTTCAGATGACTCAGTTGCCATTTGAGGGTATAGTTGGCCCCGACCAGATGAAGCCTTGGACTGAGTAAGTTCGCTAGACATTTGATATTGTTTTAAGTTTTATGTGCCTTGTTTTAAACAATTTATGTATTTTATTGGAGTTGCAATGTAAATTAAAATTATCGACTTCCCTTGCGTCCTTACGTATTTTGTATACATTCACATTATTTATGTATGATGACGTTGCAAATCTGGTTAGAAATTAATATGATTATGTAACCCTTATGTACTTTATGCTCTTTATGACTTATGTATTTTATGCCTTATGTACCTTATGCCCTTGATGACTTATGCATTTTATGCCTTCTGTATTCACTTACGTCATTTTTATACTTTTTAAACATTATGTTATCTTACCTTTATGGACGTTGACCGAGGACGGTCTTTAAGTCAGGATGGCCGACTGTAGGCACCGTATTTTTGAATTTGAATCTCCCGCCTTGTGTAAGTTGGCAGAAGTGCCTACGCTTTGACAAAGCGGAATGGATAGACGTATGTGACGCGGGATATGATGTGTGGTTATATAGGTAGAGAAGAACTTTATGTATATTGGTACAAATAAAACTGTTCTTAAGAGTGATTCTTTTACTGGTGAAAGCCTTACAGTTATAAAAAAATCGACAGGAGGGGAGATGAATCAGTCGATATTACCATGGAAAGGTATTCAATAGAAAAGAAAAATGGAATGTAACTCTAGTATTTGTTGACAGTGGATTAATGCTTTAATCTTGCTGGCGTTTTTCGCTTCTTGTTTGGACGCAGGTTGTAAATCTGTGCCTTCTAATTCCTATGTGTAACAATTAACCTTTTTTGCTTGAGGTTTTTACGTGTGAGAGAACTTGCTCGTTTCCCATTTATAAATAAAACACATTTTGTTATATGTATAGAGGCATATATTTTTACATGTGTGGCTAGGTTGCCCGGTCGTTATGCACTGCTCTAGTATTTGTTTTTGTACGTCTGGTTCCCACCCTTCGAACACAAACATCTGGATGGGAGTAAATACAAAAATAAATATTCCACTTTATTTTTAGTGGCCATTTACTATTATTTATGGTAATAAGTAACTATACTATGGAATGTAAAATAATGTATACTAAACGTACAGTAGTATAGCAATAATTAGCAATTTAACGTTTAATTAAAAATCTTGGGTACAGATTGGTAAACTGCATGTAGATTGTACGTAAAAGCGTGTTTGAAGGAACCTATTTGATGTATATTATTTGTTATACCTGAATTATAAATAGGAGTTCTGATAGTGAGTTTCCTGGTAAATACGGTGGGAAAGAGGTATTTTTCAAGCATTTCAAGCACAGCCGTTTAAATGAAGAACTCATTCCGTATATTAAGCAATGTTAATACCGTAAGTTTATAGCTAATACCAACATATATTGAAAATGAGTCGTAAACAACGGAAATCGAAACATAAAAATAAGTCGCAATATTTGATAGGTCTTCACTCTATAGTATTACCTATATAATATATTATTTGCCCTTTATGCTTGAGGGCCATATTTTTCTTTTAGAAATGAATTCTCTCTTTTGTAAACAGATTTATTTCATGTCATAAACAAGAATATTACATAACATAAAAATATTCTAAATATTTACAGATTAATATAACGTTATTCCAGAAAAAGGACTGTTATACTCACACCTACATGAGAATTTTTGTTTACGTTGTTAGAGATTGACGTCAATAATCTTCACTTCCTTCGTAGAAAAGTTCTTAAGCTGGTGGGCAGTATTATATTCCACTGTTAAATTTTATAAACAATTTTCTTTTATACTCTTATATCGCACAAACACAAAATACATATCGCTTTACCATAAATTTGTACATAGGTGGATGCCATGTGTGATTTCTTAAACTACAAAAATATACTTTATATTTGTTTAGCAACATTAACGTTGCGCTTATAGCTCAACTCTTGTGCCATTAACCACAACGTTTGTTTTTGTATTCACTCCATCCAGTCAATCTGATAATAATAATAATAATAATAATACGTTTATTGATTCCATTGCATTATAATGCTACCAAACGTATAAATTATAATACTGAACATATCAATCAGACACATTAACGAAACTGGAATAAAAAGGTAAAACCTTCAGTTGCGCCTGATGGCTTGCTGATCTACCAGGTGTACCAAATGAATAAATGTGCAAAAGAAAAAAAAGAAAAAGTAGTATCTATGTATATTCTGCGATGATGAGTATACCGATTGTGTCAAATATCATTAGGCATTAGGAAATCAACGTATACGTATACGTATACGTATTGCTGTGATATGTACTATGATTAATAACCGAAAGTTTTTATCTTGAAATTGATTTATAAATTAGTGGAAACCACTATAATGCCCACGTTGCGTAGCAAAAACATTATGATATTTACTATATTTCCTTTAAGGAAGGTATATACCGGTAGGTTTTCTGGTAACGCAACGATTGTATAGCGCATGTATCAGTCCCCACAACTGAACGACTACGTATATGTACTCCCCTCCGTTGACCAGAGCGGTGGTAGTAGTATACTACAGCCGTTCGCGTCGGGGAATACGATAACTGTAGCGAGTGATAGTGGGGACTTGGACACTCGTCTGTCGTTGCTTCACCCGAAAACTTACCGGTATATATATATATATATATAATTCTAAATTTTTCTTGACCTTATTCACACATTAATTATATATATATATATATATATATATATATATTTCTTCGAATATTTTCGCGGTCGTTTGTTGAAGCGTTGTTCTTCGGGATATTTCGCCGCGTTTGGATGATTTTGCCCTGATAAGGACATCTTTCTTCCTGACGTTTCGGTGACATCACTTTCACCTTCTTCTTGAGGATCTTCTAAGTTCGACGGTTTCTTCAAGAGTGCCCTCTCTGTTCGAATCGCCTTGTATTTCTAGTGCCGTGGTAGTGGAGGGGCGAGTGCGGCTTCTTGTGATTGGCCCGCTGATTGTAGTGTTGTTCCCTCTCTGTCGGTCTTTCTGTGTTCGGTCCGTGTGGTTTACGTTAGGCGGTGGGATGCTCTTGTTTCGTCGTTTATTTCTAATTCGTCTGTCCGATAACGTTGATTTCCATATGTCAGGTAAACGTTGTGCGTCGTCACGTTTATTCATGCAGTCCTGTCGTTTTTCTATCTCTATAGCCTCCCTTATTGTCCGATATGTCCAATTCGTACTACGGGCTATAGTTTTTGTACGTTCGAAATCAATTGTATGTCCGGAATGTAGTACGTGTTTGGCAAGTGAGGAAGAAACTGCCTTTTTAGACACAGCATTTCTATGTTCTTCCCTCCGTACGCTGATTCTTCGATTCGTCTGGCCTATGTATGTCTGATCGCAATCTTGGCATGGTACTTCGTATACACCCTGGTCTTCTAGTAATATTCTGTCCTTCGTACTTGGTAGGACGTCCCTAATTTTCTTATCGGTGGTGTATATTGGGTCTATGTCGTGTCGCCGTAGTATTCTACCTATTTTCTCTGTTGTCCCTTTCACGTAGGGAAGAAATGCAACTCGTGAAGGTTTTTCTCTTTTTCTAGTTGTGTTGTTGTTGCTCTGAATTGCTCTGTTAATTGTGTGTTGCGAATATCCGTTTGCTTGTAGTATGTTTCGAATTTTCCCCATTTCTTCTTTCCTATGTTCTGTGTCCGCTAATATTTGTGATCTATGAATTAGTGTTTTCACTACTGAGTTTAGTTGAGCCGGATGATGGTGTGAGGATGCGTTCAGATATCTGTTCGTGTGTGTAGGTTTTCTGTATACTGTGTGACCCAGGGACCCATCCGGTTTTTTAATTATTAGAATGTCCAGGAAGGGTAACTGGTTATTTTCTTCTGTTTCGACGGTGAATTTTATTTTTGAGTGTCTGTTGTTTAGGTGAAATAAGAGCTGATTCAATTTCTCTCTTCCATGCGGCCAAATCACTAAGGTGTCGTCTACGTAGCGCAGCCAGAGTTTCGGTTTGTATGTAGCGTCTTCTAGCGCCTTTTGTTCAAAATCTGCCATAAACAGATTCGCTAGTATAGGTGACAACGGTGAACCCATGGGAGCTCCATCTGTTTGTCTGTACCATTGTCCGCCGTATATAAAATATGTATTGGCTAGGCAGTGTTTCGTTAGCTCTAAGATGTGTTGCGGTAGGTGGTATTTTGTATCAAGTAGCTCGGTTGCTTCACCGATCGGTATTTGTGTAAATAGCGAAGTTACGTCAAAGCTTACTAACATATCTTCGGGTGCCATTGTAACTCCTTTTAATATTTCGGTGAGATGTGCTGAGTTCTTGACATATGATGGTATTTCTTCGGCTAGCGGTTGTAGTTGTTGTGCCAAGAAGCGGGCCAGAGCTTGGGTGGGTGATCCGATGGAGCTCACTATCGGTCTTAGAGGTACGTTTGGTTTGTGAATTTTCGGGAGTCCGTAGAATTTCGGACATCTCGACGATTTCTCCCTTGGGATTAGCCGATTTTTGAGTTCTTCTTCGAACGGTGCGCTTTTAATCTTGGCCTTGGTCGTTTTCTCTAGGTATGTAGTGGGGTCATTCGGCGTTGACTTGTACATGGAATCCTCTAGTAGTGCACGTATTCTTTGGTCGTAATCGTTTCTATCCATTATAACCGTGGCATTTCCTTTATCTGCGGGCATTATAACGATGTCTTTGTTTTTCTGCAGGTGTCGCAGCGCTTCATTTTCTTCTTTTGTTATGTTCGGCTTCGGTGGTTTGGCCGTTCTCACTATTTGACATACGTCTTGTCTGATGATTTCTGCTGTTTCTCGGTCTAGAGATTCGATTGCCGCTTCGACTCCGCATATGATATTTTCAGTTGGTATATTCTTGGGAGCCACGGCGAAATTGAAACCTTTTTCGAGGATTTTTGTTTCAGTTTCATTGAGGTTGTATTTCGACAGATTGTGAACTACCTGTAGTTGTATGGCTGTAGCTTCGCTGTCTGGTCTTTGTCTGTGTCGTAGTTGTGCGAGTTTTCGCTGTTGTTTTTTCGTTTTTGTGTCCGTTTCTGTGTCAGCTCGAAAATAAGACAAGATTTCGATTTTCTGCCACAAAACAGGATGTATTTTGTTGCTTAGTTCTAGGTGTATGTTTCTAAGTCGTGTACCGGTTTCATCTAATCTTCTTCTTGTTTGATGTATGAAGTTCCGTAGAAGAGCTTGTCCGGTTCTATTCAAGATGTTGTTTATCTTAGCTGTCTTCGTATGAAAAGTCACTTTGCAGCACGTTGGAGTAAGGTGTTCGTCCCGGCATTGTCGTAGAAAGGTCAAGTCGCACAGCAGGCGTGCTCTCTTGGTACGTATCGTTTCGAATAACTTCGATTGGCGGTAAACATCCTCCCCGTAGAGGTCTATTAAATTTCTTCGAATATTTTCGCGGTCGTTTGTTGAAGCGTTGTTCTTCGGGATATTTCGCCGCGTTTGGATGATTTTGCCCTGATAAGGACATCTTTCTTCCTGACGTTTCGGTGACATCACTTTCACCTTCTTCTTGAGGATCTTCTAAGTTCGACGGTTTCTTCAAATAATAAATATCCCGAAGAACAACGCTTCAACAAACGACCGCGAAAATATTCGAAGAAATTTAATAGACCTCTACGGGGAGGATGTTTACCGCCAATCGAAGTTATTCGAAACGATACGTACCAAGAGAGCACGCCTGCTGTGCGACTTGACCTTTCTACGACAATGCCGGGACGAACACCTTACTCCAACGTGCTGCAAAGTGACTTTTCATACGAAGACAGCTAAGATAAACAACATCTTGAATAGAACCGGACAAGCTCTTCTACGGAACTTCATACATCAAACAAGAAGAAGATTAGATGAAACCGGTACACGACTTAGAAACATACACCTAGAACTAAGCAACAAAATACATCCTGTTTTGTGGCAGAAAATCGAAATCTTGTCTTATTTTCGAGCTGACACAGAAACGGACACAAAAACGAAAAAACAACAGCGAAAACTCGCACAACTACGACACAGACAAAGACCAGACAGCGAAGCTACAGCCATACAACTACAGGTAGTTCACAATCTGTCGAAATACAACCTCAATGAAACTGAAACAAAAATCCTCGAAAAAGGTTTCAATTTCGCCGTGGCTCCCAAGAATATACCAACTGAAAATATCATATGCGGAGTCGAAGCGGCAATCGAATCTCTAGACCGAGAAACAGCAGAAATCATCAGACAAGACGTATGTCAAATAGTGAGAACGGCCAAACCACCGAAGCCGAACATAACAAAAGAAGAAAATGAAGCGCTGCGACACCTGCAGAAAAACAAAGACATCGTTATAATGCCCGCAGATAAAGGAAATGCCACGGTTATAATGGATAGAAACGATTACGACCAAAGAATACGTGCACTACTAGAGGATTCCATGTACAAGTCAACGCCGAATGACCCCACTACATACCTAGAGAAAACGACCAAGGCCAAGATTAAAAGCGCACCGTTCGAAGAAGAACTCAAAAATCGGCTAATCCCAAGGGAGAAATCGTCGAGATGTCCGAAATTCTACGGACTCCCGAAAATTCACAAACCAAACGTACCTCTAAGACCGATAGTGAGCTCCATCGGATCACCCACCCAAGCTCTGGCCCGCTTCTTGGCACAACAACTACAACCGCTAGCCGAAGAAATACCATCATATGTCAAGAACTCAGCACATCTCACCGAAATATTAAAAGGAGTTACAATGGCACCCGAAGATATGTTAGTAAGCTTTGACGTAACTTCGCTATTTACACAAATACCGATCGGTGAAGCAACCGAGCTACTTGATACAAAATACCACCTACCGCAACACATCTTAGAGCTAACGAAACACTGCCTAGCCAATACATATTTTATATACGGCGGACAATGGTACAGACAAACAGATGGAGCTCCCATGGGTTCACCGTTGTCACCTATACTAGCGAATCTGTTTATGGCAGATTTTGAACAAAAGGCGCTAGAAGACGCTACATACAAACCGAAACTCTGGCTGCGCTACGTAGACGACACCTTAGTGATTTGGCCGCATGGAAGAGAGAAATTGAATCAGCTCTTATTTCACCTAAACAACAGACACTCAAAAATAAAATTCACCGTCGAAACAGAAGAAAATAACCAGTTACCCTTCCTGGACATTCTAATAATTAAAAAACCGGATGGGTCCCTGGGTCACACAGTATACAGAAAACCTACACACACGAACAGATATCTGAACGCATCCTCACACCATCATCCGGCTCAACTAAACTCAGTAGTGAAAACACTAATTCATAGATCACAAATATTAGCGGACACAGAACATAGGAAAGAAGAAATGGGGAAAATTCGAAACATACTACAAGCAAACGGATATTCGCAACACACAATTAACAGAGCAATTCAGAGCAACAACAACACAACTAGAAAAAGAGAAAAACCTTCACGAGTTGCATTTCTTCCCTACGTGAAAGGGACAACAGAGAAAATAGGTAGAATACTACGGCGACACGACATAGACCCAATATACACCACCGATAAGAAAATTAGGGACGTCCTACCAAGTACGAAGGACAGAATATTACTAGAAGACCAGGGTGTATACGAAGTACCATGCCAAGATTGCGATCAGACATACATAGGCCAGACGAATCGAAGAATCAGCGTACGGAGGGAAGAACATAGAAATGCTGTGTCTAAAAAGGCAGTTTCTTCCTCACTTGCCAAACACGTACTACATTCCGGACATACAATTGATTTCGAACGTACAAAAACTATAGCCCGTAGTACGAATTGGACATATCGGACAATAAGGGAGGCTATAGAGATAGAAAAACGACAGGACTGCATGAATAAACGTGACGACGCACAACGTTTACCTGCCATATGGAAATCAACGTTATCGGACAGACGAATTAGAAATAAACGACGAAACAAGAGCATCCCACCGCCTAACGTAAACCACACGGACCGAACACAGAAAGACCGACAGAGAGGGAACAACACTACAATCAGCGGGCCAATCACAAGAAGCCGCACTCGCCCCTCCACTACCACGGCACTAGAAATACAAGAAGAATACTTAGAAGATCCTCAAGAAGAAGGTGAAAGTGATGTCACCGAAACGTCAGGAAGAAAGATGTCCTTATCAGGGCAAAATCATCCAAACGCGGCGAAATATCCCGAAGAACAACGCTTCATATATATATATATATATATATTGTAACAATACCTTTAATTAATAAAGATACGATTACACTCAGATAAATTTAATAATATTTATTCTTACTATGTGTTTGAAACCTGTACTTATTCTCGTCTATATATAAAATTGAAATCTTTATGTACTTTTTAAATCTATTTTCAAATTCTCTCAGGTAATTTTTTATTTATGCCCTCACTAACTCAGTTCTTATATAAAATATTTAAACTAATTATTTTATATGTTGCTAACTTCCCTTGAATCATCAAAGCCCAAACAGTTGCCTATATGTAACTTTTTCAATATCTGCCTATATCATAGGATATTTACGTTTTATATTTCTTAACTTTATAAATCAAAGTTTACAAAACAGTTATTCTTTAGTGAATTATGATGTGTATTTCAACTTTATCTTCAAATAACAATTCTTACTGTGAACTCAATCTCAAGGTATATATTAACATACTATTCAAATAATAATATAATCACTGACAGTTGTTTTTTCTATTTATAGGTTACGGTTCTAAGCGTCATATCTGTTTCATCAATTTAATTCAAAAACCTTCTTTATATACCAAATAAAAACAAATGTATCAAACTAATTTGTTTAATAAATCAGGCAAATTATAAATTATATGGTAGTTCTCAACACACACAACCAAATAAGACATTCATGGAAGTACCAAGCTTGTTTACGTAAACATTCTTTTGTAAATTTATATGTGCATGAAAATACACCTTTCGTGGATCGAAAAATATACAAGTAAGTATATTAATTATATTATTTTAAAAATACTGTATAGTTTTTGTATGTAAATCAAATACCCACACAAATTAATCAGTTTTAGTTTGCCGATCAGTTTTTTTTGACTTCTAAAAATTATACAAATGATGATACAAATTAATGTTGTGCACAGAACTTACAAAATATCTTTTCTTGATTATCAACACAGTTATAATGTACGTATAAATAATAGATCTCTAAATTTTGATATACTTTTCAATTCGAAACTGATAAATTCAAATTATTTCAAAGAATTATACGACCTGTTATTACTACTGAACTGGTATTCTTATTTATACACCAAACGATTTTCTTTTTAGCTTGTCGAAGACATTTCCTGGAATCAATGAGGGAGATCCTTTCCTTTTCCTAATTGTCTGGAATGCTCGGAATGTGGACTGTAATGACCGCTATCCTGTAATACCTTCAACCTCTGCAATCAACTAGAATCTCGAACCGTCGAACGCTTTCGTGAAGACCTTTGAAACCTGCCTTTCCTCTACTGGACTGGAATACCTGTGTTAGCTGCTATGTTGAATATCTCGTATCTTTCAAGTCCTGGACTAAACTATTTGTATAACTTCTGGAATTTCACCAACTCTCCAATGCAATAAATCTCTCGTCAAATATGGAATAATATTTACCAATGCAGTAAGTTTATTTTTAAATTGTAATTATATATTTCTTCGCTTTCTTCTCAAGTATGAATATTCTTCAATTATTTCTTTATTCGTTACCGAAATTCTTTCTTCTAATTTATTTTTTATTATATTTGCATGATAAAAAAAAAAATGGTACTATTCTGGAAAATGTTGCAATCACCTAAAAAAATATCTGCTTTCTTTTCTACTATCTCCTAACCACTTCTTTTACACTTTTGTATAATGATGAATCTCTTAATTATGTGTTTTTCGGAAGGAAAATTTCGTTTTCCGAAAACACATCTACCGCTTTTCTTAAATTATTTTCGAATCTCCTGTATTTATTCCCCATATCCCTGGCAATAAATCCTTAGTTTCTATAATATCCAATCATATTGTTCCACACATTATAATAATCCAAAATATGTTTTATTTGTAATTGAATATTTATAATACCTTTTTGTAATTCCAAAAATTTATCAATTTAATTCTTTACTTTAATTTTCACAACCTTTTATACCCTTCGGCAAACCAAATACTCAATACTTTAACTATATTATTTTAAATGTCAAAATCTGACACTTCTTACATTTGAATTTTAGCGCGTAACTATACATCATTTTCCAACCTTTATGATTCAAAATCCATACTAATATTCTCTATTTTTTCAAAAGTGTTAATTAAACAAGCTTTAACAAATAATATTACATATAAAAATACAACAAGTAACATTTACAATTCTACTTTCAGAAATGGGAAATATTACTACAACAAAGAAACCTGATAGGCAACCAACCACTCGATGCAAGGCGAACTTCAACATAACCCGATATGTAACCAACTTTACACGGTTCACAAAAACTATAGGGAAATACCCAATTAATATTCTCACAATTATTTTAAGTATAATTTAAATATTCTCACATCTATTTATTTAATTATAGTTTGGTCCATAAAATATTACCATCTTTTATTTTTTTTTTAATACTCACTACAAGAACATATACAGTATATTTTATTAACATTAGTACTTCCATCATATCCTTACTCATCTAAGTTAGTGAACTACCACATATGCCCCTTTTTTAATAAATCTAAATTTCTATAGAATATATAAATTTATATTTATTCAACAATCTATACTAAAATGATGTACTTCAATTTGTACTACTTCTGTAGCATAACTATACATTCTCATATAAATCCATGTACATTTCTTAATATTTGGTATATACGATAATTATTTACCTCACTGTATCTATTTTAATTTTTAACTCTCAATTATTTACAACAAACCATTTTAACTAATCTTATTCTCATAAATATACTAATTTATACCATCATATTCAAAATTTACATCTTTATCCATTTGTCTTCATCAATAATGTCATAAAATGTATCTTTTAACATTTCTATGCTTTCTATATAAGTAACTTTATTCCTTTTCTTATCCAATCTTATACCTTCTTTGTATTATCCTATTCATGATTTTAAACCCTCTAAAAATTCTTATCAATATTATAATCGAAACTACTTTTAACATTTACTGGTGATTACTTTTAAGTTGTATCTGTTACTTCTTCAGATATTTAATAGCCTCTACAAAATATGCTTTACATATGCTCACTTATTCTTTATTATTTTATTTTATATAACTGTTCCTAACTGAACAAAAACCCTATACCTATAATAGACATTTTCGTCTACCTTTTCAAACTTTCACTTTTGGAAAGTACACAAATTATATTTTCGTTTTTTAAGGCGTACGTGACCTACATATTTCTTTTATACATTATTATTTTCTATATATTTATTATCATTTTGGGTTTTATTTACCCTTTCATACATAATCTCTATAAATTATTCCATATATTTTTATGTTTCCCTTTTATTATTTATTATACATAGCAAGCATTCATTATTATCTTTTCTATACATATTTTATTTTATAGGCTTCTTCTATTTGTATATCACATTTTATTTTTTTATAACTCTTAATGACTTTAATATTTCTTGACCATTAAATGCTTTTATTACTCCGATAAATATCCTTTAAAAAATTTTTTTTTTTTAATAAGGTTCCTTCTTACTCATCTTTCATATATCTACTTTATACATTTCTTCACATTTTTATACTCGTATGTTTCTTTACTTACTGTAAAGTTACTTATATACTCCTCTAACACTTATATTTACAAATTTTATAATGTAAGGAATGAGGAAAATAAATTAAATATTACTAATTTCTTCATACTAACTAATCTTTTCAACTCTTCTTCGTCTTAATAATTCTATCCTGATTCAATTAATTTAGAGCAAGGAAATAAAATACATAAACCTTTGTTAGATCATTTTAGCTAAAATTTCTTACATGATTAACTCAATTAAAAAAAAAATTAAATGCACATACTTATATCCCGTTTTTTTTTTTATGACATACTTTTATAGAAACAAAATACATTAACCATGCCCCTAAATTTTGGTTCTATTAACTTTGATGTAGCTCTGGTGGGTGGTAGCGCTATTTACCAACGGTTGTCGCCCTATGAAATTCAACCGCCATGCCCCTAAATTTTGGGCTTTATTATATACAGTGTAGCTCTGGTGGGTGGTAGCGCTATTTACCAACGGTAACTGGCCCTTCAGTACCGCCATGCCCTTAAATTTTTTAACAATTATACTTCATCAATATAATCATGTAACATTGAAATATGATAAGTTCCTTTAAGATATCCCGTTTCTTCATCAATTAATTCATAATTGTTTAATCCTATTTTCCGATGTATTAAATACGGTCCCGAATATGGCCTTATGAGTTTTGCTATAATTTTATTCCTTCTATCCGTTACTCGTAACGCGCGTACAATAACTTTATCGTTCTCATTATACACCTTATATTTACGTTGTTTTTCTTTTTTCTTCTGCTCCCATTTAATTTTTCGTCTCATTAATTTTTGTTTAATTTGTTCATATCTGCCTCCTATTTCTGCAATTTCATCATCTTGCCAAGGCCTTTGTGGAGGTTGTCCTGTGAAAATAGTTATAGGACAAGCTTCATGTACGGTACTTGGTGTGTTATTCATTACAAATTCAATTTGTTTTAAACATCTGGCCCATTTATGATGTCGATCTTCGAGTAATATCCGTAAATATTTAAGAACTTCTTTTATATACCTTTCCGATGGATTAGCTTGTGGATGACGAATCGATATGTGATGAGATTTAATATTTCTTTCATCTAAAAATTCATGATATCTCTGATTCATAAAATATGTTGCATGATCAGATAATATTGTTCTTGGAGTCCCATACTCAGTTATATATTCTTGTAACGCCTGTAATACAGTATCTGTATCACATTTCTGTGTTGGTATTAATCGCACATGTTTCGAAAATATATCACATAACACTAAAATATTTCGATATCTTCTCGTGCTCGGAATCAGATTTGAAATAAAATCAATTGCTACTAATTGTAATCTATCATCAGCAACAATACTTAAACTTATATTCTGATTTGTATAATTCTTTTCTTTTGCTAAAATACAAGTTTTACACCGTTTAATTTCTCTTTTAATTATCTTCTCGTCATTCCGGCAATAATAAGCTTCTCGGAACATTAACCAACATTTCCTAGCTCCTATATGTGTATACATTACATGTAAATGTCGTATAATATTAATCGTGTGTTCTTCATTCGTAACATATACCTCCAGATCGCCTATCTTCTTCAAAATTATCCCTTCATTCATTCTCATTCCTTTATATGTACCTATTGTCCGTAATCTATTTTTAATTATCTCCAACTCAGGTGTATCTTGAGCTTCTCTGATTCTTTGTACTGAAAAAATACCTTCTGATCCCAATCTTACTAAGTTTATATGTACATTTGTTGTTTTTGTTTCACCATGTTTTCTACTCAGTACGTCAGCTGCAATCATTTCTTTACCTGGTCTATATATAATTTCCATATCATACTGCTGTATTAATAACGTCCAACGGTAAATCCTGTTATTATTTAATTTCGTAGTCATAATATTCAGCAACGCCTTGTGATCTGTCTCCAATCTGAATTTCTTCCCTATGAGGTAATATCGTAACTTAGTTAAAGCATAAATGACAGCAAGCATCTCGAGTTCTGATATCCCAAATTTCCTTTCGCACGGTTTTAAAGTTCTTGACGCGAAATATATTGGAACCTCGATACCATCTTTGATCTGTACTAATTCGGCTGCTACGGCTACACTTGATGCATCTGTTCGTACGATGAAATCTAAATTAAAATCCGGATGATACAACTTAAGACTTTCTACAAAATTTGATTTTAACTGTACGAAACAATCCTCACATTCTTCAGTCCACTTCCACTTCGTTCCTTTCTTTAGTAGATTTAACAACGTACTTGTCTTTTGGCTATAATTAGATACAAATTTCCTATAGTAATTCAACAACCCAAGAAATCCTCTCAACATTTTGAGTTTATTAGGTCTTGGATAATTTTGTATCTCTTCTAATCTTTGAGGATCTAATAAAATATTTTGTTGGTTAATAACGTAACCCAAGTAATTGACTTCTTTTTGGCAAAACTGACACTTAGATAAATTTAATTTCATACCATTAACTTGTAATGTATTAATAATAATCTCTATATGATTTATATGAGATTCTATGTCATCCGAAAATATTATGATATCATCTAAATAATGAAGGGCGAATTTCTCATATTGGTCTAGTATTTTATGTAGAAATCTAATCAATCCGGCAGGACTACTTTTTATGCCGAAAGGGCATACTTTAAAATGGTAAGTAATTCCATTTACGTTAAATCCACAGTACTTCCTAGAATTCTCGTCCAATCTTATTAACCAAAATGCATTCTTAAGGTCTAATTTGCTATACCATTTTTTATTACCGCATTTTGTAAGTAAAACATCAATATTTTGTGGTATTTCATGCTCAGGCATGATCCTTAAATTAATTAAACGAGCGTCAATGCAAAGGCGAATAGAATTGTCCTTCTTCTTAACCAACACAACAGGACTAATAAAATAGGTGTTCGATCTCTCGATAATATCAGCTTCTTCTAATTTTCTAAGTTCCTCATTGACACGATCTTGGAAAAAATACGGAATAGGATAATTTTTACACGATAACGGCGAATCATCATTTATCAATAATCGATGCTCATAATCTTTAGCAAAAACAACTTCATCATTAATTAATTTTATATTCTTAGCTAAAATTTCTATTAGACTTTCTTCAATCCAAGGTTCTGGTAATTTTTGTTGTAAAATAAAAGTTTGAATGTCAGCTACATTTCTTATTACTTTAACTTCTTGTTTATCTTCTATTATTACAGCATTTCCATATTCGTCATTTATTTCCGATCTAGGTAATTCAAACATTGCTCCTTCCAAATGTTCTTGAGCATCATCATTCTCTGCACGATCAGCTATAATGACATTATTTACCTCGTACTGTATATCCTCCTTGTATTCAATATAAGCGTTTATTTCTTTTAAATCCACAACCTTATCTAATAAAATTTCCTTTCCTTCAATTTTAATCTTGTTTTCTTCAAAATCTAAATTCATTCCCAGCGCTCTCATATTATCTATCCCTAATATGCAATCATAAAACAAATTCCCTAACAGATAAAATTGCATAATAAATTTGTGTCCATTAATCACTACATCTATACATAACCGCTTATTAATACAACCCATTTTTCCCTTATTCGCAGACATAACATTAGTATTTTTGACTTTAATAATATATTTAGAATATTCAGGTATATTCATTATCATTTCTTCTTTTATGAGTGATATTTCAGCACCAGAATCTAACAAAGTTTTAAATTTAACATCTCTAATACTAATTATGCAAAAAGGTAAACTTTCAAAATTATTAAATATATTTCCCATATCTAAACCATTCTGAACATTCCCCATTCCTGTTATTTTACTACTACTAATTATATTACAACTAACACTACTATTAACAAAATTATTTATTAATGAGATGTTCCCGGAATAGCATTCTGATATGGATCCAATTTCATTTCCAAAATTGGCGTTTTTTTTTCTTCCAAACCAACTCCAATTTCATTTCTATCTTGATTATGAACCTGACTACCAGTAAATCTCCTATCTGATTTTCTCCAATCTTGCATTTGTATATTATTCACCTGTCTAGAATTATTATTTCCATAATACCTTTTATTTTGTTCTTGATAGTCATTGTTATGAGGAACTTGTCTTGCAGATTGATTAATAAAAGGATTATTCCTATTTGTACTCGGTCTTCCATTCCCTCCAATTGATATACTTCGATTATTGTTCCAATTTGAGATACCATTCCCTTGTGTATTATAACTTCTATTATAATTATTACTCTGATGACTATTAAATTGGTAAGGTTGTCTTGCTCCAAAATAATTATTCTGACTACTACTAGGTTGATTATTCCTTGGATAAGCATTCTGTTGAAAAGGGGTATTATTACGAACATAATGATTATTCACACCACTATTATTTGACATACGTTGCTGATTATTCTGAATATCATTTCTTCCATTTAATTGACGAGATTCCCTATATTTTACACCGTCTGTATAATCATCTAAACGTCTAAGAATATTAATCAACTCATTCATATCCGTGACATTCTGACAAATAATTGCATGTGTGTCAACAGGAATAAAGTGTTGTAATAAATGTTGAGATATAGTTTTTTCGTCCAAATGAGATATGTATCGACAATAGTTAAACATTCTTTGTGCGTAAGCCTCCCTCGAAGATTTACCTGGTTGATATCTTCCTGTTAACAACCTCTGATGTGCTCTGCTTTGTTGCGTCTCACTCCAGAAATTATTTTTAAATAATTCCACAAACTTACTTAAATCATCGCAATTGTCTTCAACCCGTTGAAACCAATCCGCTGCACCACTGTTTAAAGTCGCTCTAATAATATTCATTTGGCTCCTAAAATCCTGTATCTCTTCTATATATCTTAGAATATTTGTCAAATAAGCCATTGGATGAGTGGACATTTTATCCCCACTAAAATGAGTTATATTCTCAATTCTGATACCATTATTTAAAACATTGTAAACCGGAGGACATGTTACATGAGGGATGTTAATATTCTGAGTCTTTAATAAAAGATCTTGTATTTTCGTCTTCTGTTCTTCACATTCTTTCAGAATATCTTCCATACTCAACTTCTGCGCAATAGTAGTATCAGTCGATAATTTTATTTCTTTTAAACATCTATCTTCTGTATTTTCTATTTTCTTACAAAAATTCTCTTCTAATTTTTCTGTTTTGTCGGAGACTTCTTTATTTACCTGATCAACTTCATCCCGTATGCGTTTCGCTAACTCCTTATATTTCTCGCTACTATTCTTATCTATTTGTTTTACATTTTCTTGTATTACCTTAATTTTACCTTCAACCTCTTGTACTTTATTTCTAATAATATTTTTAACTTCCGTATCCTTAATTTGTAACTTTTCGTCTACTTCTTTCCGCATTTTCACTTCCCTGCTATCCATTTCAATAGTAATTTCTTTAACCTTTTCTTCTGTATCTCTCAGTAAAGATTTCTTTAATTCTTCCAGATTTCTTCTATTTTCTTCTCTAGTATCAATGCTCGCCTTTTCCAACTTATCCAATTTTTCTCCTAATTCTTTTTTATCCTCCTCTCTATTTTTCTTATTCTCTTCACTAGCCTTGTCAAGTTTATCCATTAACTTCTTATTATTCTTTTCACTATCCTTGTCAAGTTTATCCATTAACTTCTTATTATTCTCTTCACTAATTTGTTTAAACATTTGTAGAATTAATTCCATATCTGCTGTTGTATTCGACATTTCTGTTTTAGAAGTCTCTCCTAATATTTCCACCTTATCACCTCTATCCTGTGTTTCTCCTGTCTGTTGAATACCTTCCTGAACTTGTAATATAATTTCTCCTCCCTCTGGTACATTCACATCCTGACCAACCTCCTCTTCACTATCGCTAGACGATTCAGATCTATTTAATCCAAAATTACTCTTAGATCTGGTATTCATTTTCAATAATTGTAGTACACACTTCCTTATACCTTGATATACTTTAAACTGATTTTATTACCTTTGTAAAATGTATACTAATGTTATCGCTATTATTATAATTAATAAAATATTTGAAATATGTTTTTGCGAGTCTTATTTTAATCGCTCCACGTTGGGCACGCCATAAAATGTAACAATACCTTTAATTAATAAAGATACGATTACACTCAGATAAATTTAATAATATTTATTCTTACTATGTGTTTGAAACCTGTACTTATTCTCGTCTATATATAAAATTGAAATCTTTATGTACTTTTTAAATCTATTTTCAAATTCTCTCAGGTAATTTTTTATTTATGCCCTCACTAACTCAGTTCTTATATAAAATATTTAAACTAATTATTTTATATGTTGCTAACTTCCCTTGAATCATCAAAGCCCAAACAGTTGCCTATATGTAACTTTTTCAATATCTGCCTATATCATAGGATATTTACGTTTTATATTTCTTAACTTTATAAATCAAAGTTTACAAAACAGTTATTCTTTAGTGAATTATGATGTGTATTTCAACTTTATCTTCAAATAACAATTCTTACTGTGAACTCAATCTCAAGGTATATATTAACATACTATTCAAATAATAATATAATCACTGACAGTTGTTTTTTCTATTTATAGGTTACGGTTCTAAGCGTCATATCTGTTTCATCAATTTAATTCAAAAACCTTCTTTATATACCAAATAAAAACAAATGTATCAAACTAATTTGTTTAATAAATCAGGCAAATTATAAATTATATGGTAGTTCTCAACACACACAACCAAATAAGACATTCATGGAAGTACCAAGCTTGTTTACGTAAACATTCTTTTGTAAATTTATATGTGCATGAAAATACACCTTTCGTGGATCGAAAAATATACAAGTAAGTATATTAATTATATTATTTTAAAAATACTGTATAGTTTTTGTATGTAAATCAAATACCCACACAAATTAATCAGTTTTAGTTTGCCGATCAGTTTTTTTTGACTTCTAAAAATTATACAAATGATGATACAAATTAATGTTGTGCACAGAACTTACAAAATATCTTTTCTTGATTATCAACACAGTTATAATGTACGTATAAATAATAGATCTCTAAATTTTGATATACTTTTCAATTCGAAACTGATAAATTCAAATTATTTCAAAGAATTATACGACCTGTTATTACTACTGAACTGGTATTCTTATTTATACACCAAACGATTTTCTTTTTAGCTTGTCGAAGACATTTCCTGGAATCAATGAGGGAGATCCTTTCCTTTTCCTAATTGTCTGGAATGCTCGGAATGTGGACTGTAATGACCGCTATCCTGTAATACCTTCAACCTCTGCAATCAACTAGAATCTCGAACCGTCGAACGCTTTCGTGAAGACCTTTGAAACCTGCCTTTCCTCTACTGGACTGGAATACCTGTGTTAGCTGCTATGTTGAATATCTCGTATCTTTCAAGTCCTGGACTAAACTATTTGTATAACTTCTGGAATTTCACCAACTCTCCAATGCAATAAATCTCTCGTCAAATATGGAATAATATTTACCAATGCAGTAAGTTTATTTTTAAATTGTAATTATATATTTCTTCGCTTTCTTCTCAAGTATGAATATTCTTCAATTATTTCTTTATTCGTTACCGAAATTCTTTCTTCTAATTTATTTTTTATTATATTTGCATGATAAAAAAAAAAATGGTACTATTCTGGAAAATGTTGCAATCACCTAAAAAAATATCTGCTTTCTTTTCTACTATCTCCTAACCACTTCTTTTACACTTTTGTATAATGATGAATCTCTTAATTATGTGTTTTTCGGAAGGAAAATTTCGTTTTCCGAAAACACATCTACCGCTTTTCTTAAATTATTTTCGAATCTCCTGTATTTATTCCCCATATCCCTGGCAATAAATCCTTAGTTTCTATAATATCCAATCATATTGTTCCACACATTATAATAATCCAAAATATGTTTTATTTGTAATTGAATATTTATAATACCTTTTTGTAATTCCAAAAATTTATCAATTTAATTCTTTACTTTAATTTTCACAACCTTTTATACCCTTCGGCAAACCAAATACTCAATACTTTAACTATATTATTTTAAATGTCAAAATCTGACACTTCTTACATTTGAATTTTAGCGCGTAACTATACATCATTTTCCAACCTTTATGATTCAAAATCCATACTAATATTCTCTATTTTTTCAAAAGTGTTAATTAAACAAGCTTTAACAAATAATATTACATATAAAAATACAACAAGTAACATTTACAATTCTACTTTCAGAAATGGGAAATATTACTACAACAAAGAAACCTGATAGGCAACCAACCACTCGATGCAAGGCGAACTTCAACATAACCCGATATGTAACCAACTTTACACGGTTCACAAAAACTATAGGGAAATACCCAATTAATATTCTCACAATTATTTTAAGTATAATTTAAATATTCTCACATCTATTTATTTAATTATAGTTTGGTCCATAAAATATTACCATCTTTTATTTTTTTTTTAATACTCACTACAAGAACATATACAGTATATTTTATTAACATTAGTACTTCCATCATATCCTTACTCATCTAAGTTAGTGAACTACCACAATATATATTTGAAATGTACTTTGACTCTTAGTTTTTGTTTTACTCTCAGGGTTCAAAAATTGTTTTCTTGATTTGAAATGGTTAATTGTAATCTTACAGCATTTCTTTATGTTCTGGGTTCTAACTCCGTTGTTTGATGTTTACTTTCCTTACCTTTTTTAAAATTGATTTATTTGCTCTCTCACTTATTCTAATGTGTTATGATTGTTTGTCTAATTATATCTTTATATGTGTTCAAAGCCTATCCTCTCATTTTAAAAATTTTCTATAAGCCTAGTTGATTGATATCCTTTATTGAATTACCTAATCCAAGATTTGCACGTCGGACTTCGGTTAAACAATAATGAAATTCATTAAATGTTTAAGTAACAATTTATTTTATTGTGATTGAAGCTGAATTATTTATATCCATTATTGAGTCACCTAATCCAAGATTTGCATGTTGGACTTCGGTTAAACAATAATGGAATTCATTAAGTGTTTAAATAACAATTTATTTTATTGTGATTCAGGCTGAATTATTTATATCGTTTATTGACTTCGGTTAAACAATAATGGAATTCAGTAAATGGTTAAACAACAATTTGGATTTATTATATTATATTTGAACACACATAAATGAATATATTTATTTATTGATTATTAGATTGCAAGTGAAACTTTAATATCATTGTACTTACGCCACTTGATTGTACAAAATTTCGAATTCCTCTAGAAAACCATTAGATTCCATTCCTCTTTAATCTTTTATTCCGGCTTTTCTTCTGAGAGCGGCTTTTATTAAATGAAATAATAACGGTTTCCCGCGCTCCACTATTTCTTGGCGCGAATTTCTGGTTTGAATATTCCAGTTGTGTACCCCCACTACATGATATCTGTGTTTTCTTATTGTCACGCGCAATAAATAAATCTTAAAAGCGTTTTGCCTTTGTAGATTTATTACTGCCTTTGGTAGTCGGGATCACCTGAAGAACTGCCTGTATTGGCTGCGTTGCCCCTTTTTATAGGCAAGAAAAAATGAATAACGCTAATTTTTGTTTATATTGAAATTGTTTTCATATTCTTGTCTGAATTTGCTTAACTGCTCCTTCTGTGACAGATTTCTTAACCATTTGTCTAATCTTTGTTCCCATTTGTCGATCACTGCCATTTTGGAATTTCAACTTTGTTTACATTTTTATGCACTCGCATTTTCAATCAATATCGGTTGATTTTATTGATTGGTAAGTACCTTTTAATTTATTCTTATCTCTAAATTATCGTATATTTTTATTATCTTTACATTATCGCCAGTTCGCGTTGTATTTGCATATTTTTTTTATTGCCTTTGTTATTGTTTTTAATATATGTTCTTTCGTTGTTGATTAGTCTAATCCTGATGTTTCTCTTTTCCTTTTTAGATATGGGTAATATTGGAAACACGTCGCATATTACCTTTATCCTTTTGGTTTCCCTTGGATTGTCCTTTTCCTTTGGGTGTACTCGCTCTTAATTTTTGTTGAGGTCATTGAACCATTCCCTCGTGTTTGATGAATTCTGCAGATCTGTCAACCTTTAATCGAGAGTCATTGATGTAAGTCTTTTTAATTTAGTTGCATTATACTTTGACTGATATCTTATTTGTTTTAGCTTGGAATTTCTTGGGACTGGTTCGTGTGAAGAAGGAAATAAACAAATCGTACCTCTCAACGTTACCCGTTCCCTATTTTTAATACTTAGTGGTATCTCCATCTTGATTTGGGGTTTTCTCATAAGTATTTGTAGTGCTATTTGCACTGCGCCTTTGTAATCGGGTCCCCCCTTTTCATACTGAAAATGTATGTCAGGGGTTTCCTGCCTGTAATTGACAATTAATTGTTACTTATTGGAAACACGGGCGTTCTTCCTTTGCAATTTTCTTATTGTTTCAATTGTCTATTTACCCTTTTTGTTTTATTTTATAACTCAGGTCAGTGTTTAAATTATGTTTTATAAAATATGTTTAAATTTTTATTTTGTAATTTTTCACTGTTCACTATCTGCTATCTATATAATGATTATATGCAACCCACGTCTCATGAATGTTTATAGTGTTGCATATTCGCATTCTTTTTCAGGGGTCAATTATTTTTATTTATTTAAGTGGAATATAAAATTAAAATTGGTGTACTAATTATGTATCTACTTATGTATCTAATTATTTATTAAATAAATTACCTTAAAATACGTTCGTGTCTTGTTTATTTGTGTTTATTTTTAAAATATTGATTAACTATATACCTATTCTAATATTTCTTATTTTTGTATATTTTATTATATTTAAAATTTAAAATACCACAGCAGTATGTATGTACGATGTATATACATCGCTGGTATTGGGACGGACAGTAGGTACCGGGACTTGCCTAACACATACATACGTATCGTATACGTTGATTTGCTATGACTAATGATATTTGACACAACCGGTATACACATTTATACAAACACATCCATATTGTGAACACTATGCGATGGCGCAAGTATAACTGCAAAGAGCATAACATAACACTGCTAATAACATAAATCTAAACAATTCAAACATTTCTTTACACATCGCTTGACACCACAGATGGACAATTCTCTGAAGTACGGTGGCAATTCGTTCATAATCAATGCACAATTGTATTTAAAGCAACGGTTGAAATAAGTGCTAATATTAATGCTGTGGACGTCAGTGCGACATCTAATTTTGTTTAGTAAATACAGCGGCGTAATGATTTCATAGGCGAAACATGCCAAATGAAATAGCCTACGCTTTTTCATATTAAGCCAGCCAATCCCTGACAATTTAAAAGAAACTCTCTCCCTCCTACCCATACCGAAAATGAACCGCAACGGCGCATGTCCAAACTGTCAAGGCAGAGGCGGTAAATAGAGTCGCAGAAATTAAAATGGGACAAGACCAATGTATCGGTGAACATCGTCTTCATGTGAACATTCAAGTAATATCTGTGAGGATATAACATTTTCGAATTGCAATAAGCTCGTCTAATAAGGTTGGTAGTGTTATCCTAGAATCTTAAGTTCTCGTCCATGAACAGACCCAGATTCCGAACACAGCTCTTTCGGACCAATCCAGCTCTATTGGTACGCAAATTTAACGCATCACACACCTGTAATCTATTTGAAACATTACCGAAAATAATGAAACATGACTTCTGTATATTAATTATGGCGGCAAGTGATTTTATAAAATTTATCTAAATCAGTATTGAGGAATGCCAGATTTTAAATAAGTGGTGTTAGAAAAGTCATTATTTAATACAGTTTTTTGTACTCTATCAGACAAGTAGCTATAAAAGAAGGAAACAACATTATCTTGAAATCCGATATAATCAAAAATCGAAAGCAACATCTGATGATTGAGTCTATCGAATTTATATACATATATTGTAATACAAGCACTTGTCTGTGGAACAGAAATTAAGTAAAAAGTGACATCATTTCGTGTTATGCCCGTAGTATTCATGTATCTTTGTATATCAGTGTAGCTACATTACGTAAATATAGCACTACATACAGCATAATTTATCTTAATTACTGATAAACTTTAAAATGTAGAAATTTAAATTCAGGCTGACATTGAAACATATCACATTAGTTATGCACGACTGACGGATAATTTTTCGTATCGCGCTTTTTGTATTTTCAACGTCATGCTTGTGTGAAATACGTTTTTTTTCATGATGCTGCACACTTTCCCCGTTACTTTTTTCCTTTTCACTCAATAAAAAAAGAAAAACCTAACGCTAAAATATAGATAAGCCCGTTTTATGTCTAGACTTTAGACAATGAAATGCTTATTCTGATGACATGTAAATGATAGAGCACGTTTTCACTGTCCTGTGTGAGTTGGGTTCGTGTTGCTTGCTTGGTTTTTCATCCGTCCATTTATGTTTTGCGTTATATATTGTTAAGGAGGCGAATTCTCTACTAAAAATGTATAAACAGTTATTTACAATTATTGGATATTTAGAATTGCAATTTAAAGGCTTTTAACAATCTAGTGATAAAGTCGTGTATATAGGACGCCGATAGAGATTGTATGTATAGTATGCTTATTCAAAAATATTGAAAAAACAAGCGATAGGTTTTTCAAAGAGACGCGTACCCAAACACTGAGAAAAATATTTATTAAGGGTAAATAAAAATTACATCATGGCAACTAAAAAATACATTTGTATATGTGACAAATCATCACAATAATTGCAGTAAATAATCTTGTGTTTCTGACTATAACAACTAGGGACAAATAGCCGCAATGTTTTCTGATAAGTAGCTTGTTTTTTGACTCAGTAAACTATACTATTTATACTCAATATTCTAAATACTTATGCTAACTATATTTCATTATTTATACTGAATTTTCTATTTAGTAGTGCTAAATATGTTGTACTAATTATCCTCAATATTTAGCAATACTTACTGTGAATACTTTCTGTAATTTATGTTTGTTATACTCATTTACTTACCGTAACTAACAGAGAAGTTGATATAACTAAACTCTGCTCTTGCTATAATTAAATATTCCCTTGCTACAAATAATTGATTTTCTTGCAGGAATACTTACCATAACCTATTTGTATAATAACCATAAATATACCGACTATTAAAGTCTATCATTTTGCTCCATACGATTGGCGAATAAGTAAATTTAATAAAATTAATATATAAATAGATGAGTAGAATCCTAACTTTCAATTTATTCCTTTCACATTAAAAAATATCCAAAAAAATAGTATTCTTTACGCCAATATTGATTTAAACTTCCAAACAGAACTGTATTTGAGGCGTAGAAAAAGAATATTAAAAAAGAATATTAAGCTGGTTATCAAAATATATATGTCATTTGGCATCTGTTGAATGCTGGAAATGGTCTGTGGCATAATAGTAAAAGAGTAACATAATTCTGACATATTAGTATTTTATTCTTTTCTATTTAAAATATTGTTACAAAGTTTTCATCATTTTTATGACACATGTTAAGGCATTGTACATATCATATAAAACAACTTTAGTTAGTATACTTGTTTCAACTTTATTAGAAAACATATGTTCATTAAACGCAATGGTTTGAAGTTCTTTGTAAACAATGCACACATCGTCACTGTCATTTACTAACATTAATTGTATTACACCAAATTTAGGCATATCATTAGTTCTCTTAATAAGAATGACATCATCTCGCTTAAATAAATCATTATGCAATCTTAGCTGATTACATGCAAAAATGTTTGTGAAATCATGTGGGGACACATTCTCAATTATTTCACTTACATTTAAGTAAAAAACAAAGCTCTCTTGAATTTCCGACCTTGTTGGTCGCCAGGTGTCTCTTCCTTTACATCGTTTACGCAGAGTTACTGGAGAAAATAGAAGGGGCAAACTCAACCAAGCCCTTGTTGCAATGTCTGAAATATTTGTAACAAATAACAAAATCAGTTCCATATATAATCCAATTACCTGTCTCTACTTCCAAATCAAACGCTATATTTATTTCCTTTATCTCATCTAAAATGGCGATACTTACTTTCTACCATTTACTATAAATAATATTAACTTTTTCTGGATGACCTAAGTTGAAGTCCGTTTCTAACTGTGAAGTAGATAAACAATTAAATAGTCAAAATAGTGTCTTAACTTACAAAATCCACACCAAATATTTGTTTCAAACACGGGAAGTCATTAAATATCTCGTCAATTGTTTTGCTTCTACATAGCTACTTCTAATTTTAAAAGTAGCTTCCCATGCCTGCAAAATACGATGAAAGGTTCTATTGCTGTCTGCAAAAAATCTAGATTTTCATTATGTGCTTCAGGGTTTCTTGTATTCTCTTTTTCTTGGTTTTTCATTTTAGACGCTTTGGCAATCCTAAATTCTGCTTTGACATTCACGTATCTGGCCCAGAGTTTACCTCTAGCTGGTTGGCGCTTACCAAAATTGTTGGTTGATAGGGTACATAGTACGTCTCAATTCGCTCACCCGGGAATACATTTACAATTTCTTCCGCAGCGAGAGGAAACGTTTCAGATATTTTCTGCAAAAGTTATGAATTAACTAACATACTTATTAATACAAGCAAATATTTAAATTACTGAGAATGATTGCATTGTGCTAGTAAGGCATTAATGACCACTTTAGCTATTTTATTTCTCAGGTCATTATTTAGTTTTCAAACGTCCTTCTGAATGATTATTGAGTAAATTTTGCAAACCATCAATTTTACGCGCTATTTTCATTAGTGTCACAACTACGAAAATCGAGTGACGCTCGAATCGCATTCACATCGCTATATTGAAATAAACTTGTGGACACCCAGATATTTTTATATGAGTCTATATCAATGTGTATAATAAATATAATTTTTCAATATTAAATATATATATATAATGATTTAAGTTTGCGTACAGTTAACATTCATTTTGCTTGGTATATCGAGAACGCTAGATCACACGTCATATTTATTATTATATTACAAGTTTTATATATATTTCTATAAAGATACCACGGCGTAAAATTGGTGAATTTTAACCTTAAAATATGTTTTTTAGGCCGTTAATTCGATAGTTTTTAATGCTTGCTAACAATGAAACCAACATTTCTGGATTTTGTAGAGTGGAAGCTTTCTATTTACATATACATACATCCATATTGTATTATTCGATATTTTTCTTTTAATATTATTTGTATGGGCGTCATTCTAAACTTTAGCCAAAACAAATATTATACAGCGTAAATTTAGGTAGGTATGCATTACTGCTACTAAAATATTAATATTTCTGGGCTTTGTAACCTTAATAGCGTGGTTATACATAGTAACTGATCATAGAAAAAATAAATATAGGTGTATAGTATAGGTACTTACCAAGAAATACAGGTGTAAATTCCTCCAAACCCCATTCACACAATAAATTCAAGTATTCCATATTATTTAATTGCGCCAACAAACATATAAGAACGAAGTAACACCAAGACGCCAAAAAGGCAGCGAAACAGTTAAAATGGCGTGTGGTCACAGGTGTGGTTATGTGTAATCGTTTTGGACCGATCGTATTCGAATAATAACGAATCCGGAAATATAGTTACTCTAAATTATATTTCTATTTGACATTAGTTAATTCGTATTTACAGCTATTAATGGATTCAATTGTAGTAACTAAAAATGTCACAAATTACCGTGTTTATTTATAGCAACTATCATGTTAGCAAGTATATTATTACTCCTTAATCAAGTCTAGTACTTGTGCTTGGTATAGAGCTTCAGAAACCACCGTTTCTTTGCTCTAAATGTTTTGAGTATTTATATCAAATAATGTTGTATTTGTCCTTATGAAAAAACATACTTGTCGTTAATATAAAATTCTAAGTACAAACTTTAATTGGATCATTTTTCTCAGTGAAGAAAAAGATAAACCACACTTAATTTGCGATCCCCAAATTTTGCAATTATTCTGATAAATTGCAAATCTAAAATTGAAAAATTAGTGTTAAAAAGTGCTCATAAAAATAATCTACAATTTATGACATACAGGAGAAGTGAAGACAAATATCTAATAAATTTATCGCCAATAAAGGTAATGTTAAAATTAGTCAGCGTCCTACCAAAAACGAAGTAAAAGCTGTAGTTTCAGTCACCAATTTAAAGTCCTAGTCAGAACAGAAGTGAATTAATTGAATCCGAATCAGTTTTCACATTGATCCTGATAACTTAGTCGCCTACCTTAATAACCAGTAATCTCATTCCAATAAGGATTATCACATCAGCACAGAATATTTTTCCAGAATTTAGTTTTGCATCTGTAATTTTCAGAGATATTAGAAATGGAGTATAGTACATTTTTTGTGCAATTAAACATAACTAATCGTTGCATTTATAGTTTTGTCCGTGTTAATTCGGAAAAAACGACTCTGGAAATCGCAAAGAGTACGAATTAGAAGCTGGAATATAACATCATGGTATAGCAGAGACCAGAGAGCACAAGACGGAGTGGAAATACTAATACACGAAAATTTGAAAACTAATATCATCTACATTTCCCTTAAAGCAGAAACAACAAAAACGTACTTTATAAGCATATATAAACAAGCCTAAAGAAGAGCAGACTGCCTTTTTCGAAAAACTACAGCAGGTGCTAAATGAACTACCCGAACATCTAAGATCTTCATAATGGGAGACTTCAAGTCAAGGAGCGGCAATACAGCTCTACCAGGCATAATGCAAAGGTTTAACGAACACGTCATCAACAACAATGGAGACATGCTAAAAACACTATGCGTGCAAAACGAACTGCGAATTAATAATACATATTATACACACAAAAACCAACAAAAATATACCTTTGGTTACACAAGAGACCAAAATTCAATGATAGACTACATTATCACAATACATCTGATTCAAATACTAGACGTAAGAACACGCACGTCAGCAAATGTCGATACAGAGTACGGTCTAGTTTTATGTAAGTACCGCTTCATGGCTAACCTCCAAAAGAAAAAAGCACCATCGTATATTGAAAAATGAAATGGGAAACGCATGTAGGAGACTTATATGAGACACGAGCAGGTGACAATGATGATAATGAGGACAACACCTACACAGAACAACGTTTGGAAAAAGATAACATAACAGAGGACGAAGTATATAAAGTACTAATAAGATTGAAAAATGTAAATGCCCCTGGCCCAGATCAAATCGTTAATGAAATGCTTAGTACGGAGGACTTGAAATGGAAACAACAATCACACTATTTGAAATAAAATATAAAAGAAAAAAATGCCTTACCACAAAAAATATATAAAAAATCTATATACGTATTTCGGCAACTAAGTTGCCATCTTCAGTAGAAATCTGTATAAAACAAAAAAGGGTGTTAAACGTAGTATTTTTGGCTAAGGTGTAACCCTAGAAGATATGCTCTTCACCAATTACCAGTGGGATAACACCGTGTTATCCCACAAGTGGGATAAAAACCACCAGTGGGATAATACCCACCAGTGGAATAATTCTGCTACTGCTAACTGCTGTGAGCCAGTAGGTAACGGGGTGGCGCTATATGCGCTAATGCAAATTCCGCCGTTGTAAGGTATTCGCTCAAGTGAAACAATCAGCAGAAATTTTGGTTTTTCTTATTATTTTTTTACATTAAATTGAATACAAAGAATTAATTAAGGATTTGTTGGAAGTCTTTTCTTATAATTAAAATTATCCTCCTACATTTCACTCCCTCGAAGTTGGCCAGTTTTAATTTTATTTATGTAATTGGATAACAAGTGGGTGGTGATCTATAAAATGCAAAATACCTTATTATTTGTTCATTTTGTAGGTCAAGTCGAGTAAAGAAGTACTAATATTTACTAGCAATACTTTCTCAAAGTTCTCTTCTGTAAGATTTGCTCTCTTTGAATGAAGTATATCCTTGTAGATAGAAAATGTCCTTTCTCCATCGCAACTGGTTATAGGTGCGTACTGGAAATATTCTTTTATTTCAGCGTATTTTGCAGTTAGAGTTTGTGTCATTGTCCCCATACACAATTGCCGCATTGTTATTAAATCTGGATTTCTATTAAAAACTGCGTCTTACTTTTGCCGAAGGCCACATCCGAAGTCATTTGGAATACTTTCGAAGTTATTAATAGTCACATCTAATGTGGTTAATCCATCTTTTAGTTTGAGACTTCGATTTTCAAAATATGTGACTAGTTTAGGCAAATTTCCAAAGTGTTCCTGAAGGAAAAACAACTGATTTTTTAAATATGGGGTGTTAGTTCCTTGCACTCAGAAATACCTCGAGCATCGTCATTTAAACATGAAACGATGTTTTGTAAACTATCGAAATTCTCTGCGTAAAAACTAGTAGCTTCCAACCATGTTCCCCATCTAGTTATTACTGGCGAGGGAGGCAGTGACATAGATGGAAGTTTTTCCCTGTAAAGAGCTACTCTCGATGTGCTACACAAGTAATATGCAGCATATAAAGGTATGTTCCTTTTAATAGTCTGCCGGTTTTTAACGTATATGCGGTACTGTCACTAACAAATAAAAGCATTTTTTCCCTGTACCTGTCGTCCGAATCAAGCATTTTGTGCAAATTCTCGTCAATGGATTTAGCAACTGTTTCCGCATCGACTATATTTATAACTTTAGATGCTATTACATATGCGTTATTTGGAATAGTTGGATGTAGTATACCAGCTACAACATTTACCTCACAGCGTCGTAATATATCGACAGTTTCGTCGGCACTTATCCATAGGCACTGATTTGAAAGATGTCTTCTAATGCATTTTACTGTTTTCGTGAAGCACTTAGAAACACAATATTTACGTAAGGTGGATTAATCAGTAACATTTAGACCTGTATATTTTTGATGAAATGTTTTGAAAGTTTATTTAATGGGATGTTAGCCGTCATTAAAGTTTCACAGAGTTCTGCAAAACAAAATTATAATTAATTCTTATTATTTATGATTGGTTAACGGCAATATGTTAATGATTTTCGGTGCTCAGTATGCAACACCCAACATGTATTATGTTTTCATACAACAAAAACTGAACTATTCAAGAAACCGTATTCCAAATCTTTTAAAAATAATATTGCAAGTAGATAAAAATGTATTTACAATAGTAGTATTATATTAATATCAAATAACGCGTAAGTTGACAATGTCTGTCTCTAGTGAAAAAATTTAGGATCTTGAAAAAGTTACAATTGCCAGTGTCTCCTATTTTTGTCATTACTTTGCTTTTCTAATATGATCAACATACCCACTACTATCACGATGTCATATACTTAAAAATATACGATTTTGTATACATGTAGATGTACATAACTTGGAACCCTATTTATATTTTAATTACTCCTTTCAACACTAAATTCATAATTTTGTCAATACATGGCGATAAAAAGTTCTCTTAATATTTCGAATTTCATGTGTTTTTTATAAAGTGAAGAGCAACCGTTAAAGAAGCTTTGTAAATATTTTTCTTGCTAGCTCGCCCCTTCGTAAAGCACAACCGCCAATATTAAATTAACCCGGTTCGAACAAATTCTTAAAAAGAATCCTTGAAAGGGCGAAGCAAAACGTATCGTGAACGAAATGAATAATGGATTCTTTCATTTAAAAAAGTGAGTCTTAAAACATTTCTAATTAATTACTTAAGATATTCTGATGTACGATCTACTCATAATTTGCAGAACTGTACATACTTAAAAAATGTTTTAATGTAGATTCGTGGATTGAATTAGCTTTAAGATATAATTAAGCATTTTGCTTCACTGGATGCTTTGCTGAATTCCATTCCTCTGCCGTATACGTACATACGTATGTCAGACACAATTAGAGACTGATTACTTTCTCTTGTATTTCTATATTCTCTTTTTTTCCCTTTCTTAACACGTCGAGACTCATGACAAATAGTTCTCTAGTGTTGTAGACAATGTAGAATGATAAATTGGCTTTAATATGGGTAAACACAGTTCGCTTTGCAAAGGGGAATGAAGCATTAATAATAGTAATATTAATTTATCTTTATTGTCTAACAAGAAGCGCTAATAACAGTGCAACAACAACTAAAATTTACAAAAGGCTAGACAAAAGAAAACGACGTGGTAGTACTAATAATTGGAATATAAACTGATACATGTATATATAGTGGTCATACTTGAGAACAAAATACACGTGACTTTAATTTCAAGGTTAATAAAAAGTATTTCTTTGTATAGCAAAGGAAAAAGGATAAATATGTACTGCTGTTTAAAATAATCTATATTTGGGCACATACAAAGACTGCACAATAGAAAATAAACGACGTACAATAAAGGTGCCCGCACACTGAGGCGAGGCGAAGAGAAGCGCATTTATTACCCCTGATAAAAATGCACGTAATCAAATGGGTGCCCGCACACTGAGGCGAAGCGCAGGGAAGCGTGGTCGCTTGAGAAGTTTCCAGAGCAAGCAGGCGAAGTAGTGCGCTGCACTTCGCCTCGCTTCGCCTCGCCTCACCTCGCCTCGCCTCAGTGTGCGTTACCTAGAGACCCGTAAGATCATTTAAGATCAAGCTTTTGCGTTTTCGTTGATTATCGGACATTTCCGCTGTCCGATGAGAAGCTGGTAGGCTCAGTTCGTACTTTGCTTGAACAGTTTTTAAACTAGTATTATTTGCATATTTAAGTTTAGTATAGTGTAAGAAAGGAATTGCTATCAGGATGGATGATGAAGCTAATTTTTCTTCTGACATGTGAAAATATATGAAAAATTTCTATTTGTAAATCCGGGAATGTGTGATGAAATCCACCAAAACTGTCTGTCTTTTGATTAATTTCATGTACCCAAACTCTTTTGTTTGGTTTCTCCTCTTCTTGCATAGTAGCAATTAAACCAAGAACAAATAAATTTTTGTCAGATGAACAGATAGAACTACTCATGTTGATCGAATCACTTCTACACACACAATGATAAATAACTGTTTTATATAATTAAATATTGTATCACGCCCATGCGCACCAAGCCAGGTGACTATTTCGCCTCGCCCTAATGTGCGGTGTCCGGGCTCGCGACGCTGCGCTTCGCCCCGCTTCGCTTCGCCTCGCCTCGCCTCAGTGTGCGTGCACCTTAAGAACACCCAAATCAATAAATTGAGAGTTTGAGAATTTAGTATAGTATTTTTATCTTTGATATCATTTTTTAGAGCAGCATATTCACTATATTTATATTCTTATAGTCAACATAGTAAAATAAGTAGAAGACTTTATTCAATATCTAGTGGTTATGTTCGAGAGTATTTGTTATTAGTATTACATTCGTTTTCTTTAAATTTATTTGTTTAACATAGATAGTTTAAATACAAGTAAATAGTAGCAAACAAAGGCGATGTAACATGCAAGTCGTCAACAATTGGATAAAGACCAGAAAGAGAGAATGAGGTGAACATTTAGACAGAACGGGACCAGACAAATTTGCAAATATATCCATCAACAAGAAGCTTTATAGAAAAACACCAGCTGGAAGACCAAAAAAGATGGCAAAATAACATACAGTCAACAACAACAGAAACTGAATAAAACGAAGACAAGCTGGAGCCATCTTAGTCATGCGAAGAATAGATGCTTGTTTTAAGTTTTAAGGCTAAATAATCACAGGTTTCAGTGAAATTACATATACTCAATTAAATATTTTTCAAAATCAGAATGAAAACCAGGTTTTTCAAATAACTTGGTATAGACTTTTAGATTTGTTAAATCATCTGTTGTTACTATACTTTTTCCCCCTAAAAATAGTAGTTTTATATAGTACTCTTTGGGAAACATTTACTTCTTCTTGTTTTTTTCTGGGGAGAAACCTCGTTGTAGTCCCTACTTCTGATGCCAACCTTTCATCAGTTACCACAAAGTACATCTTTAGGACTGTTGAGTACCTTATTCAAATGAAAATCTTTGTTTACACACAAATAGGTACATTGTTAAAAATTGTGGCAATAATAATGTGAAGCTATTTTAACATATTGTAGAAAGTTAATAGCGCCACCGCCACTTTAATAATTCAGAATGTCCTTACATTTCATGAATTAGCACCAACACTTTCAGCACCTTACGCTAGTTGGGAAATAAATGTGTTGGGTTGTAGTATAGGGTAAAACTTCTAATGGTAGAATGGAACTAAGGGCAAAACATGCTTGGATTTTCAAATAAGTTGGCTACAGACTTTTCAATTTGTCAAATCATCTGTACTTACTTTTTCTCTAAAAATAGTACTTTCTTATATAGTACTGTTTGGGAAACATGGATATATCATATCTCTTATTTCTTCTTGATTTCTCTGGGGAGAAACCACATTGTAGTATATACTTCTGATGCCGACCTTTCATCAATTACTACGAAGAAGATCTTTAGGACTGCTGAACAATTATTCAAATAAAAATCTTTGTTTATACAAAAATAGGTACTTAGATTCACATGCATTCATTATTACTGTGGTTAAAATTGTGCCAATAATATTGTGAAGCAATTTTAACTAATTGTAGACAGTTAATAGCGCCAGCGCCACTTAGATAATTCAGAATGTCTGTTTTAAATACATTTCAATAATAAGCGCCAACACTTTCAGGACCTTACACTAGTTGGGAAAGAAATTTTGTTGGAATGTAGTATGGGGTAAAAGTTCTAATGGTAGAATAGAACTAAGGGCGAAACGTGCTTATCCTTTGATGTGTTAAAATGTATATAATTAGAAATACAAGAATTACGGAAAATATTGAAAAAATAATGTTGATATGTATATAAGGAGTTTTTAAAATACGACCACAAACTCGACCCGACACAGCTTATTTTGATTACAATATTGTTATATTTACAATGCATGTAATTCGTACAAAATAATATTCAAATCTTTTTATTTAACGATCAATTAAGAAACACAATAGGTAATTCACATAATGAAATTATGCATGATTAATGAGATTTATGTAGCTGTAAATTTCCACTGACAATTGTTTGCAGTACTGGAAGCTCATCAATTAACCTGGATCTGTAAATATTTTACGTATATTTCATTTTGGACAACATTTGTTACACAGATTTGATCCAAAAGAAAAAAAAAATACACGAATAATTTCATACAACTGTTCAAACTGTGTCAACAATGAGTTCAAATATTTTTCTTTAAAAATGTCGCTACTTTGCAAATCAATCATTTATATTTGACGTTGTAGGACAAGAGTTCCTATTTCGGCGTTAAAAGGATCTTTAAAAATCGAGAGTAAAAATTTATAAAGCTTGAATTGCAAAATCGACTCAAAATGACGTCTTAGTTTTTCTCTAACTGAGTGTTTGACATGAATAAAATGTAGTGAAATATTTTTTGTTTAGTTCAGTTGAAACAAAACAATTTTTGTCGAAAGGTCATAATCAATTTTGAATTAACGTTGTTCATATTGCTGCAAACTTAATGATATTAAATAAAGACATAATGTGTAAAAATATGTACAGGCTTATTCATTATAAATTACCAAGCCTTCATCATCGATATTATTGCATGTACAAAAAATTGTTTCAGAGAAAAGTTATGTGTCTGAGACTGAGTTTTATTTGCATATTATCAAAAACACAGTGGCGTGCAGATACAACGGTATAAAAAGAAAATAATGTTTTTTTTAAATGGAATACCCTGTATATTATTAAATTTTTGTAATGGTCTTTCTACTCTGATTTCAAAAATATACCATGTAATACCGGTATCCTAAACCGTTTTCGAGTTATTGAATGTCGAATATCGTAGTTACTGTACTATGGAAAACTTAACATTATTAAAGTAAGCTATGAAAATGACAATTATTGTGTTTGATAAATGACATTTCATTAATAAAATAGTCAAAATGGAAATGTCATTTATTAAACACTATAATTCCCATTTTCATAGCTTACTTTAATAATGTTAAATTTTCCATAGTACAGTAACTACGATATTTGACATTTAACAACTCTAAAACGTTTTAAGATACCGGTATCATATGGTATATTTTTGAAGTCAGAGTAAAAAGACAGTCATAAAAATGTAACAATTACAGGATATTCCATTTAAAGAAAACATTATTTTCTTTTTATACCATTGTATCTGCACGCCACTGCGTTTTTGATAGCATGCAAATAAAATTCAGTCTTAGCCACACAACTTTTATTTGAAATATTTTTTTGTATATGCAATAATAACGATGATAAAGGCTGGGTAATTTATAATGAATAATTCTGTACATATTTTGTACTTTGTTAAATGTATTTTCTAAGCTTTAATTTTATTTCCAAGATTAACATTGATTTTTGTTATTTTATCCATTGGCTTGTAATTTTTAAACACTGAGTATATTAATTTCCATACATGCTTAGTTAATTCACAGCAGTATGTTACATAATGATTTATAAATCAATCATGCGTATTCTAGATGCTGCTTTGAAGGTGCATAAGTAGTTGCCTATATGAGCTGATTACATGAAGCTGCAGTGATTATGATCTTTGCTTTGTAATTATTTGTTATTTATTGAATATAATCTATATTCATGTCTACTTAGTTAGATTAATTATAGACTTATATAGTATAATTAATCTTTGAACTTTAGTAGACCTTACAATTTTAAGAGTCGGAAACGCTACCTATTTTATCTACAACGGAAAATTTGAAAATTCTACATAAATATAGAAGACAAAATTTATAAACTATTTTGTATTATATTAATTAAATATATTAGAATTTTAAGAGATTTATAAATTTTAAAGTATTTAATGATGAAGAAGATCTAATTTCTACCCCTATATTCAATGCCATTACTAACTACACGAAAAATCACTTCATCAGCATTCCCCGGATTGCGACACACTGTGAACCCTTTATGTATCTATACAAAAGTATTCACAATATTTTTCAACAAATATGTAGGCATATGACTTTTCATTTTGCTTTTAAGAATGTAGTTTCTTGAAAATAACATTTTTGCCGTTGAAGCTATAGTCGAAATATGAAATGTACAATAACATAAAACTAAGTAGTTTTGTACTTTAGATAGTTAGAAGAGTTTTAACGATTATTTTATATATTCTATCGACTCGAGACTCAAATAAGTCGAAACGGGTCCATTTCTCACTGAAACAATGGTAATATATTTTCAAATTGATTTAACGGCATTAGTTGTGAGTCGAAAAAATCATTGCTTCTGCAAATAAATTAGCACTTTCTTATTTGTACATGTCAGAAGAAAAGTGAAACTAGATCGACAAGTGTGTATGTAATTAAGGATTTTTCGAATTAAGGAATACCTCATACACGCAAGTATGCTAGCACTTCGTATATCTATATATATAATTGGATGTGTGTGTGTGTGGCGGTGTATGTTCCCTAATATGTTCCCTATAGACTCCGAAATCGCTGAACTTATTTTGATGAAATTTTCAGGAAAACTCTAGCATAGTCTGGTGCGTGTTCCTGTGAAGTTTGATACCGATCGGGCTAAAAATAAAAAAAATTTCCATAATTTAATCTTATTGATATTGGATCACGTGCGGTTATTCGGTGGTTAGATTTGTAATAACCCATGAAGTTGCACTAATGATCTTATTTACATTGGATTACCTGTGATTATTCAGTGGTTAGATTAGTACTCACCCATGAAGTTGTACTAATAATAACAGAGACGGTACAGACCACAACATTATCTAAGGCCTTTTCAGTACTAAATGAAAGAAAAGATACTTTTAAATATTGAATTAGTGAAAGGTTATTTAAAATTTATATGTATAAAACTGGATATATGTATGTGATTGGTTTCAATTTCAAAGCTCTAAACACATGTGTTTTTTTTTGGGGGTATCAACGCCCACCGGGTATCGCTAGTACAGAATAAATTATGAAACTCTCATTGCAAGGAGTACGGCTGTGCAGACTCAGATTAGTCGAAAGGGGTCCATGTCTCGCTAAAACAATATGAATACGTATATATGGTCATTGATTTGATACACAGTCGTAAAAATAATACTCACGGCGAAAGTAAAAATTAATACTTCACAATTTGTACATGTCTGTAGAGACAAAATGACGTACTGCCTTGAACCTTGCATGTATAGATAATTAGAAATAATTAGTTAAGCTATTATATGTAAGAAACCATAAAAATAGATAAAACATATTTTTATTAAGAAATAACATTAATTTTAGTTTAAAAGTGTAAGTTTAAATAAATATTTAATTAAGAATAGTTAATATAAGTTATAAAAATTATCAAGTTATAAATGTATGTTGAAAGTTCAAATAATTTACTTAATAGATCTTTGAATAAGAAAGTCAGAATGAATTTATTTAAGTAATGCAGGTTGCAGATACTATAAAATAATTTACAAAGGAAATTCTCCTTAAACAAATATAAAAAAACTAATACATACTCTAGCGTTTAAAAGGATATAATTATGTAATTATATATTCACAACATGTTAAACTAAGTTTACTATTTTAAAAGTGTTCATAGTATTATATCTTCGACATTCTTGTGATGAACGAAAACACCAGGGAAGGAAATAGCAATCACATGCGATGTTTTTCCTATATTTCCAACGAAGAACAATAAAAAGAAAATACGAATAAAATTAGCCAACGGAGGCAGAAAGTATTTACCAAATAAAACAAACAGAAATAATTTTACGCAGACGGGTTACATGGAGTTCCACCGAGGTCCTGATCGCGCTCAAACTTCAAATTCAAACTTGCGAAGGAATATACCTCTTAAGAATGGCGTTCTTTAGTTTCTGAATAATTACGATTACTAAGAGGGTCAATTGTAAACAAAAGAAGCGTGGCATAAAGCAATGTTTCCTGATACGTAGCTAAGTATAAGCACGTATACTAAAATAAATATATTTATATAATTATTATTAAATAAAGTTAGATTTCAAATAAAAAAGAAGAAGCTTATTACACGGAGTTTGAAGAATTGTATAACAGTGAAAAGTAAGTAATGCACAAAGATGTTTTTATTAAATAATAAAAGTAGAGATTCTTTTATTTTTCAATGAACGTTCAACATGAGACGATAATTTTGCCTTACTAGTTTAGAATATTAATGACGGCAGAAAGTTAATTCATCTGGGTACAATGTGCGAATGTTTACTCTAGGTGGTTAGTTGACGCATAGTCATAAATATATGGTTTTCTTTAATGAAAAACAATTAAATAATAGTTAATTCATCTGGGTACAATGTACGAATGTTTTTATAAAAAACAATTAAATCATAGCTTTATTATACTAGTCCATTAAATTGGAATATTTTTGACAGGAGAAAGCTAATCTAATATAATAATAATATTTACCATAATTACTACAATATTATATCCTGTCTTTAATTTAAAACCCTATCCTATAAAAGTATAGATAAGAGAAAGACAGGTAAGAAAAGGAGTAAACCATGTAACGGACTTTTGTCTGTCACCGTATAAATTATCGAACTAATTTGTGTTAATGCTTTTTATGGAATTTTAGCATTAATAGGTTCGAAAAATCTATACGAATATTTTGATAAATATTTAATTTGTCCCATGTCAATTAGTAATGAGAAAGATGATACTTTTGTTAATTTTCTACCTGCATTTTGCAAGTGATAATATCGTGTGTTTGAGTACAGTGCATGCGTTTTGCGCGTGATACTTCGGAAAAATACTGTTTTGAACTATTATTTATGCCAGTACAGGGCTATATAAAACCGCAATTTTGTTAGGAAAGTCAGAGTTCTCCTTGGCAGTCCGAGGGAATTCTCGGAGAGTTCTATTTGGCAGTCCGAAGGAATTCTCAGAACACTCTTTGGCAGTCTGGAGAGTACCTTTCTTCCTTAATCTTTCTGGCAGTCCATGAAAGAAGTCCCGTAAATAGTTTTTTCCTAGCAGCCCATGGAAAAAACAATTCCGTTCCCCGTAAGTCCCGAATAAATCTTTACATGGTTATTCCGTTAAATTTAAATAAAAAATGTCAGATAGATTTCTTTTAATTTCATATGTACTAAAGTAAATTTTAATAGTACGTGAATATTTAAATATATTACTTTTGTCGATTACCTCTTCAACAATACGAACACACGCGTCAGCTGAGACGTTAACTTTTTTTGCCGGACATATGTAAATACCATCTTTCTCGAAGTAAATAACACGTATTTAATATTTCATTTTAGTAAATATTCACGACCGTATGATTTATAGATCGATTTTTTAGTATCCCGTTATATGTCTAATGACATATTGCAAATAAGTTTCACTAAATGTAAGGTTAATTTCAATATAAAAATTGTAGTTCCTTTTGTGGATGACCAATATTATATAATTTTCTTGTAAATATACATGTGTAAATTTGTGTAATTTAATATCTGTCTTATATGTAAATAAAAGGGTTAAAACATTGTAAATATCTCATTTTCTCTTAATGCCAGGAGGAAATATAAAATGAATATTAAAGAATAAAAGATGCTAAAACATACAATACCATAGTTTCTCTCCGTAAAACCGAACTACCCGTACTGTTGGTAAAATTCACATTCACCAGACACACTTAATATTATTATAACACATATTGTTTTGAATTTAAAATCTAATTAATTAAACGTTGTATCTGAAAAAGACACTGTGTTGATGATACAATTGTTATCACATAATGACAAATTAGTGACATTATGAATAAAGTTGTTGTCATTTATATATTTGCGTTTATTTAAGCAGTTAACTGACAGCAATGTTATTAAATTTTGTGTAAGACCTTCATGAATTATTGAATAAAAATAAAATTTTGTGGCCATGTTACATGTCATCTTTTATATATATTTATCTTTACTGAAAAGGACTCATAATTTTTATTACGATTTTTCTTTTTATCGGGCATTTCTTTACATTTCAGGATATTCCACTTCATACAACGACATTAACGTTCGTGTTGATGGCCTGGGACAGGTTTCGATATATAAGACATCCGAACAAAGCTCGACTGCCAGCTTTCGTTTGTACCATAGGAACCTGGTTAACGGCCCTTTGTTTGGTGCTACCCTATCCCATCTACATTATTTACGTGGATCTTGGGGTGAGTTCGACACTTTCCCTTTCTGCTATTGTTTTTTCGTGTGGAACGAAATAAATTCTAAAACCGTGAAATAAATTATCCGAGAGACTAAAGACATTTATTTTGTCCCTGTTTCAATACATCTAGGAGCTTAAACAGAAAACTATTTAATTGTATTTTATATTGCCTCAAGCAATTTCGTAAGGAAAATAATGAGGTGTGGCCATTACACGACTTTCTTATACGTATGAGCGTTTGAAATTATAGAATTTTAAGAATTTTTTTATACTAAAATTGTTCAAAACCGTATTGCAAGTACTTTCATTCTCTTAATAAATCTCTGTAGAATGTACACTTTGCGAGATATTTGCAAAAAAGTCCTACACGCTAAGAGTAAAAGTGTTACTTCCGGTCCGAATTTTGAAATTTCATATATACAAAAAACATTGCAAATCAAGCTCTACAGACTTTTGTACTTTTGATAATTATATATAATGCAAAATTTACGACATATTAGCCAAAAATGACTATTCGATAAAAGCAAAAATGTTTCTTCCGGTCTGAATTTTGAATTTTTTTTATACAAAAGGTTTTGAAAATTATGCTTTAAATACTCGTAATGTACCTGCCTAGAAAGCATGATTTGCGAGATATTCGCCAAAAATTAATTTTCGATAAGAGTAAGACTTCCGGAAGGAATTTCAAAAAACTTTTTTGATACAATTTTTCTCAAATTCAATTTTTAGTAGGTACATCGGAATTTGTTATAAATTTGTTTAAACTTAGTAATTGACGAAATATTAGCAAAATTCGATTTTTAAAAACTGAAGTAAAGTAGTAATTCCGGATGCGGAATCCATATTTCGACAGCACGAATATTGAAAATTATAATTTGTTGACACCAGTAGTCCATTGGGATGGAAAGAATTTATCTTTTTTAAATATAGTGAACAACGTCAATAGGCTTGCTCTCTTGTTTACCAGTGGATTTTATTGAGCAAATGCTTAAACTTTCCGCTTTGCGAAATTAAGCAGGAAAAAAACAGGCTGCTGCAGTGTACGACGAGCTTATCGATCTGAATTTGGAAAGGAAAATAATAGTGTTGTTGTGACATAATGGCATCCAATATGGGTTGGGTTGGCTTTAAATTGGCGTCTAAATTTTGCTACAAATATTAGAACAGATATATTCTAATTTCATAAGTGTATTTTAAGTTTTTTTGAAAAGTATGTCTGGCATAAAAATGTCTTCTTTATCTGGCCCAACCGTAATTCTTTTACGCGTTTTAAAGAATTTTGACATAAAGAGCTCCAAAATGAAATAAAGACTGGATCGCAGGTAGAAAAAAATTAACATACTCTAGGGCTGGTTAAAGCCAAGACAACATATTTTGTAGATTCTTTGTAGATTTCTACCATACGCCATATGTGAACAATGCAGCATTTCTTGAACTAAAGCTCTGTAAAGAATTATAAGTAAACATCTCAAGCTACAAGAAATAAACTAGTAAACTATTTGTGGTATTTAAATCCAGTTAATATCGCTTTATCTTTTTTTTAATGAAATTTGCAATTGTTGCTATCAAAAAATTGAACATAAACCGTATAATCCTAATATGGCTTCTAATAAGCTTAGTTTTATCTGCAAATTTAAGAGAGATCTTTGCTGATGTCGTTAACTCTAATTGTAGTGCCAAGTTTAAATCCAGACTCACGTCGCAACTTTTATTGCGGTAAAGGGTTGACACATGCTGCGTGTTGGTTATCGTTATGGGTAGAGACCGGACACGAGAGGCCCTTGACTCATCGCCCACGGCCGCACTATTGAAATTTTGTATTTTTTTGTTTTTAATTTTATTTATGTAATTGGATAACAAGTGGGTTGTGATCTATAAAATACAAAATGCATTATTATTTGTTCATTTTGTAGTTCAAATCGAGTATACTCTCAGTACTTTATTTATCTTACGAAATATAAGGTAAACAGAATAAATTTTAAAAACTCTTCACGCTTCTTCCTACGCCGTTACCGAAAGAAATTTATCAGTAAAATCCACATCATATCACCATATGTATACTGCTATTCAATAACTGCGTGTTCTTATACACTATTTCTTTCGTCCGTCGTATTTTGGGCCTGATACGTCCGGTAAATAGTTATGGGTGTTCACTTGCAAGTGATATTCAGTTCATGGTGCTCATTATCGAATTTTAGTCTATGTTAGTTTTTAAGCAGTATTTTGTTGTTGGATATTGTTACTTATTTGTTGTCAAGGTCAAGTAAATAGTTTTTACGGTTATTCGTTATTTTGTACTTAATTTTTCTTTGTACGTAATAAATAAATTTATTATTATTATTTAGTTAGTCTCTAACACAGTTGTATTGGGTTTGAGAGACAACTAGTAAAACATACGCATGGAAATTATTTTTAGAATCCATTCAACATCAAGTTTTTCAAATTAATTTTTATATACGTATAGAGGTACCTATATAATATCCAAATAATCCCTACGCGAGTTTTCTTCAGAAAATGAAAAGAAAACTCGCTGCCTTGAATATGTGTTTCGGCAGCAAGGACTGCATACTAATACGAACAGGCGGATCAACTTCTTTTCTCCATCACAATAATATATTTTATTAAAAATATATTTCTTTTTCGACTTGCGTTCATAGATGTCGAATCGATTAGATTCGAGCACGTATTGTATTATGGCATTATGCGGATCACGCAATATAAAATTATTTTGGTAGCTTACTGTTTTGATATGCTACGAGTTTATTATTAAATTAGGAAATAAATTCAAATATATACACATTTCACATAAAATTGATAAGTAGTATCCTCTATAATACAAAAGAATAGTAAATCAGGAGATTATTGGTAGGGCTTCCTTTTTACTTTTCGAAATTCCTACCGGAAGTAGGTCTTTTACTCTTATCCAAAATCAGTTTCTTGCGAATATTTCGCGTCATGCTTTTTAGACAGGTACGTTACTAGTATAAAAGTATTTAGAACTTATTTTTCAATACCTTTTGTATAAAAAAAAATTTCAAAATTCGGACCGGAAGTAACACTTTTAGCGATTTTTGCAAATATTTCGTAAATTATGCATTCCATACATATTTGTCAAGAGTACAAAAGCATTTAAAGTTGGATTTGAAATATTTTTTGTTTAAGTGAAATTTCAAAATTCGGATCGGAAGAAGCACTTTTACTCTTATCGAATAGCGATTTTTGCAAATATTGCGTAAAATAAGCGTTCTATATATATTTGTCAAGAGTATAAAAGTATTTTTGTATAAATAAAAATTCAAAATTCGTAGAGATTTATTAAGAGACTGAAAGAACTGGAAGTACTTAGAATAGGATTTTGAATAATTTTTGTATAAAATAATTTTTAAAATTGTATGATATAAAACGCTCATACGTATAAGAAAGTCGTGTGGTGGCCACACCTCCTTTTTTCTAATATTTTAAATTGAACCTGCTATACAAGTAAAAACTGTTCATATTTGACGTGTATTTCCCATTACTTCTTATAACAGAGTTTTAAAACATGTCGCAAACATGGTTGTAGGTTTATTCGGACCTCTAGTTCTGGGCAAGCTACAAGTAGCATGTGTTTTGTGACGAAGGTCTATTCGGACTATTCTGTTCTGGTACTACAAATTCTGAGAACTATTATATTAGTTCAATGTTCGGTTCCTCAGAACTCGTAATTCAAGAACTGACCCAGAGCAGTTCTAACAGTTCTTGCCGACGGGTTGGAATTGGAAATTCTGATATTAGCTTTAGCATTTTTCTGTTATGCTAATCCTTGCGTTTTATTTACCTGTCCGCTCAGTTCAAAATCAGTTCACTTACGTCACGACCAAGTGATCTCGCTCAGACTAAATAAAAAGCTGCTTACGATGGACATCGGATCACATGAATCAAAAATTGTAGCAGGCGCCAAGTACTGCGCCAAATAATATTTTAAATTTGTTAATGATAACTGGCATAATATTGTAGAATATCCACTACAAAGACCACGTCCTAAAATACGTACAATTGTCGGTTTGAGTTAATTTATATGACATATATTGTATACAACATTGTTTGCATTTCAGAACGTACAGCCCTTACAATTAGCGTTTATTCTAATTCACTATAATATTGTTCGATTGACATCGAGCACACAAAAGTGTCACCACCGAGGAAATGTGGATTTTTGGACTTAGTTCTTACCGAAAAGCACATAAGGGAATGAGATTTGATTATTCAAAATGTAGTACAAGCATAATCGGAAAGTCACATTTTCGCAATTTTAGGTTAACATGGAAAGATTTTAATATTTGAAATTGTTGTAGATAACCGTTTTAAATTTTAACAGAAAAATTATCGAGATATACAACTCTAATAAAGTATTTAAGTGGTTTAATACAATTTTATCGAAGTTATAAGAAAACGTGTGTGTGTTGTTGTTATGAATATTTTAACAGTGTTCAGTTTTGTCCTCTAATTAGACTTCTGTGTGTTGGACAGATTTATTATTATTAAAATTTTGTAATTATTGTCAAATTCTTGTAAACTTGAAAAGGTACCAACAAGAAGTGCAGAACTGATTAGAGCTGAAGCGAATATCCGTCTTGAAATATGTACATACACTGAGAGAACAATTTATTTATTATAAAGCAACTTTGTTTGATACCAATACACCCCTGATTTGGGAGATGGCGGAATAAATATTTGTTTACTGTAAATCTGTCATTTTTTTTAGGATTAGAAATTAACTTTATTTTATAGATATATTTACTTATTTATAATTAATGTAACACTTCTTATAATTAACATACTTTTTGGTTGTAGTTAATAAACCTTCATTGATAATAAGCAAAAATTGTATAAATATAAATAAATAAGAAGTAGTTGTTTGATATCATGTAAAAAATATATATTAACAGAAAACATATATTCTTTAGTAATTCATCTATTTAGTGTTATATTCATTCAGCAATAATTAACAGTAAGTGTAACATATTTCAGCGCAGTAATATGTCTTTATTAATTATTAAGATTTCTGAGGTGTCCTGGATCATAGCTAAATAAAAATACACATTTATTACTCATAAACTTTAAACTTTATTAATAAAAATAGAACATAAAATGCCAGTTGCATGTACAAAAAAAATAACAAAATAACAATTCCGTATTATAAATCTCTGAAAACTTAAACTTAAATTAAATGACTTCTTAAAATACTACTAGTCTTGGTTCATAATACTGATAAAATAGCGCCCTTCAGTAATCTTATGCATAAAAGTGGGAGGGCAGTAAATATTATCTACATTAACAATTTTATTAGAATACTGAAGAACTTTCTCAACTTCGTATCCTTCAAAATGTTTGTTAAATCCGTAACAAAGTATACTAGTCATTTTTTAAATTCTTAATTAGAGTGACCTATGACTTTAAATTTAATTGGCACCACTGATTTGTGTGAGTTTTGTGACATTAATAACTGCCTTAAATAAACATTGGGGTTAATAATTTTATTTAAAATAAAAAAAAATTGTCAACAATAAGAACAATTTAATGGCTCACAGCATGTGCCATGGCCTGCTCCAATTAAGAATTTAAAAAATGACTTGGTATGTAAGTTTATATGTTATTTTAAGAAATCTTACTTGAACGGTTGTATATTTAAATACTTCTGTACGATAATATCTACTAAATATGACTGACACAAACTGTCTAATGATTCTTTTAATTTATAATGAGCCTTTATAGCTTTTCCTGTTACAGTTTCATCTAGAATTTCTTCAAGATGTAAACCATCAACAAATCTTCTTTTTTTTAAAGGAGGCTCTACGTTGTCATTATTTAGATTGGTTACATTCAAAATATCCTGACTAGATGGCATGAAACAAAAACAATTACTTATTAACACATCATTTTCATTATTTTTTTAGTGTTCATAAACTTACCTATAATTCAGAGCTGTATTATCACTTTCATGAACAAAACTTGAACTATTTCCCGATAGAACTGAGGAACTGCCATCAGGAACAGAAAAACTAAAAATTAAAAGCACATAGTGAAAAATCATAGATACTTGGGCAATTAAAGGTATATACCTTTCATCTGCAATTGGTGTCAAAAAAAGTCGGCAGTTTGTTGACGGATCTATAAATGCATCCTCGTGTGAAACTGTTTTGAACAGTTCTTTTGTTTTCAATTTTAAAGTTAATCTGATTTTGCAGTTTTTTATCACTGCTTGTAACTCAGCGTCGTCTTCCACAAACTGTTTTAATACATCTACGGTGTCAATTCCGTTGGCTACAAAAATTATGTTATAATTAATAAAATTGTGTCGTATTTAGACAAATGAATTGAATATAGATAATGGATTAATCATAATAAAACAATGTGGGATAATTTCTTAAAAAAACAAAATTTGTATATAATTTCTCTATATTACAATTTGATTTGAAAATGTCACTATTATACAAGATTTATTAATAGTTACTTTTTCTTATTTAACGATAAGAACTTTTTCTGCTGTAGTTCCACTAGAGAGATGTAATTAACATTGATGTAATATCTAATAATTATTTTCACATTATATAACTTTAAACACTTTGAGGGCCAACTTTTGATCGATTATTAAACTTACTGACAGATCATTTCTATAAGTAACAATAATTGTCAATAATTATTTCAATGGTAATCCAGTCCTGATTATTAAGCTAACTAATAAATTACTAAAATTTTATATAGAAAATATTACTGATAAACTCTTTCTTTATGATATTACATTATTTTAAAATGGATATAAAAAACAGCTTCAGAGATGGCAAAACTTCTTAATACCAGCAAAGTAAATGAATCAACTCGTAACGATAGCATCATTCCCTCCTATTTCGCTAAAAAAATATATGTATAATATTACTTGAAATATATACTTACCCTCAAGTGTTGGAATAATATTTTCCAAGCCCCAGTCTTGGAGATGTGTTTTACATTCTACATCCATTTTTTCGATGCACCTATTCAGACACGACGCCGACGTGCACGTGCACTCTTTTAAATGAAACACAAATCTGCACGAACGAACTGGTTAGGGCTGTAACCTTGATATTTTTCGAGGAAATGCATAAGCGTATATTTCTATTTAATATGGTTTGTTAATTATTAATCAACCATTTGTGTATTCTTAATAAATCATTTGTTATTAACTAAATTATGAAATTCAAAGATAATATAATCATGAATAATTAAATACAATTATTGTTAGTTATTATTTAATAAAACTGTAGTTAATAAATCAGTTAATAATTTCAAAAATATTAAAATTAGCTAAATAGTTTTTATAAAACTGTTGTAATTATATGAAATTTACATTAATATATACAAATACATTTCTGTGAAATAAATATTTATTAATTATTGCATATACTTTTTCTCTCAGTGTAGACCAGTAAAATTTAGTTAATTAAGCAGCACAAACACTTCGAATAAGTATATGCTACGATAAAAAAACAAGACAAAAAACGTCCTGAGATTACCATTACCATTTTGAATTTAATACAATTAGGACAAGCAGCAACATAAAATTGCTAGAAATAAAAAAATTAAAGTGACCATTTATATAAAATATGTTAGCAAATTGTAATGATGTCACTGGAAATAGTACGTTGAATACATACAAAAACTGGAAGAGAGCATAAGAATTAACATATACCTTATATTTAATTTTTTACCTGGACTGTTTGGTAATACTACATATTTCTTTTAATAAATATATATTTATGTTGATCAGTACGAAAATATTAAATAATTATTTGAGTATAGTACAAATTTATATTTAAACATTAAGTCAAAGCAAAATGTGATGTGTTTAGTTTGAAATCAAAGGTTTTCTTGGCATATAATGAGGACACAAATAGATATGCATTTTTATTATAATTAAAAAGGAAAACGACTTTCGCAAATTTGTAACGAATGCAACAAAGAAATTATAGAAAAACATAACTTTAACCTTCACAATAAATAAGAAATCAAACTTGGAGTCTGTGGCTTGAACTAAACAAAAACACTAAACACCTTCACAGCACTAAAGCACATCAAGAGGGCTAAATACGTATTTCAACAACTAAGTTGTCATCATCAGTAGCACTGATTAAAAATCGCGCTGTCTACACACCATAGCGTAACAGAACAACACTGATTTCCAATTTACAGGGATGGTTTATTTACTTTTACCTAGGCTATTAACTACGTCATTAACAGTACCTGATCGTTGTACCGTTAAATTCGTCATACTATTCTAATCCTATCCTTTAATTCTAATATTCTATGAAAAACTAACAGTATCTTAAATTAATATAATTTCCAATTTACAGGGATGGTTTATATATTTTTACCTAAGCTATTAATTACATCATTAACAGTACCTGATCGCTCTACCGTTAAATTCGTCATGCTTAATACTATAATTCTAATGATATCAATACATTGGGAGCTCATATTGATATGAGCATTATGGATTGTTGTTCTGGAGATATACATTAAAACCCATTTCAATTCCATTCAGAAATACGATTTGTATTATCTATCGCAGAAGCGAAAGCTGTTTGATGTATTACCTAATTTATTTTTACTTATAGTTAATATTTTTGAATTTAGATATGAGTTAAGTGGCAAAACATCTGTAATGGAGCGAAATAGACTATAAAAGTCCGTTCTAAAAATTATATAGTAAAAAATCAACATACGAAATGGCTATTGACGACATTTTTCTCAGAACTTTTATTGCGAAAAAACATCAGAAATTGACCATTAGTAAAAATCCTGTTTTTTAACATTTACATCGTCATATCTGCCAATTTAATTAAGCTGTCGAATTGATTTTTTTTAAATTGAAGCACTGCTAGTTAGACTAAAATTTGTATATTAATATTTCTATAATTAGGATGAGAATTACTCCCATTGAAAAACAGTTATTTACTAATATCTCTCAAATTATATACTTTTTTGTATAAAAAAAGTTTTAAACTCATTTCCCAAGTTAATTATTTTACTCCATCGAAAAGCAGTTTTTAAAAATAACTCGCAAATTATGTATTCCGCGCAGACTTACTATATAAGTATTCAGAACTTAATTGGAAATAACATCTATACAAAAAAAATCAATAATTGAACCAAATGCAATTTCGATCAACTGCTGAGCAACTTTTTAAATATTCGGGCCGCACTGGGTACAAGAAAATCGTATGATGCTTACACAAATTAAATTGTAAGTTCATACATATACTTAATGGTATGGATATGAGCATTATGGATTGTTGTTCTGGAGATATACATTAAAACCCATTTCAATTCCATTCAGAAATACGATTTGTATTATCTATCGCAGAAGCGAAAGCTGTTTGATGTATTACCTAATTTATTTTTACTTATAGTTAATATTTTTGAATTTAGATATGAGTTAAGTGGCAAAACATCTGTAATGGAGCGAAATAGACTATAAAAGTCCGTTCTAAAAATTATATAGTAAAAAATCAACATACGAAATGGCTATTGACGACATTTTTCTCAGAACTTTTATTGCGAAAAAACATCAGAAATTGACCATTAGTAAAAATCCTGTTTTTTAACATTTACATCGTCATATCTGCCAATTTAATTAAGCTGTCGAATTGATTTTTTTTAAATTGAAGCACTGCTAGTTAGACTAAAATTTGTATATTAATATTTCTATAATTAGGATGAGAATTACTCCCATTGAAAAACAGTTATTTACTAATATCTCTCAAATTATATACTTTTTTGTATAAAAAAAGTTTTAAACTCATTTCCCAAGTTAATTATTTTACTCCATCGAAAAGCAGTTTTTAAAAATAACTCGCAAATTATGTATTCCGCGCAGACTTACTATATAAGTATTCAGAACTTAATTGGAAATAACATCTATACAAAAAAAATCAATAATTGAACCAAATGCAATTTCGATCAACTGCTGAGCAACTTTTTAAATATTCGGGCCGCACTGGGTACAAGAAAATCGTATGATGCTTACACAAATTAAATTGTAAGTTCATACATATACTTAATGGTTTAAGACAGGGGTCTCCAAACTACGGCCCGAGGGCCACATCCGGCCCGCGGACAGATTTTGTCCGGCCCGCGGAGAGCTAGCATACTTGAAAACTCCTTTTAGAGAACATATTTTTTATAGCAAATTAAATTTAGTTTACTGAAGTATTCTAATTTTATGTTGAATAATTATTAATATGACATCTACATTGATATGGTCATGGGCTAACTACTCATAACATTGTTGTAGGCTTATTGTTATTGTTTTTGTGATAAGTTGGATAAAGAAACACAGAATTGTAATGAGTAGAGACATGTATAATATGCAGAAAATTTTACTTCAGTATATAATAACTAACAAATTATTGAAATGAATCCAACTAACATTTTATACATTTTAAATAAAAACATAACTTATAACAAGCATAATGACATATGAAATACTAATGAGATTTGTGTAATTGAGATTTTCCACTGACAATAGTTTGTAGTTGTGGACTAATTTTACTTGTACCAATTATTAAAAGAGATTTAAGATGCTCATCAGTTAATTTAGATCTGTAAACATTTTTTGTGTACTTCATTTTGGAGAAGGTCTTCTCACACAAATAAGTAGCACCAAAAACAGAAAACAGCCCACGAGCAAATTTATGCAAATTATCAAATTGTGTCAGTGGAAGACTCTTATAAAATTCCAACAAAGATGAGTTTTGATATTTGTTCTTAATTATATCACTGCACTGTAGATCAATTATTTCCATTTGAAGTTCCGGGGCTAGGGTTTCAATGTCAGTATCAAAAGGATTCTGAAAAATCTTAATTTGATTCGCAATGGCATCAAAGTCCGAGAAACGAGTATCAAAATTTATTTTCAAAGCACTCAAAGTTTCGATTGAAAAATCGATAGGAAACTCAGTCTCAGTAGTGTGGCTGAATATTTCACATGTTTTAAAATGTGAAAAACATTTACTTCGTAGTTGTGATTGAAACAGTATCAATTTCTTCCGGAATGATTTGATATTAGTGTATAAATCAGGAAGATGCTGGTTTTCTCCTTGCAATCTCAAATTCAGTTCGTTCACATGTTTTGTCAAATCAACATAGAATGCTAACTTCCACAGCCATGCGTTGTTTTGTAATTCAGTAAGAGGGCGATGCTTTTCATTCAAAAAAATTTCGATCACTGCTCGAAGTTCAAAAAAGCGCTGAAGGACTTTCCCACAACTAAGCCAACGTACGGCAGTATGATAAGGTAAGTCATTTTCTCCAATCTCTTCAATAAATTGTCGGAATTGTCGGTGATTCAGCCCAAAAGATCTGATAAAATTAACAGTTGATATGACTGGTTTCAGAACTTCAGACATATCCAAACATTTTCCGCACAAAGACTGTTGATGAATGATACAATGTAAGACTAATGGTTTTAAACCACCGTCATTTTCTACAGCCTTTGACACAAGAGCGACCACTCCTTTATCTTTCCCACTCATGTTTTTGCCTCCATCAGTTGTAATACATTTCAAGTTTTTCCATCGAAGGTTCTTTTGATTAATGGCCATTTCAACTCCTTTAAAAATATCTGTACCAGTAGTTGTGCCATGAATACTATTCATATCAAGAAGTTCTTCATGCACTTCATAGCTTTTATCTACTCCTCGAATATAAATCAACACCTGAGCAGTATCTGACACATCCGTTGACTCATCCAAGACCAAAGAAAACCACTCAACATGTCCATTTTTGTCGAACAGTTGAGAGGATATATTTTCAGCGATGTTTTCTACCCTTCGAGCCACAGTGTTTGCTGACATACTGACACGTTTTAATAAATTTACCTTTTCAGGGCACATTTCTTCGGCTACTGCAATTATGCATTCTTTGATCATTTCTCCATCGGTGAATGGTTTTCCACGTTTTGCAATTTCAAGAGCCACACGAAAGCTGGCACGCGTTGCAGCCTCTTGTTCAGTTTTGAGTTTTGTAAATGAAGATTGCTGCGATTTCAATCCGCGCTTCATAGCTTCGAATTTTTCTGTCCGCAAACTTCCTGTATATTTTGAGTAATTTTGAAAATGTTTTGTTTCATAATGACGTTTAATGTTATATTCTTTGAGAACGGCTATGCTTTCATTGCAAATCAAACATAGCGCCTTCTTACTGGACTCAATTACGAAATACTGAATGTTCCACTGATCTTTGAATTTTCTGCATTCACTATCAATTTTTCGCTTCTTTTCCATACTACTAAACCACACAGAAAAGCAACAATTCAAATCAAAATACTGTTACAAAGATGTCTTAAACTTAAACATGCACAAACACGTTTTAAGAAGGTACGCACTATTTTATTTCACAACAGTGTCATAGGAACTGACTTGTGGTTGCGCCACTAGGCTTCTTATATATTCCAATTACTGCCATCTAGAAGTGAGTGGAAGACACCAGAACTTTCTCGAACCAACGAGATTATTCTGTACGTGCTATTAGCGCCAACTGTTAGCGATAGAAGGTACTACCTATTTCCGCTTGTGTCCACCAGATGTCGTGTCACGTTACTCCTCATGGCTCGTACTCTACGACTAATCTAGAAATTACAGATAATGACAGGAAAATTAATAATATGCAGTGTTGCCATTTTGCAGCCTTTTTTAAACGTTGCGTACTTTTTCGGACTTTTTTTCATCAGTGGACTATTTCACTTTTTACCACCGGCAACAATGATAATATGGTTTTGGCCCTCGGAACTTACTGGAGTAATCAGTATGGCCCTAAGGCTGGAAAGTTTGGAGACCCCTGGTTTAAGAGACTAAAACTCGTATATAATCATTAACACACAATACATATAACCCTTTTGCTTGACGATGATCAATAATAATCGTATCTTTTCAAATAAATTGTGAACAATAATAGAAAAATAGTGCTTATTACAATGAAAGAGGTATACAATAGATATACGAAGGTACTCTGAAATGTTTTGAGCTTAACAGTTTTTTTTGCAGTCAAATGCAATTTTATTTTTCAACATAGTCTCTTTTGATGTCTATACACTTTTCCGAGCGATGCTCAAACTTCTTTAACCCTTAGGAGTTGGCGTCTTGGTCTGCAAAATAGACCTTCATATGCGATGATCTTCTTGTTCGATGAAGATCTCTGTCCTCCAACCGAATCTTAGGAAACAGGAAAAAGTCACTTTAAATGATTAATTTTCCAGCGTAGGTTTATTTTAATGGAATCGAAATAATTAAATAGAAAGTTACGAAACGTCTTGTCTGCACAGACATTGTTTACAGCCAGTGAATAGGTGAATACATATCCATTAGTATTTCATTTTTAAATATTATCAATAACAAAATTAATACGCTGTGCCTACCTTTCCGAGTTAATTTTCGAATTTTACGTTTGCATTCAAGAGTTAATGAAATGATATTTGTTCCGCCACCAATATGTTGCTTAGAGCCCCATTGTTTCGCAGAACAAAAGATTTTAATTAACTTCACTTGAAATGTAGTTTAGTTTTTATTAACTTTATTTTTCAATTTTCTTTCTTGCATGTTTACATGTTTTTGAAGAACCTGTAGATGTATAAATATAATGGATGTCTGTAATTTACTTACGCAATGCGATTTAGAAATTTTTATGGTATTAAATTCGGAACTTGGAAACGTCTTCCGTCTTTTCTTTTACAGCCAGCGTCGCACAAAAGTTATTATTATAACTTCTAGAAAATAAATCTGGCATATGAGAAACTCACCATCTAGCACACATGCAATTTGTTATTCACATTCAAATTGTAAATTCAATTTAATATATAATACATACCGAGTGTCTTATGCAAAGTAAAGTCAATAGGCTTTTATTTTTGGACGATTGAAATGAGTGATAAATTAATAAAATGGGCGAAAGTGGACAAAAAAAAATAAATGAAATATAATAAAATATGAAACATTATCGACAGATTGCTTCTTCATTTTCGATTGACCCTAAGACTTTAAAACGTTTAAGTGTTATGAATAATTTTATCACTTCATTTTATATCATACGTCTGACCATTTAATTTGCCTTTTAAAATATTAAAGTCAGCTTATATATAAAGGCGCTGCGGGCAGACTCGTATTTTTTTTATTATAAGACACCTATATATATATAGGTATATATATATATAAAGCAAGAAAAAGAGAATATTGTGTAAATTCCACTGTAGTGCAACCGTAGACACGTGTTTCTGACTAATTGGTCGTCATCAGTAGCCAAGAAATAAGGTGGGATAACCTTGGAGATGTAAGCATATACGGAAGACCATCAAGTGACAGACTGCCATTTGCAGCTTCAGTTAGAAGATCTTCGGTGTTGAAGACAACAACATCGCCACGAGGAACACATTGTCAACCTGAGTGCCACCTGAACCTAGGAGAGATAACCAATAGAGGAATTATCACGGATACATAAAATAAAGCAAGAAAAAGAAAATATTGGGTAAATTCCGCTGTAGTGTAACAGTAGACACGTGTTTCTGACTAATTGGTCGTCATCAGTACGGTGTAGCCAAGGAATAAGGTGGGATAACCTTGGAGATGTAAGCATATACGGAAGACCATCATGGCAGTCTGTCACCTTATTTAATTAGAATGTAAAGTGTTTAATAAACAATTGATAGATGTTCATTTGATTGAAGTGCCTGGCTTTACACAACCAAGAAAAATTTGGTGTAAGTTGAATCGTCTTAGGACGGATCATGGAAGGTGCAATAATATGTTTTCAAGTGGAATGTAATTGCGAGTCCAGCGTGTGATTGCGGAGTTGAGATTGAAACAGTTAAATATATTGTTAAAGAATGTCCTCTAGCTAAGTTTGAATTTGGATACACAGATTTACATAATTTAACTCCAGAGGCTGTTGCTTGGATCTTAACAACTAAAAACCTCTAGTATTATGACGCTGTGATGGAGGTTTTTTATTCTGCAGGTTCTTTCTTACATCCTAGACCAAATGGTGCAGTGTTTTAAAGGGTCCCTGCAGTTATGGCCCTTTTAAATATATTTCTACTTTTGTTATATAATTTATATGTTTCTTTTTTTTGTACCTGTCATTAGTTTCATACGAATATATTATATACATATATATATATATATTATGTATCGTCGAAATTCTTGGTATTTTCGGCTTTTTTTTATAAATTTATATGAAGGGTTGGTTAATATTAAAAAATGGTTTTTTTACGTTTCGAAATTATGTATAATTTCCTCATCAGAAAATCATGAAAAATTTACTCTTACGTTTTCTAACATGTGAGCAGTTACTGAATTAGTAGCCTCAATTATTTTTTCTCTCAAGGCAACTATGTTTTCTGTTCTAACAGCTTCATGGGTATAAATAATATTTTTTAAATATCCCCACAAAAAAAAAATCATTTGGAGAGAGATCAGTAGATCGCGGAGGCCATTTGATGTTACCCGTTCCAGTAATAAGACGGCCGAAACCACAACGTGTTCCCACTTAAGGCTGTTCTTACGCTCGGATTGGCTACCACGTTGCAAGCGTTTGGAAGAAAACTAATTGTGCACTCAAATTTGTGAATTTTTGGTTCTAGTTGGTCTTAATATATTGTTTAAAGATCAATAGACGATTGTATAACGATAGATTTTAAATATTAATAACTGAATTAATGCGATATTCAACCGGAGATCAACGTTTTTCGTGTAATTAAAAAAGCCAGTTTTAAATATGTTTGAAAAAAAGTAAAATTATACAATCATGCTTTCATATTTGCTGTTCAAGAATCCAAAATAAAAATTGAAAAAATTGCAAAAGTAAGCCAGTAATCAATTTTCCCCGAACCCGTTGCAAGGCAGTATTTAGGCACTGGGAAGTGGCGCCCCCTGCATGCAAAGCAGAGTTCGCCAGAAATTACTTTTGCAAGTATTAAAAGAAATTGAAGGGGCCCAAAAGATAAACTTTCGTGTCGTTCATTATTTATGCTGCTATTTTTACATATGAAACTAGTAAATTTCAGGCAAACCGGAATACAAAATTCTTTTTATCTTACATTAACGGCTGTTGATGTATGCATGTACAGTTCTGTGCAATAAAGTGGTGTGCATGTCTTATTGCTAATTTTGACATTATTTTGTCAATGTGAAAATTGCTTATTTTATCCTGTATTTGAAAGGTTAAATAATGCCTTCATTATTGACATTGGTCATCAAAATGATTGGCTCTAATTATCTTTCATCTTGATTATTATTATATTTGAAATTATTGTTTGTAAAGATATTAACATTAAAAAAAACTTATTATATTATATAATTATTTAATAATCAACATGCAAAATAAATACAAAAAAAATAAATACAAAAACAAAATAAGAAAACATTAATAAATTAATCATACTGCCGTTTTCTTCAACGACTTTATTTAAACGATAGGCATTGAATTAGTTAATTTTCATCTGCCACTAATTCTTCTCACGCCTTTTCTATATTATCCCAAAGAGATTCACATTTACAAAACAAATACATTGAGTGTATATTTTCTTAGTTAATAAATCACATATACCGTGACTTCAAATACTTTCCTCATTAGAGTAGGCTGTTTTTAAAGTTTATTAGGTAATCAATTTTGGTGTACATGCTAAGCTTTTGAAAACTTCAAATTATGATAGTTGTCATACTTAAATTCAAATTATAGACGTCTATTATTATTTACGTGCCAACCAAACTATCAAAATTACCTACTACCAATCTATATTTGTAAATGGTCAACATTTACGTTGCCTTTCTCCTCCTTCTTCTTGTCATCTATCGCCTGTTTTCTGCAATCGGGTTTTCTTATAGGCATATTTCTCGTTTTTCTTGGATTCACAAGTTCAGGTAAAACACAATTTTTATAAAACGAAACTACATTTCTGTTTTTAAAAAAAAAATCGTTTCGAAAAATAGTTTCTGTTTTTAAGGCCTGAGGCGTCCATACTGCGAAGATGCAATATGACCACTTGGTAACGTGTAACTGTCCCTGGATCTGATAGTACCATTTGTGACTGGTGTTCATCTAGTTGTTTGTCAAAAAAAATATTTTCTTTTTCGTAATTCCTTCTTCAGGAGTAACCTCTCTCGCACACCAGGGACACTTAATTTCCACAATCCCCCTCTCTTCTATGAGGCCTTCTGCAGATGTTCCCAAGAAAGGAAACTTTGAGTCATGAAAAAACCGCACGGTTGTATTTGCTTTCCAATAATTTCTTGTAGTTTTTTCTTGGCAACCTCCTTACTTTGTTTACCGTGTTCGCAAACACGGTAAACAAACTCGTAAGCTGTTTCTCGCCAAATCTCGATGCTGTCAGTCTTTTTGTCTTTCGAGGTACCACACTTCACACTGCTGCTGACCTCGAGTAGTAAATTCAATTTCTTTGATTTCACCTTCAGATTAGGGTAGCCTTTTTAGAAATGCCGTCTTTTCTAAATTAAACTCTCCTGGAAGCATATCAGGTTTTTCACAGTTTTCACCATAATACTTATCACAATTTTTTAGTTTTTCCCCACTTGTGTTATTTTTGAAGTACTTTCGAACGGCCGTGGATTTCCGTTTGGCGTTTTTTTCTTTATTTCGAATTTCTATTTCAGTTGCAAATTTTCCAGGACTGATTCCATACCCAAGATGCTTTTTCATTTTATATGTTGGTCTCTTTGTGTTGTGGCTTACCACGGAGGCGGCGCACCTACTTTTATTTGACCTTTTCATGCAAAAATTAATTCTTTTACCACTACCAAACTTAGCAATGATTGAGTTGAATTGTTCAACAATGTTGTTGTTAACGTCATAAATTAGACTTGATGCATGTCTTATAAGATGATTTTTATAAGTCAGTAGTTTGGTATATAAATCTAAAAAAAGCATATTAAACATACACAAGCCTAAGCCTACAAATCATGTGAATTTCATACTTGTTCCTTTAATGAATGACATTACGCAGCCCGTAGGAACATAGAACTCTTCGCAGAAGTAACCAATCTGTCAACCAATGTCAATTGTCAATATCACCTTTCAAGCGATTTATTTTTTCGCTAAGTGGAACTTTTTCGTTTTTCCTGAATGCTATTGCTTTGCTTATTGCCCAACCTAATCTTAAGTGATTTTTCTAGAATGAAAACTATCTCTACTGTGCTTCTGTTGACGATTCTGTTTTGAACATTGGTAACATTTTTAATTTTTTTTGCTATGGCCTCAATATCCAATGACCGTAACACAATTTTATATCATTCGCGTTTTGATTTACCCCTTCACAAGGAAGGCTCATAGCAATGTACAAGACAGACACGCAGAGAATTCACGTATGTACGTTTTGATAAAACAAGAATGAAACATTTTTTCCTGAATTTCTTGGCGAAGGTTTAATGGTCCTGCAGTAGTGTCTTTACATAATTCTCTGAGTTTCTTGTAGTAGTTGCGCATCAAATGAATTTTACACTCAATTTTCTTGACGACAACAGTATCGTATGGATTTGACTCCAATATTTTCTTACAGCAGTTGTTATCTCCGTCAGCAATTACTTGATGGTAGATCAGTTTATACATTTCCTTACTCTTAACGAAACCTTCTGCTAAAATATCGGCCTCCATACTTAAAGAAGATCCAATCCACTTTTTATAGCATTTGTGACCTTTTGCAGAATTGTGAATCCGCCATTTCTGCCAACTTACAAATAGTGCAAAATTTATTTCGAACACCAAGAAAGAGAACTTTTTTCCTCGATATTCCATAATTGCAGCAGCTCCCGACAAAGAATCATATTTACTACGATGTGATCTTTTGGGCCAACAGCCGTCTGCCACGACAGTAATCATCGGAGTGCCATATTGACCCACATCTCCAACGGCAATGGCTAACTCCCTCTTTTCCTCAGCTGCTGGTCTCATACTTTCCAAACATTCTGCTCCTACGCATCAGAAATCTTATCATGAACAGCGTTTTACATACGGGCTGACATGCGAGGCAAGTCTAAGGAAGATGCAATTTGTTCCAAATGTGAAAAATCAGACTCTATTGTCATAATCCCAAGCACAGCGTCTTTGTTTACTTCGTCATTATTGTCGTCAGAGCTATGTATTTTTAATGTTCTATTGCACATATTGCAATGGAAAGTCGATATAAACCGGTCATTTCATCTTTTATCAATCGCAAATTATTTAATGAGCAGTTAGACTTGGGACAAGTGGTTGTGCAACTCAAAAAGAGACTTCATGATGTTTATTTTTAACTAAACAAACAAGCCATACATATATGTATAATGATAAGCTATATACCGGGTGTCAACGAGATCATGTATCAGCCCGGCATTTATTTAATACTTAAAAGAAAATGTTGAAACTTTGACCATTTATATGATTCATTCATTCTTTTTCAGTTCATATTTGGTTTCTACTGAAAATTTTGACATTTCTGTCAAAGGTGGCGGTATCTATCAAATTTATCTATTAAAGTGAAACCGCTTCCTAACAATTGCCGAACCAGAAAAACCACCAAATAACCTATTTCTCACATTTACACGCATTGGCGAAGGAAACATTTATTTCACAATAGAATTACTATACAACAAAAAATTTTGTTGTTAAGTTGGTTTGAATTTAGACTACTTTTAGAAAATTTTAGATTTTCTACTATACCTATCTACCACTAAACCACAGCATATTTTATATCACTTGGAAGCTAAAAATTATTCCAATTATGGCAGTGCAATTAAAAATAGATGTTACAATTAAAATAAAACAAGTAAATTTAAAAAAAAAAAAAAAAAAATATAGTTTAGATTGTACTGGGGATGCATGAATTCGTCATTCGTTGCTAGGAAAGAACGCAAAACAGGTAGAGTAGAGGTACAGTCTAGTTATTTTAATTCTCCTATCCTCCCTTATAACAAAACGGAGTCCACATTTGTATAATATGTCTATATAAATTTTACATTTTTAAATAAACTTTTATAGTCACAAATATTTTACCCATTTTATAAGTATGGTTTATATAACACTACAGTGGTCAAGATGTTTCGAAAAGTTTCACAGCACTACAACCTCAATCTCTTGTATGGTAATTTGATAAGCTTAATGTAAATATATTAAATACTTTATTTTTTAAAAATATTTGTTGAAAGGTCATCGTTGGCAAAGAGCGGTACAGTTCAGGGAGACTAAGTAGACAAATAAACTTCCTTTAAAAAAAGTAAGTAACTTCATTCTGCATTAGGCCGCAAATCTTTCTAATTGCTCTCGTACCTTAGCTAATACATATAGATCCATACCCAGGATAATTTCTACCATTAATCAAAAACCACAAATGCTTACCGTATGAGATTTTGATTCGAAAATGCGTGATTTTTCACCTCCATCCAACGACAACACCTGTTGTTCGATTTCGCCAATATCTTCGTCAACGTCCTAACCCAAAATTAGTTTAAAAACAGGAAAAGGTAATTCAGAACGAAAGCTTATAACAAACGTTTCTTTTTAATGGAAATGTTTTACGTTTTATTCTTGACGCATTTAGTCGCAGACGAGTTTTGTTACCCCTACGGTAGTTAGAATCGTTTTTTCCCATAATCTTACGAATTAAAACGCTCTCTCTGCTAAGAATAAGAAATAGCCCTCAGTCGGTCCGGATCTGTCAAGCACTCTCATAAACTACAGTGCGCAGGTATTGAGCGCATATTCACCCCACTCTCCTCCACATCGAACTCTCTCTGTCTCAAGTTAAAAGGGGTTCAAACGTTAACGTAACGACACTTCGCATGAGACAACGATTGCTGTTCCCCGCACACTTGCCCCGCCAACCAATGCAAGTGATTGTGAGAGAACAGCCTTAAACATTGAATGCAAAATCTGGGTCGGGATAGGAGAATATCGTTGTGATGTCAGTTGTTGTCGGCATTGGTGACGGACAGTAGGGGTACCACGTTGCCATGTATTATATTCATCGTATAGATCGCACGTAAACATTGAATCCCTATACCTAATTATATTTGACACATGCAGTATATTGTCTTCATATTATTAAACTGCCGAACAAAACTGCTGAACAAAACGTTCGTCGTTTTTGTTCGAACAGACTTGTTCGTCGAACAAAAACGCAGTGTGTGGGCCCCTTTTAGACATCGTGCTATTGCTTTTCAACAGACATTCAGAGAATCACACAGAAAGCATTACTATTTAAAAGAATATAATTTAATCGAAAGAATGTGCAAAGCAATTAATGCTAACAACAATCAAACCATACAGACAGCCAATATTATTGTAAGTACTGTTTATAAAAAATTTTATGTCGTTCGTTTTACTGAAAATGTTTGTTTGTTTGTCATATTTTGCAGTGTTGTGATGTAAACAATAGTTGTTTTAAAATTTAACTCATGATTTTCCGATGAGGAAATTATACATAATTTCGAAACGTAAAAAAACCGTTTTTTAATATTAATCAACCCTTCATATAAATTTAAAAAAAAAAGCCGAAAATACCAAGAATTTCGACGATACATAATAGAATAAAAAACCGGCTAAGAAGAAGGAAAAGCAAAAAAATCCTTCACACAATTGTATATATATATTGTGTCCATCTAATACGTCGTTTTCGAGAATTATAATTTTATAAAATCATTAAATTTTTCAGAAAAATGGTACTCAGTCAGTTGACAAGAATTACACGGGGAATACAAAAATACTATAACTATGACCAGCCATCAAGTTAAGGAACAAACACTCTATATAATACAAAATAATTTTAAATTGTGCTCCTAATAAGGGGCTATCATTGGAAGAAAACCGTTTCGAAACATCTTTTCTCAGAAAGCCACGCAATCTGCATTTTTCCCGCGGAGATGATTCACCCTGTATTCATTGTAAAAATTTTATTTCATTTCATTTGTAAAGCAAGAGTATGTTATAAGTAGTTTTAATATAGCTATTTATATTATATAAATTTTGTCAATGTTCCCTTGAATGTCGATCCCTAGTAATTACCTCATTACTAAAGGGATGGACAACCTGACGTAATGCCAATTTTCAGAACTTGTAAAGCACATGATGCGACATGGAGTCTTCTGGGTCTATATTTACGTACTCGGCAAATATGATGTATTTTAGGTGAAAAAGAATACTTTGATGTATTTTAAGAAAAAAGAATACTTTTTAGATTAAAGTAAAATAATTTATGGCCATCCATATAAATGGAATTTTCTCAACGAGAAACATGCTTTTGAGTGATATATTCGTTTTCTGACAAAGTATTCCCAAATGCCCTTTCATAAATATAAGCATAAAAGTTCGAGTACGCGTCTCAAAACGTTGTACCTGCGCTCCCAAGTAAAATTAGATTATAACTGAAATAGAAATTATAAAATGACATTACATTAGAGGGTATATATAAATGTGGTTGATTTACAAACTAAATTAGGAGTTGAGATGAAATGGAGGACTGACTGTTTGTATACAGTGTGCTTACCGACGACCTGCGTATAGGGCTTACTGTGAGATAAAACGACGACACCGAGAGTTTGTATGAGTTAGTACGAAAAAGCAATATACAAACTGCTCCTTGGTCGAGTGTAGTGTTTTTGTATATTGCTTTCTCGTACTAACTCATACAAACTCTCGGTGTCGTCGTTTTATCTTACAGTAAGCCCTATACGCAGGTCGCCTGCAAGCACATGGTATAAGAACTGGAATAATACATTTATTTTTCTTATATTTACGGCTTTGAAGATTTAGGCGAGATGCTTTCATATTAAATTTATCAGAATTCAAATGATTTATCAATTTATTCAAATATATAAACTGTGATATTTTCTTAAATTCAACAGATTCAATGTTGGTACTTTAACTGTATATACAATAACGTCATTATTTCCGTACCTACATATTCACGTCATTTCAGCATGGATTTGTCGTGCTGAATGCTGCATTCAACAAAACTGTGGACACTTTGAATAGTTCCATTGAATGTTGTATTGTAAAATATATATCTTTATGCTCCAATATCTTAATCATAAATTAAATTGAGGCATGTTTATATAGACTTTTTTGTTTATTTTATGCTGGAGAACACATATTTACAAATAGTGCAATTCCGAAGCACCCGGTATAGAAAAACTGAGATACGTATTGGGTGGTACCTATTCAGTATGGCGTCTTACATACCGGGGCAATACGCAACTAGCAACGAGCAACAAGCAATATGCAATATTATTGTCAGTACGTATTTCACATTCATTTATATCGCAACTCGTACATCGACGCAACGTGATATCGTTGTCGCCTGTGTAGAGCAATTTGTGTTGCTAGCGACACGACATGCGTGGTGAAATACGATAAATGTTGCCTATAGCTTAGCAATATGCAGGTAGATTTGTCTCTAAGAACACAAATAATATAATGTTTTGAGTGTAGTTAGTAATGAAGATGTCGGACGTTCCAGCATTCAATATTAAATTTGTTGAAAAGTACCCATATATTTATGATTATAGACGGCAAGATCATAGTAAAAGGGATGTTATGGAGAAGGCGTAGAGTGCAATTGCAAGTGAATTAAAATTAACTGGTAAGCAGAAGGTATTTATTATTTTTTACAATGATTTTGATTACACGGTATAATTACCTTGCCAAGGTAAGGCGTTTTCGGGTTTTAAAAAATAAGATTTCAAGTAATCACGTTATCCTAATCCTAATCCAGATCTGCAGTTTCTAACAAGTTTGCTTCCAGATCTAGTAAAATTAACTGACTATCAAAAGAGACAGTTCAAAAAAAGAACATTTGAGCTTCTAGATGAAATTCTGTGTGACGGTCCATCTCAAAATAACACTATGGTGGTATCAATACCAACTCTCCTAGCCCTGTTTATTCCAGCTACTCAACTCTGTCCAATGTTTCCAGTCATTTTCAACAAGAGAGTATGGAAAACAACCAACACCTGTACAAACATATTCAGACTTTTTCAGATGGAGATGACAGAAATCTCTCTTTTGCAGAACTTTGTTAATTTAAAAATTGTGGGGTATTTTTTTAAGTTTACTTTTCATTAAAATACTACTTTTTCACCTGAGTGTAATCAGTAGTTTCTCCTATGGGGTGATCGCATCTCTGGAGTTAGTATCTTGTTTGGTAACATGAGGTGCTATCAACTCCACTAGTGTTGAAAAGTGTCAGAACTCATCCGATAGCAGTTCTGAAACCGGGTGGGATGAGCCTTTAATTTAGGGATGCACAGACTTCTAGGGAACAGGGGCCACTCGGAAAAATTATATGCCAAGGACGGGCCACTACAAAGAATACTTATTGACACAAATATTTTTACTTTTAAATAGTATGAATTACTACAAATGATAAAAATAAAAGTACATTCAAAAATGTTTGTTGTAATTATGTAATCGTTTATTTCATGTATTATTATTTTGATGCATGACATTGCATTTTTCATCACTAAAAACGTTTGCTCACAAATGTACGTCGATCCAAATAAGCTTGCGCATTTCAATGCATTTATTCGCAACTCTTTATAAGCGACTTTGTCAACGCAACGGTAAAAGTTGAGTAAATTACCCTCATTAAACTTGTTTCGTAAATTATCATCATTTTGCATGTCTATTAATTGCAGCTGTGTTTATTCCGGTGCATTTTCGGAAAAAATGTTGAAAGGATTGCTGAAAATGTCCAATAGAGGTTCAACTTTTTTGAAAGGTAGAAAACGATCATGAAAAACTTGTATCAAAATATCACTTTTTTCAACATAAGCGAAATTGACATCCGTTATACCGAATTTCTCCATAATTTTTTTGAAGTTCGGAAAATGGCTGAAATTGGCTGAATTGATTTGTGTCCTGAAAAGACTCAATGTACATTGAAAGGACGAAACATGAGAGTATAACTGCAAAATCAATTGATCTTTGCCTTGGATTCGAGTATGTAAGACATTCAAGTGATTTGTGATGTCTACAAGAAACGCTAAGTCACACAGCCAATCAGGTTTGTCGAGTTCGAGGACGTCCTTTTTCTTTTCCGCCAGAAATATTTTGATTTCTTCTTTCTTAAGAAACCGATCTAATGTCAACCCACGATTTAGCCACCTTAGATCAGTGTAAAACAGGAGATCACCATATTTGTTTTCAATATCCTCGAGAAATTGTTTGAATTGTCGGTGACTGACACCTCGTGATTTTATAAAGTTTACAGTAGGTACTACAGCTTTCATCACATTTTCTTCTTCTTCTTCTTCTTCTTCTTCTTCTTTCTATTAGGATTTCTCCTGTTATGTAACCAATCCCTATAAACTGTCTCTCCATCTTTTCCTCGGTCTTCCTGTCCTTCTTCTTCCACGTGGTCTGCTGTCTCTTGCTATTTTTGGCAATCTCTCGTTGCTCATTCTAGACACGTGGTCCTCCCAGTTTTGTCTTCGCTCTCTTGTCCATATATCAATCTCCGTTACCTGACATGTCTCTCTTATATTTTCATTTCTAACTCTGTCCCATCTGGTTTTTCTTGCTATTCTTCGCAGGACCTTCATCTCCGTCGTTTGCATTTGCCTTCTGGTTTTAGCCGTTTGTGACCTTACTTCGGCCCCATAGGTCAGTATGGGCCTCAATGCACTCTTGTATATTCTTGTTTTTGTATCAATTCTCAGGTACTTGTTGTTCCAGATTACGTCGCTCATGCATCCAGCGAGTCTATTCGTTTTCGTAACTTGTTCATTTGTTTCTTTGTCTATGTCACCCGAACTTGTTATTACTGTGCCCAAGTATTTCACCTGCATCACCTGTTCTATTATGACGTTGTCTACAACTAACTTGCATCTAATAGGGGCTTTTGCAATCGTCAATACTTTAGTCTTTTCTGTGGAGATTTTCATGTTATATTTTTTGCATGTGTTATTGAATTGAAATAACAGTCTCTGTAAATTGTCCTCATTCTCTGCTATCAATATAGCATCGTCTGCATAGCATATAATAGTAATGTTATTTCTTCCCATCCTATATCCTCTCATGTTTTTCACAGATTCCATTATTTCGTCCATCATAAAATTGAACAGCATGGGGCTCAACGAGTCGCCCTGTCGTATTCCCTTTCCAACCGGTATCGCTTGTGATGTTTCTCCATTACATTTCACTCTTATGCAGCCGCCTGTATAGATGTCTTTTATCAGTTGTATTAAAGAAGTTGGAATCTTTCTCCTAGCGAGTATTTCTGTCATATCCGATAAGCGTATTCGGTCAAAAGCCTTTTGTAGATCTACCAGACACATAAATGCTGGTCTGTTAAATTCCAATGCCTTTTCAACAACCTGACGAACCACGAATATGGCATCCATGCAAGATCTTCCTTTCCTAAAGCCCTGTTGTTCTTCTTGGTGTTCCGTTAGACTGCTTAGCTTGTCTGTGATTATTTTTGTAGTTAGTTTAAGTGTAGTATTAAGTAGAGTTATGCCTCTATAATTGTTCGGTTCTTTCTTGTCACCCTTCTTAAATATTGGTACCAGGATGGCCGTTTTCCATTCCTTTGGTATTTTCTTCTCTCTTAAAATTTTATTTAGCAAGTTGTGCAGTTCGTTTCTTATCGGCTCTCCACCATATTTAAGCAACTCGTTGTTAATGCCGTCTAGGCCTGTGGATTTTCTATTTCGTAGCTTTATTAATGATTCCTTGAGTTCCGTCGGGCTTATGTGCAGTGTCGCTCGGTTGCCATCTTCTAGTTCCATCTCTCCCTCTACTTCTTCATTTTCCTCCTCGTGTTCGTCTTGGAATAATTGGGCGAAATAACTTGTCCATTGTTGAGTGCTTATTTTGCTTGACTCTATAAATTCTCTAGTTTCTCTTTTTTGATTTCTGATTGTTTTCCATACTTGTCTTTGTAATCCGAAGAAGTCATATTCTAGCTCTTTTGAAAATTTTTCCCAATACTGCCGCTTTATTATTTTAATTTCCGAGTTGACTCTATTTCTTACCTCCTTGTATTCTTCCTGTGATTGCTCTGTTTGCCTACTGCGGTGCATAAGGTAAGCTCTCTTCTTTTCCTCTGCTAGGGCTCTAACTTCATCGCAAAACCAGGGGGTGCTTTTAACTTTACATTCGCTTCTATTTGTTATCGTTTCACGTGTCCCTATTGCTTCTTGCGCAGCACTCTTGATGTTTTTCTCGAGTTTTTTCCAGCTTTCATCCACATCATCGTCATGTGATATTTTATTTTGATCACACTTTATTGCTAGTCTTTCTTCATACAGTTTTTTAGTACTTTCGTTATGTAATGATTCTATGTTAAATATGGTAGCGTATTTCGGTTGCACCTTCTTTTGTTTTTTCATTTTCATTCTTATTTTCCCCATTACCATTCTGTGATCGCTTCCTATTTCAGGTGATGTCAAACTTCTAACATCTAACACCTGAGAAGGGTGGATATTTCTATTCGTGATGATGTAATCAATGCTGCTCCTTAGACCTCTGGTGTTTTCCCATGTGTATTTGTGTTGGGGTTTGTGATTAAAAAAGGTATTGTTTATCCTCATTTCGTTGTTTGCGCAGAACATGATAAGTTGCTCCCCGTTCTCGTTTTTTATTTCCTCATTGAATCTTTGCATTATACCTGGGACGATCTCCCTGCCAACTCTTCCATTAAAATCTCCCATTATTATAATTTTTTCTTCTTTGTCAATTCTGTCTATTGTTGTTTGAAGGTCTTCAAAGAACGTTTCCTTCTCATGTGTGGGTTTGTTATTTTCCGGGGCATAGATTGATATTACGTTGACTTTTCCTGCTTCCGTTTGTAGCTTTGCCGCTATAATGCGTTCTGAGACATATCTCCATTCCTCTATGCTATTTTTGTAGTTATTGTGTATTACTAGTGCGACTCCTTCCTTGGCTCTCTTTCCTCTTTCCACTCCGCTGTAGAACATCACATATTCTTCATATTGCAGTGTGCCTTTGCCTTTCTTCTTGGTTTCGGAGATTGCACATATATCTATTTTGTGTCTAGTAAGTTCCATCAGTATTTCCTGTTCTTTATTGTTCCATGATCTCACGTTCCATGTCGCCACTCTCAGACAGTTTGACTTTTTCCATAATCTCGTTTTCATTTTCCGTTTCCTCGCCATGTTCGTTATCAGGCAATCCGTCCCATTCCGAGGCTGTATATTGGTTCTGTGAGCGTTAATAGGTTTTTACTGTGGGTAGGTTGCTAACCTTGCCCACAAACCCTCCTCCTTTGTCCGGGCTTGGGACCGGCAGAGGCAGTTACTGAGCTACTCAATCCACCCAGCACTTACCCCAGGCGTACATTTTCAAATTCCAATAATTTTGAACAGAGGGCCTCTTGATGTATAATGCAATGAAACTCCATTAATTCCTTGATATCTATGTTTTTAGTTTGTAAATACTCTTTTAACATAGTTATTATCCCAGATTTACTTCCAACCATTGAAGGTGCTCCCTCAGTCGTAATACCAGATAATTTCGTTCAATTCAAATCCATTATAGAACATTTTTTCCAGAAGAGCTTTGAGCATGTCACTCACCTTGGTTTGACTTGTCAAAGAACTCATTCCAATCAGTTCTTCACTCACTTCAAAATTTTGCGTTACACCTCGTAAAAATATTAATAGTTGAGCAGTGGAAGTTATATCTGTAGATTGGTCGAGTGCTATAGAAAAATACTCAAAACTTTTCAATTTCGTAGCTAATTACTCTCCTGTATTAGCTGCTAATGTGGTAATTCTCTTTTGAACAGCCATCCGATTTAGTTGAATTTTCTCAAACTTCTTTGCATCTTTCGGAGATTTTTTTTGCTGCGATATCTAAACAAACTCACCATCTTTAAAAGGCCGACAAGTTTTCGCTATTATTCGAGATATTTCATAGCTAACTTCAGTAGCAGTTTGTTTTTGTAAACATAGCTTGCTGGCCTATTAGTTCCCGTTGTAAAGTGGAAATTTTTTGCGTTCGATTTTCGCCGGTTAATTTGGTAAAAGTATGATGCTGGGTTTCATAGTGCCTTTTCACATTATATTCCTTCGGAATATAAACACTCCTGTTGCGTATTAAACAGACAATTTTGTTATGCGATGAAAAGTATTTTTTGTACTCATATGACATAACATACAGTTTTACGCATTCATATGGGTGCGGGAAATTCTATTTCCCGCACTCGTGCGGGAAGTAAAGTTGGTACTAACTGTAACTTGATAACATTTTAAAACCATAAACCCCTAATCTTACCAATACGCTGCCCAGTTTGTTGTTTTGATATGACAGTAATAAAACACAATGTAATAGAAATTGTTATATTTCAAAGGTATGTAATTAAATGTCAGAACGGCAACAAATATTGTATAAATTACCATTATTAACTCTTTTCAGAAATTGAAACAGAATAATTATTAAAAATTTTGATAGCACAATTTTCACAACCAGATATTGATACTCCAGGGATTAGCTGATTCGTTTCAATTGATCTCGATTGTGAGGGTAAGGTAACATTAATAGTATTATTAGATAATCCTTGTTGTATTTCAGACGTCGAACAAGTTGCAGGAGGAATCAACATCTCTGACTGGGTCATTTTTTTAGCCAATTGAATTCTGCTATGAAGAGAATTTTCGACATATCCTTCTGCAACCATAGATGATTTCCATCCACCATGTCTTTTAATTGAAAGCAAGTCAGCTCCTTGGTTTGCCAACAATCTTGCTGAACTCCTTCGGAAACAGTGACCTGTGAAGATACTTACGCTATCAAGCTGAAGGTACTCAGCTATTCGCATTGGAATTTTACCAATTGTATTAAGACCAACAGGTGAAGAAACACACTTGCCATTGCGATATGCTTAAGAAGAATCGTTGGTTGTTGTCTGGTCTTAAATTTGCATATTGCCGAATTAATGCAATCCATTCTGGCTTAATGATTGCAAATGTACGGCTTTTATCTGTTTTTGTTTGTGGAATTGTTACAATAATTAAATTATTTTTAAATTCTATGTCTCGCAATGACATTTTGCAAAGTTCTACACGTCGACATGCTCCAGAAATACCCATTATTAATACAGCCTATAAATACATATAGTAATGTATGAATTTAAAATATACAAAAATGACTACCTTCACTAGTAGGAACAAGGAATCTGGTGCTTCAACTATAAATTTAGTAATTTGTTCTTCGCTTAATACTGCCGATTTTTTAGGCTGAAGGTGTTTCGTTGCCTGTTTTAAGTATGCTATGAGTTTTGCATATTTAGATATATCCGTATTATCATATATTATTAAGCATGATTTTAGCATAGAATAAGTAGACCATAATGATTTATTTGATTGTAAACTTTGAAAATAAACTAATAAACAATTTTCTGAGTAAGTTTTTATATTTTTAGATCTAGCCCAAGTTATGAATTTACCATAAATGGTGTTGTATCTGTCTTTTGATTTTGTAGGTAATAAAGTATCGATTGCAGTATTGGCAGCTTCACGAATTTCAGGAGGTGTACATTGTATTTCTTCATCAGAATGCATGTTTTAGAGGAGATTTTAATTTTGTATTCAATGTTTGGAATTTGACTAATTTTAAATTAAATGTCAATTCAAATAATAAGTACTGCCAACTCAAAATTTTTTAATTAATATGAACAAATTTGTAGTGTGTCATAAATGATAACGTATTTAACAGTAGGTATTATTTAATTATTCGTACAAAAAATATTGTACAAACTTCGTGCTTGAAACATTTCGCGAATTCGTGTCCATAAAGCGCTCGCCTTTCGGCTCGCGCTTTAAAAATGGCCACTCATTCGCGAAATATGCTTTCCCGCACTTGGTTCGTAAATAACTATTTCGGTCCAAATGTCTTGAAATTGTCGATTTTCATCTTCATTCTTACGACTACGTTTTTTACTGGGACCTGGATTATCCATAGCAAATTTGATATTATATTGTTATGTAGGTAGATGCCAAGTTCGAACGACGAAATATTTATTCTTCACATATTACAATCCAAACAATATAACGTTCTCTTGTCCGTAGTTAAAAATTAACTGCCCCGATAGCGGGCGATGCGTTGTACTTATACGAGTTACCTAACATCGAGAACCTTCCACATTGTTCGGGGATAATACCGACGTGTTTCGCGAATCGTCGAGTAATCTAGTTGGTTCGACATATTTCTAGTCTCGTAACAATATGCTTGGAACGACGAGGAGCATATCTGTCCTACGTAGTAAACCTGAACAAGAGAGTAGTAGGTACTTTAAGATGCATATCTTACTAACAATTACAAAAGTTAGAATAAAATAAAAAGTTAAGAAATATTGATTTGAATGGATTTTTACCTACTTTTGTAGTTTTTCGAACAATTTTTAAAATTCGTTGGCGGGCCGCATAAATATCGACAGTGGGCCGCGATATGTGCATCGCTGCTTTAATTCTTCGGCACATATACTTGCGCCCTGACTCGTGAGCACTTGAAAAGATGGATGAATCCAATACTGTCTTCGTTCCTTATTTCTTCGCCTTAAATACTGCCACAACATTACCACTTCGTCCTCATCAGACGACGACATTTTGAATTAGTGATATTTTGTTACTACTTGGTGTGCGAGATAGCATAAAATATATTGCGTGTTGCTTATTGCCTATTGCTGGTTGTTCATTGCCTGTTGCTCCGATGAGCGAGCTTATTATCAGTTTATTATTCTTTATATTACAAAATTTGCTATTTCGTCTAAATATGCTTCTACCTGCATTCAATTATCTTGTGTCTTTTTACAATTATTGAAAATGTAATTAAAATTTTATGAAATGTCAAAAATAGTCGATAATAGTATTTTCACTGAAAGAGTATTAAGAATATGGTTTTAACAGATAATACATCAAGTAGGCACTTTCCTATAGAAAGGCATGTACTTTAATTTTATTAAACACAAAAATTCTTCCATATTTCTTTTAAGTATCTGTTAGAGATCGTCGACGAATTTTATTGTGTGTAATTTGAAAATAATGTTTTAACTCTATGTCAACGTCAGTTGACGAATTCTTGGAAATAAAACTCGGCTTCACGCTAAGTGCAAAATCGATTTCGACAAGCATTATAAAATATAGACCTGATTTAATTTTAGAAGCATTTCACTGATAATGAAATTTTGATGACGTGCTGTGATCATCAATTTGATTAGATTACCTCCACTCCCTACTGTTTAAATTTAATAAAATCCCTGCGATTGTAGAGGTCGCTCCCTCATGTACATTTTCGAGTGGCATATATGTATTTATAAAGTTAATAAAAAATATTTTCTCTAGTAAGTGAATGAAAAATTCATTAGTTTAATTTTGCAGCAACTAATCAAAAACTAGATATTTCTGGTGAAATTTGAGGTATTGAATTTTTCAAATTGTTGTTACATTAAATGTTGGGCTAGTGTTATTTCCGTTATTTCGTTGTACAAATTGCTTTAACCGATTTCAAATCAGTTCAATTGGATTAAAAACTGAATAACACGGAGGGTGTCGTAAAATTATTTGTGCCGCAGCAGCTACGATATTGTCAACATAATATTAATTTTTCAAAATTCTTCGTCTGTAAAACTTCCAGAAGTTATTACTTCGTGTAGCTTTCTTAAAAATACAATTTATATTCTTCCAGAAATTTCGAAATTTCTAGCTTTGAAATATATTTATTGGATACTTTAAAAAACTGCCGTGAATGATAGATAACTGGCGTTGTCCATTACAATAACCTTGCTGGAGGTAAAGAAGGCAGTTTATTGGTAAAACACTTTTCAAACATGTCCGCAGTCCATATCTTCGTGATAATTCCCATAAGAAGATTTCACATGTTTTGCTGAAAGTGGTTCACCAACCCAACCACTTTCAGAACCAGCATGTGCAATAATGATGTATTTGCCTTTGGAAACAGGAACGTCAATTTGAAACATTTCATACTCAATATTCCAACTTTTCTTGACAATGTTGTGGCTATCGTACCAAGTGTCGTCAAATAGCAAATAACACGTTTTTTTCTCAGCACGTCTTTAGTTTCGTTAAATATTCGTCTCTACGTAGCTGTATTCTTGGAGACTCCATAATACTTCTTTGTTTGTCCATGATTTTGAATTTAAAACCATTTCGCTTTAGGAATCGCGAAAATGTAAATGCAACACTGTATTCTTTCACTTTTCGATAACAATTTGAATAAATTCTTAGGCGCAGGGACTTCATTTCTTCTATAAAAATCGTATATTTTCTAATTCTCTCAAATCCGTACATATCCATCACCTTCAATTTTCCTTTGTCGTTTATGGTCTGTCTATGGAAAAGAGCTTCGTCAGAAATTTTATATACAGGGTGATATTGAAAAAAGTGCAATGCAGAATACCACATGAAAGAGGACCATAAAATTTTTTTTATGCACCAATGTCCGATCGTCTTTTGTTTTTAAGATATAGGATCTTAAAGTTTGTCAGTAGTTTGTTTTAATTCTTTTCATGACAGAGCAGTTAACCTAATTATTCCAATAATTTATCAAAATTTGTCGTATTGCTGATTAAACAAAAACCTTACATACTTCATTATAACATTTACTTCCATTCAATAGCTCATAACAAGAAAAGTCGCTGCTTGGTGGACATGAACTTTAAAAATAGCAACATACCATAACAAAAAAAATCAAGTAAATTTAAAAATATTTTTAAGATACCTATCTCTAAAGATGTTCAAATTGATGGCTTTCTTCTTGGATAAACTTTTCCAATCTTTGTGTTAATGATTGACGGCATCTTTCATAAATGCCTGGATTATTACGGAGCCTATCAGCAGACTCCATAATTCTATTCCATAATTGCTCTTCACTATTTATTACTACGGCATACACGCCTGTTTTCATAAACCCCCAAAAAGAAAAATCGGCCAGGTCTACGAACTGGCCATGGTATAGGTCCCTTACGACGGATCCATCTATTTCCAAATCTTCTTTGCAAAAATTCCCTTGCTATTCGAGAAAAATGAGCTGGCGCTCCGTCATGCATAAAGTACATTCTTTGAATAATGTTTAATGCAACATTTTCTAATAAATTGTTTAGTTCATTTTCCAAAAAAATTCGACAGAACTCGTCTGTCAATCGATAGGCAATCGAAATGGACCAATTAGATAATTGTCGATTATACCTGTCCACATATTAATAGAAAATCGATACTGGTAATTCCGTATTACGGATTTATAAGGGTTTTCTTCACTCCAATAGTGCATGTTATATGTAGGTTCAAGACATCCTCGCTACTAAAATCTGCTTCATCGGTGAATAAAATTAATGATAGAAAATGTTGCCCTTGATTTAGCAAGTATTCGCAATATTCTACACGGGGTAAATAATCTTGTTCCAACAGGTGATGTCCTCTTTGGAAATGAAACGGGGAAAGAAGCTGTTCTTTGAGTAGTTGTCTAACTGATTCACGTTATCATTCCGTTCAGATAAACTTATTTCTCTTAGTTCGAGTGAGTGCACAGACACGACATGTGCACAGATAAATATTTCTCAGTGTTAATGTGCTTTTTTTGGATGTAATTTGTAATATACTTAGTTGTAAAACAGCTATAGTGACGTGTTAAGTTATCCTGCGTCGTTTGGGATAAGTTATCTTGAAATACAACACTTAATTACTTCATAATTCGAAGAAAATGTCCAGTAATTCAATGCATATAAGCCAGCTGAAAAAGATAGAGCTGCAAGAACGTTTACAAAAACTGTCAATGGATTGTACTGGAAAAAAGAGTGCTCTCCTAAAGAGATTTAGAGAGGCAACAGGTTGTGAATATATTGAAATTGAAATAGACCAAGAAAGTGTATGTAACGGCAGTGACGCACATAACAATAATGATGATAGTCAAGGTGAATTAGTGTCCGATGATGAGGGTAATGTTTCAGTGGAAACAGTAATTAACAAAGATCGTTCACTGTGCAGAAAACCGAAAAATAATACACTTAAACTGCAGCGCAAACTAATATCCCTCGAAAACGAAGTACATCGGTTGCAGTGCCAAATTTCGAAACTGTGTAAATATATGAAGAGGAAACTTTCGATGAAACCTAATAAGCAAGAAAATATCCAAAGTAGTAATACAACGCGGCAGAAACTGCAGGATGATGTCAATGAGAGGACCGAGGTGCCAAGTGGGAACGAGATGGGTGTATGTGTGTTGGGGGGGACAAATGTTTGCAAGCTGCCCGTGTCTTCGGTGAGTGATGGGGTCCGTGAGAGGGCTTCAGACGGGACGGAGAAGAACAGTAGGCGGCAGTCCTCGATTGCGGTCCGGTGTCCAGCGAAAATTGTAGGCGAGGAGAATTCCAGTAGCATGACAAGGAATAAAGTATTGATATTGGCGGACAGTCACGGTAGGGATTTGGCTAGTTTGTTTATTCATTCTTTGAAAAATAAATACTCTGTTCAATGTATAGTCAAACCTAATAGTTGTATTGATAATGTTATAAGCGACGAGCGCATCTTGTGCAAGGATTTAAGTCTAAATGACTTTCTTATTGTTTTTGCGGGGACCAACGACATACTGTCGAATAGGCATCTATCAACAAGTACATTAAAGCGCATCAGATATTTGTCGTGTCATACAAATTTTATCTATATGTCTATACCTTATTTTGACGATAGCGATAATGCAAACCTTAACAATAATGTTTATAATTTTAATTGTGCTATTTATAATACTATATTCAATAATTATAAAGGAGGCGCCTATGTAGAAACTAATTTGATTACAGATGCAAAAGATAGATCGCACGATGGTCTGCATTATCGCAGATCGGGTAAAGCTAAGTTGGTCAATCATGTAGCAAGTATTATTGTAAATTATGACTATGCTTCTGCTGTTTCATGTAGCAATAGGTTTAGTAATTTGATATATATTGTACCCGATGTTGGTGCTGTGGAGGCTTCTTCGAATAGGCGAGGTACAAACGTGGGGGGGTCAAATTTTCAATCAATACTGAATGCAGTAAGGATTGCATAATGCTGGGTGTTTTTCATTTAAATGTACGTAGTGTTAAGTATAAAGTGGATAGATTAAATTTGCTTTTTCAGTCTCTAAAGTACCCACCGATAGTTTGTTTGTCTGAGCATTGGCTTGTGGATCCGGAATTACAATATTTGGGTGTTTCAAATTATAGTTTAGTGAATGCATTTTGTCGAACGAAAAACAGGGGTGGTGGGGTTTTAGTGCTTGCCAAGGATGGTGTTGGGGCTATGCCACTGATTTGCGATGTTAACCCGATAGAAAAAGATTTCGAGTATTGCGGTATAGTTATTAAAACAAATGGGATACGTATACTTATTATCTGTGTATATAGGGCACCTTCGGGCGATTTATGCGTTTTTCGGGAAAAGCTGCTTCAGATTCTTGAATTTGGCAACCCTTTGAAAAATCTAATGTTCGTGTGTGGAGACTTTAATATTAACTTTAATGCGGGAAACAGATTGTCTGATAGTGTTGTGGAATTATTCGCGTCGTTTGGTATGATCCCCCTTGTTCAGGATAACACCAGAACGACTTTTTTGACTTCTACATTGATTGATAATGTGTTTGCAAATATTGACGCATCACAGTTGAGTGTTAGGGTGGGTGATGAGGATATCTCGGATCACTGTTATCAGCTGTTGTCGATGGATTGTCGGTGTAAGGACACTGTCGAGCCTCCATTGTTCTCTGAAAGGCGTTGTTTCACTGACGGCAGTAGGGCGACTTTTCAGTTCATGTTGTCAAATGAGTCTTGGAGGGGGGTGTTCGAGACCGCGGAATTGGATCTTGGTTTCAATGTTTTCTATGATACGTTTCTTTACTGCTTCAATGAATCTTTTCCACTAAAAAGATGTAAAACTAGATCAAGCACTCACATCCCGTGGTATAATAGCACTCTGCGACAGATGGCCAGTAATCTAAAAGATTTATATATATTGTCTAAAACACATAATGACGAATACTTAAGTAACTGTTATAAAATGAGCAAAGAACGTTACAACCAACTAATTAGTGATACTAAGCGCGATTATTATAGTGGGCTAATTGGCTCTTCTAGCGATAAACTGGGCACTGCTTGGAATATCATTAACAGAGAAACAAAAAAGAAGCAAAATAGGGAAACTCAGCTTTGCGATGGGGAGGGGGAAATTATCACTGACCCATCACTTGTGGCTGATTTACTGAATACTTATTTTAGTGGCTCAGCCACGGGGCCGTGTTCTGATGCTGGAGCGGGGCATGTGAGTATCGGGCCGAATGCTATCGGTTGCTTTCTTGAACCGACTGATGCATTGGAAGTTGGAAGGATTATTAGGGAAATGTCTGCTAAGAAGTCTAGCGGTGTGGATGATATTCCATACTGTTTATTATCTCTGGTCATTGACCATATAGTGGAACCTTTGGTTTATTTAATCAACCTATCACTAGTCAACGGAATATTTCCGAACAGATTGAAAATCGCTAAAGTGATACCGTGTTTGAAGAAGGGTAAATCTAGTGGCGATGTTGCTAGCTACAGGCCTATATCTCTATTGCCAGCATTCAGTAAGATCTTCGAGAAAGTAATTAACTTGCGTCTGCAATCATTTTTGATCAAATGTAAAATAATTAATTCGGCCCAGTTTGGGTTCATATCTGGAAAATCCACGAAAGACGCTATGTATAATGTATTAGACTCTTTATATTGTGCGGTCGATAGTGATTGTTATGCGGTGGGAATGTTTTTTGATTTGACTAAAGCATTCGATTTGTTGGATCATGATATCCTGTTGTATAAAATGGAACGCTATGGAGTTAGGGGGGCGGCGCTCGACTTATTCAGATCTTATCTCAGTGGTAGATCTCACGTTACCGCAATTGTTGGCAGGGTGGGCGACACAATTAAGAGCAATGTTTCCAAATTGGCGTCTGTGGGTAGGGGCATACCGCAGGGATCCATTCTCGGCCCTACTCTTTTTTTAATTTATGTCAGTGACTTACAGAATCACATGAGCTATTGTACTATTACACAGTACGCGGACGACACTTCATGTGTAATAACAGCTAAATGTAAAGAGGAGCTCGTTGTGTTGGCATCGCGTGTGATTGCTGATATGCAGTCCTGGTCATTAAAAAACCGTCTCATTCTTAATGCAGATAAGACAAATATTGTCACCTTCTCCAAAACTAAAAATTTGGATTACAGTTTGTGTTTGAGCTTGGGGGGCAAATCATTGACGGAGAGTGAGTCGTCCGTCTTTCTGGGTTTGACGGTGGACAGGTGTCTGCGTTGGGGTGAGCATTGCGTGGGTCTATCTAAAAAATTGAATCCCATGTTGTATGCTATTGGTATGCTGAGTAGGGTTGTCTCTTTGGAGAGCCTGAGATTATTCTATTATGGTTGTATCGAGTCACGTTTAAGATATGCGATCATTTTCTGGGGATCATCTACATACTTTAACGACATTTTCATTATTCAGAAACGTATGTTAAGAGCCATGAGGGGTGTTTCCTCACGTAGTAGTTGCAGACCTCTGTTCCGGGAAATGAATATAATGACGGTTGCCTCGTTATATATTTATGAATTGATTATCTTCTTGCTCAAAAATACAGATAAATACAAGCGCAATAATCAGATCTACAACACTATGGTGACGCGTCATAATAATGATTTTTCTGTCCCGCTACATCACTCAAAATTTTATGAAAGATCTCCGAGGTACATGGCGGTAAAGGTTTATAATGCATTGCCGGCTAATTTAAAGTCGCTAAGCGGTACAAATCTCAGTGCATTTAAGAAGCAATTAAAACTTTATCTGTTGGAAGGAGCCTTCTACAGCATTAACGATTTTATAGTTTGACAAGTGTTATATATTGTACCTGATCTGTGTATTTTTTTTAATGACAATGTCAATGTTCTTTTGAATTTATGACAATAAAGATATTATTATTATTATTATTATTATTATTAAACAACTCCTTCATTTTCAACAGTACGATGAGTTCTAGTAACCCTACTATTAACCTTTGGTTTTCTAAAACAGCCATCTTCTCCCAAACGTCTGTGCACGTCAATAAATGTTCTAACAAGAGGAACATGGCTTAATAGATATCTCTCTCGATAGATACGTTGAGCTTTGGAAGAATTTTATCGAGCCTATTATTATAAGCAATAAGTTTAAAATTAACTTTATACATTAGTGTATAAGAATTTTTTTTAGTATTTTATGGTTCTCTATCGCGTGGTACTATGCATTGTAGTTTTTTCAAAGTCATCCTGTATAGTTCTATAAGATACTCCTGGTAATTTGGATGTCCTTTCGATAACCTTTGATTTACTTTCAAATTTTCCTTATTTAAAATATTATATACATTTAGAACAATTTTAATCTTAAAATCTTTTTATAACCAATGAATACATCGAATTTAAAAATATACCAATATTTAGTTATACCTGCATAAAATCCATTTGCATTTCGATCTTTAAAAACATACCTCCCACTGTGATCTGTACTTGCCGATAATAAACAGTTTCAATCCTTTAGTCCGGTCACTATATCTTTAAAAGAAGTATATCTAAAGAGTTACCGAAAATTGCCAATCTGATGTTAAAAAATCTAGAGTTACAACTTTATTATATTGACAAAAAAAGTTTATTCATATCAAGTAACGACTTTCATTAAACCTTGAATATGAATTGCCCTGAGGTGCTTTGTGGATTTTAATTAACTTTTCCGCATCAAAAACACAGAAAAATAGACAGTAATTGGATTCAATAATTTTACGGTATCTGTAGATCGTGTATAATATAAACTGGAGAATTTGTATACAAACAGTTGCAATCCAATGAAAATATTACTAATTAAATTGCTTTATTTCAACAATTTATTAGATAAACGTTCATACATTTCCTCGGAGGGTTGATAGCATAGCATATTCCCAATATTTATTATTTGAACTTAATATTAACATTCAATATTGAAATTAGTATTGACAAGGAAATTATATCACAATTTATTTACTAGTTCGCTTTATTTTTAAGTTTTCATCATTAATAGATAAATTCTTTAGACTTGCAAAATAATAAGCGACTGCAATTTGCAGCTGAACATTTGTAGAGGGTTGAGTCGCTTTGATATCGATTGTTTCTAATTAGTTCGGATCGGTTTTTCAATTTTGGACGTTTAGGTAAATTGGTTTCGAATGAAAAAGAACGTGTTCGATATCTTTTTCAAAAGATAGCTTCAGTTAGAAGATCTTTGGTTTTGAAGACAATAACCACGAGGAAGACATTGTCAACCTGTGTGCCATCCGAACCCAGAAAATATAATCAAAAACGGAAATAAAAAGACAAGAAATCATCATCAGTACGGTGTAGCAAAGGAATAAGATGAGATAACGTTACATATCTAATGTTATTCCACCTTATTGTTCTGGTTGTTTTCGGAAACTAGAAATTTGATAGTTTTAAAAACATTATGTAATTTGTTTATTATTGATAATATAAAAAAATTTTCAAGACATTTTGCATAATTTAATTGAAGGATTAAATTAATTGGTACTATTAAAAAATTATATAGGAGCTGTTGTAGTATTGCTAGAGTACCAATAAAATCTTATTTGTTTATACATATTGTATGGGAAATAATAATTATCAGTAAGTAGTGTTATAATGACTATTCATTAAAAGCAAAGAAGAAAAAAGTAATATACTAATTCCAACTACATTTATCAATGAGTTAAACAGAAATTTAGGTTTGCTATAGAATTGTAAATATTAATTTTGGAATAATATAGTTTTTACAGAAAATAATAGATGGAAAAGAAACTGTTTTTAAAATTGCCCGCCCATTTGCTGACAAAGTAAGAAATTTATACACATCAGATGTTACCAACTTGTGACTGGTAAATTTGACCTTTGAAAATATATTAATTGATCAGCACAGCGTGTAACCAAGTTCGAGTAAGTGAAAATTCCATTTAAAGCCTGTAATTATATGACTCGAACTTCAAAGAGATTTGAGACACTTCGTGAATTTTGAGTAGGTGTCTGAAATAGCTGGAACGTGCACAAGTACTTTACCGATGATATGTTTCAAATACTAGTATTGGCATTTGTTCCAGAATAATCTTAGTTGTCGTGGCTTTGTCTTATTACTGTTTTCTATTATGTAGTTGAGTTTAAAGTGGTATGAATGTCAATTTAGAGTTCCTTTATATTTTAACATATAAGCGATTTTTTTATAAATATTCTAAATTTATTCGAAATTACTGTACCGTAAAACTTAACAAAATTAATTTTCTCTATTGTTACCTTGCTTCCGAAGTTATCATTATAAATTCGGAAGCAAATATACTTCAAACTGTTGAATTTTATGAACATAATTAATTTGAATTTTTTGTTAATCACATTAATAAAAATTATGATTCTATAAACACAAGTTAATTACCTTTAAGTTACAACTAACTAACTTTCTAATAAATGCAAATTCTTCTACTATTTATATTTAGATGCAAGAATACGCGTCTATTTATATACCGAGTGATTCAACCCTGATAAAGTTCCTATTGTCAGAAGAGCATAATGTACTTTAACACTTATAAATGCTGATCCAAAAATCACTAATACAAACTGCATATATTTTTAAATTAAACACTTAACGTATAAGTTTAAAAATGCATAGCAAATTATGTGTCGACATATAACGTAACCTGAAATATGAACTTTCATATATACGATTTTTGTTCTTATTATTAGAACGTGATATTCTTTACTGTGGTATTTTTCCATTGTACATATAATTTTATATTTGATTGATATAATATTTGACAGAACAAGAAACAACTTGGTGTGGCTACATACACTGTGTGTCAAGTATACTTTAAAGCGGAACTAGTTTTAAGATATAGTAACTATTCGGAAAGATTTGGAAATTGAGAAAACTTTAAACAAAAAATCTTATTTACTTACAACGGAACACCCAGTATATAATATATTATATAGCCATTTTTTCTATTAAGTATGTTTTACAAGTATTTATATTTTCGTAATTTTAGCAGATAGTTATAAATATAATGCTATCAATGACATAAAGTCTTATTCATAACACATTTGCGGTAACCACAGAAAAACATATCCTCTCTTGAAAAGTATTGATGGAAATCTATTGAGAGTCTATCAAATTTTTACACATATAATGTATATAAATGATGATTTTGATTGATTTGATAACAATTAGCCACTTCCACTGATGTGATCTATTATTGAATTGTGTTTTTTTTACTGTTTATAAAAAATACGCGTAGAGCTGTTGATATTATGACAATATAGAATGTAAACTCAGTCATGTATAAATGAAAATGTAGGCAAATAAATATAGGACAACCGGTATTACTTACGCAGTCCCATCAAAAGGTTCAGGTTTACCTAAAACATCTACATTTAATGGAAATACACAAACAATAACGACGCAACTATGTTTGTGTTAAGGTTGTTCAGTACATCAAAACCATTAAATTGAAAATAAGTAAAGACGACAAATTATGGCATTTATGGATATATTAGGTAAATATAAGTCTAGAAAAAATGGTTAAAAAAATCTACCACTGTAAATAAATATAATATTAAATAAAATAGCACAAAAACCGACAAATTTTACTCAATCAGAACAGGAATTTCAATAGATTTTTTCAATATAATCTAATTAATTCATAATGAGAAGTGCCTGTAAAAGTTCCTGACAGAGCTATTTTGATAAATAAAAAATTATCGACTTGGAAATAAGGACTTATAATAATCGATAATTTATTCAAAGAGTAACTCCTACGCTATCATTAATTTTTCATATTTTGCTCTTACAGGAACTTTAACATATTGTAAACAAAAGAATAGTACAAATGGTTTATGAATATATTTTGTTGTTGTTGTGTTGTTGTTGATTATTGTAAACAGATACCGCCCCTTGCTGGTACATCCCATACATTTTGTAAACACGCCCATTTTAAATCATGTGGTATAATAAATAAGCATAAATACACAAAATTTGCCAGATGTTTTTCCTTCTCTAACGGTGTCTGATGTTAGGTGTACTCGTATTCCATAAATCGTAAGATTAGTGTATAAAAAGTTATTTGAAATGGGATGTAAAAGTAAAATTTGTGCTTCAAGACGCAGAAAGAAAACAAGGAAATCCAGGAAAATTTATAACTTGCATCAAAAGTTTCGGTAAATTTATATTTTATTTAAATAGAATAATTTTAAATTATTTTTTTCTTGTAGAGAATCTAAAAGAAACGACAAAAAAACAAATGTTAAATCTGAATGTGCAATTCCGGAACAGGAATTTGAAGTGAAGCCTCAAAATGATAATTCAGATATCCATTCTGTCGAAATGGTTGACAATGAGAATTTAGACGTTTATTCTCCTGTGGAAGTGGAAGTGGATACCAGTTACAAATGTATAACGGATCTCTTACAAGGACGAAGAATTGTCAATTTAGGTCATGTTCTAAAAGAATATGAAAAAGTTATAAAGCATGGTAACCATTGCACAATGGGGAAAATGAAATTTACAAAGGAAACCAGAATTGGTCTTGTTTCTAAATTGCATTTTTTTTTGCGACAATTGCGATACGTTTATAATTATTTGCACAGACCCGACAATGTCGTCCGAGACAAATCTAACAGAAGCTATGCTTTGGGCAAATTTAGCAATTGGAATAGGAAAAAGCCAGTGTGAAGAATTATTTGCCTTAGTAAATGTACCTTTTATGGCAGATAGAACATGTAGTAGAACAACATCAAAGGTTAAGGAAGCTTGGGAGGAACATATGCTTAAACAAATGAAACAAGCAGGTGAAGAAGAAAGAAAAATTGCTATTGATAAGGGAAACGTTAATCTTGATGGAACACCCTTTATAACTGTAATTATAGACGGTGGATGGAGTAAACGCAGTTATGGACATGGCTATAATGCCCCTTCGGGTGTAGCAATTATTATTGGAGCCGAAACAAAAAAACCACTTTTTATAGGCGTTCGTAGCAAAACATGTTCGGCATGTTCCTATTATAAAAAACACAAAATGAAATCCAAAAAGCATGACTGTGTCCTAAATTTTACTGGTCCATCGACGGCAATGAAGCAAGATGTTACAGTTGAGGGATTTACCAAAAGTATTGATCAGCATTGACTCATGTACAAATATGTAATAGGTGATGGAGATTCCAGTGTTTATGCCCGCATTATAGAAAAGGTTCCATATGGTCGGCAAGTGATAAAAATTGAATGTGCTAACCACATGACACGTTGCCTGAGTGAAAAGTTACACAAACTCTGCGTCAATACATCTTTCCCTATTGCAAGTAGAAAAATTTTGATCGCGAAAGATGTGACAGGAATATCGAAACTTGAAAGACTTCTCAAAGGTATAAGGACGTCAATCAAGAACAATAAAAGCAATTCCACGGCGTTGCGAACAGAATTAAAGAATGCACCATATCACGTTCTTGGTAATCACACTAGATGTACAATTTTTTGTAAAAGAAAACATTTAATTGAAGATGATTCTTCTACCACTATAGATAAACAATTTCTTATAGAGATCCAGAAATGCATTGAACCCATGATAAATAAAGCCGACAGGCTTGCCTTCAATGAAACAACCAATCAGGCAGAAAGATATATGGCATTAGTCGCAAAATGTACCGGGGGAAAGCGGATTAATTTTTCCCGCAGTACTTCGTATACAGCACGAGCTTATGCTGCAGCGATTTCACATGCAAGTGGCCCTGGATGGCACATTGAGGCATGGCGAGGAAGGCTTCTGGGTCATTATTCTCATCTAATTCTAAACCGAAGGCAACGAAAACACTATTTGCGGAAAAAAAATCGGAAAGTCAAAATATACAAGAAAGCGCAAACAACAGGACCAGATATTCACTATGGGCCAAATGCTTCTTTGCCAGATATTCGTGAAGATGAAATGGTAGAAAAAAAGAAAGAGTTTCTGGCGAAACTTAAAGCAAGAGTATCTTCACCAGAAAAAGTAAAGGAAATTGAAATATCTACGAGAGGGCAGCATGATAATAACTTGTGGCGAGAACTTAGACAGGATTACCTAACAGCCTCTAATTTTGATGTGATTGTGAAGAGAAGGGCTTCAACACATTCTCATAATTTACTCAAAAGACTGTTATATACAAATAAGGATTTACGGACAAGTGCAATAATCTATGGAAGAGTAAATGAGTCTGTTGCTATTGCAAAGTATGAAGCTCTAACTGGTGTTGAGGTTAATAGATGTGGATTTTATATAGATGCTGCATATTCATTCCTCGGAGCCTCCCCAGATGGACTAATCGCAGATGATGGAATTGTAGAAGTAAAGTGTTTGCCATCTATTAAGGGAAAGTTACGGGATTCGAGTAAAACCAATTGTTTTACCTATGTCGATAACAAAATCACATTGAAAAGAAACCACAATTACTATTTTCAGGTACAAGGTCAACTCAACATTTTGAAAAGAAATTTTTGTGATTTTATTATATACACTGATGACGATTTTAATGTAGAAAGAATATTTAGAGATGACGATTTGTGGAACAAAAGTATGTTACCCAAATTGATAACATTCTACGAACAACATCTGCTACCAGAAATTATTGATGAACGAATACCAAGAGGCATGAAAACAAGAAATTAGACTTAAGTTTACTTTTTATTTTAATCAAAAATTACTATAGAAAATATATTGCCAACATCTCTAAATTGACTAAATAAAATACATAAAATATATCAATAGATTAATAGCAGTTTTATTTACTCTCTGAACACCCCTGCTGTTCCCTGAGGTTGGGACGTACTTAGGAAACAGCCGGTAATTTTCAAACTGTTTAGTTTTCTTTAACATCCCAAGAAAAACGTGGAGGTGAGAGTCGTTTCTGTTTATTTAGTGTATTTGTTATTAAATCATTTTTATTATTACGCATCTGCACACAAATGTGAAAACTGGTCAATTTATATTTCTTGCCGAAACATCACGTACTATTTTTAGAAATTACAAGACACTCGTCTTGAAGCTTCCTGAATATTTTACAAAATAAAGTTACTATTGCTAAAATGGAAACCTTCAATTTGACCTTAAACTATTGGCAATGAGCAATAGCAACTAGCAAAATTATAAAAATGTCGCCTCCAGTAAGATTTTTATAATTTCTTTTCTAAAGAACGGGGAAACTTTTCTGTCAAACTAATAGTAATAAGAGAAAGTCCATTGTTTCACACTGAATAACGGGCGTTCTATATGTACAATATAGGAAACTTAGTAAATAAAATAAAAATGAGTACCCTGTATATTAATAAACGGAGAAGATAGGTATGTGTTTTTACTTTTAACGTACAAAAATATATTACCCATGTTTATTTGTAAGAGACCATAATTAATTACATTTTGCCAGGTAATAAAAAAAGGTGAAGATCTCTCTGTTTATATGATGTTCGGCTTAATACTGTCGACCAGGTATACCTTCCATATAGCTGGTCTTAGACATTACGAAAGTGTGAGTAAGAGGTTGAATTATGTGTTGCCTATTTGCCATTTATTAGTGCGGACTTTGTGATCATTCTCATTGGTTTCAAAGTAATTTTTTGGAGACTAGGGTTATTTTGAAAGTAAAGTAAATACATTGTCGAGTTCAGAATAAAAATATCTAGGTACTCACGATTCAAAAAAGTACTTTTTAAACAGAGTAAGCTTTATATCGCTATAAAACGAAAAAAATTCAAAGTGCTGTATTTTAACTATTTTTTAATATAATTGCAAATTTGAATCGTCAGTCGCTAGAACAAATATTCATTATTTCGTTCACGTAGCGGCAACTTTTTCAAGTGCCTTGATTTTTGCGATTTTTTGCGTTGAATTTGACCATTTTGTGGCATACGCCGATCAAGTAAACCCCCCCCCCCTTAAGAAATAATACATTTTTTACGTTGGTAAAGTTACGTCAGTAATTGATGACCAAAACATGCAAATATCTCGGAAACAGACAGACATTTGAATTTTGTAAAAAGTAGTTACTAAAGAATGTGATCGACTCTAGTTTGCTCTCACAATTGTGTTTTATTATGTGAAGATATATAATATGTAATAACAGCTATAAGAAATATTTACACGCTCCGTACAAACTATATTTTTATGAACACGTGTTCTCGTTTTTCTCAATGTATCTATTCATTCTTCAGTTTTTCAGACTAAAAATATGGAAAAAACTTGGTTAATATTTTGACGTCGGCAAAAAGTAGGCGGGACAATTCAGACAAAAACTATTTTCTTGAAATGTGCATACTAGCGACCCCATAGCGGATTTAGTTTGCGTAACTGGGTACTGAACAACCTTAAGATGTGTTTGTAGCTATAGACGTATATGTTTCTACCTTGTTGGGTTTCTTCAGTGCAGCATAACAAGGAAGGTGTATGTTAAAGCACTAATATGTGTTGATTAAAAAATATAGTATTACCTTAAAATGTAAAACCAAAATGTCCAAGTGTAAAACAACAGTGGTTAGCAGTGCACTTACGTAATATTGTGTAATGCCTAATTTCAACCAGGCAGTTAATAAAATATATTAAAATTATTTGCCTAATATACAAATGTATTGAAAAAATGAATATCTTCTTGGTAGTAGTGGCAATAATATGATGAGTAAAAGTAATAACATAATAACAACGTGTTGATATTAGAAATACATTGACAAATATAGAATGTAAAACCAAATATGTATGAGTGAAAATGTAAACAAATAAGCATAGGACATGTTTTAGGTAAACTTAACCTATTGATGGGACTGCATAAGTAATACCGGTTGTCCTATGCTTATTTGCTTATATTTTCATTTATACATCACTCAGTTTGCATTCAATATTGTCATAATATCAACAGCTCTACGCGTAATTTTTAATTAAATAGTTGCGTCGTTATTATGCATGTAATTATATTAATTGAACAGTTTATGGTAGGCCCATAACAAATTTGTTTTCTCCAATTTATCATTTCAATTCATAAATTTACTATTTTCAATTAAGTTAAAAACAAAAATAAAAACTAATACACTCACCAACGTGTTTCTTATTTTTAAAAACCTCGTTCTTTCTTGTTTTTCGCTATTTTATTTTCAATATACATATCTATTGTGATAAAATTATTAATTGAAGTCCACTTTTACACCTGTTTACAGTAATGCGAATTGTTGTGTATGTGATCGTTAATATATTGTATATTTCTATTGATTTGAGGCACGTTGTTATTTATTTATGTCGTTATAATCATTTCTTTCTGGTCTTTCTGGATGTTCTTTTATATATTTTGATGCATTTTTCTTACGTTTTTATATTGTTTTCAGTTTAAAAATTATTGCAGTATGAATTATACAAAATAAGTTTGTTGAAAATTGTTTTAATATTGTATTATGAGATAGTAAATTTTTGACAGTCCATCTATTTCATTTCTGTTGTTTATTGAATTGCTATTTCTCATTATTTGTACATTTCTAGTATGCCCCTTGATTTTGTTTTGCTTCATTAAAATTCTGGTGTTGTTAAAATTAAAAGTGTGTTTAAAATTAGTTTGGTGTTCTTTTAGTGCTGTCGAATTTTTCGCATAATTGTGCCCCTTTAATCTTTCTTCTAGGAGCTGCTTATTTGTCCTATATATATATTGTAACAGTCAACACATGTGACGGCCTCATTACTGGTGCCTGATCTTTTAGTATAGTATGTAGGTATTTTAAATTATTTGTATATTGGTATGCTAATTTCAAGTTGTACGGTTTAATGATATTGCTTATTTTTTTCGATAAACCTGTGACATATGGTATCGGAACGTATATGGGTTTGATTTCTGGAACTTTGATTTTTTTTTGATCTCTTGCTATTGCATACCTTTGTTTTAGAATTTTTATTACAAAATTTGAAGGGTAGTTGTTTTTACTTAATATATGTTTAATTTTATTATTTTTGGTCTAAATTCTGTACTTGTTAAATTGATGACTCTATCTGCTAAAGCTATGACAACATTTTTTTGTGAGAAATGGGTTGATTTGATAAGAAATTTAAGTATCTTTCCGATGATATCGGTTTCTCATACCGCATCGTCAGAATTGTATTGTTTCGTTTAATTAATGTTATGTCTAAAAGATGTATTGATTCATTTTTCTCTACTTTCAATGCGAAATTTAATTTTTTTATGAAATTAATTGAATTTATTTTGTATGTATTGTATTTCATGTTCCGGTACCATTGCCTCGCAGTCGTAAACATATCTTTTGAAAAAGGATGGCTGAAAGTCGAATTCTTTAATTACCTCTTCCTCTACAAATTCTAAAACTAATTGGGCCACTATACGCTTGATATTGGTGCCCCCATAGCGACTCCCTCTATTTGTTTATAAAATTTATTTTTATACTGAAAATAGGTGCCTGTCAGGGATAGTTCTATGCCCTCTAGGAAATCATCTTGTTGTATGTCAGTGAATTTCCAATCTTACCCCAATTATTTATGATTACTGTTTTGGCTATATTTATAGGTATGTTGGTAACGACGATTCTACGTCTAATGCACGTAATTTGGCATTTCTATTTATTTTGGTCTGGTCCAAATTTTTTTTATAATCAATTGATTTTTTATATTAAATTTATTTTTATCTGTTATATTTGATATTATTTCTGCTAAATATTTTGACAAATTGTAAAAAGGACTTTGAATACATATAGGCAGTCTTGATAATAGGTTACAACGGAGCTTGTAGACCAAAAGAGCTGAGTTTTCGATGAACATCGTCCGCACAAATTATAATTGTAAAATATTTTACTTCGTTTCATTTTTATACATACTTTACACATCGTACATTGGAAATATAAATTCAATTTTGATTAGAATTACAAATTACAAGTAACTACCCTCGAAAAACTAAATTGAACCAGGTAATCTCCGTGTCTTCAAATATTTTCCTCATACATTCGCACAAAGTGCTTTTGATGATCTAAAACTTTGCAAAGGAAAAAATATCTTGAAAGTGACCTATACCAATCGTCGATTAGTAAATATTCGCACATAGTACACCCAATGGATTGGCGCTTGTTCATCAAGAATATTCCTATCTATTCGTATTTTCTACTTGAAATTTTAATTAAATTTGACCACAACTATCGTTAATAATGCCCAGTGATACACAGGAAGCAAATATTTGCACATAGTACCTCAATTACAATAAAAAATCAATATAATTTAGCAAAATAATACTTTATTTAAACTATTGATGATGTTCAACGCCTTGCTAAAAGTAAACATTTCCACATAAAACCCCTAGAGTACGTCTTACACCATCAATTATTCAAAACTGTAAATTTATTTAAAAAAAAAAAACTTAGTTATATTCCTCATACAAATCATCAAATTCTTTTTTATTGATGTCTACCATTTTGATATATATATATTTGAAAATGAAATTATCAATTGCAGTAAATAATTAATAATAACTAAACTAAAACTATACTGGAATTCAGAAATAAACTTAATACACTCAAACTAATATAATATAACGTAGTGTATAAACCCCTACTATTATTTTCAAACGATATCAAAAATTGTTACATCTAGTAAATTCGAAAGTTCGGCTTCATCTCCTATCATCTCGTTCTCCGCGCTCTTTTATAACTTTTCCCTTTGAAACAAAAGACGACTATCCACTCACAGTGCCACAACTTCTTCACTAACATTTATGTTGGCACTGTTCAGTTCAAATTTATTTTCTATAAGTTTTTCCTCAGTCAGATATACCTATCCTATTTTTGACAGTTAATGAATACACAAAATGTCACCACTTACAAATTGTTTATTAAAAGTTTATGCACACTTGAGATTCTTCATCTTCGGTAGGTATGTTCTTCTTTCTTAATGCCATCCCTCATTATGCTTGTAAATGAACCTATTACGTCTCTCATTATTAATTATATACTTCCTTTTCCCGTTAATTAAAGTTATTCATACTTTCTTCTTGTAGGTATTTTTGTTGGTTATGATCGGAAATACATTGTACACCACTGGAATCCTCTTCGTTAGGACTGCATTACAAGGAACACCGACGTCTACAGCATATCCTCTACGTTCTATCTAGTTCCTTTCGGCTTCTTGTAAATTGATTTGCATACAACTGTCAACAATGTTGAAGTTATTTTTTCTTGCAGATTATTAGAACCACACAAGATTTATCCTGCTATCTTTGATGCCCTTGCATTTATGCAAATAACATTTCATAGATGTGCTTTACCTATACATCTAGTATATACATACACTTAGTAATGTATTGTCTCGGATAAATGACACTTTTTTGTATATATCCTTTAAAATGTTTGTAGATATAAGTATCAGGTATTTATTATATTCTTAAATGTGATCATAATATTCTCTTATAGATTTAAATTATTGTGCAAATTTACAAACTATTTCTATTCATTTGAATAGACGTTTTCATAACAAGCATGCCGAATATAGCCTTGCTCGTACAATTTTACGGCATTTAAATGATTCACCCCCTTCACTGTTCCATCTTTCAACATCACTCTCTCTCTGTTATTTATTTTTAGTACATTTTTATTTTTGAACAGTGGTCCATTTCTTAGAATATTTAATGCTATTCTTACACATTGCGAGAACTTTGGTTCTGTTTTTGTGCAAACCATACCTTGTGCTCGTCTTTTCTATAAAGATTTATTTTGTGTTTTTTTTTCTAATCCTTCTTAATATGTTTTAAACTTAAATTACTATATTCATTTCTCATAATGACATTGCCCCTTAAAGGTTATGCAACTCATTATACACCTTTTCAATTTTTAACTTTGTACTTGGCATACCTTAAACTATATATTTAAAATTAAAAATTTATGTTCTTATTCTAAAGCTTAACTATTTAACAATTTTTCTAATTCTTTAACTATAGAGATCACGGCAATATGTATGTACGATATCTGTAAAATCATTGAATGTTTTTGAATTCTTAATGTCTGAAGACTAAACGATTAAATGTTGTGTTATATTTTCAAATGTAAAAAAGAATAAAATCCAAAGTCTGTTTACTACTTGCGTATATGGTTATATGGGCGCTTTGTACCTTTAAATTCTAATAAAGCCAAGCGAATCCCACATGGGCTCAATGAATGATCATACGAATATTTTCCGAGCGTTAAAATGCGTATGTGCTATTTTTTTACATTCATTTTGAAATATGTATCTCTTCATATTTACGTGCAAAAAGCATTGTTTTTACGAAGTGTTTCTATTTTTAGAGGAAACGTGGTTATTTACTTGATTTATTTACATATTCTTTCAGAAGAAAATGAATGCAGAAATACTTTTCGCCCCAAATATAAATAAAATATTTAAATGTGAAATAAAATTAATTCTAAACACAACTCTATTAATTTAATAGTAATTTAAGGGGTTTACAGACATATTTTACATATATAGCTGAAAATAAATATGGCATCCCCTTAAATCAATTTTATGTGCAAACAACTCGGTTATAATAGGGGTTAAAGTTTATATTATGCGGCCGTTGAGTAGAAAATCCTAAGAATGACAGGTGTGAAAGTGGAGAAGGTAGTCGAAATTGCAGTGAATTTTAATTGAAATATGCTTTCATTTAAAGCCGCCTTTCGGCATTGTAAAGATAGAGTCGGCAAAGCAATTTTTCGCAAGCAGTCGTGAACTAGAAAATTATATCTGAAAATTAAAACTAAGCAAGTAATAATAAGGTACTGAACATGTTAGAATTAAATTGTTAATGCGAATTTTGTTAGATAAACATGTTTTTTAAATAGAGTGTACAAGGTGAAAAAAGCAACTGAATGTAAATAAAGAAAAAGAATTAGACAGTAAACCTTTCTTAAATCTGATATATAAAATTCTCGTGTCAGAGTGTTTGTCACAAAACTCCTCCGAAACGACGTGACCGATTCTTATAAAATTTTGTGTACATATTCAGCAGGTCTGAGAATAGGACGTAAACTATTTTTCATACCCCTAAGTGATAAGGGTGGTCCATCCCAAACATTTTTTATTTGTTTTTTGGACAAAATGTTGTATTTTTTTTTATGAAATTTTCACCCTTCCACCACCAACCCCTATTTTTTAATAGCGATATTAGTACTTTAATAATGTTCTACTCTCGGCGGTCGATAATTGATGAGTTACCACTCGATTAGTTATTCCCGCCAGACGTCTACCGGTGTCACTTCTCACCCCGTAAACAGCACAGAGTAGGGATGAGAACGAAGCCGGTCTCCTGTCTTTCTCACACAATAATCTTTCTCTCACTCACTAAAGTTTAGGGCCTAAACAGTTTTCAGCCATTATTATTGATTGTGCGTCGATCGTAGCAGTGACGCTTATACTTATCATTTATCATTTTACTTTCTCAGTGCAACTCTTATGTTAAGTATATTCTCATCAAGGCCAAACGATGTATGTTTGTGGCTTAGATTTGGGCACACCGTGTTTTTCACACGGACAATTATACGTGGCATGTTCTAGCGTGGTAAACCATGCAGTTTGTTTGTGTTGGCTAAAGATGAACTCACTAAAACACTAAAAATATTGTACACTCCATTGCACTAAGAGACTTGAAATTTTAATCACAATATACCTGATTAGAAAAAAGGTGAAAATAAAATGTCGCCCTTGTTTTGGGTCACCTTTTACATAAGAAGAATAGGTGCTTTGTTTATTCCACATCATAACGTGACGTCATTTTATAAAATCTAACCAGCCTAAATACTAATAAAAATATTATTTGAACACCTATAATCTGGATAATTTTTTATGTTTATATTAATTATACTTATTATGTACTCTGTACTCGTTAATTATGATGGCAATATACAGGCTGATTCATCTGCGCGGGGAAGGCCGATTGTTACTTTATGAGAAAAGATATTTTGCAACGGTTTCCTTCTTAAAATATTCAATAATTAGAAGCACCTTCTAAGTTTATTTTGTATTATGCAGAGTGTCTCATTGGTGACTGACTATAGTTAACGTTTTTAAATGGAATATCCTGTATATTATTTGATTTTTGTATTCCCCGTATAATTCTTAGTCAAAAGTGATAGGATAGTGTAAGCTTAAAATCTAAAGTTTTTGAATTATTTCCATTTTTCTGAGAAATTCAATGTTTCAAAAAAATTATATATTCCGAAAACGATGCATCAGATGGGCACAAATTTTGCCCATCATGATGTTGTTCATATTAAATAGACCTAATGCAGATATTTTCCATATTTTTAACTACTAATTTCTTCTGCAGAAAATTGGATTAAAATTACATTAAATCAATTTATTCAAATGGAACATCCTATATATTGCTTCGTTTTTGAATTGCTTACTAAATTTTACAACTAAAACATATGAGATGTTATTACTTTTATTCAGAATAGTTATCTGTCTAACAAAAAAATACACTAATCTAGGGATTTTTAAGATACCACCACAACTTGAGATTGATCTCATTGTACGTACTTGTACCATGTGCTAATGAATTACATGCCCTTTAGGGCCGGTATTTCGATCTCAGTATAAGTATAAGCGATATACCGAAGATATTTCGATATTTCTGTCTTTCGAAGTTCAAATAAGGATTATCTTCGAGACAAGTCTTAGATAAAGTTACCCGGTAGTCGACGGCCGTATTATGAGTTTTATCCGGAAGATAAGTGACGATGATGATCGAAGACAGACGAATAGACTCGCATATTCGAAAGTTATCAAAAAGCGGTTCATTTTATAGGTTAAATGTTGTGTTTATACTTTTCACAATGCATCAAGATTTTCAACACTTAAATGAATAATTGGATGAACAAAATAACTTGGAAATATATGTAAAAATCTTGAAAACAATATCAGATTTTGACCAAATAATTTCGAAAAATAGTGATACAGAATTTGTTTGTTAATACCAAAGATTGAAAATTCTCTATTACACGGCACTAATAGATAATAAATAATACATTGTACGTAAGACCTGTTTTGTAACATGTATTGCTCGTTTTCTTTTCGGTGTACTCATAATGTTTTGAAGTATGTATTTACAAAATATCCTCGAAACACAAAGAAATAGGTTATCTGTGTTACAAGCATACGCACACTTTTTCCGTTCTCGTCTTTTGCACGTCAGTAATGTATAATAACATCCTTTTCTACTCGTTTCTTTGTATTGGAAACAAAAAGTGTTGCCAACATATTATGTGTAAAATACGATATTTTAGGGGACAACTATCTTTAGGATATATTTATACTTGCTACTATTTGAAATACCGAAAATGGTAAATGGTCTGATTATACGTCAGATTATACTTCAGTATAATTTTATCCGGAAGATAGTTATACTATACTATATTTTATACCGAGATTGAAATACCGGCCCGAGTATTCCTGTAGCAACGTTTTTTTACTGAGCTTTCTAAGTGCTCCTTCTGGTATAACAAAAAATATAACCTTTCTTTTTGCCGCTTAACACGACTATAAACACAATAACAATAGAGATTTCTTTGTTAACAGTACAATAAATACGAATTTAGCATTATATTCTAATTTTCTCACTTAAATTTTTTACGCATCTGGTAAAATTCTCTTATCATGACACAAAGAGAGTACGTTTAATTGGCAAAAACACTCTTCTCGCAATGCTTAATAAAAATGACAAAAAACAAAGAAATATCGTATTTTTTGTTATTTTTGTGTGATGCGGAAATTCCTTTTTACTGTCATACCCAGAACATTATAACGTATTTATAAAGCAGGGTAACTTTTTTCGAGAATCGCGTTAAAATTAAACATGTTTTCAACGGAAAAAAAATTATAACAGATATTGTTTGCAGTTTTTGACATTAATCGATATCGTTTGCTTAATAGGTACGTTATAATTCAATAAAATAATTCGCCAAAGTACGAAAAAACTGAGTATATTACGCTTTTTTATTCTACACTTCTTTTCTCAATACTGTAATTTTAAATTATTGTGGAATTAGTTTCTTCAGGGTTTAAAAGTTCTAATTATACTTTTTTCCTTGCTAACTACTACATTGTCACAATAAATATAGAAACAACCTCTAAATAGGAATCATCAACTTACTTGTGAAATGAATAAAAACTTCTTCAATTAAATTAGTGTTTTACGAATTTACATTAGTAATATTTTGCAAGTATGATGGTAGCGTGTTCAAAGACTTTGCTGCTCTAAGGTATAGAACATTCTCAGAAAAGGTATGATCTGTATGATTTGTATATAGGAATATTTATGTATTAGTCTTGTTAGCATATTATTAAAAGTAACACAGTTCTCCTTAAATAGATAATAATAATAATACATGCATATGTATCATTCTAAAGTTGAAGTTCAGGGGTGCGTTCAGAAAAGGAAAAATGTTATCCATGTATTGTGTCATTCCAATTTCACACTTGCCGTTCTGAAACAAAAAGATGTCCCAAAATTACGTTATTGCCGTTCAGAAATGATTGGTGCTCCTTCCATCACCCACCTATTTGTGATGGTTAATAGCGGGCGATTCATGGGCATTCGGGTCGGGGTATTTAAAGCGCGGTTCTGAGTGTTTTTTAAGGTTATAATTATAATTTCATGTTATTTCACATCATATGGTCATATGTGTGTTTCTTGAACAGTTCTTGAACAGTTTTTGGACAATTTTAATTTGGTCCAAAATTTTTTTTTGATTATGATCCATTGTTCTAATTAGTTTACTTATTTCCTTATTTTTTCATACATAACCTGTACCTCTGCAATGCTTAGCTTTGACCTTTGACTTTTGCCACAAACAAACTCAACTCACGTTCAGAATTGTAAAGCGCTCCAAATTTACCAAGTGTATGACACCATAAAATATGACCCGACCATGCCAGTATCCTATCCAACATTTCTGAACGCACCCCAGCAGTAAATAGCTGTTTTACAACTTAACCTTGACCTGTGTTATACAATACTATAAGACAGATGACTAAACTATAAATATAGAAATAAATACATAAACACTATTAGATTCTAACGAAAGCACAGGATCCAATATTTACGAACGAGGAAAATGTGAATGAAATTACTGGAACAGAAGCTTGTGGGATGTTTAATTAGGCACTACCATCAAGCTCACTTTTGTGCTATGAAAACTTCACCAAAATGAAACACGCACACTTCATTACCTAATAAAATTTTAAAATTTTTTTTGTGATGTGCCAAGGCCAAAATGTGTCCTTAATAATTGTTGGCAAATTCTCACCTTTTTTTGAAGGTTCGTTAGTTTTTACCTGAACAGGCCCTCCATATCTTTGGTCGTCTTCATATTTATGGATTCATTTGCTTCCCTTGTCAAATATTTCATTCCACTATACTCTAGCCGATTTTATTCATTTTTCAATTAGTTAATGCTACACAAAATTTACAAAAATCTTTAGGAATGAATCACGTTTGGTCAGCAAGCTTAATAATGACAGAAAAAAAATGCGATTCTTACTAGTTCTCGTCATAACTAGGTAGATAATATAAAAATGTTTTCTTACATTATGTCTTTTCTTCAATCTTTGTAAAGGCTAACTACTTCAAATAAAGTTTATCACATTATAGATAATACTAGTATACATGCCAACAATCTTATTTCATTAAATTTTTAAGTAACTTATTGGGATATTAAAATAATATCATCCATTATTCTACTCTTAAACAACTTAAATGTGTATCTGTTCTATCGCTGCTTTTGAATATGAAAAAATATGAATTAATAATTAACTAAGCAAGTTTTTAGACATCAAGGAACCTAGAAACTGCTAAAAATTGATTAAAGATAACTAACGTGGCAGTCTGACTGATAAAGGAATTTGTGTAAATCGTAAGTGGTGTTTGTCTACATACTGTGTGCCGTCATTATAACCTAAAAAGACGGGGTTTACAAAATATTGACAGGATTAATTTCAAAAAAATACATAAAGTCATTGAATAAATGAAAGAAAAAATGTAACATTTTAACAAATATATTGCGTAAGCGAATTTATTACACACGCATAGATAAAAACGATCAGAATTAGCTCACAAATAAAGTAGTGACAGTAGTTCCATTACATCAAACAACAACGAATATCCAACAACAGGTGCCAATTTTAAATGACGATCGAAGACTACGCTCATGAGCTGACACGCTTGTATGAGAGTTGTGTTCATTTAATTAAATGGTTAGATCAAACAGGACTACGAACCTAACTAAAATTTGTTAGTTTTAATTTGTTAGTTATAATCATTCAGGCATTTGGGGTTGTATTTATATTTACGTGCTGCTATTTGCCACTGAGGCTGTACAACAAATATTAGTGGATGATCATTAGCGACAGTGGATGGTTATGTTTTGAGTTGAGCTGTGGACTAATAATGTAACATTTTTAAACAAATATTACCATATTATAATTATTGAAAATATAAATTATTTCTTAAGAACCAAATAATTTCATATCATTTATTTCTAACGGATCTTGGTCGCAAAGATATTTATAGGAAAGGTATATCATCCCTTACAATACACCTGATAAAATATATCGACGGATGAAAATTTATGGACGGTAACAATGTCATTTACGGGCGTCTACCCTCTTCAACTCACTTTTTGTGAAATGAAAAGCACACGTTAATAATAGACCATAGGAAGCACGTGCAGTGCTATTTTTGATAATATACAGTTTCTTTCAAATATTTTATTTTATCGTTCACTCTACTTGTCAGCCAATTTTATTTAAGTCAAGAATAGTAAAATAAAGTTCGTATTGTTTATTTAAAAAATAATAAGATTTTATGGACTTCTTTGTAATTTCTTTTAGTATTTCATCCTATTCACTAGCTGCATAATTATTTACGTGTATATCATAATTTATATGTTCAAATACTTTCCTCGTTTGAGACGCCATGCTTTTTTTAATGGTTGGTGACAGTGCACGTAATCAGACACAAGCGCCTAATTTTGATAGTTTGGTTATGTCATTTATGTGTCTATAATTTAAATTTATGTATGACAACTGTTAGAATTTCAAGTTTTCAAAAGCTTAGCATGTACACCAGTACTGATCAGTTCATTACTTAATAGCCTACTTTAATGAGGAAGATTTTGAAGGCACGGTATTAAAACGATTACAAATTGTCTTCCGACGTTGACCGATGCCTAACTTTTCATTCTCTTTTATCTCTCCACATATCTCCCAGATTTATAACATTTGTAATTTTCTTTTCCGAAGTTTTTTTCTTGATCTTGCAGGTTTTCTTCTGTCCTTGCATACTTATTTCACGATATATTTTGGTATACTTCTATTGTTTATCATTTGTATGTTGCTACCCTCTTGTATTTAAATTATAAATGGCCAAGGCCCTAACCAAATTCGGTACCCAAATTCCAAGAAGGTAGTAAGTCAGACACCACCACGGTAATTAACCTTCTATTTAAATTTAGGAAGACGCTTGTCTATTAATTAATCACCAACTTATAACACTCAAGTCTTACCTATTACTTCCCAAGGGTCGATGTTAAATATGGGAGTCAGCACTGCCTCCAGCTACAGTCAGAGAAGGGCGAGTTCGAACACAGTACTAAGTCGAAGGTTAAGTTGTCAGGGCGCCTATCCGTAAAAATATGCTAAGCCCAACAGATATTCAGACCCCGGACCAGATCCAATGTAAAACTCCCCAGGTGATAAGAAAATAAGACCAACACACACTCATTCAAACTTAACAAACAGTTTATTGAAAACTATAATTCAGGTCTCAACAGTTCGTTTCAATTATTGTACACAAACCGGCTATACTATCTAATCTCTGATTTTTCACGAGATATTCAAAAACAAAAAAACAATGAAATGTAAATCACAAGCGCAACTCAGTTGCCAGTATTAAATTTCTGAAGGATTAATTAAAACTTAAATGGTCACCCAAGGTGATCCACAACTTAAAATTATCAATGACGTACAATTACAAAATTTAAGAAATTCAAAATGGAGAACACATGAAACAACCTTAAAGTTAAAACAATTAACCAACAATATTCTTACAAGCATACAGTTATAAGGTAACTTGCCGAAAGTCCCTCCAAAGTCGAACAGTTTGATCGTGAAATGCAACACGTCAACACCAAAATAAAACACTCTGTATACCAGAGGCAACCGACAATCTATTCGACATTAGAGTGCAGACTCTAAGTTATATGGTATCTAATACAATAAAAAATTAGCGCTAGTTAACTATGCTTTACATAAGGAAATGTGATTAAATTAAATTCAATAATTTCTTACGAGATTGTACAAAAATAAATTACAATGGTTGGCTAATTGCATTAAATAACAACTAAGAATTTACACAAGACCGATGTGAGGCTACAATGCCCATACACATCCAAAATTTAGTTCAAGTTCTAAGTCCAAAAATAAAAAGGCTACGTAACGTCTCCAAAAATGACAAAGTAACCCCCAAACTGGGGTCACTGTTATTAATAAAACTACGTTAATTTAATAAATTCAAATCATAAAGGCTCACATGCCACAAGAAGTTAAAATAGGAAATTACGATGACTTATTTCATTAGCTAGGCCGGAAAATTGAAATTTACTGTTCGAAGTACTCGATATTGACATAAATTTTACCAAAACTGTTTGGCCAATAATTTCTACGCTCTGGATAATATCAGGAAAATTTACACAGTCACAGTACCTTAAAGAAAATCACATCCACAGCTACCAAACATGATACCTTCTACGGATCCACACGTTACAAGAAAACTGCACTCCTATCTTCGGCTAACGACATCTCAAGAAATTAGCGTATGAAGGCTACAGTATTCCATTAATCTGCACCTTAATTATGTCTTCACCGCAAGATCCAGCAATAAATTTCCTTGGAACCGTAAGATTACCATAGCACGTGGTTCCTAAATCTTAACCCCAACAAAAGTGCTCAAATGAGGTCTAGGCCATGCACCAATACTAGCAGCTATATTTGAATATAGAAACAACACAAATTAAGATCGATTAGACACGTGGAAAATATACTTACAGCACCTTAAACAATTCCCAAGCCACGACAAACAATATCCTCAACAAGTTTATTATAATAACGCCAAATCACATTAATGCTTGAGAAACAACATTAAAATGCGCCTGTACTAGCGATTGCACACGATATATTTCAAAAATCCATCATTTCTCAAGTAGTGTCTAAGGAACTGCATCTGCTCTGTGATGTTTAATGCTTTTACGACGACCGTTAACGTTCAAAAGAGAAAGATTCTAACATGTCAAACACCGACCTCAAGCGTAACACGAACATTTGCCCTAATGACAGAGCGACCTAACCTGATATTTTAAATATACGACATAAACGCAGATTCAAACGACAATAGAAAAATGGAAAATAATTATAATTAATTTGTTACATAACTCTAAGCCCAAAAAGAAACTCTAAAACTAAATTAGAAATAATTCAAAACTGCCGAAACCACTAAATAAAACAAGTGCGCCATCTACCCGCCAGGGAAGGTATACATTACGCACATGAGTAATGCAAAACCGCTCGACAATAGGAGTCTTATGAAATCTCTCACTAGGTGGCAGAAGGAGTTGATAACATTAATTTAATCCAAAAAGCCAAGATAATTTTTTTAATCAAACGATAAACTAAAACAATCCATTAAGAGATAAAATACAACAAAATAATTGTAACAATGTGTCCATACCAGGTTAAGTGCTTTACTTCAATGACATCATATAACGTCCCTTCTATTCTCATTTGTCTACGGTTTATTCCTAACTTTTTGTAGGAATGATAATTCCAACGACATTCTAAAGATTATTCGCCACGTCTAGGTTTAGTATAATAAATTTCTTTTTGTTAGTAAGTTGTGGATCTTATGTTTTCTTTTCTTGTCCTGTTCTCTATTTCACAGAACGCTTTTTAAACAACAAATACGTTTTTGCTTCTGTTGTTGCTCTTTTAATTTCTTTGAAGATAATTGTTTTGCTTTAAATATTTCTGCCAAATCCACTTTCTATGTAGGCTTCTATTTTGTCATTATTTTCTGGCTTAATATTTGAAATGTTTGGTTGTATTAGAATTAGATTGTTTTCTCAATACTAAGTTTGAGTCCCCACATCTTATACTTTTGCTGCACCTTTCTTACCATATATTTCAAGTTATCTGTATCAATGGAAATAATGACCTGATCATTCAAACATTGTAGCATGAAAAGGAATGCGACATTGATTTCAATTCCCCTTTGTGGACATTTATGTTTCTAGTTAGCGATACATGTGATTCGTATATTTTGAAAAGTATCGCTGATATCCAGAACTATTAATTATATTGAATGCTTCTGACAATTTATCTCCACTTCTTGTTTGCAGTTTGGAACCACAGAACATACTCTTTAGTGCTATTATTTTATCTGATTGATGTTGGTTTCACGTAGTATTATTTAGAATGTTTTAACTGGAATGCTGTTGTTAGTCGATATTTCCTATTTTCTAGTAATCGTGCTTGTTCCAGAAATTACAGGAATCCATCCATAAAATGAGTAGCTGGACTTATCCTTTTATTTTTGTAATGGCTTGGAAAAAGTTTGGGCATTTAATTTATTCCGTTGGTGTTTCACCGCAACCAGAAGATTTATTGATTGTGATTTGTTTACCGTTTTCTTTACCATTTGAATACTCACATCTACTGTTTCACATTGAACATATTCTTTTATTGATGTTGTTGTCATATATTTGGGTTTGTGTCGCGTTTTGACCTGGATTTTTAGCTTTTTGATAAAACGCCACGGTCTTGTTCAATTGTTTCGCCCTCTGCATTTTTTATTCTAGAAATTTTATGTATCCGTAACTATTTTATTTCAGACTTGTTTTATTATTTTTAAATATGATTATTTATCCTCTGGATTTTTGGTTGATATTCACTTTAGTTAAGCTTTTTCTTGCCTACTTTAACTCTTTTGTAAATACAGTGAGCACAAATCTAATTCATACAGTCACTTGCCAAAGCTAAATTAAAATTATTTATGTGTCCTGGCATTGATTTCATAACCATGCATTTTCACGCTTCGACAATGATATCCCCAAAACACATAACACACTTATTGATTGCACAAGTGCTCTTCCTATATACCATTAATCGATTTATTGAACGACCGCTTGTCCGTGGCAATTATGTGTAAATAGTTACTTAAAACAGAATATATATTTGAGAATATTAAAAAGATTTTCAAAAATTAAATTACTGCTAATTGTCCTAAATTATTAATTTTAAAGAAACAGTTAGCTTGTATCTTCATACATTTTGTTTAACTCTCGTGTATCCATTATCCATCCATACATTTAATTCTCATAGAACAAATTACAGTTATTTACTATTATACTTTTTACGTGCATTTAGATCAGTGGTTCTCAACCTTTTTTCGCCTAGCGCCCACTTACTGGATTTTGTATAGATCCCAGCGCCCACTGCAGAAAATCGCGAAGGGACACGTCATGGACTACGACTATGGATTATGGACTAGTTAACCTCGGCACAGTAATTAAAACAAGAAGTAATAAATTCTACCTCTAAATTTATTTAAAAATATTAATTAATACAAACAAAAATTATTATTGAAATATTGAATTTTATTTAACAAAATTAAATTAATAAATTTGTGAGCCCAACCCATGCAGTCTTCACTAATGCGATCCTTGAGGTTGGTGCTTGCTCACCAGCTCTTTCACGCGAGGAGTCAGCAGAGACAAATAAAGCCGCAAGTCCCCTCTGTTGACCATGTCCAGCCTTTTCCTCTTATCTGAGTGCAGAAATGTAGCCGCACTAAATCCGGTTTCCACTAAATATGAAGTCGGAAACGTGAGAAGAAGCTTGTGAACAATTCCCCACATTGTAGGGAATAGTCCTGCCATGCTCTGGTTCTGCCAGAGTTTCTTGAAGCCTGTTTTGATTCGGACTTTGCAATCCTCGTTGTTGCGAAGTTCCACCAACTCCTCCTGCAATTTAACGTCAACGTCTTCCAGCACGACTCCAAACGGGTCAGTGATCCAGGCAGGTACATCCAGTTCGATGAGGTCTTGGAAGCGCGATGTAAGGTCCTCTTTTAGTTGCTGAAGATGAGCCCCATATCGAAGAAGATCTTCATCTGTGGGTGTCTCGGTCATTTGATTAATTTCACTAAATTGGTAAAGTTCTTTCCTAACGATATTACTGCGGAGAAGGGCCAGCTTGTCGATAAAGGTGGTCACTGCGCTCTTGCAGTCGATGAGTGTCACAAGTTTACCTTGAATCTGGAGAGACAACTCGTTGAGTTTCCTGAAGATTGTAGCCAAGTAGAAAATGTCGAATTTGTGTTTCTTCAGCTCACCGGCCAACTTCTCATGTTTGACTTGCAGGAAAGTGACAACTGAATCGAACATTTCACAGAATCGAGCCAAGCAGTTGCCCTTAGAGAGCCATCTCACCTCGGTGTGAAGCAGCAGCCGATTGTAGATCTCGTCATTTTCCTGGCAGAGGTTGTGGAATAGTCGATCGCTTTTTGCATTTGTTTTTATTACGTTCAAGGCCGTGATCACGAGATTGAGAGAGTCATAAAGGCTGGGGGTCAGCCGTTTCGCTGCAAGATGCTCTCTGTGTGCTATGCAATGTATGCAGATGATATCTGGATGCTCCTTCTTGAAAAGAGCAAGGAACCCCTTGTATCGCCCAACCATTACTGGTGCTCCATCTGTTGCGCAGGAGTGAATGTTGATTAGCGGGATTTCCTTTTCTTCAAAGTACTTCTTGACAGCAGCAAAGATGGATGTACCAGTTGTGTCAAGGGGTAAGGACTCTGCAAACAACATGTCCCCTTTTGTTTCCCCAGTTTCGTCGAAGTACCTCACGTAAGACATGAGAAGGGCAGTGTTATCACTCAAAGTCGATTCATCAAGCTGGATGGAAAAGTTGGTCTTCTTGAGAATGTCCACCAACTGGATTTCGACATCACTTGCCATCTCATCTATTCTTCTGGAGACCGTGTCGTTGCTAAGGGGGATAGCCTTCACTATTTCTGTCGCATTCCTATGTAAGACAGTCGAAATCACCTCTTTCACGGCAGGCAGAATCAGTGTTTCCCCCACAGTGTGCGGCTTGCCAGCCTTTGCAATCATATATGCAATGTTATACGATGCCAGCAGGCCATCACGCTGAATCTCTGTCACCTTGGCAAAAGCAGACGAAATGGACGGGGTAGTTTTCTCCCTGTCATCACGCAGTTTCTTGAAGTATTCTGCGGGCTTGTCCTTTTTGTCCGAATGCATCTTTTCTAGATGGTCACGCATACGAGAGGGTTTCATACCTTCATTTGAGAAGACATTGGAACAAATAAGGCACATCGGTCTTGTGCGATCCGCTGGGCTTGGTACGAAACCGAAGGCTATATAGTCGACCGAATACTGGCGTACCACCTTCTGCGTTTTGCCTGGAGGGGCCATTGCTGTCGTGTAAAAAAGAGCGATGTTAAACAATGTTAAACAATTTTGGTTGGAGCAATATAATTAAAGTATTTTGTATAAGTTAGATTTCTAAAATAATTTGAGTTATTAAAAACATTACCAACATCAATAAATGATTATTACCTGTAATAAACGGTTTTCGATTATAAAAATTGCTCTACCTAGTTTTAATGCAGCTCAAATATATATTGTTTATTTTATAACAGAACTGTGTGTGCTAAATGTACAATATTTTTGATTAACACTCTGTTAATTAATCACACAACTATCGCACACTGAATATTTGTCTCTGTTCGAACGTTATCGCTGACTATCGTAAATAGAATGAATCATGCGAATGCGCATAATGACTTCGCTATATATACCGCACTGCATGGAATTCTCTGGAAGTCGAACTCTCTCGTCCTTGGAACATTCAAGATGCGGTCCACTATACTCACGTTGACTCACAGAGTCCGCGCGTTGCGTCATACATACAATAACATAGTTAAGCACAGAAATAGAAACAGCATGTACGTAACCATAGCAACGATGGGGTTAACAATGCATAATAGGAACATTGGTGAGCGCGGATATTAAACATTTTGCATTTTTGTATAATTTTACTAATTTTTTACTGTGTAGTGTAGCTTTACCTTTACACCGTACAGTGCCCACCCAAAATCCTCCAGCGCCCACTGGTGGGCGCTACCGCCCACGTTGAGAACCACTGATTTAGATTATAGTGTTGAAATACTAACAGAAAACTAATTGAAATCATCAAATATAGTAAGTAAATACGTAATATGTAACACTTTCATACTAATAACTGCTGAAATGGTCCATATAAACATTAGTCATATCAACAATTTAACAGATCTTGTAACTAGATATTGCATCCTAAAGAGCCACATTTAGATATGGTTATTCCTAAAAATATGATATATACATATGAAATCAATACATGTTAGTTTGACAGACACTTTTTGATATTTTCCTATGATTATTAAGGGGAGGGTAAGGTTAATTCGTGCAAAAAGGCATATTTTTGTGAATTTTTTTTGTCGACACAGTTGAAATCTTTGCATTAAAGCCATAGGTACATTAAAGTATAACATTTGAAGAACATTATGTGAAATTTTCATGAAGAAATATTAAAAAATTCAGCAATGGCAGCAATTATTTGGAGGCGTCTCGGAAAAAAATTGAATTGTGGTGCCCCTCATAGCTTGGTGCTGGATCATCTGAAATTAAAAAATCAAAGTTTTTTCGTTAGATAATCGTTTTCTCCAGGTAATGCTGGGAGGGTTTTTCGAAATTTCAATTTTTCACTTTTCGGGAACACTTTGAAATGAAAAACATGGAAAAAATCGGCCAATTTGTTATTGTAAAATAAAAAATTTCAACAAATTTGAAAAAAACTCTCCAGCGTTACCTCGTAAATTATGTACAGAAATAGTGTTCAAAACTACACAAGGATCGGTGCAGTAGTTTTGAAGTTATGAGGGCACCGACTTTGAAAACGTGAATTGTGGGAAAAACGCTTCAAAGTTTGAACACAAAAAAATTTGGAATAAAACGTCCATAAGCGAGTTTTATCGGCTTACCTCACACTAAACCATATCATCTACACTGACTAAACTGACACTAACACTGACTAAATAAACAGTAGACGTCTAATCCTTGAAGGGCATTAGGCGTTTGCATGATGGCCACTGCTATACCGTCCTTTTGGGCGCGCGGAAGTGACACGCGGTCGCTTAAACCGCTGTATCTTCGTTAGTTTTGCTCTGATTCATCTCAAATTTTCACAATATATTCTTGAAAGGTTCTCCATTCAGAAAATCAAATAATTTTTTTTTAACCCCCCCCCCCCTTAAAACCCCAGTATGCAATATATTCAAATAGAACTATTAACAATAATAAAAAGGAATGAATGAACAGCTACTCATTTAAAATGTCTTGAAATATTTTTTTTTTAATAAAGGTAATTAAAAATACTATTACTCTTGTTTGTTAATCGATTCCAATCAGACGAAATTGTTTCTTATTAATTTTGGTTATAAGATCAAATTTATTTATCGAGAAATTTTGGGCAATTTCTTACATGGCCGTAAAAACAAACGCTCCAAATTTAATCATAAAGTTTGCATTAATTTAACTTTTGCACTTGTTTTGTATTCGGCACTTTACCGTTCTAATATTTGGCATTGAAATTGGTTTTTACATGGAATACTTGAAAATGAGCGTGTTTTTATTTCGGAATGAAATTGTTTAGAACGTAATGAAATTTTCGGACAAGATAAAATGACTTCGTGAGATTTTGCACACTGGTAATTTGAAATATGAATTATTCAGCGATATAGGGACCTGATATTTTATTGCATATTAGGACTAACTCAAACCTTTGCAACTTTTTATGAGTGTCTATTATGTATACAAAACGAATTGATATCCAACCAGGACCGTAAAATAAAATTATATCTCTCAACTAAATCACTCTACTGTTTTTCTATATACGAGGTATACTTAATGGAATTTCGCCTTTCTACAAACTTTGCATTTCTTTCAATACAGAAAATTATATATTTATTAAGTTATCGAACGAGATAACACAAATTTTGTAAATTTAAATGTTAAACTCTTATTAATAATCAATTAATACATCGAGTTTCAAAAAATTCTAATATTTAATTATACCTAAATGCAGTGGCGGGTCGGGATGGTTCACATAGGGAGTGCATAATTTCAAAATTAAAAAGTATAATACAAGAACTCTTACCCAATCTTTATAAGTTTCACCGACATACTGTTCCAGACAGGTACTGTTCATTGTACAGTTTGTTTTGATAGAATAGTAAATATACTACAGTTTGCGTACATCTGACGATAAACGAAGTCCATTTTGCGTGTCTTTGACTTGCAGAACAGTTCTATCACTTTTTCATTAAAATTTGGGAAATCATTTATAAATTATTTTTCACAAGATAACATTGTAAGGGCATTTAATCTGTCTTCTTTCATTGTATTTCTCAGAAAAGTTTTTATTCTCTTCAGCCGTGAAAACTGGCGTTCCGCTTCAGACGTTGTCATTGGGATTGTAATGACAATTTTTAAAAGCTTAACAACTTCATTAAAGGTGTCGCTCAATCCATCCAGCAGAAGGCCTAGCAGACCTACAGCACTGACTTCTATGTTTTGCCTATATGATGAATCTAAAACATTCTGAATGTTATTTTTTCCTAACATTCTTAGACTAAATATATTTTTCAAATGCCCTTCGGAATTTTCATGTTTCGTAATTTTAGCACTAAGATGAATTAAGTCTTTTATTCCGTTCTTTGCCCAAGACGGTTCACCACCAAACAAAGGACACGGAAAACAAAACAAAGTATTTTTAATTTCACACCCACCAATCCAGTCATTTTTCTGATAAATATTCATTTTGAATTTTCTTATAACGTCTTTGCCTTTAACAGATTGTTTATTTTCTAAACATAATTGAGGCATCGGCCGTTTAAGATTTTTATTGCGATTTTTTTCATCATACGTTAACCGCGAAAACGTGTTATTCTGTAACGCAGAGACGAAATTCATCTTACAACAGCGGTGAGCAGACTGGGGATCTTGCTCACACGCTAGGTATTATGCGATATGGAAGTAGAACAAAATACAGTTTTCCCCACCTTCAATGTAATGTTAATGGCTTAACGGAGCAACGGTTGGGCTTTGCTCATGGGTATGTAGGTTATTACGCGCGCCGCACACGCCACGTTCCTATTCAATAACTATGAATACGTAATAAATAAATAAATACTTTCACAGTTAGTCGCCGCTTGGTTTGTTTTGTTTCAAAATTCCAGCGGGTGCAATTGCTCACTTGCTCTCATTAAAGAGCCGCCACTGCCTAAATACCATCCATTTGCATTTCGACTTTTCAAAACATACTAACTCTCACTGTGCTTAGGTCTTGCTCCTAATAAACTTACAGTTTTAATTTTAGTCGGGTCGCTATTAGAAATGGGCAAAACGGTTCAGTTTTTCGACTCGGCTCACTCGGTTCAGCTCGTCATTTTGAACCGGCTCACTGAACCGGCTCACTTGCACCATGTGGATCTGTAATAGCATAATTTGACAAATTATTAGATTGTTGTACACAAATTAAACAAAGTATATATAAAACTAAATTATACATTCGTTTGGTATTTATAATTATTGAAGATTATGCCATTCGAACATAAAGTAATTAGAACAAAGAGAATTTCAAAATTTTCATAGCATTATTAAATGGCAATTATGATTATGATGCAGGTGTAATAAAAATATTTGTACGAATTTTGTAACTCACAGGCAACTAATAAATTAAATATTTTATTTTATACAATATGTTGTTATGTTGTACAAAAATAAAGATTTTAGTGCGTAGGGCGTACCCTCCCTGTTATATAATATCAATTTTTATTTTTAAATCCGTCCTGCCACCGTATTCCAACTATAATTTCCAAATTATTCAGTCGATACTCGGCAGCCAGTCGTACAGTAGGTTCCACTATGGTTTTGATACGTTCGCGACCGAACCGGATAAAATTACTTCCCAAGTGAGCCAAGATCCGGTTCATTGAAATTTAGTGAACCGGCTCTCTCGGTTTGCTGCTGGGATTCGGTCCACTGAACCGGTTCGTTCGCGAAAGACCCACCTCTAGTCGCTATATCGTTTAAAGAAGTACACATCCGCTGCGCCGATATTTCTTAATGCAAACATTACTGTTTTATGAGACCCACTTCTCGATTTGTTTTAAGAATCTCATGTTCTGAAGTAACAAAAGTTTTGGAGGTGTGCTAGGTGGAATTATAAATTTTTACTTTTATAAAATTCTCATCTAGCTTCTCTTATTTTACTATATGCGCTTATATACCTCAATGTCTGGTTGTTTCACTTTTAATGGAAATAAATGATTTGCACGAATTCGTTAGTTACCTAAATTCATCAAAGAACAACTTTAATTGGTAGATTTCCAAACTACAACTTTAGCACTAGATACCATAGTCGGAATATAATGCCTATATAATTATATAAAATACATTATAAAAGCTATCAATAGCGTTATCTGCATTGCCAAAATGACCAGTAAGTAATAAATTAGAATAACAAATTTCGAAAGTTAACTTTACGGAAGTAAAGGAATAGGGAGAGAACCAAAGAGCGGCAAACAAAAAAGAAAAAACGAGGTGTGGCCACCACACGACTTTCTTATACGTGCATGCGTTTCAAATTATACAGCATGTGTCAATTTTCATTAGCCATAGGCGATAAATTCATGCAATACGTGACAACGTGGCACCCCTACTTTCCTCTCTAATGCCAGCGCGACCGATATATGTTCGAAAATACAAGTTAGCAGTAACTATTGGACCACTGACTTGGGTGTTTGTAATGCGTTCAGAAATAATATTTACGAGTTGCAAGGATTTGTATTTCTTTTGCTTTCAGTAAATGCAGAGAATTATTAAGCTGCGTTCACGCTGCTTGACACAAACAAAAGCATAATTCTACTAAAATTAAAAATAAGGTAAATAAAAAAGGATTCTGAAAATAATAATAAACTACTAGATCAGGAGATCGCGGCAGCCAATTGATGTTTCCCGTTCCAATAATAAGACGGCTTTTATTGCAGACTAGATCGCAACGTGTTCGCAGCTAAACATTGAATGTAAAATCTGGTGGGGAGAAGTGGGAAGATCGGAGATAATCGTTGTGATGTCGATTGTTGCCGGGATTAGTGACGGACAGTAGGGGTGCCACGTTGCCACGTATTACTTGTATACGCATAAATCGCACGTAAACATTGAATCCCTATACCTAATGAAAATTGACACATATGGTATAAAAGTTATTCTAAACTAAGATTTAAATTATTTTATCTTTTGAAAAAATAAACAAAATCCTACTGCACTACTTCTATTCTCTTAATAAATCTCTATGCATGCATACTTGGCGAGATATTCGAAAGAAAGTGCTACTCGCTAAGAGTAAAAGTGTTACTTCCGGTCCGAATTTTAAATTTTTTTATATAAAGGATATTGAAAATTAAGTTCTAAATACTTTTATACTCATAATGTATCCGTCTAAAAACATGACTTGCAAACTATTTGCAAAAACTGATTTTCAAAAATTTCAAAAAACTTTTATAATAAAATTTTCCTCCAATTTAACTTTGAGTACATATGAATTCTTTACAAAAATTGTTTTAAACCCTGTAGTTGACAAAATATTGGTAAAATTCGATTTTTCCACTGAAATAAACTACTACTTCCGGTTTGCCGATTTGACTGAAAATCTTATCAGATCTCAAGAGTTAGATTATATTAGTAAATACAAAATTTGGAATTGATACCTATAGCAATTTGACCGCTATCGTTATTACACACAGGTGCACACTCGAGAGAGAGAGAGAGAGAGGGGGGGGAGAGATAGAGAGAGAGGGAGAGAGGGAGAGAGAGATTTTTTAAAAACCACTTTTTTGGTATCAGGGGACTTCAAAACGTGGACATCTGCAAAAATCTCGAGGTCAAAAATTTTCATCATCAAAATACTTCTTAAGAAAGTAAAAACAGTAAGCAAATGAGAAGAGCTATAGGGAAGCCTTAGGAACAATATATTATTAATTGGGAATACAAGAACACATCAAGTACAAGAACTAAGAAATTTAATCTTGGCAGCTGAGGTATTTTTATATATGTACTTTATAGTATATTAGTTAACATTGTTAGATAGGATGATGTGTGGTGTGGGTATTAGATGCAGATATTGATGCTACGGGGTGTGCGGGAGGTGAGTGTAATGCAAAATTATTACTTCAAATATAAATATTAATAAACACTTAGTTAAAATTAGTGGAAGGTCGAATTACTAATTATACAACAAATAATAAAGAGGTTGGTGATCTATTAGTAGGTTTTGTAAAGTTAGAGGATTTATTGATGATGCAACTGTCAATTTTGAAGTCAGTACAAGGCATAACAATTTAGATGAATGCTCGCGATCAAATCAGAGGGCTTGCTTTTAGGGAATATCATGTACAACTTTCTTCTCCTTCTTCTTCTTTGTATGAATAGGATTCCTCCTGTTTGTCTGCACCTTATTCTGTTCCAGTTGTTGTTGACTGTATTCTACCTTGCCATCTTTTACTGACTTTCCATCTGGGCTATTATACGGCTTAAGGATATGTCTGCAAGGTAGTCAGGTCTCATTCTGTCTACATGCTCGTCTCATTTTTTCTATCTTTTTTGTATTCAATTGTTGACGTATGTCATTGTTTGTTTGTCAGAGCATACTTCTGTACTTTTATTTCTACTTTTCTTGCAACCTACATATCTGCTCTTGTCCGTGCCGCATATGGTTATTAATATTGGTCTCACTGTTGCCTTATATATCCTCGCTTTGTTCCTTGTAGTAATATATTTATTTCTTCATATCGTTTCTATCCAGCAGCTACTCACTATTATCGCTTTAATAGCTTTATTGCATCTTTTTTTAAGTTTGTCACACTGGTGATTTCAATTCCCAGGAAGTTAAAGCTTAACACATGCTCCACGACTTTCCCCCTCTATTTTTAGCTTGCATCTACATGATTCCTAGCTTGTTTTTTTTTTGCTGATATCTTCATGTTATATTTCTGACTCGTGATATTGAATGAATCGAGTTGTCGCTGGAAGTCAACCTCTTTATCAGCTATCAGTATCATGTCATCAGCGTAGCAAATTATGTTGATTTTATGTGACTTCATTTTATGTTCTTCTCTTTTGTTTACTTCGTATATTATTTGATTAATAATTAAGTTAAATAGTATGGGGCTGAGTGAACCCCTTGACGTAATCCTTCTTTTATTACTATGTAATTTCCTCCTCTATCATTCCAGTTTTTGGTTTCTTATTCATGTTCTTTTCCTTAATTAATGTTATTATTGTGTTCTATTTGTTGTTTTTTCAACAGTTTTATAGTATATTTCCATTCTACCCTACTGAAGGCGCTTACTAAGTTGAAAAAGAAACATTCAAAATATAAATTTATAATACTTTAATATTTATAATAATAATATAAAATAAAATAAAGTAGATCCTTTTGCCTGCTAGCTCAATTCTTAATCTCAAGGGCGATTGGGTAAAAGAGATAATTAAATTAACAGGTTTCTAAAGCATTATTGGGTGTTAATATAATAAAATACCATTTTATAATTTAAATAATAATTATATTCGAAACCAAAGATTTTATAGTTTATTACAAACAAAATAAAATCTTATACAATGAACTACTTTTAACAAAAAAGAAACAAAACACATTAACAAACACGTTAAATATGCTTTTACAATAATAACCCTTAATGATATTTACTCATATCATTCATTATATTCAAATGAAAACAATACAGCAAGAAATAACAACTTAGGCTACAAGATTCATATATATATTCATAACGTTAAAATGTATCAAGTTACATTTTACTTTATACATTGGAGACGTTATTCATTTACCAAATATATTTACCTCACCCAGATAAATATATTTACTTCTTTCGTCTATGTTTGAAAACTGAAATATTGTGTTTAATTCTTAATTTTCAAAATACATTTACATACAATAATCTTTTAAAATACCCTATTTTAAGGCTTCTTTTTTCTTTTTTTCTTTCTTCGACGCTTTCCAGCGAAATCACGAAAAGACGTGGGGAATCGGCCGACACTGCCACTTGTAGCACAATATCTTTATCACAAAAGATATAACAATTTGAATATAAACTAGATTGCGGTCGATTTCACAAGATTAAACTTGGAAATATACTTTTATTTAACCGCTATTTATTTAACAGTTGGAGTCGGTACACTTTTTAAACTTATTTGTCGACTCTTAAAATTCACTGTTAAACGACTCTACTAGACATTCGACTCTCTACTTGGAGTCTTTGTTTGGAGTTCGCTTTCCGACTCGAAGTCTAGCTGTCGACTCATACGATTGCAACATTTACTTTCCTTCTTATAGGTGGATGCCTGTGATTCCCTGCTTTCAAATAGTCTGGGTAATCCCGCACACAATTCACACAAATACATTCTTTTATGCCGTGAGAAGTTATAAATATCGCAGCGCTTATTTTACTAACATAAACTTTCGGCGTCATAATGCTTACATATAATAAAATTTATTCATATACCTATGACTACATGAGAATTAAAATTACAGTAATATATTTAAAATATTCATAAAGTACTATTTATAGCATTACTTAATATCATCAACTTATAATATTAATTTATAAAATATGTTGTACCATTACAAAGTTCACGAAACATAGAAAATATTAATGAAATTCTTCGAAAACACAAGTTCTTAACAATAACAATATTTATTGGCTCTTGCGGTATTACCAAGTACTTTATATTTTTTATTACAGGTTAAATATTACCAAGTTTTTTTGCATTATATAATTGTTTGATTGAAGATTACGTCCCATATCCAGCACAAAAATGGTTATATAAAAATATGTATAAAGTAATAACAAATTTAGCATTAGTGAATTTATGTTTTCAGTAATTCTATAGAATATTAAATTTGCAATAATAACTTCCTTTCGTATCTTTAATATCTAATATTTTTAATAGAGACGGCAAATCCAGCTCACTTTTTTATTTCTAAAAATACTTACATATTGGAAGTGTTGACAAATATTGTAGCTGCCGACAATTCAAATAAGATTAAAAAGATTTTTGGTTTGTTGTGATATGAAACCGTAGGATGAGATGCCCTTCTTGTAATAAAATTCTCTCTGCAAAAACAGCAGAAACCTAGATTTAATAATACTTCCTGCTGAAGTTAATTAAAACACATCCGAATGAATTCCCACGGTAGAAATACATTAGTTAAGAACTCTGTAAGAACAAATAAATTAAAGAGAAAATTCAAGTCGATCTACTTGACCGGATATAGTGAATTAAATCTAGTTCAGGAGTTAAATTGATCGGTATAATTGCTTTTTTGTTGTTGCCGCTTAAAATTCACGGTTTAAATTGAATATTTCACATTCACCACACAATTTCATCGGTGTGAAAATTCGAGGCACAGAAAAATAATATTATTTTTCTGTACTATACATTTGCCGTCAGTTTTATTAATAGTTGATTAATTGACAAAGCTAGTATCTATATTATCGAATCCTTTTAATTTTTAATTTTGTTTAAGTTAATTTTACAAGCGCTAAACCACGACAAGGAATTGTTTTATCGAACGACTAAGAAGAAACCTATATATTGTTGTGGTTTCAACATTTGATGATTATATCAATTACATTGTTGTAACTGAAACAAATTCACCTAAATGTTAGCATAAAATGTAAACACAGATTATAAATACTTCCTTAATATATTTAATGATATTGTGCTACAGTTCAAGCCAGTATCATGATTGACAATAACAATTTTGAATGTTGATGTGGTCCCAGGGTAATTTTAAATAAATGCATAACCTCCATCAGTGTAAGTAGGTTATCTTGCTCGCATGTTGAAATAATATCTTGTTGGATATATTAATATTGTAACGTTTTCGGGTTCCAATAAACAACTCGTGCAATTATTTATTTAAAACAGTCTATATATTTATATACTTAAAATTATTTAACAATATAAAATATAAAACTAACTTATCACACTTAAACTAATATTAATTTAATTATCACAGGTATTTATTTACTACTACTAATATGTCCGTATTTATTTATATAACAGTTCTATTTATATAAGACGGCACTACTATATTTATTTATTTGGCTACCACTATTTATTTACACGCACTCGAGACACTTAAGGACTTTCTTTATCTCGAACTACTCCGCGATTACTTCTCCGCAATCAATGAATCCCGTAATGAATTGAATGTCGGTGACTCAGTCGCCTTATATACCATGCATGAAATGTTCTCGAACAGTACTAGTATAGTCTGCAATATACCAGGGGAAATCTAGACTTTTTCTTGCTTACGTCGCACATCTGTGAGATGACTCACTGCATTTACGATATTTACCAGCAGCGAGAGAGATGATTTATGGCAGTGTGTAAATAAGAGCGTTTTTATACGTTGCTCGGTCTGTCCCTTTTTTTTGCGTGTGACAATTTCGTTTTTGTCGCGCCGAGAGATCTGATTCTTTTATTTAATGTAAACACATTTCGTTACATTGCCCCCTTCTTAAAAACTGCGTTTCGTCCCGAAACACACTATTCCATGTTCTTGACGCTGGCGGATGACGAAATCCACACCGGGACCCACGGGTGCACCCAGCCGTCTTGTGGCAATGGCAATCCACCGTCCCAGGCTGCACAACGGGCTGATCGGGCCTACAGCCGCACACGACCATTTCCGTACTAGCACGCCGAAACACTGCCTCCAGCATGTTTCCTGCGATTTTCCATACCAAACGGTCTAATCCGCAGCCCATCCTCGGAATTGCCAGCCTCCCCACATCCTGCTCGTGTGCACGTCCTCGTAGATCGACAAGGGATTCCCATAAGCTGGCTCTCTAGGTTTTCCAGCAAATTGTCGGACATCCGCCACTTCACCGCCGTCACGTCCATGGTATGGGGCAATTGGTTGAAACACACCATCTCTGGCTCACTATGGGGTGTTAGTCTCATGCGATAAACGACGTCATCTATTTGCTTTAGTATTTCGTATGGTCCCTCCCAGTATTGTTGGAGCTTTGGGGACAGGCCTCGGCGACGCTGAGTATTTTACAACCAAACAAGGTTCTCTTCTCGGTAACCATCTCTCTCGGCTTGTACGTGGTAACGATTCTTCATCCTGTCGCTGGCATCCTGAGTGTGATGGCGTACTCGCTCGTGGACATCCTTCAACCTTCGCCAGGATCCACTGACGCAGTCTTCTCCATTTGGGTTCTCCACAACACACTTGAGTAGATCCATCCTCTACTTTCAGAGAGTCCCATTGAGCCCAGTAGGATTCCAGTCCCTGTGAACGAGGAGCCACTTCTTGCCAAGCCGGTCCGCGACCAGTACCTTTCCAAACCATCAATGAACCAAGGTCTTCATCAGCTTCTTGACCAATCCGCAAATTGTCAGGATGCCACTGATCGTCAACCACGGCAGTTCTGAATGTTTTGGCCGATTTTTCTTCTAGTCTGTTACTATGCCTGCAGTCTTCTAGACGTGGTCTTCTTGCAACAGCATCAGCAATTTGGTGTTGCACAGATGCACTTTGCGCTATTTATTTTGAGGCTCCACGATACTGGGTCGACGATTGCCTCTTCTCATTGACCCGTTTCATTTTTCGCTGCTCCGCTATGGTTTTCTTGGGCTTCTTCGCGCATTTACTATGCGCATGGCTCATTTCCATCTCCATTTCCATTTCCATCTCCATTTCCAATTCCAGCATCGGAGCGTTCTTCTCTTGGGTTGCACCTTATTCACCAATCGTCGGACTACCTGTCCCAGGTGCGCATGCCCATACTTCATCTCAAGACGCTTGATTGATTTAAGATAGTCTTGACACTCTTCCGGAAGTAAGGTCTGCACAGCATCACTGGCCTGTCTTCTTAATGACACAATCAGACCAGTATCTTTCTTCGGGGACGTCCACCCATTTGCTCCTGCAGCGGCTTCGAATTGATTCCGGTACGACATCCATGACGTCTTTCCATCGAAGGTGGGAGGTTTTACCTTTACCTTCGCTGTTCGGGCAATCTCCAGGCTTCCGCATGAGATATCATGGGGACCGCAGTCGTTCATCGCTGGCAACTGAAGCTGAACCCCAAACTCGTCCCCCATTCCGAACACGCGCTCCTCAACTTTCTGTTCCATGGCTTCGATGGCCTCAGAAAATTCCTGCCTCCCATTCGATGAATTCTCTTGAATGTCTTCCTTAAAAGTAGTCTCGAGTTTTGAATTACTTGCAATTTCATTTCTTGAAGCTTTAAAACTATTTGCAATTTCATCATTTAGAGTCTTGAAATGTTCTTTTATAGTCTTCATATCAGTCTCGAATTGTTTTTCAACTGCATCTCCTATAGTCTTGAATTGTTTTGCAATTTCATTTTTACTTTCTTTTAGAGTCTTGAATTGTTTTGCCATTTCAGTTAATATCTCATTTTTTAAGATTATTAAGCTTGGATCAGTCTGCATTTGAAACAAATATTTTTCGGGATCCTTACCTTCATTTATTAAAAGGTCACGAAGCCGGTCCTGGAGAATTGTTTTTTTTCCAGACGCATCTGCGTCCCTTTCTTCCAATTCTGCCCTTAACTCGGAGACCTTTTATTCTTCCAAACGTTTGGTAGCCATTTATTTATTTATTTATTTATTTATTTGCACTTCTATATTGTTTATCCCACTTCTGACACCAATTGTTGCGTTTTCGGGTTCCAATAAACAACTCGTGCAATTATTTATTTAAAACAGTCTGTATATTTATATACTTAAAATTATTTAACAATATAAAATATAAAACTAACTTATCACACTTAAACTACTATTAATTTAATTATCACAGGTATTTATTTACTACTACTAATATGTCCGTATTTATTTATATAACAGTTCTATTTATATAAGACGGCACTACTATATTTATTTATTTGGCTACCACTATTTATTTACACGCACTCGAGACACTTAAGGACTTTCTTTATCTCGAACTACTCCGCGATTACTTCTCCGCAATCAATGAATCCCGTAATGAATTGAATGTCGGTGACTCAGTCGCCTTATATACCATGCATGAAATGTTCTCGAACAGTACTAGTATAGTCTGCAATATACCAGGGGAAATCTAGACTTTTTCTTGCTTACGTCGCACATCTGTGAGATGACTCACTGCATTTACGATATTTACCAGCAGCGAGAGAGATGATTTATGGCAGTGTGTAAATAAGAGCGTTTTTATACGTTGCTCGGTCTGTCCCTTTTTTTTGCGTGTGACAATTTCGTTTTTATCGCGCCGAGAGATCTGATTCTTTTATTTAATGTAAACACATTTCGTTACAATATGCCCCAGACTTCAATCTTTGGAGTACTATAAACAGGTAATCTAAAAAGAAGAGGCTTATTAGGCACTGATGGATGTAGAGTCGGTAAAAATGCTTATCTGTGAAATGTAAATGACTGATATACCAACAAAAACTATATTCCCATAAGCAAAAAAGCTCCCTCCATTGTGAAAATGCTTATACCAATATGAATATCTGTAACTAATGATTAGATACATTAGTGATAGTAGCATCTGTGAATGAATCGTCAAAGTTTTAGATGAAGGCTAGCAATTTTGCGTTGTGGGTGACATCTTGATAAGAAAGAAGTATAGAATATATACAAATAATAATAATCATAGAGTATTATGGTATAGATATTAGTAGATATGATTCTCCGTTTCTGGCGCCACCGCCCCCCACCACTGCCACAAAACAAAATTTTCAGTTTCAAACGCCGCCGCCGAGGATTTATAGAACAGGTGTACCTGTTCAGACCAAACAGTTTTGAACAGATATCAAACTGGTCTGGACAGCTTTCAAACAGGTGTACCTGTTCAGAGCTGTTTAAAAGCTCTCGAAAATAGTGTTATAATATATACATACTCATAAAATCAAGTTGTTACTAATAGGTAGAGCGCCGACATCAGCGCCATCTATAAATCCTCGGTGGCGGCGTTTGAAACTAAAAATTTTGTTGTGTGGTAGTGGTGGGGGGTGGTGGCGCCAGAACCGGCGAATCATATCTAGTGATATTGAATACTATAGGGCTTAGTTTTATAAAGAAATACGTGTAAGGCTACCCAGAGACATTTGTAGTGTCGAATTGAAAATAACTAGATAAATTTTGAAACAAATTTTATTACACAAAACATTTTAGCCCGGTTTTGAACCTACAGTTACAGTATAACACGTTGTAAAACTAAAACGTAAAAATAAAGAAATTATCTTATATTATAAATTAATTTTGACATATCTCATTCTTGTTGAAATTAAAAACATGTTATTTGAATCGTTTAATTTATGGATTTCACAGTAAATTGAATGCTGTTATTTAAATAAAGTTAGAAACAAGGGGCTTAAAACTTTGGAGCATGAAAGTCAATTATATTTAAGATACGTAAGTGTAACTAGTTAAGTCTGTAATTATTATAGGTGGTATTGTTTTCATATGTAAATGGTTCAATGGAGAAATATTTCAAGCATGCTTTGGAGGATATAATAAAAAAAAACTATTATAGAGTATAAAGATACTACTACTATGTTGATTTTATGTGAGTTCATTTTATGCTCTTCTCTTTTGTTTACTTCGTATATTATTTGATTAATAATTAAGTTAAATAGTATGGGGCTGAGTGAACCCCTTGACGTAATCCTCCTTTTATTACTATGTAATTTCCTCCTCTATCATTCCAGTTTTTGGTTTCTTATTCATGTTCGTTTCCTTAATTAATGTTATTATTGTGTTCTATTTGTTGTTTTTTCAACAGTTTTATAGTATATTTCCATTCTACCCTACTGAAGGCGCTTACTAAGTTGAAAAAGAAACATTCAAAATATAAATTTATAATACTTTAATATTTATAATAATAATATAAAATAAAATAAAGTAGATCCTTTTGCCTGCTAGCTCAATTCTTAATCTCAAGGGCGATTGGGTAAAAGAGATAATTAAATTAACAGGTTTCTAAAGCATTATTGGGTGTTAATATAATAAAATACCATTTTATAATTTAAATAATAATTATATTCGAAACCAAAGATTTTATAGTTTATTACAAACAAAATAAAATCTTATACAATGAACTACTTTTAACAAAAAAGAAACAAAACACATTAACAAACACGTTAAATATGCTTTTACAATAATAACCCTTAATGATATTTACTCATATCATTCATTATATTCAAATGAAAACAATACAGCAAGAAATAACAACTTAGGCTACAAGATTCATATATATATTCATAACGTTAAAATGTATCAAGTTACATTTTACTTTATACATTGGAGACGTTATTCATTTACCAAATATATTTACCTCACCCAGATAAATATATTTACTTCTTTCGTCTATGTTTGAAAACTGAAATATTGTGTTTAATTCTTAATTTTCAAAATACATTTACATACAATAATCTTTTAAAATACCCTATTTTAAGGCTTCTTTTTTCTTTTTTTCTTTCTTCGACGCTTTCCAGCGAAATCACGAAAAGACGTGGGGAATCGGCCGACACTGCCACTTGTAGCACAATATCTTTATCACAAAAGATATAACAATTTGAATATAAACTAGATTGCGGTCGATTTCACAAGATTAAACTTGGAAATATACTTTTATTTAACCGCTATTTATTTAACAGTTGGAGTCGGTACACTTTTTAAACTTATTTGTCGACTCTTAAAATTCACTGTTAAACGACTCTACTAGACATTCGACTCTCTACTTGGAGTCTTTGTTTGGAGTTCGCTTTCCGACTCGAAGTCTAGCTGTCGACTCATACGATTGCAACATTTACTTTCCTTCTTATAGGTGGATGCCTGTGATTCCCTGCTTTCAAATAGTCTGGGTAATCCCGCACACAATTCACACAAATACATTCTTTTATGCCGTGAGAAGTTATAAATATCGCAGCGCTTATTTTACTAACATAAACTTTCGGCGTCATAATGCTTACATATAATAAAACTTATTCATATACCTATGACTACATGAGAATTAAAATTACAGTAATATATTTAAAATATTCATAAAGTACTATTTATAGCATTACTTAATATCATCAACTTATAATATTAATTTATAAAATATGTTGTACCATTACAAAGTTCACGAAACATAGAAAATATTAATGAAATTCTTCAAAAACACAAGTTCTTAACAATAACAATATTTATTCGCTCTTGCGGTATTACCAAGTACTTTATATTTTTTTATTACAGGTTAAATATTACCAAGTTTTTTTGCATTATATAATTGTTTGATTGAAGATTACGTCCCATATCCAGCACAAAAATGGTTATATAAAAATATGTATAAAATAATAACAAATTTAGCATTAGTGAATTTATGTTTTCAGTAATTCTATAGAATATTAAATTTGCAATAATAACTTCCTTTCGTATCTTTAATATCTAATATTTTTAATAGAGACGGCAAATCCAGCTCACTTTTTTATTTCTAAAAATACTTACATATTGGAAGTGTTGACAAATATTGTAGCTGCCGACAATTCAAATAAGATTAAAAAGATTTTTGGTTTGTTGTGATATGAAACCGTAGGATGAGATGCCCTTCTTGTAATAAAATTCTCTCTGCAAAAACAGCAGAAACCTAGATTTAATAATACTTCCTGCTGAAGTTAATTAAAACACATCCGAATGAAATCCCACGGTAGAAATACATTAGTTAAGAACTCTGTAAGAACAAATAAATTAAAGAGAAAATTCAAGTCGATGTACTTGACCGGATATAGTGAATTAAATCTAGTTCAGGAGTTAAATTGATCGGTATAATTGCTTTTTTGTTGTTGCCGCTTAAAATTCACGGTTTAAATTGAATATTTCACATTCACCACACAATTTCATCGGTGTGAAAATTCGAGGCACAGAAAAATAATATTATTTTTCTGTACCATACATTTGCCGTCAGTTTTATTAATAGTTGATTAATTGACAAAGCTAGTATCTATATTATCGAATCCTTTTAATTTTTAATTTTGTTTAAGTTAATTTTACAAGCGCTAAACCACGACAAGGAATTGTTTTATCGAACGACTAAGAAGAAACCTATATATTGTTGTGGTTTCAACATTTGATGATTATATCAATTACATTGTTGTAACTGAAAGAAATTCACCTAAATATTAGCATAAAATTTAAACACAGATTATAAATACTTCCTTAATATATTTAATGATATTGTGCTACAGTTCAAGCCAGTATCATGATTGACAATAACAATTTTGAATGTTGATGTGGTCCCAGGGTAATTTTAAATAAATGCATAACCTCCATCAGTGTAAGTAGGTTATCTTGCTCGCATGTTGAAATAATATCTTGTTGGATATATTAATATTGTAACGTTTTCGGGTTCCAATAAACAACTCGTGCAATTATTTATCTAAAACAGTCTGTATATTTATATACTTAAAATTATTTAACAATATAAAATATAAAACTAACTTATCACACTTAAACTACTATTAATTTAATTATCACAGGTATTTTTTTACTACTACTAATATGTCCGTATTTATTTATATAACAGTTCTATTTATATAAGACGGCACTACTATATTTATTTATTTGGCTACCACTATTTATTTACACGCACTCGAGACACTTAAGGACTTTCTTTATCTCGAACTACTCCGCGATTACTTCTCCGCAATCAATGAATCCCGTAATGAATTGAATGTCGGTGACTCAGTCGCCTTATATACCATGCATGAAATGTTCTCGAACAGTACTAGTATAGTCTGCAATATACCAGGGGAAATCTAGACTTTTTCTTGCTTACGTCGCACATCTGTGAGATGACTCACTGCATTTACGATATTTACCAGCAGCGAGAGAGATGATTTATAGCAGTGTGTAAATAAGAGCGTTTTTATACGTTGCTCGGTCTGTCCCTTTTTTTTGCGTGTGACAATTTCGTTTTTATCGCGCCGAGAGATCTGATTCTTTTATTTAATGTAAACACATTTCGTTACAATATGCTCCAGACTTCAATCTTTGGAGTACTATAAACAGGTAATCTAAAAAGAAGAGGCTTATTAGGCACTGATGGATGTAGAGTCGGTAAAAATGCTTATCTGTGAAATGTAATTGACTGATATACCAACAAAAACTATATTCCCATAAGCAAAAAAGCTCCCTCCATTGTGAAAATGCTTATACCAATATGAATATCTGTAACTAATGGTTAGATACATTAGTGATAGTAGCATCTGTGAATGAATCGTCAAAGTTTTAGATGAAGGCTAGCAATTTTGCGTTGTGGGTGACATCTTGATAAGAAAGAAGTATAGAATATATACAAATAATAATAATCATAGAGTATTATGGTATAGATATTAGTAGATATGATTCTCCGTTTCTGGCGCCACCGCCCCCCACCACTGCCACAAAACAAAATTTTTAGTTTCAAACGCCGCCACCGAGGATTTATAGAACAGGTGTACCTGTTCAGACCAAACAGTTTTGAACAGATATCAAACTGGTCTGAACAGCTTTCAAACAGGTGTACCTGTTCAGAGCTGTTTAAAAGCTCTCGAAAATAGTGTTATAATATATACATACTCATAAAATCAAGTTGTTACTAATAGGTAGAGCGCCGACATCAGCGCCATCTATAAATCCTCGGTGGCGGCGTTTGAAACTAAAAATTTTGTTGTGTGGTAGTGGTGGGGGGTGGTGGCGCCAGAACCGGCGAATCATATCTAGTGATATTGAATACTATAGGGCTTAGTTTTATAAAGAAATACGTGTAAGGCTACCCAGAGACATTTGTAGTGTCGAATTGAAAATAACTAGATAAATTTTGAAACAAATTTTATTACACAAAACATTTTAGCCCGGTTTTGAACCTACAGTTACAGTATAACACGTTGTAAAACTAAAACGTAAAAATAAAGAAATTATCTTATATTATAAATTAATTTTGACATATCTCATTCTTGTTGAAATTAAAAACATGTTATTTGAATCGTTTAATTTATGGATTTCACAGTAAATTGAATGCTGTTATTTAAATAAAGTTAGAAACAAGGGGCTTAAAACTTTGGAGCATGAAAGTCAATTATATTTAAGATACGTAAGTGTAACTCGTTAAGTCTGTAATTATTATAGGTGGTATTGGTTTCATATGTAAATGGTTCAATGGAGAAATATTTCAAGCATGCTTTGGAGGATATAATAAAAAAAAACTATTATAGAGTATAAAGGTACTACCGATGAAAATATGAAAGCTTTATTATTGATTACTCACTAAATTAAATTCTTTTATCAAATAAAGATGAAAAATACCAATATCTTTATTGTATAATAAACATGAACCTATGCTCAAACATGAAGTTTATATAAATGGTCTCCACATCTTTGAAATTCCACCTGGAAGCTTTTTTGTTGGAATTTTCTGTGAACACTTCGTTTGCTTGTGGCTTGGATATAAGAAGTTGCTGTTTGATGCCAGTAAAAAGATCCACATCATTCAGGAGCAACAAGGAGAGATATCCAATTGGAATTTACTACAAATTTCACCGAAAACAATCAAGAAGGTAAAATAAAAAAAATGATACATTCATGTAAATCAATATCGTATTTCAAAGAGAGCTCATGAGATATTACTAATATTACATATTGAAACAGAACTTAAAAGCATACTTACTCCCACATAAAATGCACGTACAATAAAATATTTCCTCCAGAGAGTAGTTAAATTTGATTTGGGTCGAATGTTGACCGTTGATGCTTTTTGCTTATGAAGCCATGTTTGTTTCAAAAGTAATTTAATAATTTTAATTATGTAATTATATAGAAGTCAATTTCTTAAAACGCTTAGATGGTATTACTTATTGGAATTTAAGTAGTTTAAAGTAAGAATGGCGACCGCTATAAATTTAATAATTAACTTGAATATTAAATATAAGTACTACTAATGTTAACGTGTTAAGAAACAAGAATGTATTTAAATATGATCCAACTATTAGAAAATTAAGGTCTTGATGCTTCAAGATAGAGATTTATCCTTAAGAAAATTAGAAAGATTGTGAATTTCAGGTTTCCAACATATAATATTTTGAACCAAAATCTTGAAGTTTAATTAATAATAGTAGGACAGATTGTGATAATTAGAGGAGAGTCAGAATGATGAATTCAATGAATTAAACTATCACTCATTGAATACCTGTTAATTAGAGAGGACCCACGACATTAAGATCATTTGCAAAACGTATATAACAAAGTTAAAATAATGCATAAAATGCAATAATATATATATAAATGTATTAAAAAGATAAATTAGATTTCTTGGTAGTAGCGCTAAATGATTAGTAAAAAATAACATAATGACAAATTTGCTGTCATCTAAAGAAATATTATAATGACAAACATAGAAAATCAAATGTGTATAAGTGAAAATCAAAAACAAAAAAAGTATAGGACAGCCGGTATTACTTATGCAGTCCCATCAAAAGGTTTAGTCTACCATGAACATACATTTAATGCAACTACACGAATAACAACGACGCAAACTGTGTAAATAAACACTGCGAGTAGAGCTGTTGTATATCATTCATCTAGGTCAATTAGAATGTTTGGCGAACGACTAATCCCGCCACACAATAATACAAACTATGTGTCTAAGATATAATATAGAATTGTAAAATCAAAACATGAAAGTGTTAATATGTGTTAGTAGCTACAAGCATACAGGTTCGGTCTGTTTTTACCTTGCATGCGATCTAAAGTCTTGTATTGAATCGAACATTGTTGCCAGTATTTATACACATGTGGGCAGTGGGCATGTACTGTTCGACGCTCGACGACTGGCCGATGCGATCATTACGATCATAAGACTCCAATATAATGCATGTGTGCATATTGCAGGGGTTGTTATCTTCATTTTTAGGTACTATTCCCAATCGTAATATTCTTAAAAAAGTATCTTAACCCTTTGTGGCTCAGTGGTTCCACTTTGGGACAACCATTTAATAAATTTGTTCCTACCGGCGGAGTGATCGAGTGCCGGGACCACCTGGCGCAAAGCGATGTTTACATCGTATATTTCATCGGCTGCACATTTTACGGAATTGAAGTGGGGGTTCAGAATTAGTAAACAACAGTTATTTGGCGCGTTTGCTGATGTGCAGGTGTAACGTTTTTCAATGCGATTTATGCAAACTGTCTGAGGTTATTATAAGGTATGTAATATTTTGATTTGTTCATACATAAGTACTTCTTTGTGTTGCCTAATGCATTGTTGTGAAATATGTGAATAACTGAGTAATATTAGGTATTTTGATTGGTGGTTCCGTTCGGTGCCACTACGCCGATAGATAGCTAATGATGATTATTTATTACAGGTTTTCAAGATGAATAAAAATTTCGATTTGCGTAAAATAACTAGTGATGATGCTTACAATTTGCTGGAGGACATTCCATCGGAGGGATCTAATGTTTTAGAATCTGATGATGTAGATATTGAGATGGACATGGTACTCGATTCAGATGATGAAGTTCATATTTTAGAAGATCAAGACGATATTGTAGATGGCCAAGGAGATATTCGTGATAAAAATGATGACTTTGACAGTGAAGATGATTTACCCCTCGGTCGAAATGAAGTGAAATGGACCACTAACAAAAATATTGCTATATCTCCCCTTCCTTTTGCAGAAATCGTCGGACCAACTGTCCCTGATAGTTTAGAGACTCCGTTGGATTTTTTTTGCATTTGTTCAACGAAAATTTGTTGAATATTCTTGTTTTCCAAACAAATTTATACGCAGTACAAAGCACAATAAGAACAACACTCCAACAACAATTGAAGAAATGAAGTGTTTTTTGGGCATAAATCTTTTGATGGGTGTGAAGAAAATGCCTAGCTACAGGGATTTTTGGTCATGCAGGATTGAACTCAGGGATCAGTTCATTTCTGCATGTATGTCACGCGACAGGTTTGGATGGATGCTTAGTCATCTTCATGTAAATGACAATTCATTAGAATTTAAACCAGGTCACGAAAAATATGATAAATTGTACAAAGTGAGACCATTGCTTGATAGCCTGTCAGCAACCTACAAAAGTTCGCTTCAGCCTAGTAGGCAACAATCCATAGATGAATCGATGATTAAGTTCAAGGGACGGAGTAGTTTGCGTCAGTATATGCCCATGAAACCCATAAAGAGGGGGTACAAAGTATGGGTACGTGCTGAACAGTCAGGCTACGTCCCCCAATTCCAAATCTACACTGGGAAAGTCAATGATTTGAGGGAGCAGAACCTTGGATCGAGAGTTATAAAAGACCTCACGAGAGACTTGGTCGGAAAATATTATGAAGTTTATTTTGATAACTATTTTAATTCTGTAGAATTACAACGTGACTTGCTGCAAGACAAGATCTATGCATGTGGGACAGCTAGAAAAGACAGAAAAGGTATTCCGGGTGATCTCAAAACGAATAAAAAAAAGAATAGAGGTGATTCAAATTGGAGAATGAGTGAAGATGGTGTTCTAGCTCTACAATGGATGAATAAAAAGCCCATACTTTTTCTAAGTAACTTTCATAGTCCTGAAGATGTAGAAACTGTAAAAAGGAAACAAAAACATGGAATAACCACAGAAGTAAAGTGTGAAAAATTAGTGAAAGATTACAATAGATATATGGGCTTCGTGGATAAGTCTGATATGTTAAAATCCTGTTATGAATTGGACAGAAAATCCAAAAAGTGGTGGCACAGATTTTTTTTTCATTTTGTCGACCTAACACTAGAAAACTCTTTTTTGCTCTTCAAAAATCTAACAACTGGTGCCGGATTATCTTTGAAACATTTCAAAATTGTAGTGGCCACTGGTTTGATTGGAGCTGACCCAAAAATGCCGCAATTAGGGAGAAGAAGCACGGATAAGCCAAGTACCAGCAACAAGTTCAAAGTACGAGTTCCTATAGAAATAAGAACTGATAAAGCTGCTCATATGCCTCAGCATGGATCTAAAGTACGTTGTTCACATTGCAGTACCAAAGCAGTACCTCATCGCACAAGATGGCACTGTACTGCATGTAATGTAGGTTTATGCCTTTCTGAAGGGAGAAACTGTTTCATTCCATTTCATGTTATTTAACAATTTGTTTGTGGCCTAGTGGTTCCATAAGGTAACCACCTTTTTTTTCGAAAAATATTCAAAATATAATTAAAATGCATTAGTTTTCGTTTTTTTCGTGCCTCAATATACCCTAAAGATTATTCAATTTCGGAATAATTCGAAAAAAATAATTCCGTCCGCAAAGGGTTAAGTTAATATTATAAGAATTCCTTCAGATTTATTATTTTTATGATTGAATTTAATATGGTTTCGCTGAAGGTGTACTTGTCTGCTTGCGTATGTATATCTGTTAGGTAGGTACGGTTGGCAACTGCTTTCGTGTTATGTACGGAAAGTCGAATGCAAGATAATCATAGGTCAAACCAGTATATGTCTCTACCTTGTTTGGTTTTGTCAGTGTAACATAACTAAGAAGGTGTATGTTAAAACAGTAATATGTGTAATTTAAAAAAATATATGTACTATTACTTTAAAATGTCAATTCAAAGATGTCCAAGTGTAAAACAACAGTGGTTAACAATGCACTCAATATTGTATAATTCCTAATCTCATCCAGGGAATTAGTAAAATATATTAAAATTCTTTGCCGAAATATACAAATGTAAAAATGAATTAAGTTTTCTTGGCTATAGCCTTACTCTGTAAATACATTGTGTATAATATACTTCTGATAATTAAATTCTATAAATCATATGTTCGTGCTAGATGCGCACTAGAAACATATGCTATCCTTGTTATACAAATAGATACCTATTTCTTATTTTGATGTAGACATTATTCTTTGATAGAACTATATTTTAGTGAGGGAGCGATCGTCTTTGCTGATAAATTCTATATGATTTGTTATGATATTTTTGCTGAATGTAGTGTTATCAATTTTAAATAAAAATGTTGTATTTGATATCAATTTGCTATAACTCATTTAAAAATTTTACCACCTTTAGTAGTAGAATATAATATTGTTGACACTGAATATACAAGAAACAAAAGATTATTGAAAATTTAATTCTTATCACTGTAATATGTTTGTATTTAACATTTTACTCTGTCAAGAAGTTATTTCTGATCATCTCATCTGCTTTTAGCCTAGTCATGAAAATCAGGAAAAGGTAATTAACTGATTGAAAATCATTTGATGGTTTTCTAAAGAATTTGCGAAATTCCCCTAGATGGCATTTCATTTGCGTTGGCATTGTATGTAAAACCGCTTCTTCAGATAATTCGAATGCGTTTTCAGACACGGAGGCAATTCCGTTCCGCTCAGATTCGATGGAACTCCAAGCGCTTGGCTTGTTCAAATGAAACGCTGTCTTTGAGTGGCATCTTTTAATGGATTTTCTCGTAAAATACATTCTTGTATCTGTATAGATCTCACGTCAACTGTCGCTTATTTTAACTTATATTATACAAATAAGAGGAACAAAATTGAAGGACATGTGCTGTGATCCTGGTAAACGGGATATTCATCTTATAAGAATATAGAGTCTGTTCTCTTTGAATCTACTCATTGTACGGTGAAGAAAATTCTATCTATTCAAGTTAAATGCATTTCCGAGTCCTTCGACATTTTATACAAGTAATTATCCTGGCACCTTCTTACAGATAAAGATCTGTTACATTATTGTGAAGTACATATCTCCATATATGGAAGAAAGATTTTTATTTTAGAAGTTTGAATGTAATCTCTTGAAAAGAAGTTAAGCTAAGTACTTTTAAAAAACGCATTCTTTTGTAGCAGAAGATTTGTAGATTTTAAACAAAATAGTTGTCCAATGTGCTGGTGGATCAGCATTTATTTGAGTAAATACAATGGTGAATCAAAAATTGTTTGAAACTATGTCAAAAACTCTTTCGGACTTCGTTCTTTGACTCGCAAAGTGTCAAGAATCTTTATACTTCCTTCTCAATTCTTTTTCTTTTCAAATTGCATCCTCACTTCTTGTTGGTTGAAAACGATTGCAGTTGACACTCCAAAGGCGGTGATACATTACAATATGCTGGAAGGTTCTGTCGGATTAAAAAAAAAAACTAAAATAAAAATAATATTGAAAAATGTGCTATAAATAACGGTTTAAAGTAACGTAGCACATTTGAAGTCACTAGAAGTAACTATTAGAAAAAATATTCCCAATGGCTGGCACACGAGAAGCAATCTTCAAAATATTTGCTGTTCCACATCACCATCTGTCTGCAATGCAACAAAATATAGGTTATCTGGAAAAAATATAAAAATAAACATTTTCTCCGGTGGACTGGAAAGAGTTGGACGTGGATAGCTTCACTAGGCTGGCGAAAGGCATTCTGTTGGAAAAGGAGTGCTACACTATGGGTACATTTCTTACTGACCCATAACACAGGCCACAATCACAGACTCCTATCAAGAAAAAAATGGCAAAAACATCCAAACAACACAGATAATGTAGAATAAAGGACGTTTAAAACTCTTTCAGATTTCGTTTTTTGAAGAACAAATTCATAACAATCCTTATACTATCACTAGCATCCCCTTTTTCCAAATTGCACCCTAACTACTCTTTTGCCGAAAACGATTACATGTAGCACTTCATATGCTGCGATACATAATGTGCTGAGATTTCGTGTCAAGTTAGACATTGACACATTTTAAACTTGTTTGACATTTATTGAGTTTTATTTTATTACAATACTATTACAAATCTATGCCGTAAGTTTGAATTGAACCGCCTAAATGATCGAAGTCGTTCCGCTTGTCGTAATATGGCGCCAGCTGATTCCAACTGCTTAGGTTTATACAAGGAAAATATTCCATCATAAAACAGGCGGCTATTTTGAAAATTTGTTATTATTGTTTTTTCGATTGAAATCAAATATGACGTAGCTGATTAAGTATTATAGAACAAATTTTTTCAGTTTTTGTCCCATTTGTAAAGAAACCCTCAATAAATGAAATTTTTAGTAACGGTACCGCGTTGGGAACTCCATATTGAAATAAAACCCTTAAATAAATAACGGCTGCAGGTTGGGAACACCATATTGTATAGAAATCCTAAAAAATGTCCTTTATATTTTAATATTTTTCTAAATAAAATAAAATGTGAACCGTTTTACCTGGCTAGCTCATATCTCCAGGACGATCCAGGTCAAGAGATATAAAAAAAAAATAATCTTCGGATTAATTAACACGATTAAATAAAGCAAAGTTATATCAATTTAAATAACATTTGCATTAGAAACCAAGGTATTTGCACCCAAAACTTCCTATACAGGTGATATCTCGCATATAATACATAGAATGTGTATAGAATATCGCAAAAGCTACACGCACCTACATTCTTCGTTCGGTTCTGAATAAAAAATCTTAGTGTTTATGAACCATTTGGAAGAAATATACATTTGGCAATACTGTAGCCCCATACTATTGTAATTGTAGATACCCCAATAATTTCTGTATTTCACTTTACTCGTTATTAGTATTACCAGATGGGTAAATGTGACGTTTTAAATTCTACACATTACGCGATGATTTGCTCTTAAAATTATTTTTTGTCAAAATAATACATATTGAAAAATGTTTAATCACAACAGTATTAGTCCTTTGTTTTTGCCAAACGTTAAAGAAAAACCTCTTTTGGTGACCGTATTCTCGAAAATCTCTACTTATGTAGGTCGTTCGTCGACATGGCATGTTCAATTGACTTATGTCCATATATTAATGATCGATTGCCATTATAAATATTTAGTATAAAACCTCAAATGCCTTACAATATTGTTCACTTTTAATAAATTATGAAATTATAGTTCTGAAACACTGAATATTTAACATTTGTATAAATCTTTCAGTCTGTTTTCAAGTGTAAAAAGTTTGAAGAGGAAAAGAATATTAAAGGAATGTACCAATAATTTTCCTTCGCATACTATACTACATAGTTTTTGAGATTAATATCATAATAAGTTATTGCAGGAAGTAAATTTTAACAACTACCATTATTATGTTTTAATGTGAATCTTTATGTCACAATGATTTTTTTAATTGTATATATACATAATGAATACAAATATACTAAAAATATGACTGCTCTAAAAAAATGTAAATAATACAAACCATAACTTTATATTTGATGAAATAAAAATTATATAACAAGCCTAAAAATATTTTAGAACTAATTCAAATAAAACAAATAGAAATTCAAAATTTATCTATAGCTTACCATTCAATAATTTAAAATTGAATATAAGGCAACATCTATATATTTGCTGGTTTTTCAATTTCTCTATTGTTTACGATTAATGACAGTCAGTGAATGATGGAAAGCAATTTTTATATAATTAAAATTGGTCATTGAGCTCTGTAACTAATGATAATTATCTTCTTTATGAGTGCTGTCAAATTCACAACTAATTTGCTCGCATTTTGAAAATATCGCTTCGATGTGAAAACGGATACCTTTAGAATAATTCCTGCGCAATTTCGTAGTTCTGGGATATTTCACATAGGTATTTTGCGACACAAAAACAGACATAATCCTTTAACGACTTTACATGAAACTTTGGATTCTTCCTCGATTTTTTTTATGGTTCTATGTTAAATTAGCTGTTTAAATTATCCGTCATACATAAATTATGGAATACAACAATTTACTTAAAACGTATTTTATAATACTAATGCTACAGACTACAGCACAAAAGTTAAATACTTTTTTTCTTATCGTTTATTCAGTTACTTATAACTATTCTTATATTCCAGGATATTTTTATATGCATTTTGTATAAGTTTCCCTTACAAGTTTTCATGAATAACAAACAGAATATCCTACAAGCCGGTAAGATTAAAATTTACATAGGAAAAACGATATCGATTCTTATCCAAGTTAATAAAAGCATGGATAAAAAAGGTACGTATAATCCTCTTTTCCTATAATATTAATCGCTTCAGCTCTACTCAAAAAGCTAACATTCTTGACCATTCACTTCATAGAAACACTCACTTGGTTAACTCTGACAATAAGTAAGTAACTCTTCAATGTCATTATTTATATTAGTATGTATTTAATTGTTTACATGATTTTATGAACAATAATCTTTATATGCGAAATTTTAAGTGAAAGCGTTTTTATATTTTCGTACAAAGAATGTAAACATGAGGTTAGAGCAACAAGAAAAAAATATGTATTAACCTAATTCCCTTATGTATTAAGTATTCCAGTTAATACACATTGTTTATATTACATCATTAATCCGTTGCAAAATTATTTTATTAGTTTCTTCATAACGGCTCTCTAGAGCTGCTATGAGTTCCTGGGGGTACATAAATTTGTCGTCTTTAAGTGTGTTATAGAGATTAATAATCGGCGCTTCTGTTAGTAGTATTTTGTATATTATTTTTTGAGAAAATACTAAGCAGAAAAACAAAAATTTATGATTTCTTAAAACCTCTTTTTAATGAATTTATTACAAACTGCCTTATTCACTGCATACATAATACTTGTCACTGTAATATTGTATAATATAAATATACGAGTATGTGTGGTTATGTGTGAATTACAGTTGGAATATATTAATAATATTAAATTAGGAATTGATTGAAAATTGAAAATAATAAATAAAAATAAATATTTGTTTTTATTTTCCGCTAAATAGCATGAACGCTTTACCATTTTATTTTTGTATTTTAAAAAATATAGTTATCTCAGATTATTTGTGTTTTAAGAAAATTCAGTTATTTTCCAATGTAAATTAATAAAGTATATTATTTTACTAGTAGTGTGAAGTTAAATTGATACGACTTTGTAATGTAATTTAATAATAAGTTAGTGTCAAAAAGATGTAAGTGACCGCGAAGAGGCGAATCAAGCTCGAAGAGATAATGGAAAACTAGTTTTAAGTATAATTTCAATATGCGATGTATTATAATGATTTCAATATTTATAAGTATAAAATTAAAATTAGCTTCTCAAGAAAATTAATTTATGTTATACAAATAAAAGATCATTCGTATATAAAATACAAGAATTTTATAAATCCTATCTAAAATTTATAAAATGTTAGATAGAAACTAAATTTATTGTAATCTCACTCTTAATGGGATATTTTAAAAAGTCACAATATTAGTAATATAAAATGTCATTATCATGAAAAATCAAATACGTAATATGGAAACTAAGGAAAAAATATCCTGGTTACAAAATAAACAAGGAGATGATTTGTGAATTTGGACGTGAAAGGTAAAGAATTATGTAATGAAACGAGATTTTTGGAATAAAGAAGAATTTATATAGAAAATTTGGTATAAAAGTAATAAATACCTGATTTTAATAAGTTAATTATCATCATCTACAACAGGGGTCTCCAAACTACGGCCCGAGGGCCACATCCGGCCCGCGGACAGATTTTGTCCGGCCCGCGGAGAGCTAGCATACTTGAAAACTCCTTTTAGAGAACATATTTTTTATAGCAAATTAAATTTAGTTTACTGAAGTATTCTAATTTTATGTTGAATAATTATTAATATGACATCTACATTGATATGGTCATGGGCTAACTACTCATAACATTGTTGTAGGCTTATTGTTATTGTTTTTGTGATAAGTTCGATAAAGAAACACAGAATTGTAATGAGTAAAGACATGTATAATATGCAGAAAATTTTACTTCAGTATATAATAACTAACAAATTATTGAAATGAATCCAACTAACATTTTATACATTTTAAATAAAAACATAACTTATAACAAGCATAATGACATATGAAATACTAATGAGATTTGTGTAATTGAGATTTTCCACTGACAATAGTTTGTAGTTGTGGACTAATTTTACTTGTACCAATTATTAAAAGAGATTTAAGATGCTCATCAGTTAATTTAGATCTGTAAACATTTTTTGTGTACTTCATTTTGGAGAAGGTCTTCTCACACAAATAAGTAGCACCAAAAACAGAAAACAGCCCACGAGCAAATTTATGCAAATTATCAAATTGTGTCAGTGGAAGACTCTTATAAAATTCCAACAAAGATGAGTTTTGATATTTGTTCTTAATTATATCACTGCACTGTAGATCAATTATTTCCATTTGAAGTTCCGGGGCTAGGGTTTCAATCTCAGTATCAAAAGGATTCTGAAAAATCTTAATTTGATTCGCAATGGCATCAAAGTCCGAGAAACGAGTATCAAAATTTATTTTCAAAGCACTCAAAGTTTCGATTGCAAAATCGATAGGAAACTCAGTCTCAGTAGTGTGGCTGAATATTTCACATGTTTTAAAATGTGAAAAACATTTACTTCGTAGTTGTGATTGAAACAGTATCAATTTCTTCCGGAATGATTTGATATTAGTGTATAAATCTCCTTGCAATCTCAAATTCAGTTCGTTCACATGTTTTGTCAAATCAACATAGAATGCTAACTTCCACAGCCATGCGTTGTTTTGTAATTCAGTAAGAGGGCGATGCTTTTCATTCAAAAAAATTTCGATCACTGCTCGAAGTTCAAAAAAGCGCTGAAGGACTTTCCCACAACTAAGCCAACGTACGGCAGTATGATAAGGTAAGTCATTTTCTCCAATCTCTTCAATAAATTGTCGGAATTGTCGGTGATTCAGCCCAAAAGATCTGATAAAATTAACAGTTGATATGACTGGTTTCAGAACTTCAGACATATCCAAACATTTTCCGCACAAAGACTATTGATGAATGATACAATGTAAGACTAATGGTTTTAAACCACCGTCATTTTCTACAGCCTTTGACACAAGAGCGACCACTCCTTTATCTTTCCCACTCATGTTTTTGCCTCCATCAGTTGTAATACATTTCAAGTTTTTCCATCGAAGGTTCTTTTGATTAATGGCCATTTCAACTCCTTTAAAAATATCTGTACCAGTAGTTGTGCCATGAATACTATTCATATCAAGAAGTTCTTCATGCACTTCATAGCTTTTATCTACTCCTCGAATATAAATCAACACCTGAGCAGTATCTGACACATCCGTTGACTCATCCAAGGCCAAAGAAAACCACTCAACATGTCCATTTTTGTCGAACAGTTGAGAGGATATATTTTCAGCGATGTTTTCTACCCTTCGAGCCACAGTGTTTGCTGACATACTGACACTTTTTAATAAATTTACCTTTTCAGGGCACATTTCTTCGGCTACTGCAATTATGCATTCTTTGATCATTTCTCCATCGGTGAATGGTTTTCCACGTTTTGCAATTTCAAGAGCCACACGAAAGCTGGCACGCGTTGCAGCCTCTTGTTCAGTTTTAAGTTTTGTAAATGAAGATTGCTGCGATTTCAATCCGCGCTTCATAGCTTCGAATTTTTCTGTCCGCAAACTTCCTGTATATTTTGAGTAATTTTGAAAATGTTTTGTTTCATAATGACGTTTAATGTTATATTCTTTGAGAACGGCTATGCTTTCATTGCAAATCAAACATAGCGCCTTCTTACTGGACTCAATTACGAAATACTGAATGTTCCACTGATCTTTGAATTTTCAGCGTTCACTATCAATTTTTCGCTTCTTTTCCATACTGCTAAATCACACACAAAAGCAACAATTCAAATCAAAATACTGTTACAAAGATGTCTTAAACTTAAACACGCACAAACACGTTTTAAGGAGGTACGCACTATTTTATTTCACAACAGTGTCATAGGAACTGACTTGTGGTTGCGCCACTAGCCTTCTTATATATTCCAATTACTGCCATCTAGAAGTGAGTGGAAGACACCAGAACTTTCTCGAACCAACGAGATTATTCTGTACGTGCTATTAGCGCCAACTGTTAGCGATAGAAGGTACTACCTATTTCCGCTTGTGTCCACCAGATGTCGTGTCACGTTACTCCTCATGGCTCGTACTCTACGACTAATCTAGAAATTACAGATAATGACAGGAAAATTAATAATATGCAGTGTTGCCGTTTTGCAGCCTTTTTTAAACGTTGCGTACTTTTTCGGACTTTTTTTCATCAGTGGACTATTTCACTTTTTACCACCGGCAACAATGATAATATGGTTTTGGCCCTCGGAACTTACTGGAGTAATCAGTATGGCCCTAAGGCTGGAAAGTTTGGAGACCCCTGATCTACAAGTTTGATAAGTCGTAAACTTGTGAAACTCATATCTTGGACCGAAGTGATTACTGATCCGGAACTACCTTGATTTTGCTTGTAAAAATAAATGGAATTGGAGTTATATACTGAAAAATACATATAAGAAACGTTTTACCGAAATAAAGAAGCACATAACGTGTATACAAATACGAGAAAAACCTATTGGATGAATTTAATTTTGACCTTATATGACATATTATCCGGACCTTAAGAAACTGTACCTGCAATCCAGGATAGATGTATTTTATGAAGAGGACCAGTCTTAGACAGAAATAGAAAATCGTAAAGTAAAATTATAAATATTTAAAAGAAAATCATTTCATAATGGTTAATATCAAACATTGAAGTAAAATCTTTATAAGGTAAAGAGAATAATAGAATTGATCTTTCATTTATTGTAAAAATGATTCTATTTTATATTAATGTAACGTTTTCGGGTTCCAATAAACAACTCGTGCAATTATTTATTTAAAACAGTCTGTATATTTATATACTTAAAATTATATAACAATATAAAAATATAAAAACTAACGTAACACACTTAAACTACTATTAATAAATTAAAATTAACACTTGTATTTTTTTTTACTACTACTAATATGTCCGTATTTATTTATATCACACTATTTATATAAGACGGCACTACTTAAAGAACTATTTATTTGGCTACCACTATTTATTTCTTCGCACTCGATCCCGCAATGAATGAATCCCGTAATGAATCATGCCGCCTTATATACGTATGTGAAGATTACTAGAGCATTCCTCTAAATTCCATACTTCTCTCGATGTGTTGAAGAATATTCCAGACATTTGTCTCCGCTTTCGATACAGTACCATGCGTAAGTGTATGACTCACCGCTTTACGATATTTACCAGCGAGAGAGATTTATGGTCTTTTTTTGTGCGTGTGACAATTTCGTTTTTATCGCGCCGAGAGGTCTGATTCTTTTATTTAATGTAACTCAATTCGTCTGCTGGTTTCGTTACATTAACATCATCTGAATAGTCATATTTATATTATTGAATTAATAATTTTCATTAAGAAGGAGAATTTAATTTGAAATTGAATTTAGTGTGTATGTGTCAAAAAGGGGTTTTTCTATCATTACTTAATTTATTTAGTCAACATACATTATATTGTGTCTAAAAAAATATTATTTTGAAATAAATATTAAAATAACTTTTACAAAAGAATTCAATCCTGAGATTATTATTTATTTTTCATACTCCATGATAATTTCTACTGACTGAGCTTAGCTAGAAAGACATTATGATTTATAGTTTGAGCTGGTGACATATAAATGAATGTCACAGCAATAATTCTTTAAGTATATAATAAAGGCTACTTATCAGATAATATTTATATGGGAATGCTCCCTTGTGCTGAGTCTCAAACAAGCATTGATTGGGCAAGTCTAACAAATATCGGATAGAATTTTTTGGATTTCAACAGCTAACATTTAGAACAGAATCACATAGTGAACGAAAAAAAAAACAGGATTAATTTCGGGACGTTCTGGTGTAGTAAAATTATGTCTTCAAGATGTATTATTGACTTCATCTTGTGTGTGTAATTTATACATCAATGAACATTAACGATTTCTTCAAAATGCGAGATTATGTTTAGCAAAATGTGTCATATTACATTAATTTTTGTTTAAAATATGTAATTTAATATAACAATTCTTGTATACTAATCTTATTTTTAATTGCAGTTTTTGGTCGAACGAAATTCAAAATTGCAGGCAAATTTTGTCAAACTATTACTTATTCCCTTGAAGCATTGTCTTATTATTCCATTGACAGTCTAGCATGTACTGTAAATTGTTTATCACGAACCGCTTAATTTGTATAATCACATTTATTTGTTAATTCTAAATTAACTAGCATTGGTAAATTAAATTTTGTATTTTTAAAGATCTTAATATGTCATTCTAGTTCATTTAATCCTATTTTATAAAAACTTCTTTCTGTTAAAAATGTTCAAATAATAAATATTTTATAAAATTTTACAAAATTAAGTCTCGTAAAGGTAGATGTTCTTCTAATACGGTACAGTCTAGTTGACAAATTTAATAAATTTATTGATTTCTTGATTTATTTTGGGAAATTCTGTGTACGCTCTCATGTGTTTTCTATATTATTGATAGTAATTTAGAAGTAAATTATTGTCTATATTTAGCTTCACTCACTCTTAAAGTAAAAACGATATAATTTGTTTGTTTATTAACATTTCTTTATTAAAATACAAGTACCGTTATATATACCTATCTACTTTCTTAAATTAAACGGTGTAATATGATAATTAGGGCGAGGACACGTACGGTTGATGACTCATCGCCCATGGGCGCACTATTGAAATGTTGTACTTTTAATACAAAACACCTTATTATTTGTCCATTTTCTCTTCTGTAAGACTTGTTTTCTTTGAATTAAGTACATCCTTGTAGATAGAAAACGTCTTTTCTACATCGCAACTGGTTATAGGTGCGTACTGGAAATATTCATTTATTTCAGAGTATTTAGCATACACAATTGCCGCAATGTTATTAAGTCTGATTTCTATTAAAAACTGCGTCTAACTTTTGCCGAAGGTCACATCCGAAGTCACTTGGAATTATTAATAGCCACATATAATATGGTTAATCCATTTTTTAATTTGAGATTCGATTTTTAAAATATGTGATTAGTTTAGGCAAATTTCCAAAGTGTTCCTAAAGGAATAACAACTGATTTTTTAAATTTGTGTTAGTTCCTTGCACTCAGAAATACTTCGAACATCGTCATTTAAACATGTAACGAAATTTTGTAAACTATCGAAATTCTTTGCATAAAAACTATTTCTTTGTATGTTTTAGCAAAGCTAAGTGACGAACTTGTGATATTTTGGCATTCTGTAACGGTATTTTACAGACTTTGTAATAAATTTCGGAATCACTGACAATTCATTTTCATATCAGAAAAAATGAGGTGTGGCCACCACACGATTTTCTTATACGTATGAGCGTTTCAAATTATAGAATTTTAAGAATTTTTTTATAGAAAAATTATTCAAAATCCTATTCTAAGTACTTCTATTGTCTTAATAAATCTCTATAGAATGCATACTTTGCAAGATATTATCAAAAAAGTGCTACTCGCTAAGAATAAAAGTGCTACTTCCGGTCCAAATTTTGAAATTTCATATTTACAAAAAATATTGCAAATCCAGTTCTAAATACTTTTGTACTCTTGATAAATATATATAGAATGCATAACTTACGACATATTTGCAAAAAATCGCTATTCGATAAGAGTAAAAGTGGTACTTCCGATCTGAATTTTGAAATTCTTTTATACAAAAGATATTGAAAATTATGTTTTAAATACTGTTATACCCGAAACGTACTTGTCTAAAAAGCATGACTTGCGAAATATTCGCAAAAAACTGATTTTCGATAAGAGTAAAAGACCTACTTCCGGTAGGAATTTCGAAAAACTTTTTAAATAAAATTATTCTCAATTTCAATTTTAAGTATATATGAATTCTTTATAAATTTGTTTAAATGAAGTAAACTGCTACTTCAGGTCTACCGATTTTACTGAAAAACTAATCAGATCTCAAGAGGGAGATTATACACGTGAATACAAAATTTGGAATTGATATCTACAGCGGTTTGACCGCTATCGTGGTCACACACACACAGAGAGAGAGACACTCAGACATTTTTTAAGAACAACTTTCTCGGTATCAGGGGACTTCAAAACGTGGACATTTGCACAAATCTCGAGGTCGAAAATTTTCATCATCCCAATACTTCCTTATACTACGTATAAGAAAGTAAAAGTAACATAAACAACGTTCTAGATCTAAATAAATGATATCTAAAAATGTACGCGTATGTTATTGAAACTGAACGAAATTCAGTGCACACTTATGTCTAGATAATTGGGAGAAGTCGATTCATTAAACCGGTATTAAACAGACTATTACAAAAATTACGAAGTACGTAATCAACAGTCAAAACAATGAAAAAACGAAACTAACGTAAGTATGAATGTAAATTTTATTTCTCTTGCGAAATATAAGGTAAATATAATGAATTTTAAAAACCTCTTACGCTCCTATCTACGCCGATGAAAAAAGGATTTTACTCATAAATTCCTTATTTTAAGGTCATTTTTTGCTCTCATTCTCGGGCACTTCTCGGGCGTCAACAGATGTTGCAGTTCACCATATGAATTAGTGCTATTCAGCGTTTGTTGTTTACATTATTTCTTTGCTCCGTTGTAACTTCGTCGTAGTTTAAACCGGTCATGTCCGCGCCCTAATGATAATATTAGCACTAATTTTACACTGATATTCTTTTGTAAATGCGATATTTCGTCAGGTTGGTATTTATAGAAATTGGTCAACATGCCAAGCATGAATATACGGCTAAATCATTATTCCGGTTACGTTACATTTAAGAAGCTTTTATAAATTTATTTTCTGTCAAGCATTCATTTTTAATACACAATTTCTACTTTAAATTCTGTCGTTTGTATTTTCACATTCAGTAGCATTCAATACATTTGGGATTCTACGGTAGTTCTATGTGCACACTAGTTTTGCTGGAAATCTCATAAATAAACCCCAACGTAACTTGTATGTATACACTCCGACTTTCAGTATAAGTATAAATTGTAGTTTAATCGAATGTTTTTTTGTAATAGTAAGATCTCGCATCCTGTTTCTCTATTTGGTAATTAACCTTTTGATAGAATTGCTCTTAACTTTAGCAGGAGAATATGGGGAATAACAAGTAAAACATACCTTTCTATTACCAACAACATCTGCGACAGAAGTTTGCAGAGTTTCACAGAGCAAGGTTTACTATTGCTAATAATTACATTTATCGACATAATTTGCTGCAATATTATTATCGATTAATAATAGAATGATTGTTGATAGAAATACATTAACAGACAAAAGCTTTCATCTTCCATGCGTAACAAATCTAGATCTAACAAACAAACTAGTGTTCAGTGAAAGCACTCTAATTTTAGTCGATATACACGGTGATAATGCCCATGAGACGGAGCTGATACAAAACGTATATGTATTAAACATCTCGATTTTGTTGGATCATACCAGGATAAAGATGTGTCAACAATTATCACCAACTCATTACTAACAATACTACACTTCTAAATAAATTTTTCAAAATATGTTGGGAATAGATATGACCAGTATTAATTTATAACCAGTATTAATTTAAGTTCAGAAGATAAATTGTGTAAACATTGCAAGAAAAAGGTCGTGACATCTATGGACTGCATGGATTGCGCGAATAAATATCATAGAAGTTGTGCGTTTCAGGCAGGAGTCGTAAACTCCGACGAACAGGTGCAGTGCTGCGGAGCACGTGGCAAAAGTGGGGTTATGTTCTCAACACTGGGCGAGGATTGCGAAATGGATAATCCGACAGGTTTGAAATCGCCAAGTAGCAATCTACAGAACATTGAAACAAAAATTGATGCCCTAATACAGTGTATTTCGGAGCAGAGGGATGAAATAGGACAGTTAAAGAGAGAACTTAGCGAGGCAAATGGGAGAAACGAGGTACTCCTCAAACAAATAATACACATACTTGCAGAGGACGCAAACAAGCGCGTGAAACACGATAGACTGGAGGAAGAACTGGAAAAATGGAAACCCTGTACGGTCACAGATACCAATGCACAGTTGACAATATCAAACGGAATTAGAGATGCAGAGGAAGCTAACCAGAATGAAACGGTTATCAGTCAGAAAGAGACGAAAAATAAAACAGTGGGGAAAGTTTTGGTCGGTGTGGTGAACAGAGAGAGGCTGGAGAAAGCAGCAAACGAGAAGGATCTCACTGGTAGTGGTCCAGTTAAACAGAGTGAGTCTGAGGGGGGTGACTTTGTGGAAGTGAAGAAAAGGACAAGGAAACCAAGAAATATTGTCATTGGCTCCAGCTCAAAGGAGTGTGCGATCCAAGCCGCTCCAAAGTATAGCTACATACATGTTTATAGACTTGACCCAGGAGTGCAGGAGGCCTCACTAATTGACTACCTGGAATCACAAAATTTTAGGGAAGTAAAGTGTACCAAAATGAAATCAAAACACCCTGAGGAGTATTCCTCATTCAAAATAGGAGTTCCAATGGACCAAATAAACGACATTAAGAATCCGGAATTATGGCCAGCTGGAACATGCGTGACCAATTTTTTATGGCACATAGCCTGGAGGAAAGAGATGAACACTTAAACAAAGTGAGTAGTCAAAAAATAATTTATAGTAATGTACAATCGCATCAGAATAAAGTAAAGCTCTTGAACATTAATATACAGGGTCTAGTCAATAAAATAGATGAACTGGCTGTGTACTTAAATACTGATAATATAGATATAGCTTGTATAACCGAAACGTGGTTGACTGACGATGTTGTGCAACGAATAAATATAGATAATTTTAAAATAGGTAACCATTTTTATAGGAGTACTTATATAAGAGGAGGTGTGTTGATAATGATTAAAAAAGCAATCGCCTTTAAAAAGATATGTATGAATGAATCAATTGAGAAAACATTTGAGATTACCGGTATAGAAGTTCCGGTATTGAAGTTAATCGGACTTTGCATATACAGGGCTCCAGCTGCGAATTGTGCTATTTTTATGGAACAGTTGGACGGGGTGTTATCGAAAGTAACTAGCAGATACACATCAAGAAATATTATATTAGTTGGTGATTTTAATGTAAACATATTATCAGAAATGAACAACAAGTCACAACTAATAAATTTATTGGCATCGTATAATTTACAAAATGTGTTTGAGGAATCGTCGAGAGTTACCTCCAGATCATCGACTTGCATTGATAACATGTACACTAATATAATGAGTGAAAAATATTCAAAACAAACGATAGAGCCCCACCTATCGGACCACCTTGCACAGGTGCTTACTTTAACTAAAGTTCCGAATTCTGGGTTACCTGAAATAAAAACAATTAAAAAACGGTCAATGAAAGATATAAATATATTTAATTTTAGGAAGAAGTTGCAAAATTTGAACATTGAAGCGCTTCGAAACAAAAGTGCTTTAGAAGCATTCTCATGGTTGCATGGCACTATAATGAGTCATCTTGACGAATCTATTCCCATGAGGGAAATCACAGTAAAGCCACGAGATAAAACAAAAGTTTGGATAAATACCGACATAGGCAAAATAAGAAACACAATGGACGCTCTGAGAGTAGTGATGATGGTGCGAGGCGATAGAGATTCAAAAAATGCATTCAATATTGTCAGGAGGGAGTATAGAAGAAAGATACAAATGAGTAAAAGAGAAATGAACACAAAACACGTCGTATTATCGGGCAATAGACAGAAAGCGATATGGGAGGTTGTCAATAGAGAGGTTCAAAAATCAGGAAACACTGAGATGATTGAAAAACAACTTGATTGTAACTCTTTTCAGAGAAATTTTAGTTCTGTTGGACAGCAAATACTTGGGATCATTGGTAGATCTGAGCAAGCGCCTGATGTGTATCTTAGGAACATGAAAATAAATAATACCAACTCGTTTTATTTGAGCCCGGTGACACCACAAGAAATACTAGTAATCATAAAGTCCTTAAAATGTAAAAGCTCTCAGGATATATATGGGTTTTCTACAGCTCTGTTGAGGGAGGTTGCAGTGGACATAATGGAGCCATTGGCACATGTCATAAATCTGTGTTTTATGGAGGGGGTCTTCCCAGATGCACTGAAACTGGCCAAGGTTGTACCGATCTTCAAGAAGGGCAAAAGAGATGAATATGAAAATTACAGACCCATATCGATCCTGCCAGCGTTTTCGAAAGTATTGGAAACAGCCTTAAAACAGCGTTTGGTAGAATACTTCGAGAAGAACAAATTTTTCAACGAAAACCAACATGGGTATAGGCAAAAGAAATCCACAACAACAGCAATTGTCGACATTGTCGAGAGCATACTAACATCTTTTGATGAACAGGAATACACAGAAATAACAATGTTAGATCTAAGTAAAGCCTTCGATACAGTCGATCATCAAATTCTTTTAGATAAACCATGGTATTACGGAGTTAGAGGTGTACCTTTCCAACTGTGTAAAAGTTACTTGCAGAATAGGATACAGACGGTGTATTGGAATGGGGACTACTCTAGGGAGTACACGGTGACGTGTGGAGTGCCTCAGGGATCAGTGATGGGGCCAATTTTGTTTGTTATATACGTTAATGACCTTCCAGTAAACATAACGTCAGATGGTGTAACCTTGTTTGCGGATGACACAACGTTATTGAATAGAGATAAGTGCAAATCAACTTTAAACACGAAATCCAGTAATTCGTTAGATTGTGGGAAGGACTGGTTCGACTGCATGAAACTCAAATTAAATGAAGAAAAGTCTCAGAGAATACTATTTTCGACAAGAGATGAACACCAAACTGCAACCCTACTCGGTTTTTGTATGGACGGTGGCCTGAGGTGGCGCCACCATGTGGACATGCTGTGCGGGAAGTTGTCATCGGCTTTGTTTGCACTTAGAAGAATAGGTCAGGTGGCTACCTACGAAGCGGCGCGTGTCACCTACTTTAGTCATTTCCACAGCGTGGCTACCTACGGGATTTTACTTTGGGGTGGTTCCTTCGCGGCTAGTAAAGTATTCCTGAAACAAAAGAGAGCGATAAGAATATTAAGTAAAATTGGCGATCAGCAAACAAGTTGCAGGGGACTTTTTGGGCAGCATGGAATACTTACCCTTCCATGCGTATACATACTTACCTGTGTAAAGCATGTGATGGAGAATCGTGGTGTTTATAGTGAGCACAGTGATTTCCACACATACAACACCAGAAACAAAAACAATTTGTCACTGCCACATCATCGAGTAAAATGCGCACAAGGAAGCACGAACTACGCAGCCATTAAAATTTATAATAAAGTGCACCATAAGATCAACGGTTTGCAATTCTCAAAGGCAAAAATAGTGCTGCGCAAACTGCTGATGGAGAGAGAATTCTACTCCGTTCAGGAATATTTGGATGCGAATCTTTGACACGATGGAGCACACGTTCTCCATTAAATCACTTTTTAACTTTTTTATCACTGTTTTTTGTTGACTTTTTTACAATTATTGTGGAGTGTGTAATTATGACAATGTCGATGTTCTTTTTGGAATTGTATGGCAGTAAATATATTATTATTATTATTATTATTATTATTATTAATAATACAGAAAAGTACGTAAGGTAAAAGCCCTTCGATATTTGACGTGAGGAATACATTCGTATATGACGTTGGTACATTTTACCCCTTTATATGTAGTATAAGGAAGATAATGAAAACTTTGAACTTCGAGGATTTACTGATGCTGATGTTTTAAAAACGTTAAATTAGTTTTTGCGAGCTTCTCCCTCTCTCCATCTCGCTCTCTCTCTCTCACTCTCTCTCCCGATCTCTCTCTCTTTGTGTGTATGTGCAACCGCAATGGCGGCCAAATTGTTAAAGCTGTATATATAAGAGTATAGTAAATATCATTACCTGTGATCAGATTTTGAAACAAATCTGTAGACCGGAAGTTTTATCAATCACAAAACTTCTAAGAACACAACCGTATTCAGAATAATGTTATAAAAAATGTTTTAGCAATTGCTACCGGAAGTTACTATTTCAATTCGCATATTAATGGTGAAGTTAACAATCTATTAAGAATGTTTATCTATAATTGTTCTCACAGCTTTGTCGACTGCACAAAAATCTTCTCTCTATATAAGATCTTAAATTCTATGTTATAATAATAATAATAATAATAATTTATTGGTCCAGTAGACTACATATGGAGTATAGGATAAGTCACAATGTCAGTTACAATATATAAAAAAAAATGACTTAACATACAACAATAGAGAAAAAAAAGAGTACAAAATACTGATCAGTATACAGAGTGGTTGGATTTTCATTGTACACTCAATATTTTCATTGAGAGTATCATATTTAAAAAAAATCAAAACGTGTCTGATACTATTTTTGGCCCTCTTTCTAATCCTGTGAAATAGGATAATGTCGTTTGAAAAACAAAAGATAATGTAATTTTTTTTTAATTGAACAGCCTGTATATTATTGGATATTTTGATAGCTTATTCAATTCTGAATATATCATTTATTTTTTTTTTCGTTGGGCAATGAATAACGCCATAATAACAAAAAATAAAAAAGAAAAAGTATGCTTTGAAAATATGGCCGGTTAAAAAACAAAATATTATTTAAATGTCAGTTCGCATACCAGTTGATGAGGTGACACAGTTTAGTGATTAGTGAATCATTAGTGATATTATCAAATGATAACTGCCGTCAAGCTGCAAGTATGTATGTGAATCAATACCCTGATCGAAGGCAACCGCATTGGAATACATTTCTAAATTTACACACTTCATTAGTGAGGTACGGAAGTTTTAAAAAAATAAGAAATGTAAGAAATTGAAATATAAATCAAAACGATGCAGAAGGAGATGATGAAGTAAATATTTTGGCGTATTTTAGAGCATACCCCACTTCTTCAACTAGAATTGCTGTACAAGAGCTTGGTATCAACAGGTATAAAATCATGAAAGTCCTTAAAAAATACAAAATGAAACCCTATACATTTCGTTTAATGCAAAATTTACAACCGCTTGATCTGCAAAAACGGATGAATTTTTGTAATTGGGTATTAAATGCTGGAAGGCAGTACTTGTCACACATTTTATGGACGGACGAGGCAAATTTCCATAGGAATGGTGTGTTTAATAAACACAATTGTCATTTTTGGGATGACGTGAATCCTCGTAGGATTCAGCAAACTCGATGCCAAATACGTTTTTCTACAAATGTCTGGATAGGTGTGATAGAGGATCAGTTATTAGGACCCTATTTTCATAACGGCACACTTACTCAAAATCGATATTTAAACTTTCTTGAAATTGAATTTCAAGAATATTTAGACAGTCTGCCTTTAGCTATCCGGACACAAATGTGGTTCCAACATAACGGCGCACCACCGCATAATGCACAATCAGTGACGAATTTTCTACAATTAGAATTTGAAAATAGGTGGATTGGGAATAAAGGGCCACATTTATGGCCTCCGAGATCACCTGACCTCTCAATATTAGATTTTTTTGTCTGGGGATTTATAAAAAATAAGGTATATTGCACTCTGTCGAATACCCTAGAAGAACTAAAAAATAAAATACAATTGGCAGCACAGAAAATTACCCCGGATATGTTAAGAATATCCAAAAATAATTTATTGCACCGAGCTCAGATATGAATCAACCAAAATGGTGGCAATTTTGAACAATTTCTTCAATAGGATATTTCCTTTTTTGTGTTATTTTTTTTCCATTGTTTTTTTTTTAACCAATACATAATGTGTTTTTTATTTTTTGTTATTATGGCGTTATTCATTGCCCAACGAAAAAAAAATAAATGATATTATATTCAGAATTGAATAAGCTATCAAAATATCCAATAATATATAGTGTTCAATTTAAAAAAAAAATTTGATTATCTTTTGTTTTTCAAACGACATTATCCTATTTCACAGGATTAGAAAAAGGGCAAAAAATAGTATCAGACACATTTTGTTTTTTTTAAAATATTATACTCTCAATGAAAATATTGAGTGTACAATGAAAATCCAACCACTCTATATACACTAAAAAAAGAAAACAAACAGTGAATAACGAAATATGCTAATCACTTCTATCATTGAAAAATTCATCCAGTGAGTAGTAGTATTTTTGCAGCAAGAACCGTTTAATAGAACTCCTAAAAACACCGACACTTCCCGACTTAAAACGCTCTGGCAACTTATTGTAAGCTTTTATGGCCAAGTAATGAGGATCGCACTCGTAAAATGACAATCTATGTTTAGGAAGTTCAAGCACCGACCCATGGCGTGTGTTGTACGTGTGATAGCCACCCAATTTTTTCATTCTATCAATATTATTCTAAGCATACAATAATAATTGCATTATATAAACGCATGGCAGGGACAATATCCCCATATAAGCAAAATAATCTCTAAAACTTGTTCTATAGCTAAGTCCATTTATTGCTCGTATTGCACGTTTTTATATTTTAAAAACTCGATTGAAATCTGGAAATCACGCTATAGTTGCATAAGATAACACCGAGTGAAAGTGGCCATGATAAAACGACAACAGCACATCAAAACCCACTTCCACCCTCAGTCTTCTGAGAACAAAACACATGGGCGCCAGTCTATTGCATAAATTATTGATATGTTCCCTCCACTTACAAGCATAGTCAAGACCAAAAAACGTAATGCTATCTACCTGAGCAATACTCTTACCGTATCTAAGTAGGCTAAACTCAGTCCTATCATATGTTGCAGCTCTAACTCTATAAATGCTGTTTTGTTATTATTCACAACCAAATCATTAGCCAACATATAATCCCCGATGATAGTCATATTATGTTCGGCAGTTCATAACACACCCGGTTTTGTCGTAGCACTCACAAGCAGAGACGTATCATCGGCATACACGACACTTTTGTCTATGTTAAAGTCATTGATATAATATATTATATATAATAGGGGGCCAAGAACACTTCCTTGAGGCACTCCTCTATTATATATGTATAGGCAAATTTGAAGAAGAAGAAGGATTACATTTTCAACTTATTTTCAAGGAAATGTAAAATAAGATACCGTTTCTTTTATGCCTCTAAAAAGAGTGATTTACATCTGAAATTAGATAATATGTATTTGTGTTTGATTAGACACAAAATGGTGGATATAACAGTTGTCTCTAATTGAATTACACATTGCAATGTATATGTAAGAGCACAAACCAAATAATCAGGTACAATTCTACACAATTCAAGGTCATTTTGTCATATAAGAATTACTCTCCAAACTTTCAAAAAGTATTATTTGCTTTAGAATATATATTCAATCATTGCTAGTAGAATTACGAAAAACGAAACTCTTAGATTCGAAACTGGATTTGCTAATATTGAAACGCAACCTCACGTGTAAACCAATGTAATACTTGTTTTAAGATTAGATAGCTTAAATGTAAAAAGTTCTGCCAAGTATCCCTACAAGTTTCTATATTCATATGGTCAGCATTTAAAACATGTACGCTATTCACAAAACTGGATACATCATTAATAATAATAAATTAAATTGATGTTGAAAACATATTTCAAATGAGTACCTATACTTTGCGAATTTACCTGTTCGAATTTCACCCATATTTACAAACTACTGAATAGAGTAGATTTTTTTGAAAATTCTTCTTTCATATTTTGTTCTCAAATTCATATTTTTGAGAAATTTGTTTAAACTTAAAAATTCAACACCCTAGCATTATGATGCTCTTTCTTAGCCGAGATACAGTATGAAGAGAAGTTTGTTATTTCTTATCTGCCAAGGAATTTTTCATTCGAGAATTTTCTGTCGAGGAATTTCCCAGTCGGAAAATTTCAGGGTGAATTTTACACGTTGGGCAATTTTTCTAGTTTTCATAGCACTCAATTTTTGAAGTACTTTTCATGATTTGAACTTCTTTTAAGGTTAAAATTGTTCTACCGCTTGGAATACAAATACATATAACGAAAGATTTACTTGAGATTTTCCCATACAGTTGCAATTCGATGGCACATAATCCTTTTGCTACTTCCAACTTTCAAGTTTTGTAAAATTCTTCCCATTTATTATTAAAATCCTTATATGACCACACTTGTTGATATTTTTATTATTTCTAATACTTTATAATACATAAATAAATAAATATGTCTTCCCTTACAGTACAATAAAGATCGAATGAATGATGGTTAAGTAATTATTTTATTTTACTTACCGTCGTCGCGTCGGTTGAAAGCCTGAATTCATTCAACTTTAAGTCGACCTTGCTCAAATCCACAGTGTAAACTTATTCAAACTCGAATAAGTGTCCATATCTCTAGCTGACAAAATTGTGACGGCATAGTATCTGTATAATCGCATAAACTCCGAAACAGCTCTGAGATTTAGCATTCTTACTAACTCTACGTTTCTTATCTCTTGCATCGTGAATTGAGTTCAGCCCTAATTTCTGCGCTCTATGTGCATAAATTTATCTACTTGTGTTTAGGCATTTAAACACCCAATCTAATTTCACTGTAAATATATCTTTATTCTCTAGTGTATAGTGACATGCCTGACCTATATTTTCTTTTCTATTTGAAAGACATACAGTCGATATACTATTTAATTATAATTATTAATAAATCTGAAGAAATTGTGTATCAAAACCTTTAGGGAAAGTAATATTATTCTCACACATTCCATTAAAAAATAATCTTCTAAATTAAAACGTCGAAATTCGTAGCAAATACTACATAATATTAACGTCTTCCATGGCAGCCGTGGTGGGTGTCAAATTAATTGGAAAGACAAATTATATTTCCATAATAACAAAATAGAGAAAATGGAAATAACAAGTAATATGAAAAATATTGATTGAAATGCGCCATTTTTTAAGACTGTATATAAGTATGGAAAGCTAAAATATACATACATTTTCAGGGTTAGTAGTTTACCTTATTATTGATTTTTTTCTTTTATTGATTTTTTTAACAGTTTCTTCTTAAATTGTAGGTTAGAGATGAAACTACAAGATCGTAAAATGCATAAAGGTCGATATAGCACGTTCTTGAATTTCTATGTATGTATGTCCGGTAGGCCGGGTCGATTTAAAAATCGCTCAACGTACAAGGAAAATCGTATTCTAGGGATCAAAATAAGAAACTTTGCCCAAGGAACCATACCTCTAAAATGAATTTTGATGTCCCGACTTTTGACCCGAAGGGCCAAATTTTGAAAAATCCCACTTTGACCCATTTAGAGTGCCCCAATCGAGTCCAAATGTATGACCGACCCCCGCTAACTTTGGAGGGCCGACCCACCCATGCCAGTGGCACACCCCCTGGAACCACCCCTGGGGGGTTCCCCATACAAACATTTCAAAAAATCACCATTTTTGGCACTTTACAAGAAAAAATCAGCGAAATGGCTATGTTTTTTCTTTTTGGAGTTTATTTTTCTCTTTAGAAATTGATTTAGTCAGAATGAAATGAAAAAATGAATTTTACTTAGTAATTGAAAAGAAACTAAAAAAAAATTATTGTTCGAAATCTTTTTTGCTTTCAAGTCTGGGCAATTTCGCACGGCTCTCTAATGTCGTTGCCATAACAGCCTCCACATTTCCCGGTATAACTCGTTTGGAAACGCTAGCTAGCAATTGAACGTGTCGTTCCGTTCCTTGTATGTGTGATGGAATTTTTGGATCAAAAAACGGTGGATCATCGTGATTTAAATATTCTGTCAATGTATCGTACGGAATGCTTCGCGTGAATGGTGGTTCAATTACGTTATTATATCATTCAAATTGATCATTTCCGTGTAACTTGTGCAATTAAAGTTTATATCTGGTTTTTTATAAACTCGAAGTTCCGTTGGGTCTTCAACATCGGTCCTATAGCATAGAATTTTCTTTATAGCACAGTCTCGCTTTTCTTTGCTATCATCAAACAACATTGATAGCAAGATATTTTCCGAATGCGCATAATATGAATTATCCTTAATTACTCTATTGACAATACTGCGTAAATGAGGTTGTAGAAACCGTGACCAACTAATGAACTTGAAAAGTAATGCACTACCGTACACGACAGCGCTGTAATACTTGATATTGAAGTACATTGGCACATAACATTTAATTATAAATTCAACCAGAATCCGTAAATTTTCGGATGGATGTTCCGTTGTCACATACAATCGTAATAATCTACCGGCCTTGGTGAGCCAGCGAGAATGTACAATTTTCCCTGGTTTCATGTTAGCCAGATCCACCGAAACCTCGCCGTTAGAAATTGCATGGGCCATGCCGTATACGTACTTCGAATCGGTGGAAAATTCAATTTTTTCTGGAGCAGGGGGCATATTTTTCAACTCAATTTTCTGAAAGCCGTCCACCTCTTGAAATATAGAATAATCAAATAATTATAAACGGTTGACAATTATAATAAATAAGTGATAGCAATAACTTACCGGAAGAGTTTCACAAGTTTCGATTTGACGTCTCAGTTTTCCAGTTGCCGAACTCGGTTCAGAGCTGGTTGATTTATCCAAAGCTTCAAACAAATGCCGAAACGGAAGTTCGTTGAAGTGTAGAAGGCAAACGAACCAATGCAATGGTCTTTTTAACAGCAATTCGAATCGTCGTATAATTCCATCGTGTGGGCCAGTGTTTGTTGGCTCACCGTCAGTGCATATGCCAATTAATGCATCCAGTGATATATTTTTATCGTTGAAAAAATCATTTAATTTGGTTGTTTTGTATTCAGCGGTTTCATGTTCCAGTCTTACGTAACCAATCAATTCAGAATTCGGTTCTCTCAAAATAACAAGATGAGGTTCTTTTACCATCCTAGTATGATACTTCTCATCAATTTTATCTCTCGTTAAAGTATCATCTTTTCTGCCATCGAATGAAAACGCTAACAAATTGGTATCATATAACCGTTTGCGAAGCACTTCTTGTCTGCATTTCTCTTTTTCTCTGCGAACTTTCGATTTATCCATGATGAGAGGTTTGCCATGCTTATCTTTCATTTTTAAATCTTGGAAAAGAGCGGTTCCTAATGCTGATGCTACTCTATCAGGCACACCAAATCTGTCACATATCAAGGCAAAGTTAAAACAATCGTATCTTTCTGTGTATTGTGAACTTGTGCTTGTATCCATATCTTCTTGAACCGATGGCGGTGCGTATGTTGAATCATCGGGATCTTGGTATATTGGCATTGATGACATAGACGTAGCTCCTTGCTCTTCAATTTCCATCATAAATGCAGCCACTGTTAGTCTTCTCTGATTATGTTGATCGTGCATAAACTCTTTGAGGCGTTTTGGAACCAAGCCGCATGCACATGGAGCTGCTTTCAAATCGCATTTACATGTTCCAATGTAAAAAATTCTTTCCAGAGATTTTAGAAACTCTGGAAATTTAGGGGTTTTCTTTTTGCTCTTGATTTGGTCTTGATATTTGTCAAGCAATCTATTCAATTTAATAGATACACAATTTTTCGCCATTATTTCCATACCAAGTTTTTCCCAAATTCCAATCAACTTATTTTGTACTTGAATAGTGAATGATTTATAAGAAAACTTTTTTTGGTCTGTTTTAGCACGTTCGCTCAAGTAAAAATAATATCTCAAGATATCCAGATGGGTTGGTAAATTAAGATCAGTCAAATCAGTAGACACACCAAAAACAGTAACATCATGCTTGGGTATATGACTCATTGGGTTTTCCATAGTTGTTGTGGCTTGATCTTGCGGTGTACAGGATGGTGGATTCATTGTAATAGGATGATAAATGGATTTTTAAAATAGTACCAACAAGTTTATGTTTTATTTATTTCAACACCACTGTACTTGTAAACACTTTACTCAAAAGCACTTAGTCACTTTTTATACTTAGGACACTTTACACTTTGACTGTTAAAATTCAACTATGTCTGCCGACGTTGATGTGTGCAGCTTATATACTCTTAAGCCGAATGGCCACACATCAAACAGGGTGCTTCAAACAGGGTTTTTTTTGATTGTATTAGTGGAAAAAACTCTCACGGACTGTTTGACGAAAAATCAAAATGATTTAGATTTTTGGTACCTGCGCGGTTTATATGCAGTTAAAAAAATAAAGGAAATGAAGAATTACAGCAGAAAATTCTTTACATATTTGTTTCACAGATTCGGTTGCGGTACCTACTTGCGACTTTAAGTCGCCAACCTTTTTTAAATAAACATCAATATTACAAAAACAGCAACAACAAAAAAAGAAATGTACACAATATATACTTATGTATTTAGGTAAAGTGCACACAAAATATTTTGGTAACAAATGACGGCAATAAAATAAGCAGTAATTTTATGGAAAACCCGCGCGTTAGGTTTTTTGTGAAGGGTGTGGAATGCAAAATTTACATCAGGCTTAATCTTTTATTAAGTGCGCAAATATTTTGCTGATACTAGAGATATTGTTTTATTTTTTTTTTATTTAGCTGAAATTTGTTCTGACATTGTAATGTAAATAGAGGAAGAAGAAGATGAATAAAATTTGGTTCCACAATAGGGTTGCCACAAAACCATTGCCATAGTGGGTATAATAAATTCGGCATAAGCCGAATATAACTTTTTAACGTGTTTTATTTACATATGTTCTGACTAAATAAATTTCTAAAGAGAAAAATAAACTCCAAAAAGAAAAAAAACATAGCCATTTCGCTGATTTTTTCTTGTAAAGTGCCAAAAATGGTGATTTTTTGAAATGTTTGTATGGGGAACCCCCCAGGGGTGGTTCCAAGGGGTGTGCCACTGGCATGGGTAGGTCGGCCCTCCAAAGTTAGCGGGGGTCGGTCATACATTTGGACTCGATTGGGGCACTCTAAATGGGTCAAAATGGGATTTTTCAAAATTTGGCCCTTCGGGTCAAAAGTCGGGACATCAAAATTCATTTTAGAGGTATGGTTCCTTGGGCAAAGTTTCTTATTTTGATCCCTAGAGTACGATTTTCCTTGTACGTTGAGCGATTTTTTTGCCTCCATACAATTCGACCCGGCCTAATGTCCGGGCAGTCCAGACACGTTTACCCAACATACTTGTAACTGGTGCAGTGGGATGTTTTCCTAACCTACAAAAATTAATTAAAGAAAATCCTTCTTTTAGTGTCATACACAAGAGAAACAATGTGTTACCTATAATTTATTTGTATTTAATAAAATTGATTGATGACTAATCAGTATATTAGGTAATTATGATAATAATAATAACAACAATATGTCATTGTTAAGCACCATGACACCATATAGGGGAGAGGGGGGCACCTTTGAACGGGGGCACTTTTGAACAATGTATTTAAACAAAAGACTGTATTGAATTTTTATAAAAGTGCAGTTTGGCAACAAAGCCTAAGAGCACTACGAGAAACCTACTTCGTTGCGCTGACCAGTCCGGTCGTTTGCGTCTTAGATCGGATGTATGATTTAACTAAATAAATTATAACATCGCACTTGGTTAAAATTTTAAATTAAAACCGAAATACTGACAATTTAAAAGTGATATCGTTTTTGTGATATGTTAAGGTGTCAAGAAGTAAGGTACTGTTGAATTTAGACAGGTAAGTTTTCATAGATTTATTTTATAATAATTATTTGTTTTTTGTATGTATGGGGCACAATTGAACAAAATACTTGGGGAACATTTGAACAGTATTCAAAGGTGCCCCATATTATGTATTAACACTTAGTTACGGTTTAACGAAAACAAATGCGAGGATTTAACTAACACCATCTTTCTTGTTTATAGATCTTTGCATATACCTAACACAATGGTCAGAAATTATGCAAAAAAGCGAACAAAACCGGAATTCAGTGAAGAAGATATGCAGAAAGCAATGGAATGTGTAAGGAAGAAAGAACTATCTCTAAGAAAAGCTGCTGAAACCTTCGGAGTAGGTCACAGTGCACTATATTATCGAATAAAAAAACTAGGGACACCGGATCGCGAGCATTTTTCCTCGAAGCATACCTTCAGACAGGTGTTTACGAATGAACAAGAACAGCAACTGGTCTTATATATTCTTAAATGTTCCCGAATGAATTATGGGCTAACGTACAAACTATTGCAGACATTGGCTTACGATTATGCATTAAAATTAATCAGAAAATTTCCTGAAAAATGGCAAGAGAATGGATTAGCAGGAACGGACTGGGTAAAGGGCTTTATGAAAAGACACGAACAGCTGTCATTGCGTAAGCCGGAAAACACAAGTTTATCTAGGAGTACGAGTTTTAATAAAACAAATGTCACGGAATTTTACGAAAATTATAGCAGAGCTCTTCAAAAACATCCATTTTCTCCTCAGAAAATATTTAACCTGGACGAGACTGGCGTAATGACTGTTGTACAAGCGTCCAATGTAATTGCAGAAAAAGGAGTTAAACAGGTAGGACAAGCGGTTTCAGGGGAGCGAGGAACACTTGTTACAATGGTTGGAATTGTCAGTGCGTCGGGAAATACAGTACCGCCTGTTTACATTTTTCCCAGGGCAAGGTTTCACGATACGTTTATGATTGGAGCGCCACCAGGAAGTCTCGGATTAGTTAATAGCCCAACTAGTGGATGGATGACCGCGCCTTTGTTTCTAAAAACTCTAGAGCACTTAGTAACCTACACAAAATGCAATAAGGAAGATCCCATATTGCTACTTCTCGATAATCACGAGAGTCATTGCTCTTTGGATGCTGTAGTGTATGCGAAAGATCATGGAATTGTGATGGTAACTTTTCCACCTCATTGTACACATCGGTTACAACCGTTAGATGTATCTGTAACGGGACCCTTTAAGGCAAAATATAAAGTTGCACAAAATGATTGGATGCTTTCGCATCCATGTAAGGCAATAACCATTCACAATATTGCTGACCTGTCTGGAAAAGCATTCCAAAATTCCTTTACTATGAAAAATATTATTGCTGGATTTCAACAACCGGGCATATATCCATTTAATCGTAACGCATTTACCGACGAAGACTTTGAGTGTGCTACGGTCACTGATAGGCCTGATGTAAATTCTTCGATTAACACGGATGTGCCACAGCCCCAGCCACAACAGTTAGCACCTGAGAGTGCTTCATTACCGTCAACCAGCAGAGATAGCCTCGATAATCCACAAGACTTTTCATCGAACAGCTTGCCTACTCCGCCTGTTGAATCTGTGCGACCCTATCCAAAAGCACCTCCAAGAAGTGAAAATCCACGCGGTAGAAAGAGAGGCCGATCTAAAATTCTTACAGAAACCCCAGAGAAAGAAGCCTTGGAAGAGGCATTTAGTGCTAAAGGCCAGAAAAAAGCGAAAGTTACGAAAAGAGTCTTCAACACAGAAGAAACATCCAGTTCAGATGAATCTTTTTCCATCCATGATGATTCTGATGTTCTGGATTTTGATGAAAAACGGGCGGAAGATGAACTTGATTATGAAGTTGTATTTGAAAACTTGTCAGTAGGTGATTTTGTAGTTGAAAAATTTTGTACCAAAAAAAAATGAAGTGCACTATTTTGCTCGAATTTTGAAAAAGACCAGTTGTGACTTAGAAGTTAAGTACATGAAAAAGAAAGGTTTAAAATTTTATTTTCCTGAAACTGACGATATTTCTACTGTAGAAATTGGAGATGTTGTCTGCAAATTGCCACGTCCTTCACAGTTAAAGGGCACGGAAAGAACACAGTCCTTAATTTCGTTTAAATTGTCCTTCTCTTCGTTTAATTTTCGATAAATATTTAACGTATTTTAAATTACTTATGTTCTAAGACAATTTTCTGTAAGAATAAATTACTTTATTTTTCTAAAAAGTTGTGTTGAATTGTGCCCCACTCAATGTTGAATTGTGCCCCTCAGTGGGGCACCATTCAACAAACTGCCCAAAAATATTGATAATTCTATATAATCGATAAAGAATAGGTTTTATAAAAATTTCCTATTATCACTTGACAGACAAAAGATAACAGTATTATCATGTCTCTAAATCGCCTTTTTACTATCTATAATTTTGAGATAAAAAAATTCCAAATGAAAAAGTGTTGAAAGGTGCTCCCCTCTCCCCTACATATAACACATACAGTAATAAGAATGTTAACAATACAGAGAAAATATCGATATCATAGAACTTAACCTCAATGCGAATCTCAGTAAAATTGTTTAATTAACCTTGTTGTCATTATACTACATACACAAATTATTTAATAAGACAATGTGTAAACTAGAGCTTAAACTAAATTAGCTGATTACGCATGATCAAGAAAAATTAAATTATAAATATGTAACACATTTGAAGAAAGCTGAAATATAACAATGCCTTAAGGATTAAGTTGGATCAAGTTAGACACCAGGTAAATCTCAATGTATTCTCGGTATCAGAATGAAAACCAATACAAATATATTGTAATTAACTTATATTGTTCAATGTAATCTTCCCTAACCTCATACATTTAATACATCTTGGAATTAACTTTTCAATACCTTGTAACTTTCTTCCTTATCGGAAAAATTATTGCGGCCTTAAGCTCTTCATCTTGAGAAAATCGTTTTTCACGATATTCAAGATATTCTTTTTAATTTGGGAATAGATAATAAAAACTAAGAGCCAGGTTGGAGCTTTAGGGTGCGTGGTTGATTTCTTTAAAACGCGTTTTCGCACAGCAGCCTTTGAAACACGCGTCGTGTGAAGAAAAGAGGCGAGAAGAATTGAACGTTGGTGCATTGCTTCGTCACGACAACGTCCCAGGTTGTCGTGACGAAGTAATGCACCAACGTTCAATTCTTCTCGCCTCTTTTCTTAAATTACGCAAAGTGGTTGCGTAAGATGGTGTGTTTATGGTTTCACCTTTTGTCATATACTCGATCAGCAAAATTCCTTAACAGTCTCAAAACACTGTGGCCAGGGCTTTTCCGGCTGCACCTCCTTATGCTATGAACTCGTTCATCTCCAGTAGCAATGCGGTCGAAAATACTCGTAGAATATTCACCACAGTGCTCCAAAATTTGTCTATAGCACTCGACTTGCACTTGTTTCTGAGGTGCCGTGAGCATCCAAGACACCCATTTTGCACTGACTTTTGAGAGAATAAGATGATCATGAAGAACAGTGTGTGTGGCACCAATGGATAGGTTAGTCATCTCTGCTATATTTTAACCTTTGTTTGGGAATCCCCCAGGACCAGTTTCTCAACTTTTTTCATATTTTCTTTTATAGCGGCAGTAAATGGACCATCTTAGCGAGTGAGATAATAAATGTGTAGAATTGTCACCGTCTCTTCGTGAATATTTTTTTTGTTTTTTCTTGTTTTATGAGGAATTTAATTTAAGCGCCGTGTTCGATTTTCTCCAAGATTGCCGCGTCAGTGATTGCGATCATCTTTCATCAAGGATTAGTAGAACCAATGATTATAATTATAATTACTGTGACTTACATATATACCTTTATACGTAAAACGTATATTTATGCATATATATGCATGTGTTTGAGATACATTTTCGTTTTGATTGGTGACGCCACCTAAGGCTCTATTACACGAGATACACTATTAACATACAGGCCTCTGTATAGCAGAACATGCTGTCAGAAGCCATCGCTTTTTTCCGTGTCATCTTTTGGGTGTTAGATGTAGCTGTGATACTCTCACTGCATTTAGCATGCGAAAATGGCATAGGCAGCGATTTAAGTCTTGAAGCTATTGTCGAGAATCTCCACGTACACTGATGAGACCTCATAGGTCGAAACACCGGTGTCTGTGCGTTCGATTATCGGCAATGGCACTTAATGTATGTGTGTATCTCAAACACATGCATATACACCGTGTTTCATGTAACTAGCACATTAGAAGTTTTTGTGCTTACAACACGAATTTTTTCCAGAAGTTTTGCCTTCTCACATAATTGACCGCAATCTTTCAAGTTAAAATATTTCTAAACTCGTGCAACTTCCGGTTACACCGGAAGTAGGCGCCATCTTTGTTATTTTAAATGTGACACCCTGTATTTTATTCGAGATTTGAATTGCTTATTTAAATAGAAGAAGAGATACCGGGTTGGATTATGTCAAAGTCAACCGTTTCGGAGTTATTCAACTGTTTTCCATTTTTAGGGCACTTGAACGTAAATTTTAAAAGTTCTTTATCTGAGACATGAAAAAAGATAAACAATTGAAATTTGTTCCTGAGATAGTCAAAGTATTGTACTATTCGAATATCACCAGGTTTTGCAATAATATTACACAGGGTGTTCTCTAATTAATTTACAATTATACACATTTCAAATGCAAGAAACTCAATTTTTTCAAACGAAATAGCCTGTATATTTTCGCCTTTTCTGAAGCAGAAAAAAATTGTCTTTCGATCCACTATTACATTCCCTATACCTATCTCTAAAGGTTTTTGAGTTATTGGGGAGATCAGCCTGAAGGCCCGATATTTTGCCAAATAAAACTGAAAAAATAATAGATTAAGTATAGGAGGAGTGGATTAATAGTCATTTGTAAGCATGTTATGGGCATGGAAAAAAGTCTTCTAGTTCAAAACCAAAAATTTATTAATCCAAAAAAATTTTTGATCTCACGGTATAAGTCAAACAAAGAAAACAAAAACAAATCTAAAACCAAATCACAGCAAGTGCTCAATATGTCCACCGCCTACTTCAATGCATTTATTTAACCTTGTTTGGAGCTGGTCAGTCGTTGCACGTTCAATCATTTGAACTTCAATTTGGTCAAATGCTCTTCGCACCCTATCCTCTAGTTCTTGCCTGGAGTTAACTGGTGTTGCATAGACCTCTTTTTTTATGTAACTCCATAAAAAAAGTCAACTGGAGTTAAATCCGGAGATCTAGCAGGCCAAAGACATGGTCCATTTGGACCAATCCACCTATTCTCAAATAGCTGGGTCAACTCTTGATATACAGCATGAGTAGAGTGAGCTGGAGCTCCATCCAGTTGAAACCAGTAATAGTTTTGGTGTGGTATGTCATTGACTATATTTGCCACCACTTCCCTAATGATTCGCAAATATCTTTCGGACGTTAGCCTTTCATCATAAATATGATAAAATACCCTTCCCCACCCTATTATGGCGAATACATTAAAACTAAATTGATATTGAAAATGGCTTACTCGTGAAAAGTGGGGATTTTCATCTGCCCAAAAATGACAATTTTTATTATTTACAACGCCTTGCCTGGTAAACTTGGATTCATCCGACCATAAAATCTTTCGTAACATGTCCGGATCTTCCTGTTTACGAATAGTTAGCCACTCACAAAAATCAATTCTTCTCTGAGCGTCTCCATTTCTCAGTTCGTGGACTTTCCTTTGTGCATATGGGTGCCATTTGTTCTTTGCTAGCACGCGTTGAATTGACGTCATACTAATATCTAAATCCACCTTTGCTTTACGTATCGAAGCATGGGGATGAGCTGTGAAATATCCCAGAATATTAATTTCGTTGTTTTCTTCACCTGTTACTGGCTTAGTACAATTTCTTTTTGTGTTCATATTCCAATGTCGCAAAAAATGTGTTTCAATTTTTGCAAATTTGAATCGATTCATCGGAGGCAAATTAGGGTATCTCTGATTGAACACACGGCAAGTTCTACTTATTATGCGATTACATTCTCCGTGTATGTAAAATAAATTAAGGATACTTTCATTTGGATAATTATTATTATAGCCCTCCATTATGCACTAATCAAATCATTCAGTAAAGTACAAAAATATCCAAGCATCAAATTAATAACACTGACAGCGAACGAAATTTTGACAACTAAACATTTTGTTACTTCCAAGGCATTCTTGAAATTGTGTGTGATAAATGGCAAAATATCGGGCCTTCAGGCTGATCTCCCCAATAACTCAAAAACCTCTAAAGATAGGTATAGGGAATGTAATAGTGGATCGAAAGACAATTTTTTTCTGCTTCAGAAAAGGCGAAAATATACAGGGTGTTTCATTTGAAAAAATTGAGTTTCTTGCATTTGAAATGTGTATAATTGTAAATTAATTAGAGAACACCCTGTGTAATATTATTGCAAAACCTGGTGATATTCGAATAAGACAATACTTTGACTATCTCAGGAACAAATTTCAATTGTTTATCTTTTTTCATGTCTCAGATAAAGAACTTTTAAAATTTACGTTCAAGTGTCCTAAAAATGGAAAACAGTTGAATAACTCCGAAACGGTTGACTTTGACATAATCCAACACGGTATCTCTGTTCTTCTATTTAAATAAGCAATTCTAATCTCGAATAAAATACAGGATGTCACATTTAAAATAACAAAGATGGCGCCTACTTCCGGTGTAACCGGAAGTTGCACGAGTTTAAAAATATTTTAACTTGATTGCGGTCAATTATGTGAGAAGGCAAAACTTCTGGAAAAAATTCGCGTTGTAAGCACAAAAACTTCTAATGTGCTAGTTACATGAAACACGGTGTATACATATACGTTTTACATATAAAGGTATATATGTAAGTCACAGTAATTATTTACTGCTTGATGTTAGTTTTAACATCCATGTGTTCACACTTTTCATTTTCGATTATAATTATGTTAAACTGTATATATTTATACCATCAAATAATGTAATTATTAAATACACTTATAGTACTACCTATTTATTTAGTTTATTACCCCGATACTGAGAATACATTTAACGCCCCTCTAAGTTGACGTTTGAATTCCGACAGTGCAAGCAACTTCAGTTAAAAAAAAATCTTAAAAATGAGTCCACGGAAACTGATGTTATGAGCATTAGTTTTAAATCTTGTAAGTCTATTGTATAGGTATAGAGGAGTTTTATATCATAATTTTTTGAAAAAGGCACAAGGGTAAATATTGCCTGCGACTATACCAACATACCACACGAATTTTGTGAGAAATACGATTATATGTTTTAAATTATGTGTTTATTCACCTATAATCAATACTTCATCTATTTTGATGCAATGCAAGTGAAGTTGTTGACACTTGCACATTGGCGCAGCAGTTTCGTGTGTTATATGAACAAATATTATTAATTGGATAGACAAATGAAATATATTGCAAAAACTACACGTATTTGTTGGTCTAACAATGGCAACTTATTATATGAGTTAGAATAATTTCGTGTCACAATTCGTATTTGTTAAGCGAATAAAATTTTGTTATTCTTTAAATTCCTTTTTCAGTTCAATGATATATTCTAGTCTATTAATGCATGAAATATAAAGTTTCTCTTAAGGGTGTGTTAATTTTCAATTAACAAAATCCTGCATTTGGTCATCCTGAGTTTAAAATCTATGGATCATTTAAATTTATGTAAAACCGTCACCTTTAAGTTAAAACTAGGATTCTTGTATGCAGCAAGTAACTATATTTAATTTGTTTTTACATAAACTCTTGAACTATGATACTAATTACCGACATTACATTCGGTAAGATCAAATCTGTATAGAGTTTCCGAAGACATAGAAATAAAATGTTGTATAGTATAATTACTTGTTGTTATGTGTATAGTAACACTCCTGAGTTTTAAGATAAGTTATCTAATTAAAGATAAATTTAAATTACTAATAAATATATTTAAACTCTTGAAAAATCCAATGCTAGAACTATGCATTACATCTTAAACTGATCAACGTTTCTTCAACGTCGACCATTTCACATTGTAGCTGTGCGTACAAGATGCAAATAATTATAGCAAATAATTGCCGAACTCTTTCCACATACCACGCACCATCCCCCTCGCTACAAAGAACCCGCTGAAACGATTGTCAATTTCGGAAACGTTATGTTATTGTTATCTTTGTCTAACTTATTCCTACATCCATAGGTATGTCCCTTAAATATTAAAAGACAATTACTTTTTACAATGTATCCTTTTTTTGCATTATAATTTTTTAAACCATCAAAAAGGAAGGAAACAACTGAACACTGGAATGTGTTCTTTTCCTCAATGCTCTTTAGTACATCTGGTTCAATCTGGATATTTTGTGCGCGCCGGCGTTCAAGATCGTTCAATGAAGGCAGTTTTAGAACTTCAGGTTAAAATAAAAACGTATTGATTCAAACGTATTGAGAAATTTAAATTTACAGATTATTTATTTAACTGAAATACTTTTAATATGTCAAATATATTGAAAATAGTATATATTGAGCAGAATCATTCCTATTTGGATCAACTAATTTATTATTTTATTCAACTAATCAATTTCAAAATAGGATAGAAAGCTTCTTTGAAGAATAATATGGTGATGGTGATGCTTTAATATATATTTAACTTTTATTCAACAAAAAAAAAGTGGACACAACATGCTTTCTTGAATTTATATTTTCATTTTTCTCAGTGTAGATATGTACGATTCCGATTACGTAGCTATTTTTTGCAAATACAGTGGTATAGTTGAATCGTTTCGGCAACTGACACGAACTAAAGACGATAGATTCATTGCCACTACAAATTCCCATCGAGCAGAAAATTTTCAGAACGATAAAATTAAATTAATTAATTAATCTATCAATACCATTACATGAAAGTCAGTTATAAATTGAATATTATAAATAAAGTTATTAAATATTATTTTTTAAGGCCTGTATTTTATTTAATAGTTGGCTATTCTGTGTAGTAGGCCAGCATTGGAGACAAATTTATATTGCATGGATGATAAACGTCAAAAGGTCATTATGATAAATAACAAAAGGTTTATCGTTTATAAAACTTGTATCTGATTGGAATGTATAACTTGAAAATTTTCTCTATAACTAGAAGTTGACGAGATACATATAAACTGTCTTCGCGTTTAAACTATTTTGATGACTATATACGATGTTTGCTGCTTGGTAGCGTAAGGCAATGGAATCAATAATTAAATTATCAGTACGATATTGCTAACATCGTGTAAACAAAATTCTTGCAGTAGTGTTTGAAAATTTGTTTAAAAGGTGTTGATAATGAAACTAATATAATACATTTTTGTAATATTTTTAAGAAAACAATTTACGCATACTGCATAATAATATAGGTACAAAGTGTATCTCAATTCTTTAAAAACTTTTTTAAAAAATAATTTATGTACAAAAGAAACCTGCTCGGGTAAAATTAATTGTAATTAACGTGGAATTTGAACAGCGCAATTTATTCGTTCAGTTCAAACATTACCGTGTAGTCTCATGCTTTTTTTCCTCATTATTTGTTGGTGGTCCTCTAACGATATCATATGATTTACGCAAGCCAAAATTTAAAATTGCAGTGGCGTTCTGAAAAAAGAAATGTTAATATTCTGCTACTGCATGAAAATACTACTGCCATATTTTTGACTATTGACGTTAGCTTTCATATTAATTTTTGTAATTTTCCCGATATATCTGTTTTATTTATGACAAGCCTGACAAAAATATCCTTCTTGGGAAAATCTTTTCATATTAACAAATGTTACCTTTTACCTACGTGTAAAAGATACTATCTTCATAGTTTCTAACACAGCATGTAATATGTACGTATTGCCATTGTGTACACATTATCTCTTAATTCACGAAATGAAGATAATTATACGCTATATCTAACTCCCATAAATTTTGAACGTGATATTGAAAGTAGCTATATTAATCATCATTAATTGGCATCAACTATGTTGTAGCTTTATCAAAGATAATCATATAACTCTTATACATATACTCTACGGTTTGATATATGAAACATTCAAAGTTTAACAACTGTAAATTTGATAACACAATTCGACTATAAATTAAAATGGAATTATTTCAACTAGATATATACTTTTATATACGCAACAAATTTGGATGTACCTAGTATGAAATATATTTAAATCTAACTTTAAATAAGATCATCTTATCTCATCTGCCAATTTTTTTATGACCCTAGATAGTTAATTCTATAGCAACAAATTACCTTTTGTGTCAACACGAATATTTTCGTGCATGGATAACACGTAAATTCAAACTTACATCTTTACGACTATTGCCATACCCTCGTTTAGCTTTCTTCTCAAATTCCTCCTTTTTTCTTCATAGTTCTTGAATTCTTCTCTTCCGTCAACAGCTACAAATCTATATCTGGCAGATAGCTTTTCCCTTGTCTGCACTTTTCTCTATTGTTTGCTAGGGTACCTTTCATCACTCTCAGCTTTATTTACGATAGTAGTTCATCGCTTCATGTATACCTAATCTTCTTGTTTTTTATCTTAAAACACTTATTTCTTATTATCGGTCTTAAAATATTTTCTTCTACTTCTTAAAATAATTCTATTTTAGTGGTTAATTTCCTGGTAAAATATATTTTTCACGCTTTCCTTTTAGTCCAGGCAGTGGGTACTTTTGGAGTTACAAAAGGTCAAGAAGAGTTCTTCTTTGGTAGATTGTTACAGATCGGTGTCCTAATTAATATTCTGAGTTTGCGACCTTGAGCGATCGTCGCTAGCGCCGCCATATTGGAAAAATGGTACCAAAAATCAGTTTTCCAATATCTTCTCTGTAACACCGTCTAGGTTAAAAATAGCGATTACAAAAACTATAAAGCAAAAAATTTTCTGTGACATCTGTCATAAACATTTTCCACCCAGATGAAAAGTTCACGAGTTATAGCGGAAACAAGTTCATTAAATTTCTATAATTCGCAAGATTGCTACATTTTGTCTCGAAATTTCAGTAAATACCGATTACTTAATACGTACAACCGTCTTTTATTCATTTCCGCACCACCATGAGGTAGAGAGAGAGAGGTTCCTTTTTTTTCGTATGGTATCACCAGTAAGCCTTATTAACGATTCGCTATTTACTGATGTCTCTTCTACCGTTTCGATGCCCTAGATGATCCAGGCTCACTGATATCAATATCTTCTTGCAAATTTCTTTCCTCCTCTCCCAAGGTTTCATCTTCGTTGTCTTCTTCGACCTCGTGTGTCAATAATTTTGCAACGGTCAGGTCTTCATTCTCGTCGTAATCGCCTTCTTCTTCTGCTTCTTCAGAGCCCGCAAAAATCTCTGCCTTGTTTTCACACGTTTCTCCATCGCAGCTTGTGCAATTAACAGAACACTTCAAGCCTATTTTCCTACATCCATAGGCTCGACTTCTTGCACTTGCACGAAATTAATTTCAGGAGTGCTTCGGGTACCTATTCTTTTGTTGTTATTTCAGGAGTAAGCCCAATCTTGCTTCTTTCCCAACACCACTGCACTGCTCCGGAGTTTCGTGTGTATCATACCAAGCTTGAACTTAGTGATAGGTTTGAAGGGAATATTGCCGTGACGCTTCTCTACTAGGGAGTTATGTAGCAAGTTTGAATTTACTCTACGCCACGGATTTTCTTTGGTAACGCCATAAAGGCGATAAAAAAACTTTCCCCTGCAGCAGCAATGACTTCGAGATCTGATGCGTTTCGGTCTTTGAAAGCTTGCATATTTTGGTTTAAATATTTGTTCTTTTCCAGTGATTTTATAAACTTAATGTTGCCTACGATGAAAACAGCAGAAGTGTGTCATAACCGCTGAACGCATGCAAGAACAATATGTTGTACGCCACTATTTCTTCATACTGTCGACTTCGATAAGAGTCAATTTTTCCTCTGCCTGGTTTGCGAAGGTAAACCTTTGGAGGAAGTCTTGCCAGTGCTGTTTGTTTCGATGCCGACTCTATGTAGCAGATATCCACCGTCTATGACATAACTGCTATTTCCCAATTCAGTATCGTCCGGCAAAAGCTTTGTAGAATGAAAATTTTAAGAAATTATGAGAAAAAATGTAGCGATTTTGCGAATTGTAGATACTTGCTGAACTTGACTGCCCTGTAACCCGTGAGCTTTTCATCTGTGTGGAAAATGTTTATTACAGAAGTGGCAGAAAATTTTATGCTCTATTATTTTTGTAATAGCTATTTTTAACCTAGGTGGTGCTAGAAAGAAGATATTCTTGGAAAACTGTTTTCTTATACCATTTTTCCAATACGGCGGCCCGAGCAACGGTTGCTCAAGGTCGCAAACTCAGAATATTAATTAGTACACCGAACTGAAAAAGTAAACCAAAGAAGAAATCTCCCTTGACCTTTTATAATGAAATAATTTATATTTTCATTGCCTAGAGTATTTTTCTTCTTCGTACAATTCTTCTTTCTTTTCAAAAAGCTCCTATCATTTTTTGTTTTCAAAATGTTGACGTGTGGGTAATTAAGTACTTTTTTTACCCATAACTTCTTTCCCTTCTGAAACTGACACCATTATCGTCGTCCTAAAATAGTTGCGGGCTTTTTCAAGTCTTCGTGTGACATTTTCTTGTACTTACAGGGAGCAGCGACGCAAGCTATATAAGAGGTTTGACATTGAAAAACATATATAAGCTGTCTTTTCTAGGTATGGACAAAAAATAATGAATATAAAAATATTTGCATATAGGAAATAAACTTAACCACATGACGAATGAAACTTTTATTGCCGTTTTTATTATGATAAAATTTGATTTTATGTAATACGTCTTTCTTGATAAGGCACACAGCTTACAGCAGCTACTTTTTTAACATTAACAAAAAAATAGCGTAATTCTTTCCTTAGCAGGCATTTATGTAAATTTATTACCGTGTCTGATCAACGAACTGACTATTACAATTCCAAATCTATCTATTACATATTTAAGTTAATGTTAGTGATATCTTATTTTATCATATTCTTCTTCTATTAATTACATATCATATAGTAATATTTTAATTCAATCAATAAAGTAATCTTATGCTTATTAAAAGAAATAACACAAACATAACTACATATTTGCTTTGACACTGCGTTATTGTATCTACTACACGTGCATACAGTTAGTAGGTAGTCCTTTTTCGTTCCTATGCATTTAACAATAATGTACGATTATGATGTAGGTTTAGTTACGAAATTAGGGAAGTTGTATATATAGGTACACACGTACATTACGTTAAAGACTACTTTACTAGAGGCAGACATACCCGTATGTAGGTATAGAGGAGTTTTAGTTTGTATAATGTGGTAAGGTTGTAAAGACTGTGTTTGCAAGTTCTGAACACTTCTCCGGTAAACCTTTCAATCGTATGTTTTACATATTCAAATTTTAGTATATGAGGGATAAACGTATTCCACAGAGAAGCAAGCTTACTAGATTATTACTTAGTTGTGGTGTTTACATGCATGTTTTTGTATGTAATTTTACCTCTTGTTGTTTGCGCGTGTGTGTGTGTGTAAAATAATATTTGCGTTTGTCACTGAAATTTATTAAAAGTAAATACCATGTGATCGATATCTTCGACAATATTGAATTATTTCTTCAGGAATGTGGGAAGTTGGTTGTCAGTGAAACATAAAAAAATTTGTTTTGAGATTATTGAATGTTTTAAAAAAAAGAAAATGGGTGTGCTTAAAACCACACGGCAGAAGTAAAAATTTCATCAAGGCGATGTTAATAATACGAAATACAACTTTTTTTTTCGTTCTATATTACATTAGGGTCATCCTGCATCGACGAATTCAGTTGCCGAGATTTAGTGTGCTTCTTTTGACGATATTTCTTCAAGCGCGCATTAGACAATTCTCTTTTTCGTTTTAATTTGTCATCGATTTGATTTTCTTCATCCATCCTGTGTAACAGAAAAGAATTAAATGCTTATAAATTCGTATATATTGAGCAATTAAAGCAATGCTCTATTCTCAACATTTCCGTTTTGCAATGGTATACAAATTATAGTAAATGTGTGTGGACGTTATTTAATACCCGGAATATACTGATCAGTTTCCGAGTCATCCATATCATTTTAATAAAAATGCTAAAACTTACCTGAACGCGAAACATTATATTATATTATTATAGAGATAATGTCTCATACACACACAACAAATTTCTTGGTTAACCATCTGCAACACAGTCCGCGAAATACAATTTCGCGGCCGTTGGTATGGCAGCGGCCGCGAAATATAATCGCGTGGGTGTACGAACAACTTGAAAGGGTTCCTCGACGGAGAGATTTCGGTCGGTTCGGACGCATGTATATATATATATATATATATAAATAGACGATATGAATACTCGCTTACGAGTTCCGCGATGCTAACGTACCGGCTTCTCACCCGTGCGGCTCGAGATCGAATCTGCTCGGGGACATGAATTTATTTATTCATTTAAATTTCAATTTAATAGAAATTAAATACCTCTACATGATATATTTCTCTCGTTCCCTTAGTCGACTCGAGCCGACTTTACCCGAACGAGCGTTACATAGCCGAGCGTGACGGCTCAGTTTTGTTCAGTGTCCACAATCAACGCAACGCGCCCAAAGAAGTTTACACTTTAATAAACCACAAAGTTTTATAATCGAAAACTGGTTTCAGTTCTGGTGGTCGAGGATAGCCAAAATGAATAGCGGAAAATATTGGACATGTTGAAGAACGAATAATTCAATCGCCAAAGAAGTGTATTCAAACGCATTGACTGCAAACACAACGTTTACATTGGATACGTGCATTAATTATAAAGAATCTTCAAACAATTTGTCTCATTATAAACAATGGTGCACTAAAATTAGAAAGAATTAGGAGAGACTGGAATAAGACGATAAATACACGTAAGAATGCTCATTTGTAAATAGAAACGAACACGCATTCATAGAAAAATACGATTTTATTTGTATAAAACTGGAAAAAAACATTAAATCGTACTCATTCATATAAAACATATTTTTTGCCTGATGCGTCTAGATAACGCAGCTATGTAGTCGGTTGTTGACCCAGATGGGCGACACACTTTATTGCAGACAATAAAAGATTGTTTTTATTTTTAAAATAGGAAGGTTGTTGCTCTTTAATGTGTTTGTAGTCGGAAACAGCTGATTCTTATTATTTTAGAATATTCAATAAATCCTAGTTTTTCTAGCCTTTATGACAGTAAATATTAAGAATGTAATTCTTTTTTTCTAGCAGGTGTAAAATTAAAGTAATTAATGGTTTGATATTTATTATGAGGTATCTATTCGTCCTCCTTTTTTTTAACACAAGTAATATGGTGGTCCTGAAAAGGACCGATTGTGAAAGTGAGGCAGGTGGATATTTAGTCCAGGGTCGGCGTAAGGCCAATTGAATTCTTTATTATTTTTTTTCTGCCGTCTGCGCACGAATAAAGACTTGATATTTTGAGGGTACGTTTTTACACAATCTAGCTTCCGATTTCTGCTACTCCGTCTTTTTATTTCTGAGACATCCTGTATAATAACTTAATGTCGTCAGCGAACATTAATATATTGCAGTCTAATTGCTCCACAAGATCAGTAATGAATAATAAGGTTAGAAGAGACACAAGATTTGAACCCTGAGATTTACCAGAAGTAATATGGCCAGTGTGAACAACAAAACCATTGTAAGATACAAAAAAATGCCTTTCTTGTAAGTGGGATCCAAAGAGACTGACTAGTGATGTACTAAAACCTAATGTCTCTTACTTACCTAATATAATTCCATGATCAATACTATCAAATGTATTAGATAGATCGGTATAAATAAACTCAAATTGGTCTGGCTTATCAACGACTTCTGTGGCGTACTGAGTAAATATACACATATTAGTGACAGCAGATCTTTTTTCAAAAGCAGCTTTATGTGAATTTTGCAGGTTGATGTAAAATAAGGTGTGCACTATTATGTTTGTGAAATATAAATATTCGCATTATAAGAGAAAATGTCAAAGCCTACCTACTTAAACACGAAAACCGAAACATGGCTTTACTTATTTCCAGAATGTTACGAGAATAGCTGAGCAAAACAATTCGCCAAAACTAGGATACTAAAAACATGTAAATGACATTTGAAGTCAAATAAAGCTTGCTTTAAGACAGCTTCCAAACGTTTAACGTACCTTTAATGAGACGACTCACTAAGGGAAAAAGCGTCATTGCTATACAAATGAAAATAAAGATCTTGGAAGTAAATAGGGTATGTTTTCGGCTGAACAAGAACAGGAATTGATAACTTACCTGCTAAATTTTGAAAGCATAATGTACTAGTTTACTGCAAAAGATCTTCGAAGATCGAGTAACCTTACGAAATTCAAAAAAGACATCCAGAGATTGCCTTCAAATGACCGGAAGCAATAACTACAGCCCCTACAAGAGCATCTAAGAAATGTGCAGTTACAAAAATTTTTGACCTTCTCTGAGGAGTTTTCAGTAAACACAATTATCACCCTCATCAGACATATAATGCAGACTTTTGTCACTTTCGACAGTGCAAGGAAGAGATTCTAAAATACTTACAAAAAAGGTGATAAATGTTACTTCTGCAGAACGCGGTGAATCAACAACGGCAGTTATATGCATGTCTGCTCGTGAGACATTTAGTCATATTTGATTTTTTTTCCTTAAAGTTATGAATAATATTAAAGTATTAAGTTCCGGCTCGATAATGGTATGAACAATACCGAAACATATGTCGCAAAGACTAAATAAAAATTGTGGAAAGTTTTCAAGTTTTATTTTATTTTTATTTTTATTTAAAATAGTTATTAATAATATTAAAACCTTTGAAAACTTGCGAAGTTTAATTTGGAGGTTTATCAAATCACACAGAATTTTTTGTGCTTATTATGACAATGCAAGTAACCTGTAAGTAAGTAAGATGGCATAGTTTCCTATATTTCAATTATTTTCTTAAGGATCCTCGATAGTGGATCTGTGAATAGTTGAAAAATAGCAGAATTTTAATGCAAGATATTTTTGTTGATTTTAAATTTGGAGAAAAGCTTTCATCGTCAACTTATGAAGAATTTAGTAATCTACCCCGCTGAATAATCAAACTTAGAAAAAAATTATCTGATTACTTTACTTTATTTTAAATGAATACAAAATATGTAAATTAAAATTTGGCAACCCACATTACAGTGAATGTTATTCTTGAAAACATTTCCCCGCGGTTACAAATGTGTAAATATTTGATCATAAATAAATTTTTATTCGCTTTGATATTGAGTTATTATTTCAAATATTTAGTATATATTCCCTATTTGTAATAGGTACTCGGACATCCTTCGGTTATTAAAGTATGTGCTATGCAACCAATATTGCGATTTCCATTTCAGTAGCGAGGAGCCTTAAGATAATATAACACACAAACCTGAAAAAAATTGGCCGGCTTTCTTTTTTTACTTGTATGTTTTTGGTGGGATAATAATGATCACACTACATTGTTCTTCTTTATTTATTTTCTGGTATTTATTTGGATCTGTATCTTCTCGTCTATATGTTACCGATTTTATCAGTCTGTTTTCTCCATTTTCCTTTCTTCCCTTAGGTTTGTTTATTTTACAATGTAAGGCTTGCATTATACAATATGGAATACAATGAAGTTTAAACTTTCAAGAAACAGATGAGACAAATTAAAATTAGATTAGAAGTTTTGTATGTATCTGTGCTTTCCTCCTTGCTCATCCTGTCTACTAATACTAATTCATTTATTCTGAAACAGGAATACTAAACTGTATAAGCTTTCGCTATTCGACCTGTAATAAATGTTCCTTATCTGCTGGAAGGTGTCTGCGATTATTGATTGTTGAAGATTCATTGGCACGGGAGGATTCGGCCCTTCATAAAAGTCAAACGGCTACATTCAATTTAATGGAGTTATAAAGTTCGCCGTGCTCTTATGATGTAGACTTATTTGAACAAGTTTATATGAAACATCGAAATGACGCAAATAGGCAGTCTTTGTTCGATAATCTTAACATTGTGCTTAACTTTTCATGGATATAAACTTTTATATTACAGGGAATTACTGTTGCTTTTAATAGTTATATTACTGAAGCCATTTGGAAGAAAGCTAAATATATGCGATCTATACTTTCTATTGTGCCACTAATGGGAATATTATGTGAGGGTGAAAGTCATCCTCTATAACGAATACTACTTTACTCATTATACATTAATAAATTATTATTAATGATACCTAGTTAATTAAAATTTTGACGGGTGGCATGAGTGATTTGCGGGGGTGTTAAATTGAGAGTACATAGAAATACTATTATTTCTCTCTGTACTTGACAGGTGGTGTAAACATTAAATTAGGCGTGTCAGTAGTTATTCGGAATCAATCTATAGAAATGATACTAATAAGCATATACAGAGATACATTGTAAATTTAAAACTTAAAAGCGTCATCTTTTTCAACTTTTTTTCACTTGGAAGTATATTTACCTATTTAGGCAGGTGCAGCTCCTGTCCTTGAATGTTAAGGATAGACCTGCTATCCCCGTGCATCTGTCCGACATCGACAGGATGAACAACCATTTTATGAATTGCACGGCTGCGGTTGTGTCGAATAGCTCGGTCCCTGTTCATTCTCTCAATCTCCCAAGTGTTTTTTCCTTTCATCATGTGGAGGAGCACGAGGTGCTTGGGGTCATCAGTAGCATCACCTCCAAATCTACTGGCGCGGATGGTGTTTCATTGCAAATGATCAGGCTGTGCTGTCCCGCTATTATTCCCTACTTGGCGCATCTCATCAATGTCTGCTTACTGGAGGCGGTATTCCCTCAGGAATGGAAGTGTGCACTTGTTCTTCCTCTTCCGAAGATCAATCAGCCTAAAGAATTTAAGGATCTCAGACCAATAAGTTTGCTTCCTATCATGTCTAAAATTCTGGAAAAAATCATGCATCACCAAATCACAACGTATGTGCAGGAGTACAGTATTCTAACTGATACCCAATCTGGGTTCAGGAGGGGTTATAGTTGTGAGACAGCACTTCTCGGAATTACAGATGACATACTGACTGCTGGGGATAGTGGCCTGGTAACTACCCCAGTATTGCTTGACTTTAGCAAAGCATTCGACATGGTCGACCACTCTATATTACTTTCTTTACTTACTTCCGTTGGTTTCAGTAGCCGTGCTTGTCGTCTTGTGGGGAGTTTTCTGGAGCATCGGCGGCAGAGTGTTGTGTTTGATTCGAGGGAATCGTCTGCCTTACCAATACATCGTGGTGTTCCTCAGGGTTCCATAATCGGACCACTTCTTTTTTCGTTGTATACACGAGACTTGATTGAGAGTATCAGCTTTTGCAAGACCCATATATACGCCGATGATACACAGCTATATCTGTCCTTTGACCCTTCTGACTAGGAGTCAGCTGAGAGGAAAATTAATAGTGATCTTGAATCTGTGTCGAGGTTTGCATCGGAGAGAGGGCTTGTGATTAATCCCAGCAAGTCTCTGGTTCTGATGTTCTGTGGTCCTGCCGCTTGCGATCGGATTAAACAGTTCATTAATATTGAACTAAGCAATTCAACTCTGCTTGTGGTGGGTTCTGCGAGGAGCTTGGGCCTGATCTTAGATAATAGTTTTAGGTATAGACATCAGATTAGTAATTATATAAGAAATGCATATGCAAATTTAAGAAAGTTATTTCCGCATAGGTCAATCTTAAGCATTAAAGCTAAAACAATTTTATGCGAAACTTTTGTCCTATCCCAGTTTACCTACTGTGCGCCTCTTTATCACTCATGTATCGATAAGTATACGGAATACAGGATTCAAAAAATTCAGAATTGTTGCTTGAGGTTTATTTTCGGTCTGAGAAAGTTTGATCGCGTTTCTCACGGACTTGGCCGCTTGGGATGGTTGAACATGTATAGTAGGAGGGAGTTGCAGACCCTATGTTTATTTCAGAAAATTATTCTTTTTAAAACGCCTCCTTACTTACACAGAAAAATTAAATATCGATGTGATGTTCACAGCATCACAACCCGGTTCAGGGGCCTCATTTCATTTCGCCACCACCGCATCGTACCTCACTATTCAAGAGGGCATTTTCGTATGTTATCTTTTCTAAATACAATGCGTTACCTATTGAACTCAAAGGATTGTCCTTGGCTGGTTTCAAGCGTGGGCTTAGGAGGAGATTGACTGTGACTGTTGGCTGAATAATGTGTCTAGATAATACTTTTTTTTTTTCTCTAAGCTAAGCATAAGTATCTCTAGGTTATTTGTGTATATTATGCATCTGTAACTAGGTTTGTTGTATTTTAGGTTTACTGCAGTGACAAACTATCACATTATTTTAGGCATAATCTCTTGTGAGGATTTATGCTGCAGCCAGGGTTTAGGTGGTAGAGCAGTCTTCGACTGAACCTCGCCCTGTGACTTGCGAAGGTTAAATTGATTTATATCTTATTTAGAATGTCACTTTTGTACTTTGTACTTTCGAAATAAAGATATTATTATTATTATTATTATTATTTCTTGTTACATTACTGAATGCAGCACTGAGTAGTCTTATGGATTTTCAAACAAGAAAAGGAATAGCGTAATTATAAAAATGAAATAAGAGTGTATCATGTTACTCAAAAATCTACTAAGCTATCAACACAAATGTAGTGAACTGAATATTGTCCTTATTAGCTATAGTGTTGATGTCCGAGGCTAGGTTGTGTATTTAAATTCTTACATGTTGAGAGATCTGTTTATTGTAGTAGTTTTACATTTATACTCTTACTATATTATTATCATATACTACTGCGTCTAACACTAATACTTTATTACTAATTATATTATTCATGACCTTACTTGTTATTTATAATTCTTAATTATGGTACCCTCGTATACCTAACCTACTTAACCTACTAAGTAAGGTCGACACAGTCGAATATGTTATATTCATCTCGATGATAATATAAACAGGACCTTGTCCTAATGTCCACTAATTTGCAATATCAGAAATTTTGCTGATAATTGCACTTTCTGTGATCGAGACACACATTTGTCAACGTGGAGTTTATATACAGGTGTCCCAGAAATAAAAAGACGGAGTAGCAGGTATGTAAAGTTCGAACAGAAATAGGCTCAAATATACCGCAATATCGAAGAAATTAAAAATTTAATTTTCTGTGTTGGTTTTTAAATAAAAAAATTACATTACGGACCTGGCACAGAATGTATGTTTATAAATACACGTAAGAATGCTCATTTGTAAATAGAAACGAACACGCATTCATAGAAAAATACACTTTTATTTGTATAAAACGGGAAAAAACGTTAAATCGTACTCATTCATATTTTTTGCCCGATGCGTCTAACGCAGCTATGTAGTGGGTTGTTGACCCAGATGGGCGACACACTTTATTGCAGACAAGAAAAGATTGTTTTTATTTTTAAAAAAGGAAGGTTGTTGCTCTTTAATGTGTTTGTAGTCGGAAACAGCTGATTATTATTATTCTAGAATATTCAATAAATTCTAGTTTTTCTAGCCTTTATTACAGTAAATATCAAGAATGTAATTCTTTTTTTCTAGCAGGTGTAAAATTAAAGTAATTAATGGTTTGATATTTATTATGAAGTAGCTATTCCTCCTCCTTTTTTTTAACACAAGTAATATGGTGGTCCTGAAAAGGGCCGATTGTGAAAGTGAAGCAGGTGGATATTTAGTCCAGGGTCGGCGTAAGGCACGAACAAAAACTTGATATTTTGAGGGTACGTTTTTACATAATCTAGCTTCCGATTTCTGCTACTCCGTCTTTTTATTTCTGGGACACCCTGTATACAACACATACCGCTGTGTTCAAAAGCTTATAGGTATATTGGCTTGTTTGAACAATCAGTTGTGACAGCTCATATCTTTTCAATAAATTTTAATTCCCATTTATTAACACTGCGATTATTTATTATCATTATAACATAGGCTTATTTCTTAAAATTGTAAGTGTGTAAATAATATTTCGAAAAATCCATTTTATTTAAAACGTGACAAATTTCAATGTATTGAAAAAAAAACCACACAAATACAGAAAATAGAATGCATGTAAATGAAAATAAAACAATACCTTAATAATAAGAAAATCAAAATTGCTTCAACGTGTCACACATCGGGCGTTACATATTAGTTGTTACAAGAAAGTTTCCCAAAACGTGTTATTTCCAGAAGAAGCGATGTGGAATGACCGTCAAGATCGTTTAGGCGTTTTTATGGGGCTACGTCAAGTCGCTGGGTTATGACAGAAAACAAACAAAAATTGACCAACTGAAGAACGACATCATTCAAACCATTGGTGAGATCCAATCCGACTTACGCAACAAATTCATATAAAATTGGACCTCTCGGATCATGACATCATTTTTAAAACATAATGGCATTTAATGTTCTTTAATCCGTAATAAAGGTTTGCGTCATATCTTACACACAACTCTTTTTATACATTTTTAAAGTACAAACACGCTTAATGAAAAACTCCTTAAGAGTTGCGTATGTTTAAGAAGAAGCATTCTTTCTTTGACTACATCTTAGATTAGGTAGAAATATTATTTATTTTATATTCTATTATATTTACATTTCTTCAATTCTGAGTGCGTCGGTATTGATATGATGTTTCCTCAAAAATTTTAATATTTAGTGTCTTTTGTGTACATTTACTATGTATAAATACGTAGATTAGTAAATGTATATGTGTTGAGCTAATCCCTAATCTTAAAGAAAACGAATGCGTTAGTAATATGCTCTCACGTATCATCATAGATTTTTTGTGTATAAATTTACTACATATACATTTCGATTGTTTGCTCTGCCAGAATTGGAAAACTTTTTGTTCAGATGTTTAATGTACTACGTCCTTAACAAATGTTTTTACATATACCAATAAATATATTGGTTTGTACCACAACAATGCACAATGGTGAGCGCTTTCTAGTATCTATTAGCTATACTCATATTTAGGGCGCGGACACGAAAGGTTGATGACTCATCACCCATTGGCGCACTATTGAAATGTTGTATTTTTAAAGAGGTTTTAATTTTATTTATATAATTGGATAACAAGTGGCTGGTGATCTATAAAATACAAAATACCTTATTATTTGTTCATTTTCTCTTCTGTAAGATTTGTTCTCTTTGAATAAAGTACATACTTGTAGATAGAAAACGTACTATCTACATCGCAACTTGTTATAGGTGCGTACTGGAAATATTTTTTTATTTCAGCGTATTTAGCATACACAATTGTCGCAATGTTATTAAATCTGGATTTCTATTAAAAAATGCGTCTAACATTTGCCGAAGGCCACATCCGAAGTCACTTGGAATAATTAATAGCCACATCTAATGTGGTTAATCCATTTTTTAATTTGAGATTCGATTTTCAAAATATGTGATTAGTTTAGGCAAATTTCCAAAGTGTTAAATAACAGTAAGTATATACATATTTACATTATTTCTCTTGCGAAATATAAGATAAATATAATAAATTTTTAAAACCCCTCACGCTCCTACCTACGCCGATGTAGAAAGGATTTTGCTCATAAATTCCTTATTTTATTGGCATGTTTTGTTGTTGTTTTCGCGTCAAAACAGATGTTGCAGTTCACCATATGAATTAGTGCTATTCAGTAACGGGGTGTTGCTTACATTATTTCTTTGATCCGTTGTAACTCCGTCGCAGTTTAAACCGGTCAGTCCGCCCCCTAGCTATTACATATTTGGAAAAGTTGGATGTAGTACACCAGCCACAACATTTACCACACAGCGTCCTAATATATCGACAGTTTCGTCGGCACTTATCCATAGGTACTAATTTGAAAGATGTCTTCTAATGCCTTCTACTGTTGTCGTAAAGCACTTAGAAACATAATATTTGCATAATGTGGATTCATCATAAACATTTCGACAAGTATAATTGGAAGAAATATTTTGAAAGTGGGATTGTCGAGTTTCTTTAATGGGATATTAGCCACCATTAAAGCTTCACATAGTTCTTCGTTAAAATTGTCAGCTTCCAACGGGTCCAATTTCTGTGTAGTTTTAGCGATGGTAAGTGACGTTGTACGTGGCCTTTTTGGGCATTATGTAAAGATATTTTACAGACTATGTAATAAATTTCGGAATCACTGACCATGGAGGACATACAATCAGTATGACCCTTAATCCAACTTCTGATTGTTTTACGATGCCATTCTCGACGTTCTTCCAAATCATATGTATCATAAACAATATTCTAGATCTAAATAAATGATAACTAAAAATGTATGCGTACGTTATTGAAACTTAACAAAATCCAATGCACACTTACGTCGATATAAATGAAACAAGTAGATTCAACGAACCGGTATTAAACAGGAACCATTACAAAAATTCCGAAGTACATAATTAATAGTCAAAACAAGAAAAAACGAAACTAACGTAAGTATAAATAGGTATACACATATATAACTTTATTTATTTTACGAATAAAAGGTAATTATAATAAATTTTAAAAACTCGTCACCCTTTTACCTACGCCGAAGAAGAAAGGATTTTACACATAAATTTCTTTTGTGATGGGCATTTTTTGTTGTCCTTTTCAGTAACTTTTCAAGTAAACAACAGATGTTGCAGTTCACCATATGAATAATGCTATTCAGAAATAATGTAAACAACACACAGTTGTTTACATTATTTCTTCGCGCCGTTGTAACTCCGTTGTAGTTTAAACCTGGAACGTCCGCCCCCTACCCATACTTTGTATTGATTTTATTAAATTTTATTATTAGCCCTACAAATTTCAGCTGCTACTTTTTTCTACTTTCTTCGAAAATGATACCTGAAAAAGTTCCTAATCTACGTATTTCACATGCGTGCATAAAGTTTTTGCAATTTACTTTATATAATATTTAGGAATTTTTGACAGGAATGTGCGACTCTGAATCACTCGGCGTGTAATGCGAAGTATTCAATCCTCTGAGGTACATGTAGAGTTTACTTTTTCTACGATATAACAACAAAAAAGGTGTATCTTAGATGTAGGTGTTACCTTCAAGGTTTCCAATCCTCTGAGGTACATGTACAGTATACTTTTTCTACGATATACCAACAAAAAAGGTGTACCTTAGATGTAGGTGTTACCTTCAAGGCTTCCAATTCTTGCCAGCGGCATCTATCGGAAATTCCGAAAATTAGGTTAGAATTTATAAATTTGTTTCCAGATAATTCGTTTCTACTTTCTGAACTTGCTGTCCGGAGATAATGGACGGCTAACATATGCACAACAAAATATAGATGCTTTTGTTCAAGTAATAAATTATACTTATATTTTTAAAAGTATAAAGACCGTACGTACGAGGCCTAAATTACGAGGGACAAAAGAAATAATGTATAATAACATCACGCACTTACTAAATAATTCGTATGGTGAACTGCAACATATTACTTGTGTAGCACATGCTCTCCACAGAATCTGTGAATATATCAGAGACAACTATCCGGAAGTTGATAGACTTGTATCCGCTTTAAAAAAGTTTTCAGAAAAGCACCATTGAGAGTAGGTCTTTAGAGGGAACAACTTCCATCTTTGTCACTGCCTCCATTGCCAGTAACAACTAGATGGGGAATCTGGTTGGAAGCTACTAGTTTTTATGCAGAGAATTTCCATAGTTTTCAAAACTTTGTTACATGTTTAAATGACGATGCTCGAAGTATTTCTGAGTTCAAGGAACTAACACAAATTCAAAATTTAAAAAATGAGGTGTGACCACCACACGACTTCCTTATACGTATAAGAGCGTTCCAAATTATACAATTTTAAGAATTTTTTTATACAAAAATTATTCAAAATACTATTTTAAATAGTTCTATTCTCTTAATAAATCTCTATAGAATGCATACTTTGCAAGATATTCGAAAAAAGGTGTTGCTCCCTAAGAGTAAAAGTGTTACTTCCAGTCCGAATTTTGAAATTTCATGTATACAAAAAATTTCGCAAATCCAACTCTTAATAAATATATATAGAATGCATAATTTACGACATATTTGCAAAAAATCGCTATTCGGTAAAAGTAAAATTGGTATTTCCGGTAGGAATTTTGAAAATTTTTTTATAAAAAGGTGTTGAAAATTAAGTTCTAGATACTTTTATACCCGTAACGTACCTGTCTAAAAAGCATGACTTGCGAAATATTCGCAAAAAACTGATTTTTGATAAGAGAAAAGACCTACTTCCGGTAGGAATTTAGAAAAACTTCTAAAATAAAATTGTTCTCAATTATAATTTTAAGTACATATGAATTCTTTATAAATTTGTTTAAACTTAGTAGTTGACGAAATATTTGCAAAATTCGATTTTTTCACTGAAGTAAACTACTACTTCCGGTCTATCGATTTTACTGAAAAACTAATCAGATCTCAAGAGGAAGATTACACACGTAAATACAAAATTTGGAATAGATATCTACAGCGGTTTGACCGCTATCGTGGTCACAGACAGACAGACACACAGACATTTTTTAAAAACCACTTTTTTGGTATCAGTGGACTTCAAAACGTGGACATCTGCAAAAATCTACTTCCTTATACTACGTATAAGAAAGTAATAAGAAATCAGTTGTTATTCCTTCAGGAACACTACCAATAACTAGTAAAATTCAATACTAACCTCAAAACAAATGAAACATCAAGAAATATATGAAGAACGTCTTTTAAAAGCAACATTATCTTAATTAATTAATAGTAGATAGCACACAGAATTGTATCTATCTCTTTCCTATAGCTGTCATTAATTCTACACAATTGATTTGTCTAACTTATCCACTAGAACTTTCCTAATTATTTCGTTTGTGATAAATAGCAAGATAGCATCTGTGTTTTTCGTTCGGACTGCGGGTGTTATCGTAAAAAAGAAACATCACAGAAAGATTCGAAAAAGATTGTACTCGTTATGCTTGTTTCTCAGCCCGTGTCTTTTTCCTATTCTCATTCTAATCCTTCAGCCGCAAAATAAACTAATTCTAGGGAATTACAGAGTCGAATCTTTTATCCAATCATCGTTAAGCTAGAACATTTTGAAGAAACGGTTGCGTACTTTATATCTGAATTTGCAAAGCTTAAACATGTTTGTATACTTTACGGATTGCTGCAGAAATTAATTATTAAATAAAATTAATTTTGGTTATATAATGCTTTTTGATACAAGTGACTAAGCGCTTTTGTTGTCCATAAAGGTAGTATATTTAAATTTTCAGGCCAGCCAATTTTCCGAAAACCTGTTCGTCAGTATCTTGCCCCTCCATATTTCCGAAATTTAAACAGTTCTTCTCTCTATTGCAGTCGAAATGAAGTAGCAAACCCGTAGAACAACTTAAACACCCAATATACACAGAAAATTGTTGCCATGAACAAAGAAGAAAATCGCATCAGATAAATTAACTGTGAATATACAAACTAGGGATATAAATCTACATTATTTACTTTATACTAGTTCTCTTGATTTGGAACACACGTTCCTTTTATATTTCTTTACATTAGACTATTATTATTATTTCCTTACACACTCTCTTTCTTCTCTTTGCGTCTGCACAAATGCCACGTATCCAACATTTGATCTATCACGTATACTTTAGTCAGTGTTAGCTTTGTATAATTTCTGGATTCCCTATTTCTCAAACAATTCTCATTTCTCTTTTCCTATTTATTTTCATTATTAGGGGTTATTTAAAATGTATTTCTATTGCAACTTTATCTGTTTGCTTTGCCACTAGTTCTCTATTATTCCAGTTTCACTTTCATGATTCAGAACATCATTGTCAGAACTATTGTTATAACAGCACACAATCCCGTCGCATAATGTTTATTTCTTGCGTTCTTTTGCCTTTGCCCATAACCTTCGATGTTTAAATCATTATTACTATGTACATTACGGGTATTCCTTGTGGTATGAAGGTTTGGGACATTGTTTCTCTATTCACCCCAACAAATTCCTCGATCAAATTTAAACAAAATATTCGTTCTGGCAGTGCTAGTAGAAGTATAAGCGTTTCATTTACTCTTGAGTTTTGTCGAGGTACTCGAAAATGAACTACTGCAAGCAAATCAGGAAAGTCTATCTTTAAAAAAATGATTTTTTTTTATAAAGTTCAAACTAAGTAGGTGTCATTTTGCTTCAACCGATTCAACACAATGTCAACCCAAGAGCAACTTATATTCCAGTTCACGAAATTTTCCGTCAAAAAATAGCATCAAAGGAGAAATAATATACACTGTTCAAGATAGCATGTCTTACTTCGGAGCCCTCGAATGTTCTGATAGTAAAACTCAGTAGATGGGTTCTTTTGGAATCAATTAGTTTTTCTATAAAACTGCGATTTCAGTGGTGTAAGTTCGCGAGTGATAAATATCTTGCAAATGTAAAGTTATCTTTCAGTGGTCGACATATTTTCAAAATTTGCAAGCCCACACTGTAAGAAAATATTACATAACATAACGTTGGCAATTTTGTGAGCAACGTTATGTTATAGAATTTTTAAATTTACCTGATATATTATGGAATTGCTTTGAATGACTGCTTACTGAAATTTACATTGTAAATTGAAACCGCTTTCAATGCCCGCTTATTGAAAATTACATTGTAAAATTGTATAATTTGTGAGGGTAAACTTCTTTGTGTAATTACATAATTACGTATGCACATTCACACAGTGAAGATTCATAACGGAATATGATAGTAAAATTTTTGCCTCAAATATGTACTTTTACATGGTAAAATAATTGAATATTTAAAAACACATAGAAATTATGTAAGATTTTTTCTGTAATTAGATTTAAGGATTGGTTGGATAATAAACTAAAAATAATGTTTATAAAGTATTAATATATTTTATTTTTAATTTTGGTAAACATTGAACGACAAGAATAAATAAGTTATTCCAAACAAAATCTAAACTAAGTTCCAGTAAGTACAATACATATAATGAAATGTAAAATAGTTTTAAAGTTAAAAATATGTATTCCACTAAAATTAAAAATCTCTTTATTTAATCATAAAATTAAAAACTTGCTTTAAAATAGGATTAACTTTTTTTGATTTTGATCATCTGTCTCGATATATTTTGAGTACCAGTCTTTGAATTAGTTCTAGGGTTGCACTACATGATTTGGGGAGTTGTATAATAATATACTTTATATACCATAGTCGTCAAATTTTAATTTCGGTTTACACTTCTATCCCGTGCAGAAGATGACCTTATAATATGCAGCGATGCCTGCTTGCTAACAGTGGTGGGAGAGCAACGCAGTGTCGGGGGATCCCCACGCCTTACATTTCATAGGAAACGTTTGTCGAGTGTACTGTCTTGGCAGCCTCGCTTATGTTTATCTTTAGTTTATTTCGTCGCGCTCGTTTCCTCTTTCTACTTTCGTATCAGAAATTAAAATATGTCGACTACGGTATAAATATAAAATATAACGAAAAACTAACCATGAATGCATCTTCGAATTTTCGTAAGCATCCAAGTTAGTTGATAATCCATATATAGGCGGGATATCTTCTTGTTCTGCATAAAATATAAAACCATATTTAGAAAAATCTAAACCGAAGAAAAGGTTATAGTCAAACTATAATTCTATAGTAATTGCTTTGACAATAGCGAATTAAGGACATTTTACGTACAAAACTATATCTACAAATTTACCTTTTCGTATTACAATATATGGTGCAGCTAGCTGGTTGGCCTCACTGACATCATCTGACAGATTCTACAAATAAATTTTATATTATTTTTATAAAATCATGTAAACCTAATAACTATTTTACCTCTGTAAATCTGTAAATAACACCAAAGTCCTCCTGAATACATTTTGTAATGGCTTGTAAAATTTCTTTTGTAAAATCGCTTCCATTTTCATCCAATATTCGTTTTGATTTATTATTCAAGAGCTTTTTAATTTTTTCACATGTTTTAAAAAACTGTTTTATTAGATAAATGTTGCTCAAATCTCATGTGTTATAAATATCACATTGCAATTCTCACGTGTGCAATATAAAGAAAAAAAAATCCAATTTCTATGTAAATATTGATTTAAATCGTATTTTCTTTGTGTAGCACAGTTAAATTTGCATATTCCGTATTGTTGTAGTATATAAGCCTACCTATTTCAACAGCTACAACAACAAAAAAACACAGACACCATTTCTTTGTCACCACAGTTATGTAGGAATGAACAAGACTAATGGCGACTAATTTTGATGCGCATGCTCTAACTTAAAAGACGCATAATATGTTATGTACTTTTACTATATTTTAAAGAACATTTCGTTGTAAAATTGATAATACACAATTAGTACTTGTTATTTACTATGTATTTGCTTATCGCATAGTATATTATGTGCTTTTCTTTAATCCCATTACAAATTAGGTAAATATTAATGAATATATAATGAAATATTACAGGCATTTTTAACAGTGCATGCCAGGCTGAAGACCAACATTAATAGGACGTTTATTCTACAGTTTTGTAGAGTCGTATCTTTCCAATCTCGTCAATTCAGAGCCATCAACCTCCGAACCTAGAAACTGTTAATAAATCCCGTACTTGAAATACTGTCTGTCCTGGAACTGAAGTTAGTTTCTATCAAACCGCGCATGATTATATTTGCAAACCAAAAAAAAAATAACTTACAGTAACAACGAAATGTGCTTTTATTGCCTTGAGAAAGACAGTTTCTAATAATCAATTAAACGCAGTAAAGCAAGTGAAAAAGAAACGACAAGAAACTTATATGACTGACAAATATGTATTAATGACAGAATATTGGAGTGACAGCCACTTTAGCGAAGTTAGATACAAACTAAATATTCATACTACAGCAATGAATGTGTGGCAAACTCGTGCTAAAGTTGATATATCGATGAAGCGGCACGGTCAAGCATTTATGATCTCTCTGTATATTCGTATGAAACTACATGACAGGTACAAGGAAAGAAACATATATAAATTATATTACAAAAGTAGAAATATATTTAGAAGGGCCATAACTGCAGGGGGGGGCTCTAAAACACTGCACCATTTTGTCTAGGATATAGGGAAAAACCTGCAGAATAAAAAACCTACATCATAGTGCCACAAAACTAAAGGTCTTTAGTTGTTAAGATCCAAGCAACAGCTTCTGAGTTAAATTATGTAAGTCCGTGTATCCAAATTCAAACTTAGCTAGAGGACATTCTTCAACAATATGTTTAACTGTTTCAATCTCAGCTCCGCAATCACAAGCTGGACTCGCGATCATGTTCCACTTGAATAACTACTATTCTCCTCTTGAAACCAGTCAATCCACTGATATATATAATAAATATGTATAGTTTTAGTAGCTTTTTTTGTGTAAAAATTGCTTTAAACTTATGAACCACTCTAATTATGACTTGTGAATTTTTGTGAGATTTTTATTTGAGTTTTGCGATTTTGGACTACTTCTATTACAGAAAACTGCGATAAATGTCTGCCGCCATCTGGCAACTCTGCTCGCAAATGCAAGTTAGCAGTAACTATTGGACCACCGACTTGGGTGTTTGTAATGCGTTCAGAAATAATATTTACGAGTTGCAAGGATTTGTTTTTCTTTTTCCTTTCAGTAAATGCGGAGAATTCTTAAGCTGCGTTCACGCTGCATGACACAAACAAAAGCGTAATTCTAATAAGATTAAAAAATAACCATAATAAAATAAAAGATAACCATAATAAAATAAAAAAATAGCCCTATAAAATAAATAAAAAAGGATTCTGAAAATAATAATAATAAACTATACAAGGGGCTCAAAAATTCCTCCCTGCAAAGCAAGACATTGCCCTAGGCGGTCGTAGAAATTTACTCTTACGTTTTCTAACATGTGAGCAGTTACTGAATTGGCAGTCTCAATTATTTTTCCTCTCAAGGCAACTATGTTTTCTGCTTTACCAACTTCATGGATATAAACAATATGTTTTAGATATCCCCACAAAAAAAAAACATATGGAGATAGATCAGGAGATCGCGGAGGCCATTTGCTGCATTATGAGCTGGGCAGCCATCATGTTGAAACCAAACGATTTCCTGATTTATTTCAGTGTTTTGAATGGCGGAAAATATTTGATTTTGCAATAATTGGACGTACTTGTCGGCATTTAATATACTGTAACGAAACCATTAGACATCCAGGCAGACATCCGAGCGACAATAAAAAGAGGTTGTAAATCATCTCGACGCGACTGGTAAACATCATAAAGCAATAAAAAGCAATAAATCATCCGTTTGCGTCGTACTGCAAGGAGACAGAATGTCTGTGGAATGTTCTACAAACATCGAGAGGAAGATGGAGTGTACGCGAATGCTCCAGATGTTTCGTATGTGTATATAAGGCGGTTGGGTCACCGATGGAGGAGTAATTCGGGATTAAGAAGTTCCTTAGGTAGTCGACGCGCGTAGAAATAAATATAAGAAAGAAAGAAATAGTTCTTAAGTGGTAGTGCAATAAAGACATAAATAAAACCGTGTCATATAAATAGAAGTGATATAAATAAACGTTAGTGTGATATAAATATACGGACATATTAGTAATAGAAATAAATACCTGCGCTAAATTAAATCGTAGTAGTTTAAGTGTGATACGTTAGTTTTATATTTTATATTGTAATTAATTTTACATGTATAAATATACAGACTGTTTTAAATAAATAATTGCACGAGTTGTTTATTGCGAACCCGAAAACGTTACAATACCATCAATAAAAAACGGTTCTATCAAAGGATCACCTAAAATACCTTCCCAAACGTTTACTCTTTGAGGATATTGGGTGCGGTTTGCAAAATGCAGGTGTTCATTTTCCATAGCCCAATATCGAAGAACAGAAGGATTGCGCTGTTCGTGCAATGAAAAAGTTGACTGATCGGTGAAGTAATTACTTCTAACGAAATTATCGTCTCGATGTATCTTATCCATAACGGATTGACAAAACTCCATTCTTGGAAAATGGTCCTCCGGCAATATTTCTTGGGTTTTCGAATACTTAAAACATTTCAAACCATACGTTTCCAAATATATGAAACATTTTTGTTACTTATACCCAAATTCTCGGCAGCACTTCTAGTTGATATCGTGTTGTCTATTTCCACAATACTACAAATCCCGCCTTTCACTTTCCTCAATTTTTTTGTGAAGATATCTTTCTTTATTTGTATTTCGTGCAGTTATTCAGTCAGAAACATATTTCAAATGTATTAATAATATTATAAATTGTTTGTTTGCAAGGTAGAGGACGGTCTGCAAAAGTCAGCGCAAACATATTTATGCACGTTGTTGCAGAGTTATTACCATTGAACCATTTTACTATCTGAAGATTTTCAGCGAGTGTATAGAGACTCATTATAAATTAATTTTACTGAATGCACACCGCAACGTCTTCGCAGCTAAACATTGAATGTGAAATCTGGGTGGGGAGTAGTGGGAAGAATGGGGATTGGAGAAAATCGTTGTGGTGTCGGTTGTTGCCAGCATTGGTGACGGACAGTAGGGGTACCAGGTTGCCACGTAATACATGCATACATATAGATCGCACGTAAACATTGAATCTATATGCCTAATGGTATTTGACACATGCTGTATGTATTTTCTATATTGAACTGAAATACATGTTTTCCTTTTTTTTAGATATAAAGATGTTGTACCGTCAATTTTGTTATTTAGAAAAGACTTTATATTTTTAAAAACATTTATTATTCAAAAATACAATTTTAAACGATGTGTACTATGAAAGTATTACAAATAGAATGAATGTATTGTCCGAAGGCTTCTCTGTGCTTTTCTTATCTGCTACGTGACTATTCGCTGTTGTACGGAGATTCTCATGAGATGGTTCATATTACACCTCCCTTGTTAGAACGGCTCTTGGCGATTCTCGGAAAGAACCGACGTCTCGTTTCCTCGAACTGCAACTGGCTTCCTTGTTTTAACTAGATAAAGTTTTCTTAAAAATCTGTAAATAGTAATACATAACATAATTGTTATAATAGAAACAATAATGATTGAGTTCCAATTCGAATGATGTCTATTGATGCTTTGCAGCTCAGGAATTCTTGCGTTTTCCATATCTTCTTGTATACGATTGAAATCTCCCAAGTTGACTTTATTTAGATGTATAGGATTGTTGTCTTGAACATTGAGTGTGTTAATTTTTATTTTCGGTAAATGAAATATTTCTCCTTTGATCATATCTTCCTGATAACTAAATTTTTCATTATTTACAATAATCGAACAATTTGGAGTTAATCTAATTAACGCATTATTTTTAATTTGTACAATGCCGGTTTCATTACAATTATAAAATATTTCAACAAGTTTAGGTGCATGCATTAACATTTCTCCGGGTCCTATCTGTTGTACTAATGTTTCGTGCATTCGTACTTGAATTTTATTACAAATATCTTTATTTATCATGAGATTTAAAAGGCAATTCTCTATTAACGGTAACGGTTCTTCTTTGCATATAAACACATCTTCTATCTTCGGGCAGGTATTCGTCGTTGAAGCATAGGTACTATCATCTATTAGCAAATACGGCTGGGGAAATGGGATTAAATTATTATTGTAAGGAATAGAATAAATGCGGTAATAGTTATAATTATGATTAAATAATATAGGAACGGATATTTTGAATGTTATTTCTTTATCAGCTACAAAATTCTGTATGCTAAAATACATATAATAATTAAAAGTATTTCTTAATATCAATATCTGATTCGGTAGGTAAAGAGTTTTTAGTTGATTATTTATTTCCTTAATAATTCTTGTAGGTATTACAGAGGGGTGCAGTTTTCCCATACTAGCAAACATTATTGCTTGTTCAATGTCGGTGAACGTCTCCGATATCATGCGATCGTTTTGATTTATCTGTTCGATTGTGTTTACTAACATGTGATAATGCTCTGCGGCTTCCAAAATTCCTTTTAAGTTGTTGATCCTTGTATCAATGATTTCTTGGTTTTTACTTAACTTGGTTAATGTATTATTTAATTCTTCTGACATTGATTTTATCACGGAAACACTCCATTCTTGTTGTTTGTGTATGCTGTGTTGGTTTTCGGCTAATATATCGAGTGCTTTATCTATTCGTTTCTTTTCTTCGTTGTCCATTATTCCAAATAACCAATTTGATGCACTTCCTACTATATTCAATGGTGACCTTTTATTTCTTAAGTATTCGGGGAATACATTGTGGAATTTTAATTCTGTTCGGGAAATACTGTAGGCTGTTTGTTGAATGGAATCATAAATTGATTGATCCTCTGTATGGATGTTATCTAGATAAGTATAGGTTGTTGTCCCATGCGGTGACATCTTTTTAGCATGTGTTGTGTTGACCTGGTTAATCTCTTCTTTTAATATTAATATATTTTGGAACAAATCATATGCTTTAATTTTGTAGATAAAATTGTGATTTCCTTGAATAATTCGGGCTTGTCCTAATTTATAAGGTAGAATGTAATTTTCAATTTGTTGAACTTGTAGTTGGCTGACTGCTAAACCTATCGTTGTTAGTATCATCGTGAGTAATCTCCTCTTCATTCTGCAACAAAGATTGATCTGTGAATTTTCTTTTCTTCTTTATTACTTCTTTGGAATATTTCGCTTTTCTTTGTGTTTCTATAGTTTTGTCATTTACCTTAACCACTTTTTCTTTGTCAAACTTTGGTTTTAGTTTATTTCTATGTTTCTTTTTCACATAAATTTCCTGACCTATTTTCACATTTTCAATATCATTTCTGTTTTTATTTATTTTTTCGCATATTTGCTCTTTTGTTTTCTCTAGTCTATCGTGAACCTGATTGTTTATTGCTTTTATTTGGTCGGCTCTATTATTAATAAACTCTTGTGTAATTTGTTCTTCACTGATATCAAAAGGTAAATTACTTTCGCTATGTCCATTAATAATTTCAAAAGGGGTAAATTTCGTACTGGAATGTAAACTATTATTGTATCCTAAAATTGCTGTCAATAAGTTAGTCTCGAATGTACTTTGTCTTTCTAATATTTTACACCGTATTGACTCTACTAATGTGTTGTGAAATCTTTCTACGATACCATTTGATTTTGAATTTCCTATTGATGTAATATGTAGTTTGATTTTATGTAATTGACAGAATTCTTTCAATAATATATTATCGAATTCTTTACCTGGATCAGCTATGATTGTACTTGGTAATCCATGATGACTGGTAAATTTTGTGATACCGTTTATTATGGTAGTGGCATTTTTGTCGGGTATTAAGTACGCTTGTGCATATTTAGAAAAATGGTCGATTAACGTTAACATTATTCTGTTATTCATATATAACAGATCAATATGTAGTTGTTCGAATGGTCTTCTAGGGGTATATGTATGTGATATAGGTTGTTTTTGGGGCATTCTATCATACTTCGCGAGTTGACAAGTTTCACAGTTATTTATATATTTACTTACTGACTTCTCTAAATTTGGCCAATAGTAATTTCGTTTTAGTGATTGGTGAACCTCATTAATACCTCTATGTGCAGTTTTTCCTTCGTGATAGTATTTGATTTTTTGTTGTTGTTCATTCTCATCCTCAATATCTTCTACTACTTTGTTACATATTTCTACTTTTAATTTTGTAAAGGATTCTTGAATAATATTAATAATTTCTCTTTCTATGTTTTTGTGTTTAAAATATAATACATTTTTCTTTTCTGAAATTAGACATTCTCTTAGTACTTTAACAATATGTTCCCTAGGGGCTGTTAGTGGTAAAGTGATTATTATTCTATTTTTTCCAAATATTTTAATAGTCTTAATTATAGGTGTTGTTAAATTACGTGTCGCGTCTAATATGATTTGGTGTTCAGCTGCATTTAATAGTTTTTCTGAATATGGTATTGATATTTGTATTTGACCACTATCTGAATGTATTGTATTATGAGTACTACTTTGATCATTTACCTGTTCTAAATTACTTTCTTGGGGTAAGCTATTTAATATTTCATCTAGTTCATCCATGTTTATTTGGCCAGGTGGGTCATTGTTATTAGCTATCAAAGATTCTAAATCGTTATCTAGAGTATTTACGTAATTTTCTGTTAATTTTATTCTCGATAATGCATCTGCTTGATTATGTTTTCCTTTTTTGTATAAAATTTCATAATCATACTCACTTAGTTTTAAGCGCCATCTAGTTAATCTTGAGTTCGGATCTTTTACTGAAAATAGCCACTGTAAGGGTCTGTGATCTGTCTTTATTATGAATTTTCTTGCATATAAATAAGGCCTGAAATGTTTACACGCCCACATAACTGCAAGCATTTCTTTTTCTATAACTGCATAATTAATTTCTGCCGGGTTTAATGTTCTTGATGCGTACGCAATTGGATGATCGTTTTGTCCTAAAATTGCGCCTATTGCAAAATTAGATGCATCTACGGTTAATTCAAATTGTTTCGTAAAATCTGGGTATTTTAAGACAGGATCGTTACATAACAGAATTTTACATTTCTCAAAAGCTTCAATAAATTCAGGAGTGTGTTTTACAGTTTCACCCTTCTTTAAACATTTCGTTAGTGGTTTAGTAATTTTTGCCAGATTGTTTATAAAACGTCTGTAATAGCCTAGTAAGCCTAAAAATGATTTTACTTCTCTTTGATTTGTAGGAATTGGAAAGTTTTTAATTGATTCTATCTTTTTTGGATTAGGTTTAATACCATTAGGTGTTATTACATGACCTAAAAATTCTGTTTCTTTGCGAAGGAACTCGCATTTATCTAATTGTAACTTTAAGTTTGCTGTCCGTAATTTATCGAACACTGCCTTTAGGTGTTTTATATGTTCATCGAGTGATGGTGAGAATATAATAATATCGTCTAGATACACAAGACAGAATTTATTTAATATGTCTCTAAATAAGTTGTCCATGACACGCTGAAATGTAGCAGGACTTCCTTTGAGCCCAAAGGGCATACGTAAAAATTCGAAATGCCCATGCTCTGTATTAAAGGCTGTTTTAGCTATTGAGTCCGGATGCATTTGTATCTGATGATAACCGGATGCCAAATCTAAGGTGCTAAAATACTGACATCGACCTAATTTATCTAAAATATCCTCAATATTAGGAATAGGATATCTGTCATCAATTGTTTTTTCGTTGACCGCTCTATAATCGATTACTAATCTGGTTTTTCTCTTTTTACTAGCATCTAATTTTTTTTCTACTAAATTTACGGGTGAGCCCCAGGGACTGTGGCTTGGCCTAATAATATCGTCATTTAATAGGTTATTTATGTGATCCGCTATTTCTTGTTTTAATGCGTGTGGAAAACGTCTTGCTTTAATGAAACTAGGTTGTTCATCTTTCGTTTTAATTTCATGTTTTATACTACTGTTAAAAGTTAATTTATCTTCTGGTTGTTTAAATACATCTACATAATTTTTACATAACTGTAATATTTTGGATTTTTCTTCCTCATTTAAATGATCTATTCTAAGCCTATTATTTAATTTCTTTAATGATTCTACGTCGTGAATACGATATTGATAAATATGGTAATTTTCTAATGGAATGGCCTTCAAAGGTTTAATTTGAATAGTTTGTTCTTTATCTGATAAATTTTGGATTTCTAACAATGCTTGACCCCTTTTTACTGTTGTCGCACAACTAGGTATGTGAATTTCGTTTTGTGTTATTTCGTTAATCATCACATCACCCTGTATATAATTTACAAATACCCTTTTTAGAATTTTTTCTTTTGCTGGAATTTTAATAGTTTCTAACTTTTTAAAGTGAATTGGTAATTCGTAATTTTCTCTAAAAAGCATACTTTTTGATAAGTCTATGTTAAATTTCATTGATCTTAAATCGTCTAATCCAATAATGCCATCATAAAATTTGTGAAATTTAAACATTACCATATTCAAGTGACCATTTGATTTTAATTCCTTAAAACATGGTATTTTGGCAATTTTATTAATTTGTATGATACCTTTTGCTGTTTTTATTTCTAACTGTTCCGTAAATATATTGTTAGGATAATATTTCTTTACAATCGCGGGATCTATCATGGAAATTGTGCTACCGGTGTCTACTAGTAACTTTAATGGGGGATTCTTAATGTGAATATATGGTAGTTCGTTGGATGCTACGTTTCCGAGTTCTCCTGCGAGGCATGTATAATAAAATTTTCTTCTTCCTCATCTTCTTCTTGGTTATATAGATTTTCTTCATTAGGGATCTCCAAAGCGTGCTCTGGTGTTCTCATGGGGACATACCATAATCCATCATCTTCGTTAAACAATGGTTGTGGATCTTCGTAATGTTCTTCATTGTGTTGCATCTCATTGTTATAGAGTTCTTCAGGTATTGCTTGTGGTGGTCTTGTTTGTCTAAATGAATTATCTTGGTATCCGTAATTCATCGGTTTGGTAACAGTAGTTGATATTCCTGACATCGGTGTCGGTTTTAGTAATACGGCTGATGATTTGCTTGGATTAGGTGCCCATACATTTCGTGGTGGTCCAAAAACTTGACGATTTGTTGGAAACTTCGTTTGTTGTTGGTTAAACTGCGGTTTAGGGAAATTTGGTATGGGACCTTTTGGGAATGAATTTGCTTGTTGCGATGGAGTTTTCATGACAGGTATATTTAATGTTTGTTGCGGATGTCGATAATTGGGTAAGGGGTATTGTTGTGAAGGTGTTTGTGATATATTCTTTGTGTGTATGAATGGTTTTTGTGGAATTCTATTCCCTCTTATTGAATTTGCTCTGGATTTGAAATTTATTACATCTTGAACGTGGCCTATTGCTTCTTCTAAATCGTCTGGTTGTAATGGTTTCACATGTACCTGTATGTCTTCAGGCATATTTAATAAATATATTTCCAGTGCAGCGTCCGCGTATATTTCCGCTCTAGCCGCTTTATGTGTAATGTCTGGTGTTTGCGCGAGTTTAGTCATAATTCTCGATAGAAGGTCTTGTACGCGATAGCCAAATGAAACTGGGTCCTCCTTAATAAATATTCTGGTATTGTTAAATTCCTGAATTAATTGACCGAAGTCACGTTTATCCGAAAAATAACTATAAATTGCACTCTTTACCTTATTCCATGTATTTAATTCATTTCGCGAACAGATAAGTGTTTTCGCTCTATCTCTGAGTTTACCTAATATTGTGTTGAATATTAAATCTTTCACTTCGGGAGAGTTTGCGTATTTATTACAAATTTGATCGCATGTATTTACAAATAAATTTATACAACTAACTTCGCCATTAAACGTTGGTATTGCGTCTAATTCTATCTTAAATAATGAATAGTTAATTGCCATGTTTAAGTTTTGAAGTCTTTCGGTTAATTCGTCTATTTTGCTTGCTTTGTTCGTTCGGGTTTTACTACAATAGTATTGACAGGATTGTCACTTTTCACGGGATTTCTTTCAAGGGATATATCTACTAGGATATGTATTTCAAATAATGAAATGGGACTTCAATAGTCAGGAAGCGAGACGTATTTGTAATATTTGATAGTACTTACTTTGCCTTCTTGGTTGGCAAGTTGTCTTCGTTTTTCGGAACGTTGGAATGTTAGGTACAGCGAATATAGTAGTCCACCTTGCTCGATAAGGTGCCGTGACCTGCCTATATTTTCCCTAACACTACGGTCCTCTTGCGTCCTTCCTACTTTCGGTTAAGTTCTCGAAGTGTTGAAACACACCAAATTCTATCACAAATTTTGTAATCACTTGTAGAACTAATCACAAACTTTGTAATCACTTGTAGAACTAATCCTACTGACTGCGCCAATTTTGTTATTTAGAAAAGACTTTATATTTTTAAAAACATTTATTATTCAAAAATACAATTTTAAACGATGTGTACTATGAAAGTATTACAAATAGAATGAATGTATTGTCCGAAGGCTTCTCTGTGCTTTTCTTATCTGCTACGTGACTATTCGCTGTTGTACGGAGATTCTCATGAGATGGTTCATATTACACGTCATTAATTTTTTCCTTAATTGTATACCGATGGACCATAAAAGTGTTATTATTGTTTAATGTAAATATTTATGAAAAACATTTGATATGTCATAACTTACTGTATAATTTTTATGTATCATCTAACCACGTGTTGTACTGATAACACGCGTGTTGAATTACTCTGCCTTTCTAATCGTTTTTTGATGGTCAGTTAATGCACTATTATGGTAAATAACCTATCATTTTCTAGGGTTTGTTGTTTAATCGTCATATTTTCTTTTACGAGTTGCCGTAGTATTTTCATCAGAGTTTTTTTTTTACTATTTTTATCATTTCTTGATTGTCATAAACTCGATATTTGTCTATGTAGAGTGCCTGTCCTTCAATTTATCATTATTTAAAATTTATACAATGTATTCCTTTGTATTCGTTGTTCAATTCTTGTTTGGCTTAAGGAGTACCTACAGTTGGAAAAAATACGCGAGGCCATTTTATTTGATAATTCGTTAGTGGGGCATGCGACGAGTCTAAAACCAAAAAGTTGGGACTCCCAACCCTCTTGAGGGTAATCCCAAAAAGTATTTTGAATCGATTTTCCACGTAATTGGTTGGTCGGACAAAAATTTTTTTAACAAGAATTGTAGAGGATCATATTCTCTACAAATTATCTCACATACTCTCTACGCTGCGGGCAAAAGCGCAAAAAGCAGAGAGTGCCAAAGTTTCCAGAAATGACTTCTTCTTCTTCTTACTATTTCTTGATGCGAACAGAATTTTTGGCGTTTTGACGAAAATGTAAAAATTGTATAGAAGGAAAAAACCCACAAAATTCACAGTAACTTTTTTCTTGTGAAATGCACTGTTGTGGAGTTGTAACGCATTCATTTTCGAGCGTGCACTAGAATAACGCTTCGAATGCAACGTCGTATGAGCGGTCTATTCTTATTGTACCATGCTTGGAAACGCGTTCTACGCAGTAGAAACCGGTTCTAACTTCTGCCTTAATTCGTCTGAAAGGCAGTAGAGAGACGATCGTTGCCACGTTAGAATGTAACTTTCCCGGCTCTTCGAAAATGAGCGTTTGCTTCATTTGCGAAAAATGCCGGCGACGATGAATACTGATGAACTGGATTGGCGTTGGAAGATGACGGCACGAGGACTTAAACCAGAAACGAGCACAAGGCAATCAGCGCCGGCAAACGTCATGAGTCTCATCATCTTGGCATGCAAGACCAACAAATATGGTATAGCTTGTGGATGCCGAAAAGCCGGCCTCGTTTGCTCAGTAGCTAGCCAATACTGTGGATGGGACAAATGCAGCATCGTGCTTTCATTGCTTCCCAAGACAGATTGCAGTACAAGGGGAAGATAGTTGAGATATCGGAAGAAACAATAAAGAAGACTGTTAAGAATCTTAAGTCAGGCAAGGCCAGCGGCCCGGAAGGGATATACTCCGAAATGCTCAAATATGGAACAGAAAGGCTCTATAAAAGTCTCACAGTAATTATCAATAAATGCCTAAATGGACATCCTGTTCCGCAAGACTGGAAAACGGCTTTTATATCATCCATTCATAAAAAAGGAAGTAAGCTGGACTGCAATAACTATAGGGGCATATCAGTCACAAGCACACTAAGCAGACTATACGGTAGAATCCTCCGTGACCTGATTGAAGAAGATTACCAAGACAAAGAAGAAGAATAGCAATGCGGTTTCAGAGCAGGAACATCATGTACGGACAACGTATTCTGCCTAAAACAAGTTATAGAAAAGAGATCTGCTAGACAGCTGGAAACCCACCTCACGTTCGTTGACCTACAAAAAGCATATGACACAGTCCCAGTGTCAAGATTATGGAAGGTATTGGAACAATTTAACATCAATTACAACTATATAAAGAATTGTATAAAGACTCCAAATCCAGAATTAAGATGGGTAAAGAGCTCACAGATGCATTTACGGTAAATAAAGGACTACGCCAAGGATGCTGTATTTCTCCAACACTCCTTAAAATATATGTAGCAGTGGCACTAAGGAATTGGAAGAGGAAGATTCAGAGAATGGGTATAGAGATAAATGACAGGTGCTTGTTTACCCTTCAGTTCGCTGACGACCAGGTCATAGTGGCCAATGATAAGGAGGACATGCAATATATGGTGAGAAAACTGATGGAAGAATACCGGGAATGGGGATTGACAGTCAATATAAACAAAACAAAATATCTATGTATTGGCAACCATGCCGCAAATCTGGAAGTGGACAATGGTCGAGAAATAATGCAATGTCAGGAATATGAATATCTGGGCATAACTTTCGACAACACCGGAACAGATGTGAGAGAGATCGAAAAACGTATAGTCAAAGCAAAAAAAGTGATCGGATGCCTGAATGGAATTTTATGGAGCAAGGAAATAACAAAGAAGAGAAAATTTAATATATATGAGACAATGATAAAGAGCAGCCTTCTGTATGGAGCAGAAACCTGGAGGTTTGCAGATAGACAAAGGAAGAAGGTTGAGGCGGTTGAAATGGATGCCATTAGAAGGTCTATGCGGATTTCACGAAGAGAGAGAATAAGGAACGACTATATAAAACAACAAATGGGAATAGAAGGCACGATAGTTTAGGACATCGAAAAGAAACAACTTACTTGGTACGTACACGTAGAACGAATGCAAAATAACAGGTGGCCCAAAACAATAATGCACTGGTACCCAAGAGGGAGAAGGAAACAGGGAAGACTAAAAGTGGAATGGCAGAAAAGCATACAAAGATCCATAAGTGAAAGAAACCTCACACCGGAGGAATGTGAAGATAGAAGAAGATGGAAATTAGGTGTCGGACAACGGAGAAAAACGTTCTAAACCGGCATATATATATATGTATATATACAAAAACGTGTCATGTAATTTTAATCCAGTTTCCTGCACCTGCAGTTGGTACCTGTAAAAAAATAAAACATGCTTCTATTAGGACCTCTTATTGTAAACAATACTGCAAAAAAAATTGTCCATCTAATAAGTCGTTTTCGAGAAATATAATTTTATACAAACATTGAATTTTTCAGAAAAATGGGAATAAGTCAAAAACTTTAGATTTTAGGCCTATACTATCTTATTACTTTTAGACTAAAAATTATACGGGCAATAAAAAAATACAATAACATATAGGGTGTTTCATTTAAAAAACTATAACTATGGTTAGCCACCAAGTTATGGAACACTCTGTATAATATAAAATATTTTTAAAATGGGCTCGTGATGAACAGCTATCACAAGGAAAAACCCGCTTTGAAATATCTTTACTCATAAAGGCATAATCGGCCTTACCCGCTTAGATTACTCACCCTGTTTATAAATAATAGCAAACAAACAAAATGTTTAAAGAAATGAACAAATGCAAACTAGTATGATGCTGGCCTACATAGCACCTGCAAGTTTATTTATTATGAAGTGTTTAGAAAGCGCACGAAAACTTCATCTGAGAGTCAATTTTCATTGCTCTGCCAGTTCCTTTTATAATCATTGACAATTAAAAGTCGCGCTCTTACAACGCCATCTGTCATTCTATTTACATCTCTTGGTACGGTTGCTCCAAGATCATGTAGTCCTCACTGCAAATTCCTTTTTCCAATTTTATACAGGTAATTTTACATTTATTTTATTTATAATAATATTTTTGAACCTATATGTAAGTGTAATCTGAATAATCATCTAATTCAATAATCATAGAACAATAAATGCATTTATAACACAAGTAATATAGAAAATCATTTTTCTATTCCCATACTTTAATTGTATTATTACATATGCTGAACCTGTACTTTAATGATGTCCATTATGATACAGATTTTCATTATGATACAAGTTTATACCCAATAGGAATACATGTTTTTCGTTAAGATACAAGTTTATATCCAATAGGAATGCGACATTCCAATATTCATCAATATTCAATATGGCCACTTCATATCTGACAAATATAACAATTAATTAAATTTGAGATTCTCTGCAATTTACTAGTAAGTAATTAAAATTTGTGCTTTTTTGAAAATATAAATGTTAAAAATGAGGGATAATGATAGAGAAATGTAAATTTTGACTCCACCAGAAATTATGGAACAAGCCTTAGTAGCCACGAACAATTTATTACAGCTAAATTCGCAAAAGCGAACGGAAAATTTTACGCTCAATTTGTGAAATGGAATGTTGAAAAAGTAATGTTTTATTATGGGGTCGTAGAAAAAATAGTGTATGCAACTCGCATTTAATGGCAATTAAGACACTCGTATTCATTACGACACTCGCTTTCGGCTCGTATCGAAATTTTCATTCTCGTGTCTTAATAGCCATCATTAAATGCTGATTGTATAATATACTAATACATAACCATTATGTTATTATATTACTGCTTTAATTCGCTAACGTATTTATTAGATAAGCATAGCGTGCATTAAAGTGCTGGAATAAATCCAATAAATTAGTAAAATGCATTTAAACGGCCAGACTTATATTCGAGTTCTCAAGCAAGCTGTTGTTTCAAATTTGCATTATACAATGAGTTTCTGTGTTCAGAACTTTCCGAGCATCTGAAACAAGTTGGAAAATAACTTTTAAATAGGGAGAAACAAAACAATACTTTTTTAACTGTTCTTACATTCAGTCACTTATAAAAGAAAGAAAAAGAATTTCTCTGCGCGATTTCTTTCTATTTAGAATTTTGAATAACTTCCGCCAGCTTCTTTATACTCGTTCTCTTGAAACTAGAGCTACAAGTTATGAATATGAATACGAATATATAAAATTGCTCGTTTTCTAGCTAAGGGCGGAAGCAAAACTTAGATAATGTTATACGACATTCAGAGAATATATGTGGTGTATCCAGCATGACTGTTGTCAAGACTATTCAGTCACTCTCAATTTAAAATACTGCAGAGTAAGTACACTGTTCTAACATAACTCTCTACAGTAATTTGTACATAAGCGTTAAGGCAGCAAATAAGACACAAAAAACTCCTTAATCAATAGCAGTAGTATGATAATGTAGTTGTTATTTGCATATACCTACACGAATTAGTTTTGCGAAATTGTATTTGAATCAGGGTTATTTTTGATAAAAGATTATTAAAGATGTATATACAAATAAAATAATAGAATGTGTATAATTATAGGTTTAGAGAAAATAAAATTGTATTTGATTTTAAGAGCAACTCAATAACCTGTAATAAAAAACAATCAAAACATTTAAATATTTTAATGATAGATGCATCATCGATCAATATTTGATATAAAATCATAAGATCAATGATTAAGTAAATCTAAATAATCAATATACATGCCTGCGTATACAAATTATCACACTTGATTATACAATGTTTAATTTGTTTAAGGAGTTTTCTATTATTGTGTAAATATGAGGTTGGAATCATTCCAATTTATTTATGTATGTAACACATATAAATGTTCGATTAATGAAAAATATTCTTAAATTTTTATTCTTATATGCTAGATCTCTCCTATACCGCGAAAAAACATTTGTTCGGGGATGTTCAAAATAATTTTCCTTTTTATCAATCTATCTTACTATTATAAATTAGGAGGAACCACGATTATATTAAGACTCCATGATCCTTTGGATACCTTTATTGTCTTAAATTAATGGGTTTATATTAATAATTACATTTAGTTATTGTATCGCTTTCATAATTTTAAAAGTCTGTAGTATCGAAGTATGATACAATACAATAAAATTAATTACAGCAAAATACGAATATATGCAAATAAAATTGACAAATACTATTTTGATATATAACGAATTGAACGAGATGTTACTTGTTGGAACTCCATGTTAAAATAAATAATAACGTTAAAATAGTTTCAAATAATGCTTATTCTTCACTACAATATTGTTTCGCCAAAATTTGGCTTCATTAGGTGATGACGGAGTAATGTTTACAAAATGAGTACCTACAGCGTTATATATTTTCATAAGTGTAGGGATTCAAAGAGGTGGTGTTATTACACATTTAGAAAGACAGTAGAGGGGGAGTGATTTAATTATGTTTGTTCGTTTAGTGTCAAACCTATTTTACTATATTTTTTAATTTCTAAAGCTTCAAATATTTTTTTTTCTTCTACTCTACATGTAATATTTGAATTTGTTTATTAAATCTTGAATAGGCCTGTTTATTGTTGTAGCTTTTTTCGTGTTCCTTAATTCTCTGATCAAAGGTACGACCCGTTTGACCAATGTAGACTTTATTGCATTCAGATGTTATCATATAAACTTCTGTGTTCGATTTTCTTTCTATTTTGTTTTTGTCATTGCTAATGAATTTTTGCAGACTACAATATTGAAAAAACACAGTATTGCAATGGCTGGTAAGTGTGTTTTCTTATAACATATTATCAAGTGATGTTGAACAATAAATCATTTATTTGTTTATTTCTAAAATATTTTATTTATGTACAAACATGTAAATATGATTTCTCAGCGATACCACTGGAACTATAAATAATACCTACTAATTTCAGGGGAAAGTGGAGTTATTTAGAGCTAGAGAATATGAGTGGCACAAAAGCTAATAACGGAAGTCTCAGGGTGTATATGTCAAACAATAAACATATTTTTTTTATTATCTAGACATTTTTGAAATTTTCTGCTTGGAAGAGGATCATGTGGTAATATAAATATATAGCAACCTATAATGAAAATTGCTTTATAATACAGTACTTGATAACTGAAGGATCGACGTTATACACACCTATTTCTTGAACGATTTGCCGCCTCCGTGTCCAGTTAATAATTTTAATATTGAGATTTTTTTTTGTTATTCCTCCAAACTCAACTCCTTAATCTAGGATATCTCACAGCGCAGCAAGTCCTAGGAGATGCCCCGGGGGTTCCTCACGCAAAGTACGCACAGCGCGCAGCGGTCTATCCACCAAGAGACACATGATAATGGAACGGTCACCGTCCGCACTTCCAGATATGTATGTTTAAATTTGACTCAGGCTGCAAATAACAAAATAAAAATGCCTTTACTTAAAATCAACATATGAAGTGAATAAGTATACACATGATATCAATGACAAGCAAAATTCCTCTTAATAGAGTTAAAAGTTCTGTCGCAAATTTAACTTGAATACTTACACAGATTTATGTGAATATTAAATTACATATATCTAAGAAATATTTATATTTAAATGAGAAGGACACTAGATATATGAAAACAATGTTACAAAAAGCAATCAGCTATACATTTTATAGTGTAAATTGTCTGACAAGATGAAATAAATTTATGGCATATCTAATAGAGAAATCACGTTCAAATATTTCTCATTGCCGTATTCGATGATCACGTGCTTGACAAAATTGAAACACGAAATATTTCCTGCGTAAAATAATAATGACTTTATAAGAGCGAAATCATGTTCTTCGAAAATTGTTTGTAAAACTTTTAAATTAAACGTCCATTGTAGAATTGATACAATGCGATATTGGAGAATAAAATAGCTTCTGAAAGTATTTCTTGTAAAATTACAAACATTTCGAGAGAAACCAGTAGTCAATTCACAAGTTCATTAAGAATGAAATGTGAATTTAAAAATGACAATTACACCATTTTATTGCAATTTCATCAATAAATCTCACAGGAGAACCCATGAAACTCTTTTCTGTTCTTCGATAAAACGCAGATTCTTCTGGTAAAAATTGTACTAAATTATGTTTTTCATATTATTATATACAGAATATCTTAGCTTTTTAATAACATATTCAGTATGGTAGGCCATTTCTCATCTGATTTAAATTACAGCTTATTCATTCATTATTTGGCCTTCGTGAGGGCGTTACGAATTATTTTGCTTTTCAAAAAAATTACATTGTAATTATTTCGTTACCTTAGATTATATCGAAAAGTATGTGAGATATAAGTTTGCGATTTTTTCTTGTTGACTGAACATCATATTTATCATCACTCTTAGTTATAAGCTTCCACAGTTGTCGTTAACATCTTTTGAGTTTCTGGATTAGAACAGTGTTCTCGTTTTTAACTTTAACGTTTATAACTGTAGCTTTCCCTCTTTCAAAAGTTACATTTATTTTCTGGTTTTACTTACATATGAAATAACTGTACGTCTAGAACTGACATTTGTCGTCTTTTTGGTCATAATGAACATACAATTCGAATCGCTGCTGGTGTGACGTTACTAAGCATGCTATCGTTTGGAGGGGCACATGTTGCTGTAGCCGGTATCTTCCTCGGGTTGCGTCGCTTCCTCTGTATATAAAAACCAAAAGGCTTTTGAAAACGAGTCAGTAGATTAACAATTAGCAAAGTACAAGCTGTTCTATTCTCTCCATTAATAATTTCGGATGGAACCAGCTACGTAGAATGCTAATTTTAGGTAATATTCAAAATTTGGCATGGGCGGATTAGATACATGTAATCGAAATTTAAGGGACGAAATTATGAATTTTGAGGAATTATTTAATGCGCTCTTAGTGTTTTAAATTGATTAAAAAAACTTGCGCGTAAGTTCATAAACTCGGCCAGTATATTTTGATTCGTTCAACTTTACCGACGTATTACCTTTGTCCGCTTTAGTGTATAAACAATGCCCAATGTCTCAGAATAAGAAGGAATGATTCAAATATCCCACCATAACCCGGAATGCAACGCTGTAAATATAATAAGCAATTTTATATGATAATAAACAGTTAAGTATGTAATAATATTTCAACAATTTTAAACTTTACTTTTTTGGCTTGTAAGTGTAAAGAATTTATTTTAATAAAATGATGTAGTATATAAAATCCACTCAAAATTAGGAATGAATGCGATATTTGACATAACCTATTCAGATAAACATGAGCATATAAATATTTCATGAAATTTTCTTTTCAGTCATCAAGTTTGGTATAGCTCGGTTAAGACCTGATGGCACTTGCGTGGATGACAATTTTAATACAAAAACGGAGAAAGTAGCATGAAACGAGAGAGATAGACATAGATTTCGCTACATATGAAGGGTTAAGGATCGACGTGGAAACATTAGTCCGTATTTAATTTAGTTGCGTTTTGTCTACCGTAGTGTATGTTGTTTGGTGTCGTTCTGCTATTTATAAGAAAATCGCTTTATCCTCGTTTTCTACAACAAAATCAGTTTTTTTCAAAACTTTATTGCGGCTAGCAGGAAAGTAGAAATACGTAAATATAATATTATTTGTTTGATGGTTAAAACTTCGATAATGGCGGATTCTTCTGAAACTGTATCGAAAATGCGTAAAATTATACATTATCAAGCTCGATAAATCGTATGGAATGTATATAAATACTTCAAGATGCAGAACCGTAAAGGTAATTAGTATAAGACTGTGTTTGCTTAATTATTAGTCAATTTAGACGATTCTAAATCACAAACAGATAAATGCAATGAGATAAATAAATTGTTCGATTAGAATAAATAAATTGAGGTTAAAGTACAGTTACAACTATTATCTTTCATCATAATTGTTATTATGATAATCGTTTTGTTGTAAACAGCTGATATAATCTTAACCATTGTCACCCAAGTGACTGGAATTTCAAGAAGAAGTGTTGCCAGGATTATTAACGAGGGTTTTAAAGCAATTGAAGAAAGTGCAACTGTCTCATTTTCTACGCCAAAACCGAATATTGTCAAAGCTACCCCGAAGTCTACCATTGATAACTGTGGGGAAGAAGCGATTCGTGGTATTGTTTATAATTTTCATATGACACACAAACAAAGGCCAAAGCTTTATATAATGAAGTAAATAAGTTTGATGCCCTTGGTTTTCTAGGGAAGAAGTCATCTTTCCGAAAATTATTACTAACATTACAATTTAGGTACGGATAGCTACTACTAATTCAAACACCTTTTAATGTTCTTTTTACACATAGGTAGAAAAAAAACACAGATAACCGAAAAGTATTGATAGAAAAAACTGACATAGTGAGCTGCGATGTAAATACATCAGAAGTATAACTAAATGTCGAGCAGAAGGACGACGTATAATATACACAGGTGCGATTTTAAGTACATTATGGACATTTTTATTATACTTCTAACGTATTTTGATATTAATTGTAGATGAAACTTACATTTATAGAAGCCATGAATGGGTTGATGGAACTCATAAAGGGATAAAATGCCCTATATCAAAAGGAAAACGATTGATTATTGTACATGCAGGTATATTTAAATAATACTTTTGGATAATATATATCACTTAACACATGTTATAATTTCTAGGGGGTGAAGAAGGATTTATTGACAATGGTCTGTTAATATATAAGTCTGGACAGAAAACTGGCGACTATCTTGATGACATGAACAGTACGAGTTTCAAGAAATGGTTGACAGAAAAGCTTATACCAAATTTATCAAAAAATTCTTTGTTGGTGGTTGACAAGGCAGCTTATCACAATGTTTTGTCTGTTCGGCATCCCACCTGAAATAGTCGAAAGGCAGAAATGAAACTATGGCTAAATATAAGAGGCGTTACTTATGATAATACATTTACCAAGGTGGAGTTATGCGGTATAATTAAACAAAATAAACATGCATTTACAGAATATAAAATTGATGGGATATTGGCAGAACATGAACATTCTGTGCTAAGGCTGCCACCATATCATCCGGAGTTGAATCCCATTGAGAAAATTTGGGCTTTTGTCAAGAATACGGTAGCGACCAAAAATGTCACCTTCAAATTACAAGATGAGCAGAAAATGCAGAGGAAGAGTTTCAAAATGTTACGGTGCATGAATGGTCAAACATGTGCCATCACGTACTGAAACACGAAGAAGATTATATTCACAAAGAACATATAATGTACAATTATTGTGAAGAATTTATAATAGAAGTAGAAAACGACAATGATAGTGACGATTTATTTATTTATTGTTCATCAAACGAAGATAATTTATAATGTTAATAAATATATGCGTAAAAAGTAGACTTTTCTTTATCTACTTTGTGTAAAGTGGTTGAAGTTTTTATTGTCATCATTCATACTTCTTCATTTGTAAGTATGTATTTTTAAATCTAACATGCAATGTTACTTTTCCAATACCTGAGCTTTAAAGAATATTTTACAGAATTACAAAAATTTCCGAATTAGTAGAGAACAATAGTTTTTCTTTTTTTTATCAATTACAAACATAATGATATTCCCAATACTCTAGAATAAGTATTATTTGTCGATAGAGTTGGAACAGTTTATAGCTTAGCTATATAAAATATTTGTAGAATATTAAAATATATTGTAATACGGTCTGACAATTAAATAATGAGACTGAGTGCATAAAAAACATATATTTAAAAATTATTCAACAACCGCATGATCCCCTTCGAAAAGTTCCCTTGGGCACCAACACAGCCATTCCAGCGAATTTTCCATGCATCGTAGCAGTTCTGGAAAGCTTCGATCGGAATGTCCGACAGTAGCCTCGTCACGGCCTCTTGAATCTCTTCAATCGACTGAAAATGCGTTCCTTTTACTACCTACTTGACTTTGGGGAACAAGGAAAAGTCCCAGGGTGATAAATCTGGCGAGTACGGCGGCTGTGGTAACACCGCGATCCCATTGGAGGTCAAAAACTGGGTCACACTGAACGCGGTGTGACAGGGTGAGTTGTCGTGGTGGAGAATCCAAGTTCGTCCGATGTCGGGAAGCACTCTGTTGACCCTTCTTCGTAGTCTATCGAGTACTTCGTGGTAGTAGATCTGGTTAACGGTCTGTCCAGGTGGAACGAACTCCCTATGGACCACCCCGCGGTGGTCGAAGAAGCAGATGAGTTGCATGGTATATATCTTGGACTTGCTCATGTGAGCTTTTTCGGTCTCGGTTCATTTGGAGACCGCCACTGTTGGCTTTGGCGCTTCGTTTCAGGGTCATATTGGAAGAACCAGCTCTCCTCACACGTAATAATCTGGTCAAGCAATGTAGGATCGTTTTCCACCTGTTGCAAACAATCATCAGCGACTGACATTCGAAGGAGTTTTTGCTCTTCCGAAAGGTTCTTCGGAACCATATTCGAACCCTCCCGCTTCGCGGCTCGTCTTCCACACTCTCACGGTCATCTTTAAATTCGTTGTGCCAACAAAACACTGGTGCACAACTCTGAGAATTACCACCAAACACTTTAAGTATTTTACCGTACTTTTACGTAACCGAAGCGCCTAGTTTGGCGCAAAATTTTATCGCGACAAGCTGCTCTAAATTACGCTTTTCCATTTTCGTGATGATCACCATCAACACACTTCTTCAAAACACGACACAGCTAATGAACTAATGGTCGTACCGAGTAAAAATTTTCATATCTGCAGTGTTACCACAACCGCGGAAAAAAAATCAGTCTCATTACATAATTGTCAGGCCTCGTACATGTGTTACTTAAGTTTTCCATGGTCGTCTTTTAATGAATAGTAATTGCTTCCTTACGTTTTCTACATTCAAAATATGATACTTTTATTGCTTTCAACATAATTCCAATTTTGAAATAATTCAGCTATAATACCGTTAACTTATTTTAATATGTATGTCCTACATATAATTTTTTCAACTTTCTTCAAGATCTACAAAATAACAAACTTCTTTTGCTATATATTGGATATGTCAATCACTTCTTTTGCTATATATTGGATATGTCAATCACATAAAATCCATTCTCAAAGACCTGTTTGATTTTAAGTTGACCTGTATATTAAGTGTTGCTTTCAAACCCGAAGTTTTTTACGCACATGATACATATTTTAGCCACACCTTGCGCATCCTAGGTGCCATCAGATATTAACCGAGCTATAGTACAATTTAAGGTAAAATGTAAAATATTTTTAGAATTATTATGAATGTAGGGATATCAAAAATACAATAACAATGATTATAAATATACAAAAACTAGCTGCAGAAATTAGTCTGATACACTGAACAACAATAAATCACTTTCACTCTTTTATTTTCTACACAAATAACATTGGTTCGACTATGGCATCCATTAATCCATTATACATTTTTTTTCTAATTAACCTTTACATTGTACGTGAACAATATGATGTATATCTAAAGTTATTACGTAATTTTTTGGCAATATGTAATATCTACTTGTTCATACTAGTCAGATTCTATATGAAAGTATCATTACTTGCCAGTAGGATTTTTTAATCCTGTCAATAAGCCTTCATCAAAAGCTTGTCCTGCACTCATGACACGTACATCAATCCAAACTCTTTTTTGTGTCCAAACATTCAACAAAAGCGTGTTCAACTTCAGTCAAGACGAACGGCTCTCATCATCTGTTGCGTTGTATTGTTCTCAGATATCTTTTTCTCAACCTGATAGTTTCGTCATTTTTTAGTACTGATTTTTGTTATTTTACGTTTGATATTTCCAAATACCGCGCGATCATTTAAATTCTAAATTAGGGCAGTTTGTGAAATTTAAATTAAGTTGGTATATAAGTACTAATTTACAATTTGAATTGTCAAAGTGACGTTTCAAAATGTTTGATTTAGAACATAAGATTTTCCTTACTGAAAGTTATTTTAAAAACGACGAACGACAAGAGAATGGTGAATGGACATATTCAGTACCGCACTGCATCAATGATTTTCAAAATGCCTTCCCTAATTTTCCTGCGGATTATCAAAAATTAGTCCAAGAAATTTACACATGTGTGGCGAAATTTTGTAATGTTGGAACTGTAGGTAGGAAAGCTAGTAGTGGCGCGCCCAAAAAAAGGACTCCTGAGATTGTGGCAGATGTTGCAGAAAGAATGGAACATTCTCCCAAAAAATCTCTTCGCAAATTAGCCCAAGAAATAAACCTTTCATATGGAACTTGTCAAAAAGTTTTAAAAGAAAATTTAAATCTTTATCCCTATAAGATTAACGTCGTTCAAGAGCTATTCCCTCGAGATTTTCCTGTACGAATAGAATACTGTTAGTGGTTTTTGAATAATTTAAATAACAACAACACTTTGAATTTAACATTTTTTTCTGACGAAGCTGAAACCATGCTTATCCGGCTATATAAACAAAATATGCGTATTTGGTCTTCGGAGAATCCTCATGAGTTTATTCAATCGCCTCTCCATCCGCAGAAAATTGGTGTTTGGCTAGCGGTTTCTAGAAGGCGTATATTTGGACCTATGTTTTTTGAAGGAACGATAAATGCTGAGATATATCGAAATAATTTACATGAACCGTTTTTACAAAATCTTCATGATGACGAACTTTTACATGGGTATTTCCAACAGGACAATGCAACAGCTCACAAAACATGGGAAAGTATGGCTCGAATTCGCGAGTTTTATGATAATCGAGTCATTGAATTTCCGCCTCGCAGTCCGGACTTAACGATTCTTGATTATTTCATTTATCCGTATCTGAAAAACACAGTTTACAAAAATAACCCACAAAATCTTGAAAAACTACAAGAGGCAATTTCTAATGCATGTAACGCTATAACCGTTCAGATGTTGGCAAATGCTTTTGAAAATATGAAACGGAGGGTTAACAGTTGCATTGCAACAGGGGGAGAACACTTTGAACACCTTTTGTAATTCACAATAAGACTAATTTATCTTGTAATGCTTTCATTTCCTTTAAATTTAAATCGATTACACATAAGATTCACAAATGTCACAAAGTATAACATAACCGCAAATTTCAATCAATCAATAATTGACATTTTGGACAACCTAATAAAAAAAATCCCGCCTGCTATAATTTAGAATTTAAATGATCGCGTGGTATAACATATATATGAGCGTGTGGTAATATGATCATTGTTTAATACTTACTTGGCATTAATTAGTTTCAAGAACCTGTATAGAATTGCTAGGTTTATTTTTGGTACGGACCCATCCAAAGTTATTTCCGCCATGATTGTATTAATTGTCGGAAGTTCTATGCAGTTTCCTTCGTGTAGTATTTTTAACAGATTTGTTAAATTCTGGATGTTTCAAATGCCTGCCCTCTTGTTCTCCAGGAGGTCTGAATTCGCCTGATTGTTCATATTCTTTAATTAATTTTTCCAGCCATAATACACTATCATCGGAGTAGTACATATATCTTACTTAGTGTTTGGGAGATACTTAGTACAATTTCTATTGTTTTCAACTTATAAATTTGAACAGTTAACATTTTATACATATTTAAAACGGTCTCTCGGGATATGTTAAATTTCCCAATCGTTGACGCTGTTTCCATGGCGAGACGTTTTACTGGTAGGTATATGGCTGATCACTCATATTCGTGTTGTTAATTTATGAGCTATTTTGGCGCGATATTTAAATTACTTCCTCTTATTCTGAGACAAGGTATTGTGGACTTTGGTTTTTCTTGAAAATTGATTTGGTTATTTTATTTATTCCTGTTAGAGATTTCAATTTCAAATAAAACCTTCTATCTTAAATTTATTTAGTTATGAGTTATTGACATGCTTAAAATTATTACTTCGACTTTATTTAATTGCATTTGAATATTTTTATTGAATTAATTTTCTCATTTATTAACTAGAATATATTTTCATCAATGTTTTTAATATTGAAAATGTCTCTCATATTATCAATTTATATGATGATATTAATTTTTCACTTAATAAATTAATAAAAAGTATATTACAATCAATAATTATATTTATTATTTTTATTCACTTCACTACAATATTTATCACATATTATCAGAAAACTATTTACCCTAATATCGTAAATAATTATTAAATATTCCCTTATTAATTTAAGCTGTTAAATTACATAGAAAACCACTTGTATAGCCTCATGCATATGCAAATTTGATGCATAAATTTTTCCCCGTATAATAAACTTAATCGAATGTAGAATTAACGGCTTCTGTTATTGTTGAAAAATATGTAACAATTCCTGACCTACTTTTAAAAATTACAGCAATATATTTTGTTTTAAATATGCGCTGAATACTAATTTGCGCATAATTAAATTTAACGTTCTATATTTTGAAGTTTTTAATTTTCTTGCCGTCACATATGCTCTTGTCAGTGCCACGTGGAATTTATATTGCGTTTATTTTCATCTTTATACAAGCTGTCCCAAATAGCATTTCCAGCATTGGGGATCTCGCTTATTATAAAAACTACAGGTTTGGTTAAATTAAGTGAACTATTCCTAAGGACTAGCGAAATTATATATTCTCCAATTTTCGAATTTCCACGTATTTTAGGACACATAGCAAGAAAAAGAAAAATTTCAAATTCCTTTTTCTCCGTTTTAGTAGACACATAATTTAATTTGCACTTTTATAAGGTAGTTTTTATGCAGGATTTAAATTCTACTTGGATTTTTGGCAGTTTTCATTTTTTAAATTTTTCGTATGGAAGGTCAAGGCGGCTTTGAAAGAAATAAAGGTGTTCTTATACTCTTTACAATGATATAGTATATGTGCGATCTATTGTTACAAACAACAAAGGAGATATTGAAAAATGTATTTTATTAGACACTAACAATAGGTAGACCGTGATAACTATAGACCGGACGCTAGAAGTTGATGACTCATCGCCCATGGGCGCACTATTGAAATTTTCTCTTCTTAAAGAGTTTTAATTTTATTTATATAATTGGATAACAAGTGGCTGGTGATCTATAAAATACAAAATACCTTATTATTTGTTCATTTTGTAGTTCAAGTCGAGTAAAAGAGTATTAATATATACTAGCAATACTTTCACAAGGTTCTCTTCTGTAAGATTTGTTCTCTTTGAATGAAGCACATCCATGTAGATAGAAAACGACCTCTCTACATCGCAACTGGTTATAGGTGCGTACTGGAAATATTCTTTTATTTCACCGTATTTAGCAGTAAGATTTTGTGTCATTGTCCCCATACACAATTGCCGCAATGTTATCAAATCTGAATTTCTATTAAAACCTGCCTCTAACTTTTGCTGAGGGCCACATCCGAAGTCACTTGGAATACTTTTGAAATAATTAATAGCCACACCGAATGTGGTTAATCCACCTTTTAATTTGAGATTTCCATTTTCAATATATGTGATTAGTTTATACAAATTTCCAAAGTGTTCCTCAAGGAATAACTGATTTTTTAAATTTGGGATTTGTGTTAGTTCCTTGCACACAGAAATACTTCAAGTATCGTCATTTAAACATGCAACGAAATTTTGTAAACTATCAAAATTCTCTGCATAAAAACTAGTAGCTTCCAACCATGTTCCCCATCTACTTATTACTGGCGAGGGAGGCAGTGACAAAGATGGAAGTCTTTCCCTGTAAAGAGCTACTCTCAATGGTGCTTTTCTAAAAACTTTTTTAAAAGCAGATACAAGTCTATCAACTTCCGGATAGGTGTCTCTGATATATTCACAGAATCTGTGGAGAGCATGTACTACACAAGTAATATGCAACATATAGGGATATGTTTCCTTTCATATAGTCAGCCTGTTTTGACATATTTGCGGCACTGTCACTAACAAATAAAAGCATTTTTACCCTGTACCTGTCGTCCGAATGAAGCATTTTGTGGACATTCGCGTCAATGGTTTTAGCAACTGTTTCCGCATCAACTGTATTTATAACTTTAGATGCTATTACATGAGCGTTATATGGAATAGTTGGATGTAGTACACCAGCTACAACATTTACCACATAGCGTGCTAAAATATCGACAGTTTTGTCGGCACAGTACCTATGGATTACTGATTTGAAAGATGTCTTCTAATGCATTGTACTGTTTTCGTGAAGCACTTAGAAACACAATATTTGCGTAAGGTGAATTCATCAGAAAGATTTCGACCAGTATATTTTTGGAAAAATGTTTTGAAAGTGGGATTGTCAAGTTTATTTAATGGGATATTAGCCGCCATTACAGCTTCACAGAGTTCTTCGTTAAAATTGTCAGCTTTCAACGGGTCCAATTTCTGAGTATATTTTAGCGATGCTAACAGACGTTGTACGTGCGCTTTTTGGACATTCTTTAACGATATTTTACAGACTTTGCCATAAATTTCGAAATCACTGACAATCGACATACAATCAGTATGTCCCTTAATCCAATTCGCCATTGTTTCACGATGCCATTCTCGACGTTCTTCCATATCATAGTAACATAAACAATGTTGTAGACCTAAATAAATGATAACTAAAAGTGTATGCGTATGTCATTAAAACTTAAGGAAATCCAATGTACACTTACGTCAATATAATTGGGAGAAGTAAATTCAATGAAACGGCATTAAACAGGAACTATTATATAAATTACGAAGTATGTAACAGTCAAAACAATGAAAAACTCCCCATACTTTATTTATCTTACAAAATATATGGTAAATATAATAAACTTTAAAAACCCCTCGCGCTTCTACCTACGCCGATGAAGAAAGGAATTTATCAGTAAAATGGACTTTTTTTACTGTCGTTTTCGCGACAGCAACAGATGTTGCAGTTCACCATATGAATAGTGCTATTCAGTAACTGCGTGTTGTTTACATTATTTCTTTGCTCCGTTGTAATTTAAACCTGGTACGTCCGGTCTATAGTGGTAACACAATCGAATTTAATGTTACTTAAAAATTATTCTGTCCAGAATATTTTTGTGTCGAACATTGCTTCTTTAACTAATACTGAAAAATTTGATGTGTAAAGTTGTTACATCCTTTGTCATAGAAACAGTATAGAAGCTGAACGGATGTGCTTGAGGCTGTATCCTGAAGGAAGGCAAACCAATGCCCGTACGTACAGAAATTGCTAGTTAATTGAAGGAATATAGTTCTTCTTCCAAACCTACTAGAAATCCGAAATTAATGAATGAAGATGTATAAGTAAGTGTATTACAGTCCCTCATTAAAAATCTTTCAAAATCTGTTAGAGAAATTGAATATAACACTGTGAGTAACAATAATTTTCATGCTACGATTTAAGGTCTGACGAAAACAGATTTACAAATGATGGTCAATAGACACATTGTTCAAATACCTAATTAAATCAGAACGTCTCACACATTAAAAGTTTTTAAAATAAAGTCAAGGGGTGCATTTTTCAAATTTGATGCTACTATGTACAAAATATTATTAATTATCTTAAACAACTTTTTATGTTACACCTTGACGTATATATATTCATATCTATTACAGTATATTTTAATATTTGCATAGTTAGTAATTTGACAACGTGTACATTAAATCATGAAATCTTATTAATAAGCTGAAAATCCTACGTTGACGCAATGAAGGACGCAGAAAGTAAAAACATTGGAAGTTACAAGGAAATGCTTTTAAATAAGTTTCGACATCAATGCGAAAACGGAACGAGAAAAGTTACGAAGTTTTTGTGTATTTTTCAATAACGGCTAGCGTTCAAAAATTCTGGAGTTAGAAACACGAACCATACGAAACATTTATATCTATTTTAAAATTGAGGATCAATATTAAGGGAAAGTAATATAAACAATTATGCTTTGGGAATGTATAAATTCATACACTGCTACTAATAATAATTAATTATTAACAGCATACGATCTTCATATAGACACAACAGGCCGATTGTGCCTTTACGAGTATAAACATTTCGAAGCGGTTTTTTTCTTGTGATATCTGCTCATTAGGAGCACATTTTATAAATATTTTGTATTATACAGAGTGGTCCATAACTTGGTGGCTGACCATGGTCATAGTTTTTTTAAACAGAACACCCTATATATTATCACATTTTTGTATACCCCGTATAATTCTTAGGCAAAAAGTAATAGGATAGTGTATGCGTAAAATTTAAAGTTTTTGACTTATTCCGACTTATTCCTATTTTTCTGAAAAATTGAAAGTTTTTATAAAATTATATTTCTCGAAAGCGGCATATTAGATTGGCGCAATTTCTTTTAGTATTGTTCATAAGAAGAGGTCTTAATAGAAGCATAATTTATTTTTTTTAGTTGCTAAGTGTATGTGCAGAAAACTGGATTAAAATTGGATGACACGTTTTTGTATAAAAGTCAATTTTTTCAAATGGAACAGTCCCTGTATATCAGTTCATTTTTGAATTTCTTATTAAATTTCACATTTAAAACATGCAAGACGTTTATACTTTAAATGTGACTATTACATTACTATTGTCGTTTTTTGTATAATTTTGACAACTTTATGTTTTTTATTTGAATACGGTATAATGAGCCATCATATTTGTTGCAACATTCATAATTGTATGGATGCCATTTAGTAAGTTGTTACTCAGTTAATAGCATTTTCGTAAAAATTAGCTTAGAGATATGATTTTTGTACGTATTGGGGGAATGACAAAAAAATTTACTAGCTTAAGATTTTAAGTTGTTTATAAAACTGGATTACAAAAATATATAATATATCATTACTTCTCTTTTTTCTTTTACTTCTATGATCTTGGTAAGTGTCTCATTTCGATATCTACATATTTATACAAAAATTGGATATGGTGTACTTACAATGCACTTTATGCAAGCAATATATTTCATAAAATATATAGAATATGATACAATTAACAAATTTTAAATCTAAAGAAATTAATACCTTAATTATAGTAATTGCCGAAATAGGAATTAGGACGTATCAAAGGATTTGTAATTAGTGAAAAATAAACTACAACAATAGCAATAAGCAACATCGCCAGTAGTAATGAAAGTGTCAATTACTCTTCTAAAGGCATATGGTCTAGGACATCTTCTTCCAGGGTAACGCTGTCGGTAAACTCTCTGAGCTAATAAATAATTTCTTTGACTTTACCCAAGTACAAAAATCATATCTATAAGATCTTCTTTGGAAAACATCATTATAAAATTACTTCAATTATTTTATGATTAATAGCATCAACAAATTGCACCTGTCACCTAAATAGTAATTTATTAAACGTCATCCATCGCCATCACAGCTAAGTTCAAGATATGCTATGCTATATTAATATAAAACCATGAAACTGACAAAATTATATTAAAAAGCGACAATAGCTCAGTAATAGTCACTTTTAAAGTATTAACGTCTTACATGTTTTTGATGTGAAATTTAATAAGCAATTCAAAAATGAACTAATATATAGGTTTTCCATTTGAAAAAAAAATTATTTTTATAATAAAACGTGTCATGTAATTTTAGTCCAGTTTTCTGCACATGCAGTTAGTAACTAAAAATAATAAAATATGTTTTTATTAGAACCTCTTATTGTCAACAATACTGCAAAAAATTGTGTCCATCTAATAAATATCGTTTTCGAGAAATATAATTTTATACAAACATCGAATTTTTCAGAAAAATGGAATAAGTCGAAAACTTTATATTTTAGGCCTATACTATCTTATAACTTTTTGACTAAAAATTATACGGGGAGAATAAAATTGTAATAATATCTAGGGTGTTCCATTTAAGAAACTATAACTATGGTCGGCCACCAAGTTATGGAACACTCTGGATAATACAAAATATTTTTAAAATGTGCTCCTAATGTGCAGCTATGAAGAGAAAAAAACCGCTTCAAAATGTCTTTACTCATAAAGCCATAATCGGCATTACACGCGGTGATGACTCACCCTGTATATACCGGATGTCTGTTTAAGCTCGGCCGCCAGCCATATCTCAGCAACCGTTTATCGTACAACTTAGCCGACAAAATCATGATACTAAAATGAAATAGGGGAATTTTAACAAAAATGTTTTTAACTTTCCAAAATGACCGGAGAGGGACGCAATTTTAAAGGTAAATTAAAACTTGGAAAATTTTTCATTAAATCCAAGGTTAAGATAGGTTAATTTTTTACTAGCAATAACCTCAAACGTTTTTATACAATTTTCATTTGAAAGTTTTTGGTCTAACTCCTATACGAAGGGGAGGGGGAGGGGGGTATGTGTGCGTACAAAAGTAGTTATAACTTCGGCGTGCCTTAACGAATTTTAATTTTCTAGGCTCATTAGTATACAATAACGAGAAAAAAGACAATATAACATAGTGTAACGTTTTCGCGTTCCAATAAACAACTCGTTCAATTATTTATTTAAAAACAGTCTGTATATTTATATACTTAAAATTATATAACAATATAAAATATATAACTAAAGTATCACACTTAAACTACCTACTATTAATAAATTAAAATTAACACTTGTATTTATTTAGTTCTATTACTAATATCTCTGTCCGTATTTATGTAACACTTCTATTTATTTACACGGCACTACTATTTTTATTTAACATCTCACGCGAGACTACTTAAGGACTTTCTTTCCCGAAACTATTCCGCAATTACTTTTCCGCAATGAATCCCGCAATGAATCATCCATCGGTGACCCAGTCGCCTCATGTACACCTGCATGAAATGTTCTCGAAATGTACCAGTAAGTTCCGTAATATACCAGTGGAAATCTGGACTCTTCCTTGCTTACGCCGTACATCTGTGAGATGACTCACTGCATTTACGATATTTACCGGTCGCGCCGAGATGATTTATAACCTTTTTTTTTAACGTCACCTGGTCTGGCTGATACATATTTCGTTACAATAGTATATTAGTTGTTAACGAATATGAAAATATGTTGACGCAGTAATATAAACGAAACCAACAAAACACATATATTTAAATAAGAAATTACAAAAAATAAAACAAAGAAAACTTCAATTTAATAAATGTTCAAAGTGTCCACCATTATTTTCAATGCACATATTTATTCGGCGATTAGAAGAGAGCACCTCTACCAAAAATTGCGTCCATCTAATACGTCGTTTTCGAGAAATATAATTTTATAAAAACACTGAATTTTTCCAGAAAAAGGTAATTAGTCGAGAATCTTAAATTTTATGTCTATACTATCTTATAACTTTTTGCCTAAGAATTATACGGGAAATACAAAATGTAATAATATATAGGGTGTTCCATTTAAAAAACTGTAACTATGGTCAGCCACCAAGTTACGGAATACTCTGTATAATACAAAATATTTTTAAAATGTGCTCCTAATTAGCAGCTATCACAAGAAAGGAACCGTTTCGAAATATCTTTATTCGTAAAGGCACAATCGATCTTACCCCTTGCAAGCATGAGAGGTAATCACTTACTCATCTTATTGAACAGAAGGAACGTTTTAATCAATATGTTGTGCCTTCTACCGACGCGAGGCACAACTTGTGTTGTATCTTTCTGTTCAATGAGATGTGTAAGTGATTACCTCTCATGCTTATTTAAAAAATATTTCTGGTACATATATCTAAAGTTCCAGATACTTTATTTTCCATAGACTCATAAATATTATTTTATTAGAGTTTAGTATTTAATTTGTTGGAAGGTATAGTTTTTGTGGATCTAATAATATAAATGTATTGTGCATAAATGTCATTTAGCCTAATAATCATGCGAATTAACATTAATATCTTAATAGGTTACAGGTCAGTATTATGGAACTTTATTGAATGTGACTAACAATAGGTTTTCAATAGACTTTTACAAGAATAGTGAAGCAGGGACAATATATAAATTTTATTGTTTACGCTGAAGTTACGTGCGCTTAAGTTATTTCCTGTACAATATCTTCAAATTCTCACACTTTACAATAGGAGTTAGGTATTTATTAAAAAATACCTTTTTCTCTACTTTATACCTACAAAGTTTTAAAGTGGAATATGTTAGTCGTAAAGCTAAACCCAGTTTATTGTGTTTCAGAAATACTTAACGCCGTTCGAAGGAGTTGGGATCTGCATTGTAAATTTGACAGACGATATGCAGGAATATATGAGGGGTATTTTTCTTTTCATGTGAGTATAAATGTAAATACTTTTTTTATATTTGTATTTTAAACGCGTATATATTACATTGATACAGATTTCGATTGGAACTTTTAAACTTTTGAGTCTCACTATCAAGCACTACTCAAAACAATTAATGAATATTCCATAGAAATAATAATATATGAATGAAATGAAAACTCGTGCAGAAAAACTACATATTATTTAATAAAATTTTGAACAAACGTTTAATGTGTTTAGAATAGTAATAATTATAGTTTAAATTTTCATGGAAAAATTCATAAGTACTACTATATAATAAAAATAAGATTTCTTTATTTCCCTCAAAGAACCAAAATGAAAAAAAAGTAAAAGCTTCAAAACAAAATATAAAGACAGTAAACTATGACAAAATATGTAAATGAGGTAAGAAAAACTATATAATAAACACTAAATAATTAAATATAAGGGAAACTACAAGGCGGGTTAAGTTTGGCAGAAGAAGAAATACCACTATCTGCTCTTTCACTCAAATCTTGAATAATAACATTAAAACAGTGAAAAGATACAATAATTCTATGATGTCAACTAACAACCTGATAAAAGCATTAATAAACACTGTACTATGAAAATACCCAACGACTAACTAGAATTATATGTAAAGAGTTTGTGTCTATACTGTTCTTTAAACTGTGAGATGGAGAAATATTTGATTAGTGTAGGAACAGTACAAAATACAAAGTGGAAACGGAAAATAGTATATGTAATAAGTTTGATAATTATTGAAACAATTAAGCACATCATTAATTGAGAGAAATAACCAAGGGAAAAATTACAGGAAACATGTTATCAAAAAAGCTATCAGAGCCGGATACCCACAAAATATTTATACTTATATTTTTAGATATACAGGGTGTCCAGAAACTCTCCTGACAAACGAAGACCGGAGATTCCTCAGATAATTTTAAGACAATTTAACCCAATTCACCCTAGTCCGAAAACGCTTCCTAAGGTCATAGGCGTCCGTTTTGGGTAGGTAAACGGTTATTTTAACGCATAACTTTTTTGTCTTTAACTTTTAAGCATTTGTGACACTAGATTATTAAATTTTCAGGTATTCTAGTACTAAAAGGTACTCTTACTTTAAGTTGGTAGGATACACCGTTTTCTAGAAAAATCGATTTGAAAATTTTTCGTTTTTTCGTCATTAAAATTCAATTTATTATTTTTTGCACTAGTTCGCTCTGAACTGATAACAGAAATAAAACCTACGTTTTTAATTGTCAAATTGTTGTCAGTTCGCGAAGTTGAAATGACGAAAGATGAAATGACGAAAAAACGAAAAATCTTCAAATTGATTTTTGTAGAAAACGGTGTATCCTACCGACTTAAAGTGAGAGTACCTTTTAGTACTAGAATACCTGAAAATTTAATAATCTAGTGTCACAAATGCTTAAAAGTTAAAGACAAAAAAGTTATGCGTTAAAATAACCGTTTACCTACCCAAAACGGACGCCTATGACCGGTACTAGAAATTCGCAATTGATGGAATCGATTCATCTCTGGAGGATAAATAAGCATACCAGTTTTTGTTTTTCTAAATAGAAGCGTTCGGGAGATATTAAAAAAAAACTAATTACAAGGCGCCATCTTCAAAGAGCTCTAGCTCCCTTAGGAAGCATTTTCGGAATAGGGTGAATTGGGTTAAATTGTCCTAAAATTATCTGAGGAATCTCCGGTCTTCGTTTGTCAGGAGAGTTTCTGGACACCCTGTATATATCAAAAAAAAGAAGAAAAAAGGAAAAAAAAGAACGTAAAGAACGCGGATACATTAAATAACAAGAAAGATAATAACGGGTAAATTCCGCTGTAGAGCAACCGTAGACGCATGTTTCTGACTATTGGCCGTCATCAGTACGGTGTAGCCAAGGAATAAGGTGGGTTAACCTTGGAGATGTAAGCTATACGGAAGACCATCAGGTGACAGACTCCCATTTGTAGCTTCAGCTAGAAGATGCTCAATTTTGATGACAACAACTAACGTCGCCACGAGGAAGACTAACGCCAACCTGCGTGCCATACGAGACCCAAGAAAGATAAATCAAAACAAAAAAAAAGGAAATAACGCGGATACATTAAATAACAAGAAAGAGAATAATAACGGGTAAATTCCGCTGTAGAGCAACTGTAGACGACCAATAATCAGAAACACGTGTCTACGGTTGCTCTACAGCGGAATTTACCGTTTATTATTCTCTTTCTTGTTATTTAATGTATCCGCGTTATTTCCTTTTTTTTTGATTTATCTTTTCTGGGTCTCGGATGGCACGCAGGTCCACCTCGTGGCGACCTTAGTTGTTATCTGCAAAATTGAGGATTTTCTAGCTGAAGCTACAAATGGGAGTCTGTCACGCGTTATTTTCTTTTTTTTTTGATTTATCCTTTCTGGGTTTCGGATGGCATTAGTCTTCCTCATGGCGACGTTAGTTGTTGTCTTCAAAATTGAGGAACTTCTAGCTGAAGGTACAAATGGGAGTCTGATCTTCCGTATATCTTACATCTCCAAGGTTATCTCACCTTATTCCTTGGCTACACCGTACTGATTACGACCAATAGTCAGAAACGCGTGTCTACGGTTGCTCTACGGCGGAATTTACCCGTTATTATTTCTTTATATATATATTGTAGTGAATTATTTAGCTGTAAGGTAATTCAGCTTCATTGTTGTTGTTGTTGTCTGAAACATATAAAAGAGAAAGTCTTAAATTAAGTTTTACACGTTAAACTGAATACGTCCTATAGCTAGGTTATGTTGACATCATTAGTGCATATATTGAGTGAATATTTGTTTTCATTGCCTGTGCATTATCCATATAAAACCTTGTTATCTATATTAATATGTTCTGGATTTCCTTGGTCATCTTTATATTGGTATACTGATTTCCTAAAAAATAAAAATAAATAAATTAATATTGTTTGTTTAGGTACGTCAAAATTATTTAAATGTTAGAGTCCTCTAGTATGAGTAGCTAGAAACTGCAAGTATGCAGAATGCGTATTTGCTCCTTATAACATCTCGGTATGAGGGGTATAAGCTATTAATATCAATATAGAATGGTCAATAACATTGATTTCTTATTTATTAACATACGTTTCATATTTATTAAAATTAAAATACGTTTTATGAATTGTTTAATTTATGAATATGACAATGATTTAAATGCTGTTACTTAGTATCGTTAAATATCAGGAATAAAGGAACAATTTGGAAATGTGAAGATTATGTGTTCGTATTATAGGGCATGTGTTATTTGAATTTATATAAATGTAATTAAAATAAAATTATTTTCATATTGTAATATAATGGGAAAGATATGCAAGTATGCATTGAAAAATTATGAAAACAAAGAAAGGTAGTGGAATGCCAAAAGGAAATGGTGGAAACATCATTATTCGATGGAGAAGAAAATTCTAAATTTTATCATAAATAAATAAACAGATGTATGTACCTTGGTAAATAATAGTCCAGAAATATTAATGCAGTAATTCGAAAGTGAAAAATAAATAGTTCACGTCGTGTGAAATAATATATGCAGTTCTACTTGTGAAAACTTCAGCGGATCCATCGAACATCATCAGATTTGGAGTAGGAGTTTGCTTTCCAGTATCCATTGAAGAACAGGATATTCAGTAATCACATCTATAAATATTCATTAGGATTTGGAACTAATTTTTAAACCAAGCTACAAGGTAAAAAAATATAAAAATATACATGTATAGATACTTAACCGATCAAATATAAGCTTATAAGAAGTGCTTCATATTGATAGACATTTAGAGGCATACTTACACTTGTGAAAAATGCGAGGAAACAGATATATCTTCTCTTCAATAAAATTCAAAATTAAAATTTAATCCCTTTAGAAAATTGTTGACCGTTATATTCTTTTGAAGCCATGTTATATTTTTTTTTAAAATTTCACTTTAACAAATAATGTATGTATTTACGTAGAATAAACTTTCTTAATACCTTAACAGTATATCTTACTGATCTTAAGTAAGTTAAGTAAATATGAATTTTGATATGAAAACTTGTCGAATTAATTAAAATTCTTCAATAAGTAATAATACTTTAACGTATTAAGAAATTAGATGAATATTTCAATAATGGTACCAATGTGTAACAATTAAAGTCTCGAAGCTTCAAGACAAGAATGTTTTTTTTTCAATGTAAGATATGAACAGTGATTTTTGTATTTGCAAGTTGTTCCCACATTTGACATTCATTATCAAAATAAATAACCTATAATTTTTGAATTAAAAACCTGAAGTTTATTCTTTCAAATAATTAGAATTTTTGGAAATAAATGTAATAGAGCAAATAATATAGACGACGGATGCACACTATCACTAGGAGGATACCTATTAAATATAATTGCACCCACACCCTCATTGAGATTGTATTAATAAATGTGCTAAAATAATTTATAATAATAAAATAGCATAATATATAGGATAGTCATGTTAAGAAATTTAATGGGGTAATTACGCTGAAAATGCAACTGCAGACACGTGTTTCAAACTACTTGTTCTCGTCGGTGCAGTGTAGCCAAGGAATAGGATGGGATAACCTTGGAGATGAAAAGCAACAATCAGAGACAATCACAGGAGATATTTATATATGTTTAATTTATCTGTCCTACCAATAAGTAATACGAAAAAGATTTTAGTGGAACATACATTGAAATTTCATGAACAACCGAGTACTTTACTGCCACAACCTAAGTTTCTGCAGAATAATATGATTATTAAGCTACATAAGCTACATTCAATAGCAATATGTTTTTCTTACATTCGCTACATTAACGTTATGTAATAACGTTACTAAGAGCCAAACTATACCCTAGTCGACAAATTTTAATTTCTGTTAGCTATCTATCCCATGCAGAAGATGACCTTATAATATGCAGCGATGCCTGCCTTCCAACAGTGGTGGGAGAAGCAACGCAGTCCGGGGATTTTCACATTTGATAGCAAACGTTTGCCGGGTGTACTTGGCAGTCTCGCTATATGTTTGTCTTTATTTTATTTCGCCGTGCTCTCTTTTCCTCTTCTACTTTTGTACCAAAAATTAAAATTTGTCGACTACGGTATAATTCCAAATTAAACTACTTTTATAAACAAACAATTTATTTTCTTTTCTCCATCATCACTTCCTCCCACACAGGAGAAGTCTTCGTCTTCTTCTCGGGCTTGTCAAGTCAGGCTTCTGCCTTTTACTTTTAATCTTATAAATGTAGATCTTACGATGGTGTTTGGTAGCAATAACAACTGCTTCCTCCTGCTGCGAGGTATCTGATAATATTGCTTGCTTGCTTTCCCTGGCTGTTGTTGTTTGTTTTTCCGGTTCTTGGCGTGTAGACTGTTTGATATGAATATGCTCCGGATTTTTCCAGGGGTTGATCCGGTGTGTTGTGTGACTGTGTGATTAGTGTTTGAAAATTTGCGCTATTATTTTTGTTTCTTGTATAAAGTCATTTATTTGTTTGTCTGTTGCGTTGGTGTCGTGCAGCACTAGCAGCATTCTGCCTAGGCTGAGTGCTAGTTCGTCTACTTGTCTTTGAGTGTATGTGTTGTCCGTTTGTCTTTGGTTTTTCGTTTCTTTTGTTCTTTCTGTTCTTTCTGTCCATGGGTTTCTCGTCGGTATTGGTGCTTCCGTGTATGTTTGTTTCGATTTTGTCTGTGTGTTGTTTGGATTTTTGTTGCATCGTTTATAAATGGATACATGTTCCTCTCCGCAGTTGGCGCACTTTGGTGGAGTGGTTTTCGGTTTCGTGCATAGGTGAGTGGAGTGTGATTCTGCACATTTCATACATTTGTATGCTATGTTGCAGAATTTCTGTGCATGTCCAAAGGATTGGCATTTGTGACATTGGATGATTGATGTTTTAACTCGTAGAGATTCGACTGTGATTTTGAGTCCGAAAATTTCAATGATGTTGAAAATTGATTTGTATGTTTTGTCCAGTTCGATTAGCACTAGTGGTGATGGTGCTTTGTCTCGTCCGGTCATCCTTGTCGCTTTTATAGTCGGGTAGCCTTGTGCTAGTAGGTCTTCTTGAACGTCCTCTGTGGTATAGTTTGTTGGTACTCCTCGGAGAACAATTTTTAGTGTTTTTTCACTTTTAAGTTGAAACGTGAAGAATTCGATTTGGTTTGTGGTCAGTGTTTTGGTTAGTTGTCTGTAGTCGTCGTCGGTTTTTGGGTTAATGTGTATGCCTTTTCGTACCATTCTGTTGTCGTATGTTTGTATTTTGTCAGTCTTCAGGAGTCCGCGTACTTGTGCCCATTTATCTTTGTCGGTCACTATGATTGGTGATGTTCTGTATTTGTGTGTTTGTGTGAGTGTGTCTGTGTCTGTGTTGCCAGTTGCCTCGTTTTTGTTTGCAGCAGCTGATGTTTGTGCAGTCTCGTTTGTTGAGTCTGTTTCCATTTGTTCGTTGGTAGGTGCTATTGCCGTGAATCTGTTTTTTAAATCCAGTGTGTTGTGTTCTTCGTATTTTGGGATTTTGTTGTTACTTTTTCTTGCGAAGATAAAGTGTCCTGCGTTGATTTCTTCTTTATCTTTTTCGAGTTGATGTTTTTGTCGATGCCTTCTTTTAGTAGGTTGTTTAGTTGTATAATTGGGTGTGTTGATGGTAGTGTTTTATAAAAAAGATCCAGATGTTTGTTTAAAGTTGCGACGCAGTCGCTTACTGCTTGTTTGTCTTTGGCATCCTTCAGGTTTTTGAGGTGTTGCCAGCCGAGTACATCGTCCGGCCTAAGTTTTGATTCGAAAAATCTGACGTAATCTCCTTTGCGGGGGCGAGGGGTAGTACCCTTTGCGCCCAAGGATGTGTGTGGTAAAGTCGGTGGTCGCGAGGCGGTACTTCTAAAAGAAGTGCCGCTATCGGGATCTTCGTCTTCGTTCATCTTGAAAAATTCTGACCGCTGCGCACGGTTGCTAAAGTCAGAATGACGACAGGAGAAGTCTTAATTAAAAATAGTTTTATAATACATTAGCACTTTCGCATTGCTTTAAGTTTACTCATACATGTTCCCAGTTTGCCAATAAATATATCTTTCTTTTCGATCATTGCAAGAATGAATTAAATATGTTGTCTCTTTGAACTTAATATTATATTTATTTCTGTTAAACAGGTACGCCACACCATTGGCCACTATAACCTATTTATATGTTAAAGTCTCCAGGGAATTGCAAACGCAACAGAGCAATATGAGTGTCATTTTATTTGAAACGAGGAGGGAAGGACGCTCAAGAACAGACTCTCATTCTACCAACATAGATATGAGGTAAGATCTCATGCTTGAAAACGAAAGAATATGTATATTATTTAATTTCAATGTTCCTTTTGCTATTAGAAAATGATTATAGTTCGTCAGTTTTAACAAGAATCTTATGTATATTAAATTACTTTTATTGAGATTTTCTGTTTCGGAAAGTTTGTAGCAATGCGTTGATGAATATATTAGTAAAAAAAAATGAGATTTTTAAGCAACTCCTTATTACAATCGACGTAACAATAACACTAAAACACCTTAACCACACTAAAGCACAAAAAGGCTAAATACGTATTTCGACAAGTAAGTTGTCATCTTCTGTAGCACTGATTAAAAATCGCATTGCCTACACATCGTAGTGTAACAAAACAACACTGACTACGCTACGCTACGGTGTGTAGACAATGCGATTTTTAACCAGTGCTACTGAAGATGACAACTTAGTTGTCGAAATACGTGTTTAGCCTTTTTGTGGTTAAGGTGTTTTAGTGTTTTTGTTTAGTATAAAGCCACAGACTCCAAGTTTAGTTTCTGAACCGAATGTGCTTTAACATCAGTAAATTGCACCAGTAGTATTGACCTTGTTGATCAAGAAACGGTTTCTAATATGGTACTAAGAGCAGAAACGGGCACTGATTCAAAAGAAGGTCTGAAGAAATTCCATGTTTTTGGCAATAGCAATAGGTTCTTGAGATTTACATCTCTACTGTTCTTAGGATGCCGTTTGTCTTTATTGTGTCAGCTCGAGTGTGGAAACCATAAGTTCCGGTCTAACAGGATTTATACAGGGTGTGGCACCTAAGATGTCTCGGACCGTAGCTGCTCTATCATACAATATATCGAAAAAAGTCTAAGACAAAAATTGTCCATAATTACAATCACCATTTCCCTAAAATATTTTTGGTCATCAGTGCCGTTCCGTATTTCAGTGGCGTATCAAACCTATGTTTTTTTTAATGGAACAATATATAGTTTGTGGCTGATTCGGAAAGCCCTCGAAGAGTACTTTTTTTTCTTATGTAACGTCATACCCATAACTTTAGCGGTTTCGCTGTTATAACGGTTTTTCTAGGAGCCATATTCAACAAACAGATAAATATAGCAGAAGAACAAAGAGGATTCAGGAAGAAAAAGTTAACACTAGCAGCCACTTGTGTTTATGTGTCATACAAGTATATCACAAAATATTTAATATTTTAACATTAGTGGAGAACGTAACAATTCTAATGGATAACATTAAGCATTTAGTATCTTTATATCAGAAAAAGTCGTGTGATGAATACATTTGGCATTCAGCAATTGCACTAATTGAAATAATTTATAGTGGCTGCATGTGTATAATTGTACAGGCAATAGATTCATTTGTTTTTTTTTGCATCCGGAGAGAATCCATGGAGATTTGTACAGCTAATTTAAAATGCAATAGCGTTAGCTTTATCAGGAAATTTAAACATATTTTGAAAAATTACTGAAACATTTAATTACAGAATTGCATTCACAGCACCATAGTATTCTAAGTATTACATTTATGAAAAAATAATCAGGTGTGGCCACCACACCACTTTCTTATACGTATGAGTGTTTCAAATTCTACAATTTTAAGAATTTTTCTATAGAAAAATTATTCAAAATTCTTTTCTAAAAACGTTTGTTCTCTTAATAAGTCTCTATAGAATGCATACTTTGCAAGAAATTCGAAAAAAGTGCTACTCGCTAAGAGTAAGCATTACTTCCTGTCCGAACTTTGATTTTTTTTATATGTTTCCAATACTTTTATACTGGTAATGTACTTGCCTAGAAAGCATGACTTGCGAGATATTCGCAAAAATCTGATTTTTGATAAGAGAACAATTTTGAGTACATTTCAATTCTTTATAAATTGGTTTAAACTTAGTAGTTGACGAAATATTGGAAAAATTCAATTTTTTTACTGAAATAAAACACTTCCGGTCTGCCGATTTTACTGAAAATATAATGAGATCTCAAAAGGGAGATTATTATCGTAAATACAAGTCAGAATTGATAGCTATAATCATTTGATCGCTGTAGTGGTCACACACACACTGCCATACACAGCCGCAGAGACAGGCAGACATAGAGAGAAAGAGTGAGAGAGAGCGAGAGAGAGAGCGAGAGAGAGAGAGAGAGAGAGAGAGAGAGAGAGAGAGGGAGAGAGAGATGGAGAGAGAGAGACTTTAAAAACCACTTTTTCGGTATCAGGAGACTTCAAAACGTGGACACCTGCAACAATCTCGAAGTTGAAAATTTTCATCATCGCAATACTTCGTATAAGAAAGCAAAAAGTATACAATATAAAAGGAGTCGACAATTTATAAAACAATTCCCATATTGATATTGGTTGAACTGTCGTTTTACGTCGTGAAGAATTATAAATTTGTCGAGAGTTTAATTTTGCTTTTAGGGTCCTGTTTGTCAGTGTATGTACTGCAAATAAAATAAGGAACGATAATAGTTGAACATAGGACTACCTGGTGTGTACTTACCGTCAGAAGCGGCAATATGTTGAGTCACGGCTGATATTCCATTTTTGAATTTATCCTTGAAATAGTTGACAATTAGATAAATTATTTGTTTATGCCCAGGTACAAACTGAAAACATTTTGTGTTCAAATGAAAAACTTCAAAATATTCCATAAATTGGTCTTCAGGAATACGTTTTGACAGAAAGCTTCAATCTCCTGAATGGTTACGTTCGAAATTTTCGAAAGTAGTCTACCATTGGTATATTATGCTTAATAGTATATTAAAATACAAGTTTCATAAGACATGATTTTTGTGCACGCGTTCAAGTTTAGAAAACGAGCCGCTAGACAAGTTTTCTAACGAACATGTGCGCAAAATGTGTTATGAAACGTGTATTTTATACTATTTTTTCTATTTCGGTGATTAAAAATTCAAAAAAGCCTAAAATGAGAGACATTTTTTCATCGAACATTTTAGAAATTTTGTTTTTTTTGCAGTTGGTTACTCTGATTTGGAAGTAGAACATTTTAAACATTTGAATATCGGCGGTGTTATATGTCATTTTGTTTAAAATTTGACTGATTTATGCAATAAGTTATTTGAAATTATCAACAAAGAGGATGAAATAAATAATTGCACGCCAGAGATTCGCAAAATAGCAGAAGACAATTTACAAAATCTTTTGCCAACAAGTGCTCTACATATTTATCAAAAACAATGCCATCACTTTTAAGTTGGTGTAAAGAAAGTAATATAGGGAATATTACTGTACGTGTCAGTCATTGAGAAGCAACAATAATTCAGACAGAACATAGTGTGTTCCCAAAATCTGCCTGGAATTTCTATTAATGCACACGAATCTTCTAGTGTTATAGCAAACTTTTATAACAGTTGTACTATTCGACATGAGAAGTAAATTTCAATAGTAGCATCAGACAACTTATCATCCAACTCTGTTAAACAATTTGTGTGTTTTTTATTCTTTGTACAAATTCTATTGCACATGTTTGATACATTAAAAGCTTATATTTGACATTTAAATATGATTTGGTTACCTACCAACCTCAAAAAAATAAAATTAGCGTGCGATAAAGTAATACTTTATGAAACCAAAACGGGTGTCGTAAAGTGAACTGTATAGCACCGAAATAGAGAAAATGTTTCTAATACACTTCGGAACACTTATTTTTAATTCCGCTTCGACTTCAGCAAAACAATCTGCTGTATCCATTTGACAAGGAGTAGCTATCATTGAAAAGAAATGTTAAAAGCTCGGTTAAAGAAAAAATATCTATATTGTAGACTTAAGTACCTAAATTATTTGTATATAGTTTGAATTCGGTTTGAATCTGCAATTTATTTTTAAATTATTTAACAAGTTGTTCACCACATATACACGAGGTTACGATTCTCAGTCGATTCTCGCGGTTACTCGTGTCAGATGATATAAAAAAAGCTACTGGGCTTATGCATGCGCATGCGTCGTGATATGAATTGAACAGTACATCCCCGGACATCTTTTGTGTATATAGTAAACACCCCCTGGGCATTTACCCTTCGTGATATATTAAAAAAAATGAGGTGTGGCCACCACACGACTTTCTTATACGTGTGAGCGTTTCAAATTATACAATTTTAAGAATTTTTTTTATACAAAACTTATTCAAAATCCTATTCTAAGTACTTTCATTCTCTTAATAAATCGCTATAGAATGCATACTTTGCAAGATATACGAAAAAAAGTGCTACTCGCTAAGAGTAAAAGTGCCACTTCCGGTCCGAATTTTGAAATTTCATATATGCAAAAAATATTGCAAATTCAACTCTAAATACTTTTGTACTCTTAATAAATATATATAAAATGCATAATTTATGACATATCTGCAAAAAATCGCTATTCGGTAAGAGTAAAAGTGGTACTTCCGGTCCGAATTTTGAAATTTTTTTTATACAAAAGGTATTTAAAATTATAATTTAAATACTTTTATACTCGTAATGTACCTGTCTAGAAAGCATGACTTGCGAGATATTCGCAAAAAACTGATTTTCGATAAGAGTCCGGTTGGAATTTCGAAAAACCTCTTTAAGATAATTTGTCTCAAATTTAATTTTGAGTACATTTCAATTCTTTATAAATTTGTTTAAACTTAGTAATTGACGAAATATTAGCAAAATTCGAATTTTTCACTGAAGTTAACTGCTACTTCCGGTCTACCGATTTTACTGAAAAACTAATCAGATCTTAAGAGGGAGATTATACACGTAGATACAAAATTTGGAATTGATATCTACAGAGGTTTGACCGCTATCGTGGTCACACACAGACAGACAGTCAGACAGACAGACAGACAGACACACACACAGACATTTTTTTAAAAACCACTCTTTCGGTATCAGGGGACTTCAAAACGTGGACATCTGCAAAAATCTCGAGGTCGAAAATTTTCATCATCACAATACTTCCTTATACTACGTATAAGAAAGTAAAAAATGAGGTGTGGCCACCACACGACTTTCTTATACGTATGAGCGTTTCAAATTTTAAGAATTTCTTTTACAAAAATTATTCAAAATTCTATTCTAAGTACTTCTATTCTCTTAATAAATCTCTATAGAATGCATACTTTGCAAGATATCAAAAAAGTGCTACTCGCTAAGAGTAAAAGTGCTACTTCCGGTCCGAATTTTGAAATTTCATATATACAAAAAAAAAATAGCAAATCCAGTTTTAAATACTTTTATACTCTTGATAAATATATACAGAATGCATAACTTACGACATATTTGCAAAACATCGCTATTCGATAAGAGTAAAAGTGGCACTTCCGGTCAGAATTTTGAAATTTTCTTTATACAAAAGATATTGAAAATTATGTTTTAAATACTTATATACCCGTAACGTACCTGTCTAAAGAGCATGATTTGCGAAATATTCGCAAAAAACCGATTTTCGATAAGAGTAAAAGACCTACTTCCGGTAGGAATTTCGAAAAACTTTTTAAATAAAATTGTTCTCAATTTTAATTTTAAGTACATATGAATTCTTTATAAATTTGTATAAACTTAGTATTTGACGAAATATTGGCAAAATTCGATTTTTATACTGAAGTAAACTGCTACTTCCGGTCTACCGATTTTACTGAAAAACTAATCAGATCTCAAGAGGGAGATTATACACGTAAATACAAAATTTGGAATTGATATCTCCAGCGGTTTGAGCGCTATCGTGGTCACAGACAGACAGACAGACAGACAGACACACAGACAGACAGACACACAGACATTTTTAAAAACCACTTTTTTGGTATCAGGGGACCTCAAAACGTGGACATCTGCAAAAATCTCGATGTCGAAAATTTTCATCATCACAATACTTCCTTATACTACGTATAAGAAAGTAAAAATCGATTGCTATATAAGGATATGTATGTAGAAAAGTATATTTTGTTGGGAATATGGTTCATTATTACCTCCAACATTTTACGACGTCTACTGCACAATTTAAAAAAATGAGGTGTGGCCACCACACGACTTTCTTATACGTATGAAAGTGTTACTTCCGGTCCGAATTTTGAAATTTCATTTATATAAAAAATATTCCAAAACCAACTTTAAGTACTTTTGTACTCTTCATAAATATATATATAGAATGCATAATTTACAACATATTTGCAAAAAACCGATTTTCGATAAGAGTAAAAAGCCTACTTCCGGTAGGAATTTCGAAAAAAATTTTTAATAAAATTCTTCTTAAATTTAATTTTAAGTACATATGAATTCTTTATAAATTTGTCTAAACTTAGTAGTTGACGAAATATTGGCAAAATTCGAGTTTTTCACTGAAGTAAACTACTACTTCCGGTCGACCTAATTTGCTGAAAATCTAATCAGTTCCCAAGAGGGAGATTGTACACGTAAATACAAAATTTGGAATTGATATCTCCAGCGGTTTGACCGCTATCGTTGTCACAGACAGACAGACAGACAGACACACAGACAGACAGACACACACACACACAAACATTTTTTAAAAACCACTTTTTTGGTATCAGGGACCTCAAAACGTGGACATCTGCAAAAATCTCGAGGTCGAAAATTTTCATCATCACAATACTTCCTTATACTACGTATAAGAAAGTAACACAGTGTGTGCCACACAAATATTTCTTCTTTTCTATAATTATCTCCTACAATGTATATAAACGCCGTTAATTCGACCTTTTATCCAATTCGGAATCTTTCTTTTGTTTCAAAAATAGTTGAGATTTATATTCTATACTAATATTTTATTTGCGCTTTGAATATTCTTTTACTAATAACTTTTTATATTACACAATAAATTTGTTAATTTTAATTAAAAATGATTAATATAATTTTTAAATTTGTGTATGTTGAATACATAATAAATACTGTTACTATGCCCGACTTATCAAGACTGCCACATCTTACAGTTTCAATACACATCTAATATTGACCACATAATGTAAATTTTTGCTTTCCTTTATAGTATTAAATTCCATAATAGTGTATATACAGGGTTCATTTCAAAACTTCCCACCATAAATTTCTGAAAATCTGGAAATCTATGAAGAATTCCCCGAAACATGTAAGAAGTATTATCATGGGGGCCATTTCTTGATGCAAAAATTGACTCATCTACTTTAACCCCCTGCCCTCGAGAGGTACCGCCTTAAAAATCTTAAATAGAAAAGTGTTTCGAGTAATACGTCATTTTAAAGGTATTTTGAAACAGTTTAGTGCTATCAACCCAAAGTTACTTAAATAAAATAACAATAATGGTTTACATTTTCCAAGAAAAGGTTGAAATTGTATTAATTTATGGAATCGAAAGTCAATGTGCTCAACGAACTGCCACAACATTTAAGGAAAAGCATTGCGGGTAAGATCACATCTCATAGATATATCCAAAATCTTAATGTAAAATTTACTCAGACTGGATCTGTTGTAGAACATAATCAGTCAAAAGTTTTAAATGAAGCCTCTCAATTGGAAGTGTTGGACTTTCTTTAGGGTTGGTTCATAAAATTACAAAACCTCATAAATCTCATCCTTATACACTGAAAATATGTCAAGAGCTAAATGAAGACGATTATGACAAAAGAGTAGAGTTTGGCGAACAAATGACCACTATAATTAATAATAACAATGTCTTCTTCTTCTTTTCTCTCTATCCTAGGCAAATTGCCTGTTCAAACTTCGCAGCGTGCCTTCAGTTCAATCAATTACAAGATTGTCATTACATCTCTTTCGCCGCCTCCCCATACTTCTTCTCCCCATTGGCGATTTGTCTCGTGCTATCCTTAGTATTCTTCCTTCGTCCATTCGACCTATATGTTCGTCCCACTCGTGCTTCCTGTCCAGAACCCACTCATTTGCACTCTCCACCCCGCATGTTCGCCTTATGTCTTTGCTACGCTCTCTGTCTAGTAGCGTTTTTCCAATAGTTTTCCTTAGAATCCTCATCTCGCTTGTTTCTAGGAGACTTTTTGTTTTTGTTGTGTCCGGTCGGGTCTCTGCTACATAGGTCATTATGGGTCTGATGACAGTTTTGTATATTCCTGATTTGATCTCGACATTATATATTTGTTTGTCCATATAGTGTCGTTGAGACATCCCGCTACTTTTAGTGCTTTTGTTTTCTGCTGTCTGACCTCTGTGTCAATGTCACCATATCCGGATACTTCTATACCGAGGTATTTGAATTTCATTTCCTGCTGTATTATTTTGTCGTCAACGACAAGTTTGCATCTAAGAGGAATCCTTGATATTGTCAGGTTTTTTGTTTTAGAGGCAGAAATTATCATATTAAGGGACTTTGCTGTACAGTTGAAGCGATAAAGTAGTCTTTGAAGGCCGTCTTCGTTTTCTGCCACAAGCACACCATCATCGGCGTAGCACAGAATTGTAATGTTGCGGTCACCCATTTTGTATCCACTTAAACTCCGTACTTGTTTTATTATTTCATCCATAATTATGTTAAAAAGAAGTGGGCTTAGTGGGTCGCCCTGTCGTATTCCCTTTTCTACAGGGATTGGTTCAGTGAGTTCCCCGTCGATCTGGGCCTGGATTTTGTTGGCGCTGTATAAGTTCTCTATGACTTTGATAAGGTTATGGGGTACTTGTCATATAGTAAGTGTACGACATTTTCTAACTCAACCCGATCAAATGCTTTCTGCAGATCTATGAAGCACATGTACGCTGGTTTGTTGTATTATGACAAAGACTGCATCAGTGCGTGATCGTCCCGTTCTGAATCCTTGTTGTTCGTCTGACAGGGATATAATACCGTTTATTTTGTTTGTTATTATTTTTGTTGTTAGTTTTAATGCTGTGCTGAGTAGGTTTATGCCTCTGTAGTTATCTGGCACTTTTTTATCCCCCTTTTTAAACATAAGGATAGTGGTGCTCATTCTCCATTCGTCGGGTATCCTGTGGTAGGCGAAGATATTTTTAATCAGTTTGGTTAGTTGTTGGATGAGCTCTTGTCCACGATATTTGAGCAGTTCGTTTGGAATGTTGTCTGGTCCAGGACCCTTTCTGTTCTTCAATTGTCGGAGCGCCGATTCTATGTCTTTGCGTTCTATTTGTATGTTTTCATTAGTGGTTATATCTGGTGTATTATTCTGCGCGATTGTGTCTTCCTCCTTGCTGTAAAGTTTTGTGAGATATTCAACACAGGTTTCCTTTGTTATATGTTTAGGCTCAATTAATTCGTTGGTCTCTTTTCTTTGATTTCTAATGAGCCGCCAGATTTGCTTTTGCAGTCCGTAGAAGTCACTTTCCATCCTTTTCGAGAACATCTCCCACTGATTGGCCTTGCTCTGTCTTGTAAGTGCCTTTGTCTCATTGCGGATTACTTTGTATTGTTCGTACGATTATTGTGTCCTCAGTGTACGGTAGCTTAGATAGGCTTTTTTCTTTTGTTCCCTTTTATTTTTGATTTCTCGACAGAACCACGGTGTTTTATTCTGTTTTTTGTTGTTTGATCTGTTTATATCGCGGGTGCCAAGTGCTTCAACTGCAGTATCTTTGATGTTAGCCTTTAGTTTCTACCAAAGATGCAAGAATAACAATGTATTTGTGAAAAATATCTGCTTTAGTGATGAATGTACTATTTATTTACATTGGTTTGGAAATAAACAGATATTGGACTAACGAAAACCCTCATCTGTCTGTAGAAGGACGCACCCAGTATCCTGAAAAACTTAATGTATGAGTGGGCATCTTGGGGGGCCAAGTGATTGGTCCGTTGTTTTTCAATTGAAATCAAACTGACGAAGCATACATATTTGGATATGTTGGAAAATACTATCAATCCGCAAATTATTGATGTTCTCGCTAATCAACTGGATAGAGATGGAAATACCTACTTGATGAGGACGAATTACATTTTCAACAAGATGGGGCTTCGCCTCACTATGTTCTTCCACTACCGCGGTGGTTAGACAATGTATTTCCAAATAAATGGACGAAGAGGACATATAGATTGGCCAGCCAAATCGCCTGATTTGCAGGCTGCCCTGGAATTCAAAGAGATGATTTTTACGGACAACATTTTGAACAATTATTATTGGATTTTTCTGCAAAAAAATATTTGAATTTTTAAATAACTTTGAAAACAAAAATAAAACATTTTAAGCAGTTAAAGTGTCTTTGAGTAATAGATATTTAAGCCTAAACTAAAACACACAAAACCAAAAGATTTTTTTTTAAATCATCAAAACGAATCGATCAATTTTAAAAAAACTAACGCCAAAATGTATGGTTTAGAAGACCTTTAAAATGAGGTATTGCCCGATACCTTTTTCCATTTAAGATTTTTAACGGAGTAGCTCCCGAGGGCAGGGGTTAAAGTGGGTGAGTCAATTTTTGTATCAAGAAATGGCCCCAACGGTAATACTTCTTGCGTGTTTCGAGGAATTTTTTTTTATAGATTTCCAGATTTACAGAAATTTAGGTTTGGTCTTTTTTAACATTTAAATAATATATTATAATCATGAATATATTATTAATAGGGCGCGGACATGACCGATTTAAACTACGACGAAGTTACAACGGAGCAAAGAAATAATATAAACAACACACGCTTACTGAATAGCACTAATTCATATGGTGAACTGCAACATCTGTTTACGCCGGAGAAGGGCCCGACAATGAGAGCAAAAAATGCCCATAAAATAAGGAATTTATGAGTAAAATCCTTGTTTCATCGGCGTAGATAGGAGCGTGAGGGGTTTTTATAATTTATTATATTTACCTTATATTTCGCAAGAGAAATATAAATTTTCATTAATACTTACGTTAGTCTCGTTTTTTCATTGTTTTGACTGTTAATTACTTCGTAATTTTTGTAATAGTCTGTTTAATACCAGTTTATTGAATCGTCTTCTCCCAATTATGTACGTAAGTGTGCACTGGATTTCGTTTAGTTTCAATAACATACGCGTACATTTTTAATTATCATTTATTGAGATCTAGAACGTTGTTTATGTTGCTTTTTCTGATATGAAAATGAATTGTGAGTGATTCCCGAAATTTATTACAAAGTCTGTAAAATATCGTTACAGAATGCCAAAATATCGCACGTTCGTCACTTAGCTTTGTTAAAACATACGCAGAAATAGTTTTTATGCAGAGAATTTCGATAGTTTACAAAATTTCGTTACATGTTTAAATGACGATGCTCGAAGTATTTCTGAGTGCAAAGAAATAACACAAATCCCAAATTTAAAAAATCTGTTGTTATTCCTTCAGGAACACTTTGGAAATTTGCCCAAATTAATCACATGTTTTGAAAACCGAAATCTCAAATTAAAAGATGGATTAACCACATTAGACTTGGGCTATTAATAATTTCAAAAGTATTCCAAGTGATTTCGGATGTGGCCTTCGGCAAAAGTTAGACGCAGTTTTTAATAGGTATCCAGATTTAATAACATTGCGGCAATTGTGTATGCTAAATACGCTAAAATAAAAGAATATTTCCAGTAAGCACCTATAACCAGTTGCGATGTAGAAATGACGTTTTCTATCTCCAAGGATGTACTTAATTCAAAGAGAACAAGTCTTACAGAAGAGAAAATGAACAAATAATAAGGTATTTTGTATTTTATAGATCACCAGCCACTTGTTATTTAATTATATAAATAAAATTAAAACCTCTTTAAAAATACAACATTTCAATAGTGCGCCCTAATTATTAATATTCACAAACTGAACCTATGTATCCATAAGATTTTGAAAAACTATTATAAATTATAATAACTGCAAATAATACAGAAATACAGAATGAACTAAATTATTTTTTTAAACAAGAATTTTAAATATTTGAATTCTGGAAGATTTATGATAACTATTTCTAAAGTGTTTACTAACCTTACGTTTGTATTTCCCTATATTCTCCTAGTGAATAGGTATATAAATCCAATTACCATTGACTCAACTAATGACATTAGATAAGCCTACGCTTAGACTAACATGCCGTACATAATAAATAAAGTTTAACTCTGAAACAACCTTACATTTAAGCTTAAACCGATGCGGCTCATACCTATTCAAACGATATTTAACGATATGTATGTAATACTAAAACACCCCAACTAAGCATTTATTTTAAGTATTTAGGTAAGGAAATATATAGTAGGAAACTTAACAATGTCACATTTTTTTGAGATGCTTAACTTTTCAATTGATGGATATAGATGATTTTCAGGTTTACTGATGGTTATTTTTAAAAGCTTCTATAAACTATAAGCTTGCGAGTTTTTATCTAAGCTATCACATACTTCCAATTTATGTATAATGAAACAGTCTCTATATTAAACAACAAAGTGTATATATTTGCCTTATTTAATTCAATCATGTTCGCTTTGCTAATTTTTGTAAAATCGTTTTTGAAAAGACACCATTGATAATATGGTTATTGGAAAATATTTGCTAAGTTGTAAATCTTAACTTTAGTTTTGTTAAAAGCATATTAGATATTTAATATAAGATTTATGGTAAAACTAAATCCGACTCAATAATATTAACATTTAAAAGAAAGAATACAAAATTAAATATATTTTCGTATAAATTAGACACAAGATTTGAAAATACCGGGTTATTGAAAGAGATTGCCAACGTTCCAATTTTAACTTTATCTTTGTTAAAAGCATATTGAATATTATACAACATAAAGAAAAGGTCACACTAAATTTGAATAAATAATATTAGATATTATTAAAGAATTCCACCTTCTCTAGACATCTTTAGGTACGATCTATAAGTCTACCGTCGATGTTGCTACTGCATAAAATGATATTATCATTTATTGGGCCCAAAATTCAAACATTTGCTTATTATTGAATTATCTATTTTTGCATGTAGCTGCTCATAAAAGCAATAGTACTGAGGGACCACATGACAAACATTCCATTGCCTTACAAAACAATAGCAAACAACAAAAAAACTGAATCCAAACAAAATAAAAATTTGTTAATTAGTTTGAAAACTCAAATGGAATCTACACATAAACCATATTGCAAACAAACTAACTTCTGGAATATCGATTATGAGAATTAAAACAAGTAGTCGCTTATGATACGTCATATTACTTTTATTTTTATTCTAAAACAGTGGAATTACTTTTCGGAGACAAGCGAGGGATGGTGACAGAATTTTTCTCCTCCAAAAGAAAGCAATAAGAACTCTGGTTGACCTAAAATTGAGCAACAGTTGTAGAAGTCATTTTACGGAAGCAAACATACTTAGCCTGACACCATTATTTATCTTTGGTGTAATATATGTTTACAGTAACAACCACAACCACGTAGTCGAGGCATCTTTAGAACTCTTTACCATACGGTCCAGCTCGTAATCTTGTATTGACTACCGGGACTAAAAGTTGTACAACTACATAATCTCCATCTAAAATTAGAATCAGGAAAGGCCTGGAAGTGTTATCGATGGAAAGAAAGTATTACTCAACGGAAGAGTTTCTTATGTAGTTACCACGTTGTTTGTCATAATGGAAATGATAGTGTCAGGCATTTATGTAGTATCTTATGTTTATACTGGCAAATTAATATATATTTTTTTAGGATTTTGTTAATATTGGAGAAATACGCTGAAATGACATTGTTCAAAATATGATAAAATTTTGCATTTTGTTAGAATTATAGTATTGATTCAGATAAATAAATAAAATTTTATTTGAGGTATGATTGAAATTGATATGGAAAGTTGGATTCCATATACTAAAAATGACGTATACGTATGTGCGATCTTTATTGTTTATACAAGAATTTTCTATAGAAAAATTGTTCTAAATTACCTTTTAAATACTTTTATCCTCTTAATATATCCAATGCATAACTTGCAAGATGTTATCCCTGTAAATTAATTTATTTTCTTATGTCGGAACAAACTGTGCATTCAGCATATAAACAATTTAAATTTAAGTGCCACCGCTTGGGACCTCTGTCAGAGCTCAGTGACCGTTTTCAGACCTAACAACTGGAGGGGGTAAACTCTGGCATTCCAGACAACGGAACCTGGGAAGGAAAGACATTTTTGAACTCATTGTTTTTATCTACTATTAATAAATTGGTATTGTTACAATTACTGGAAACGTAAAAATTACCCAATAGGTTTAATAAAAATTTAAAAAAATAAGTATGGGCACCACACGACTTTCTTTTATCTATGTGCAGTTCGATTTTTGTAAGCAAGACTTATAAAATCCGGTCCGAATTTTCTTTTATATAAAAATTAAGGTACTCCAAATTCAGATGTAATTTATATTCTTAATAAATCTGTGTGTAATGTATAATTTGCAAGATATTTGCAAAGAACTGCTGTCTGTTAAGACAAAAAGTGTTACTTCACGGCCGAAATTTTAATTTTTTTTTATTTAAAAATTATTTAAAATCAAGCTTTAAATACTTTTGTACGTACTCTCGATAAATGTATATAAAATACATAATTTGCGACATATTTGCAAAAAACGGTTATTAGATAAGAGTAAAAATGCTGCTTTCGGTTCGAATTTTAACGAAATATTGGTAATTTTTTCACTGAAGTAAACTGCTACTTTTTTTGTCACTGAGGCAAACTTCTACATTCCGATTTCACTGAATATCTAATCAGGTCTTAAGAAGAAAATAATATTCGTAAATATAAAACTTTTTACGATAGCCGTTTGGCCGCTATCGTGGTAACACACACACACACACAGAGAGAGAGAGAGAGGCCAGAAAGACCGACAGATACAGAGAGAGGGAGACAGATATTTTTTAAAAACCACATTCGAGGTATTAGAGACCTTTAAAACGTGGTCATCTGCAAAAATCTTGATGTCTAAAATTTTTGACATGAAAAAACTTCCTCATTTGAAAATGAAATCGTACATTTTTGACGATTAACATTGCTAGAAGCTAGTTTTGAAAATGATCTGATTAAATATATTTTAATATAATATATTTTATATTCATTTCTCGTTCTTACTTCTAGTGTTGGTAGACTGATGTATTTATAATTCCCAGTAAAAGGTTTATCATAAAATCCGTAGATAATCAAATTGAATAAAATAAGCCTTGCATTTATGATCAGTCAAGTATTTGGAATAATTATGATTACGGTAATTGCAAAGATAATGCTTACGTTATTAACGGTTAGCATACCTAAGATACGTATAATATTAATTCGTGTTGATTAATACGTTATATCAAAAAAATTTTGGGTGTGCTTTAGACCACACGGCAGAAGTGAAAACTTCATCAAGGCGAGGTTAATAATACGAAATACAATTTTTTTTTCGTTCTATATTCATTTACATTTACATTTTCCATTTTCCATTTTTGTTCTATATTACATTTAAAAAATATATATTTATTATTATTGTGTATACATAATTCTAGTAGGTACATTTCGCTCGGTCTGATCAAGTTTTGACTTCAAAAACTTATACTTACGTATGTATATATACAAATATTATAATTCTCATACGAGTACCCGCGCTGGTCTAATGGTAACGTGCCGGACTTATACCCGGGCGGCTCGGGATCGAATCTGCACCCGGACAAGAATTTTTCAGAAAGTAAAAATACAATATTTCACGTATTTATTCTAAATTTCAATTTAATTGAACTTAAATACCGCTAGTTAGTATTATAATACAAAGCCGAGCGTCGACCCGACTTTACCCGAACTAGCGTTTCATTCTGAGCGTGACGGCTCAGTCTCGTTCAGTGACCAACAATCAATGCATCAACGCGCCCATAGAAGTTTTCACTTCATTAAAAGAAGACATGAATTATTTTAAGGTTTGCCGCTAAACGTTATACATTCTAATTTTTAGTAAAAGAATTACTATAAGGTTTGTTCGTAGAGAAGTTTCAGACTTTTCTAATGAGCATGTGCCAGTCAAAGTTAGATATCAAATTAGTTTGAGGTTTTGACAATACGAACGCTATATAATATAGATATGTTTAAATATAATAATATATACATAAAATATTTTTAATCCGTGATCATTTTAATTTAATAAGAATCCACATATTCTTTTTTTAGTTTAGTTGCAAATCCTTTTTGTAATATTAAATACATCATAATCAATATCTGTTCTAAGAGATTTAATAGAAGAAGTTTTAATGTTTCCAGCAATAGCATTAACACAGAGAGGCAATCTGTAGGAAATTAATATACATTATGGGCCTATGATAACACAAAATTATTAATATTTATAGAAATTATTTTTGTTTGTATATTTCCAATACAAATTTATCTTTTTTATACAGTTATGATTATATGGTATCTAAATATGAATATAATCGAAGTTATGTATTTCCACTATGTACAATAACAAATAAAGTAATGGTGATGGGTAACACACAGAAACAACTGACACTAGGAACCACAACGAAATTTAAAGAATTCTACTTGAAAAACGTAAAGCATGTGCGAATTTTTAATCAGAGTTAAAACACCTAATTCTTGTGATAGTTTTAAAATCGTTTACAAATGCAAATTTGTATTACCTTACTCTGAACTCCAAACTAGTAGTTCTGATACTTACCGATTCTCTGCGAATAACCTATAAATTCAATAAAAATCTGGTTCTGTAATTTGTAAGAATAAAATAAACAACTTAAACGTACATTTTATTATCACGTTGGCGTTATGATAAGCAAAATACCTGGAAAAATGAAACTAACGGTAATTGGAGGCATATTCTGGCGCAGGTTAAAATTCTGCAACTCCCAATAGAGAACACATACAAAATAAGTTGCCTCTCCATTTCAAGTGCTTACTAGTTTCGCAATTTGTGCATTCGAGCGCTGCTGCAGAACGCATTTGTAATTTAAATAATGCTCGACTGCCACGTCACTCGTTACTAATTATCCGAAGTGCGACATTAGTACTTCCACTCTACAATGCGTATTCTTCATAAGAGACACCTTAATTATATTAGCACCTCTGAATTTTCTCATTCCAAAAATAGAAATTACTTTATAAATATTACAGGATCTCTATTTCCGTACTCCTTCATAAACAAATACGTGTATATATTATTAAGAAGTATTATACTGATGTATTTCTTGATTGACAAACTATTTGTTAAATGAAAAGTTTTGTTTTTAATTATTTACTTTCATATTTTTGTAATTTACTAAAGAATTAACAGCTTAGGCATGTGGCGCCAGCTACTACTTTTCGCTTTTATCCATTTAAGGTTTTTTCTATATCTTTCATTAATGGTCAACTGTGTATAGTTTAGTACGTTTTATTTAGTCACGCAAGTGTTTCGTGTAACTCTATTGTCAAAATACCATCATTCTTCTGATTGGCGCCCCAGATGGATTAAGTAATGATTAAGCATTAGGAATAGAATTAAGTAGAGTAGTGGACTTAGTGTATAGTAATACAATTAATATAATATGTAGTTGTTTTCTACGAATTAAAGCACATCACTACATCCATATGTGTTTTACTAAACGTCTAACCCTCTAACAAAGGATGTCACAGATGGACAGTTTCCTCATAAGCCGATGTTACACATAAATTGTTTTAATTATCGGATTATCTAGATGTTAAAAATTAATTTAAAACTTTGATTGAACACGCTAATTTAAAACATGAATTTAAAGTTTTTATAATTTACATTTTTGGGTATCGCTAATTATAATTTTGAATAGAATCCAATATTTTTTCTCTACTGTAATTTTGAGAACAAATGTGCTTTTTCTTTCTATTTCGTTTAATTGTTGACACCGTGATATATGTATATTGTAACAATACCTTTAATTAATAAAGATACAATTACACTCAGATAAATTTAATAATATTTATTCTTACTATGTGTTTGAAACCTGTACTTATTCTCGTCTATATATAAAATTGAAATCTTTATGTACTTTTTTAAATCTATTTTCAAATTCTCTCAGGTAATTTTTTTATTTATGCCCTCACTAACTCAGTTCTTATATAAAATATTTAAACTAATTATTTTATATGTTGCTAACTTCCCTTGAATCATCAAAGCCCAAACAGTTGCCTATATGTAACTTTTTCAATATCTGCCTATATCATAGGATATTTACGTTTTATATTTCTTAACTTTATAAATCAAAGTTTACAAAACAGTTATTCTTTAGTGAATTATGATGTGTATTTCAACTTTATCTTCAAATAACAATACTTACTGTGAACTCAATCTCAAGGTATATATTAACATACTATTCAAATAATAATATAATCACTGACAGTTGTTTTTTTTTTATTTATAGGTTACGGTTCTAAGCGTCATATCTGTTTCATCAATTTAATTCAAAAACCTTCTTTATATACCAAATAAAAACAACTGTATCAAACTAATTTGTTTAATAAATCAGGCAAATTATAAATTATATGGTAGTTCTCAACACACACAACCAAATAAAACATTCATGGAAGTACCAAGCTTGTTTACGTAAACATTCTTTTGAAAATTTATATGTGCATGAAAATACACCTTTCGTGGATCGAAAAATATACAAGTAAGTATATTAATTATATTATTTTAAAAATACTGTATAGTTTTTGTATGTAAATCAAATACCCACACAAATTAATCAGTTTTAGTTTGCCGATCAGTTTTTTTTGACTTCTAAAAATTATATAAATGATGATACAAATTAATGTTGTGCACAGAACTTACAAAATATCTTTTCTTGATTATCAACACAGTTATAATGTACGGATAAATAATAGATCTCTAAATTTTGATATACTTTTCAATTCGAAACTGATAAATTCAAATTATTTCAAAGAATTATACGACCTGTTATTACTACTGAACTGGTATTCTTATTTATACACCAAACGATTTTCTTTTTAGCTTGTCGAAGACATTTCCTGGAATCAATGAGGGAGATCCTTTCCTTTACCTAATTGTCTGGAATGCTCGGAATGTGGACTGTAATGACTGCTATCCTGTAATACCTTCAACCTCTGCAATCAACTAGAATCTCGAACCGTCGAACGCTTTCGTGAAGACCTTTGAAACCTGCCTTTCCTCTACTGGACTGGAATACCTGTGTTAGCTGCTATGTTGAATATCTCGTATCTTTCAAGTCCTGGACTAAACTATTTGTATAACTTCAATGCAGTAAGTTTATTTTTAAATTGTAATTATATATTTCTTCGCTTTCTTCTCAAGTATGAATATTCTTCAATTATTTCTTTATTCGTTACCGAAATTCTTTCTTCTAATTTATTTTTTATTATATTTGCATGATAAAAAAAATGGTACTATTCTGGAAAATGTTGCAATCACCTAAAAAAATATCTGCTTTCTTTTCTACTATCTCCTAACCACTTCTTTTACACTTTTGTATAATGATGAATCTCTTAATTATGTGTTTTTCGGAAGGAAAATTTCGTTTTCCGAAAACACATCTACCGCTTTTCTTAAATTATTTTCGAATTTTTCCCTATTTATTCCCCATATCCCTGGCAATCAATCCTTAGTTTCTATAATATCCAATCATATTGTTCCACACATTATAATAATCCAAAATATGTTTTATTTGTAATTGAATATTTATAATACCTTTTTGTAATTCCAAAAATTTATCAATTTAATTCTTTACTTTAATTTTCACAACCTTTTATACCCTTCGGCAAACCAAATACTCAATACTTTAACTATATTATTTTAAATGTCAAAATCTGACACTTCTTACATTTGAATTTTAGCGCGTAACTATACATCATTTTCCAACCTTTATGATTCAAAATCCATACTAATATTCTCTATTTTTTCAAAAGTGTTAATTAAACAAGCTTTAACAAATAATATTACATATAAAAATACAACAAGTAACATTTACAATTCTACTTTCAGAAATGGGAAATATTACTACAACAAAGAAACCTGATAGGCAACCAACCACTCGATGCAAGGCGAACTTCAACATAACCCGATATGTAACCAACTTTACACGGTTCACAAAAACTATAGGGAAATACCCAATTAATATTCTCACAATTATTTTAAGTATAATTTAAATATTCACACATCTATTTATTTAATTATAGTTTGGTCCATAAAATATTACCATCTTTTATTTTTTTAATACTCACTACAAGAACATATACAGTATATTTTATTAACATTAGTACTTCCATCATATCCTTACTCATCTAAGTTAGTGAACTACCACATATGCCCCTTTTTTAATAAATCTAAATTTCTATAGAATATATAAATTTATATTTATTCAACAATCTATACTAAAATGATGTACTTCAATTTGTACTACTTCTGTAGCATAACTATACATTCTCATATAAATCCATGTACATTTCTTAATATTTGGTATATAAGATAATTATTTACCTCACTGTATCTATTTTCATTTTTAACTCTCAATTATTTACAACAAACCATTTTAACTAATCTTATTCTCATAAATATACTAATTTATACCAACATATTCAAAATTTACATCTTTATCCATTTGTCTTCATCAATAATGTCATAAAATGTATCTTTTAACATTTCTATGCTTTCTATATAAGTAACTTTATTCCTTTTCTTATCCAATCTTATACCTTCTTTGTATTATCCTATTCATGATTTTAAACCCTCTAAAAATTCTTATCAATATTATAATCGAAACTACTTTTAACATTTACTGGTGATTACTTTTAAGTTGTATCTGTTACTTCTTCAGATATTTAATAGCCTCTACAAAATATGCTTTACATATGCTCACTTATTCTTTATTATTTTATTTTATATAACTGTTCCTAGCTGAACAAAAACCCTATACCTATAATAGACATTTTCGTCTACCTTTTCAAACTTTCACTTTTGGAAAGTACACAAATTATATTTTCGTTTTTTAAGGCGTACGTGACCTACATATTTCTTTTATACATTATTATTCTATATATTTATTATCATTTTGGGTTTTATTTACCCTTTCATACATAATCTCTATAAATTATTCCATATATTTTTATGTTTCCCTTTTATTATTTATTATACATAGCAAGCATTCATTATTATCCTTTCTAAACATATTTTATTTTAAAGGCTTCTTCTATTTGTATATCACATATTTTTTTATAACTCTTAATGACTTTAATATTTCTTGACCATTAAATGCTTTTATTACTCCGATAAATATTCTTTAAAAAATTTTTTTTTTTTTAATAAGGTTCCTTCTTACTCATCTTTCATATATCTAACTATATACATTTCTTCACATTTTTATACTCGTATGTTTCTTTACTTACTGTAAAGTTACTTATATACTCCTCTAACACTTATATTTACAAATTTTATAATGTAAGGAATGAGGAAAATAAATTAAATATTACTAATTTCTTCATACTAACTAATCTTTACAACTTTTCTTCGTCTAAATAATTCTATCCTGATTCAATTAATTTAGAGCAAGGAAATAAAATACATAAACCTTTGTTAGATCATTTTAGCTAAAATTTCTTACATGATTAACTCAATTATAAAAAAAAAATTAAATGCACATACTTATATCCCGTTTTTTTTTTTATGACATACTTTTATAGAAACAAAATACATTAACCATGCCCCTAAATTTTGGTTCTATTAACTTTGATGTAGCTCTGGTGGGTGGTAGCGCTATTTACCAACGGTTGTCGCCCTATGAAATTCAACCGCCATGCCCCTAAATTTTGGGCTTTATTATATACAGTGTAGCTCTGGTGGGTGGTAGCGCTATTTACCAACGGTAACTGGCCCTTCAGTACCGCCATGCCCTTAAATTTTTTAACAATTATACTTCATCAATATAATCATGTAACATTGAAATATGATAAGTTCCTTTAAGATATCCCGTTTCTTCATCAATTAATTCATAATTGTTTAATCCTATTTTCCGATGTATTAAATACGGTCCCGAATATGGCCTTATGAGTTTTGCTATAATTTTGTTCCTTCTATCCGTTACTCGTAACGCGCGTACAATAACTTTATCGTTCTCATTATACACCTTATATTTACGTTGTTTTTCTTTTTTCTTCTGCTCCCATTTAATTTTTCGTCTCATTAATTTTTGTTTAATTTGTTCATATCTGCCTCCTATTTCTGCAATTTCATCATCTTGCCAAGGCCTTTGTGGAGGTTGTCCTGTGAAAATAGTTATTGGACAAGCTTCATGTACGGTACTTGGTGTGTTATTCATTACAAATTCAATTTGTTTTAAACATCTGGCCCATTTATGATGTCGATCTTCGAGTAATATCCGTAAATATTTAAGAACTTCTTTTATATACCTTTCCGATGGATTAGCTTGTGGATGACGAATCGATATGTGATGAGATTTAATATTTCTTTCATCTAAAAATTCATGATATCTCTGATTCATAAAATATGTTGCATGATCAGATAATATTGTTCTTGGAGTCCCATACTCAGTTATATATTCTTGTAACGCCTGTAATACAGTATCTGTATCACATTTCTGTGTTGGTATTAATCGCACATGTTTCGAAAATATATCACATAACACTAAAATATTTCGATATCTTCTCGTGCTCGGAATCAGATTTGAAATAAAATCAATTGCTACTAATTGTAATCTATCATCAGCAACAATACTTAAACTTATATTCTGATTTGTATAATTCTTTTCTTTTGCTAAAATACAAATTTTACACCGTTTAATTTCTCTTTTAATTATCTTCTCGTCATTCCGGCAATAATAAGCTTCTCGGAACATTAACCAACATTTCCTAGCTCCTATATGTGTATACATTACATGTAAATGTCGTATAATATTAATCGTGTGTTCTTCATTCGTAACATATACCTCCAGATCGCCTATCTTCTTCAAAATTATCCCTTCATTCATTCTCATTCCTTTATATGTACCTATTGTCCGTAATCTATTTTTAATTATCTCCAACTCAGGTGTATCTTGAGCTTCTCTGATTCTTTGTACTGAAAAAATACCTTCTGATCCCAATCTTACTAAGTTTATATGTACATTTGTTGTTTTTGTTTCACCATGTTTTCTACTCAGTACGTCAGCTGCAATCATTTCTTTACCTGGTCTATATATAATTTCCATATCATACTGCTGTATTAATAACGTCCAACGGTAAATCCTGTTATTATTTAATTTCGTAGTCATAATATTCAGCAACGCCTTGTGATCTGTCTCCAATCTGAATTTCTTCCCTATGAGGTAATAGCGTAACTTAGTTAAAGCATAAATGACAGCAAGCATCTCGAGTTCTGATATCCCAAATTTCCTTTCGCACGGTTTTAAAGTTCTTGACGCGAAATATATTGGAACCTCGATACCATCTTTGATCTGTACTAATTCGGCTGCTACGGCTACACTTGATGCATCTGTTCGTACGATGAAATCTAAATTAAAATCCGGATGATACAACTTAAGATTTTCTACAAAATTTGATTTTAACTGTACGAAACAATCCTCACATTCTTCAGTCCACTTCCACTTCATTCCTTTCTTTAGTAGATTTAACAACGTACTTGTCTTTTGGCTATAATTAGATACAAATTTCCTATAGTAATTCAACAACCCAAGAAATCCTCTCAACATTTTGAGTTTATTAGGTCTTGGATAATTTTGTATCTCTTCTAATCTTTGAGGATCTAATAAAATATTTTGTTGGTTAATAACGTAACCCAAGTAATTGACTTCTTTTTGGCAAAACTGACACTTAGATAAATTTAATTTCATACCATTAACTTGTAATGTATTAATAATAATCTCTATATGATTTATATGAGATTCTATGTCATCCGAAAATATTATGATATCATCTAAATAATGAAGGGCGAATTTCTCATATTGGTCTAGTATTTTATGTAGAAATCTAATCAATCCGGCAGGACTACTTTTTATGCCGAAAGGGCATACTTTAAAATGGTAAGTAATTCCATTTACGTTAAATCCACAGTACTTCCTAGAATTCTCGTCCAATCTTATTAACCAAAATGCATTCTTAAGGTCTAATTTGCTATACCATTTTTTATTACCGCATTTTGTAAGTAAAACATCAATATTTTGTGGTATTTCATGCTCAGGCATGATCCTTAAATTAATTAAACGAGCGTCAATGCAAAGGCGAATAGAATTGTCCTTCTTCTTAACCAACACAACAGGACTAATAAAATAGGTGTTCGATCTCTCGATAATATCAGCTTCTTCTAATTTTCTAAGTTCCTCATTGACACGATCTTGGAAAAAATACGGAATAGGATAATTTTTACACGATAACGGCGAATCATCATTTATCAATAATCGATGCTCATAATCTTTAGCAAAAACAACTTCATCATTAATTAATTTTATATTCTTAGCTAAAATTTCTATTAGACTTTCTTCAATCCAAGGTTCTGGTAATTTTTGTTGTAAAATAAAAGTTTGAATGTCAGCTACATTTCTTATTACTTTAACTTCTTGTTTATCTTCTATTATTACAGCATTTCCATATTCGTCATTTATTTCCGATCTAGGTAATTCAAACATTGCTCCTTCCAAATGTTCTTGAGCATCATCATTCTCTGCACGATCAGCTATAATGACATTATTTACCTCGTACTGTATATCCTCCTTGTATTCAATATAAGCGTTTATTTCTTTTAAATCCACAACCTTATCTAATAAAATTTCCTTTCCTTCAATTTTAATCTTGTTTTCTTCAAAATCTAAATTCATTCCCAGCGCTCTCATATTATCTATCCCTAATATGCAATCATAAAACAAATTCCCTAACAGATAAAATTGCATAATAAATTTGTGTCCATTAATCACTACATCTATACATAACCGCTTATTAATACAACCCATTTTTCCCCTATTCGCAGACATAACATTAGTATTTTTGACTTTAATAATATATTTAGAATATTCAGGTATATTCATTATCATTTCTTCTTTTATGAGTGATATTTCAGCACCAGAATCTAACAAAGTTTTAAATTTAACATCTCTAATACTAATTATGCAAAAAGGTAAACTTTCAAAATTATTAATTATATTTCCCATATCTAAACCATTCTGAATATTCCCCATTCCTGTTATTTTACTACTACTAATTATATTACAACTAACACTACTATTAACAAAATTATTTATTAATGAGATGTTCCCGGGATAGCATTCTGATATGGATCCAATTTCATTTCCAAAATTGGCGTTTTTTTTTCTTCCAAACCAACTCCAATTTCATTTCTATCTTGATTATGAACCTGACTACCAGTAAATCTCCTATCTGATTTTCTCCAATCTTGCATTTGTATATTATTCACCTGTCTAGAATTATTATTTCCATAATACCTTTTATTTTGTTCTTGATAGTCATTGTTATGAGGAACTTGTCTTGCAGATTGATTAATAAAAGGATTATTCCTATTTGTACTCGGTCTTCCATTCCCTCCATTTGATATACTTCGATTATTGTTCCAATTTGAGATACCATTCCCTTGTGTATTATAACTTCTATTATAATTATTACTCTGATGACTATTAAATTGGTAAGGTTGTCTTGCTCCAAAATAATTATTCTGACTACTACTAGGTTGATTATTCCTTGGATAAGTATTCTGTTGAAAAGGGGTATTATTACGAACATAATGATTATTCACACCACTATTATTTGACATACGTTGCTGATTATTCTGAATATCATTTCTTCCATTTAATTGACGAGATTCCCTATATTTCACACCGTCTGTATAATCATCTAAACGTCTAAGAATATTAATCAACTCATTCATATCCGTGACATTCTGACAAATAATTGCATGTGTGTCAACAGGAATAAAGTGTTGTAATAAATGTTGAGATATAGTTTTTTCGTCCAAATGAGATATGTATCGACAATAGTTAAACATTCTTTGTGCGTAAGCCTCCCTCGAAGATTTACCTGGTTGATATCTTCCTGTTAACAACCTCTGATGTGCCCTGCTTTGTTGCGTCTCACTCCAGAAATTATTTTTAAATAATTCCACAAACTTACTTAAATCATCGCAATTGTCTTCAACCCGTTGAAACCAATCCGCTGCACCACTGTTTAAAGTCGCTCTAATAATATTCATTTGGCTCCTAAAATCCTGTATCTCTTCTATATATCTTAGAATATTTGTCAAATAGGCCATTGGATGAGTGGACATTTTATCCCCACTAAAATGAGTTATATTCTCAATTCTGATACCATTATTTAAAACATTGTAAACCGGAGGACATGTTACATGAGGGATGTTAATATTCTGAGTCTTTAATAAAAGATCTTGTATTTTCGTCTTCTGTTCTTCACATTCTTTCAGAATAACTTCCATACTCAACTTCTGCGCAATAGTAGTATCAGTCGATAATTTTATTTCTTTTAAACATCTATCTTCTGTATTTTCTATTTTCTTACAAAAATTCTCTTCTAATTTTTCTGTTTTGTCGGAGACTTCTTTATTTACCTGATCAACTTCATCCCGTATGCGTTTCGCTAACTCCTTATATTTCTCGCTACTATTCTTATCTATTTGTTTTACATTTTCTTGTATTACCTTAATTTTACCTTCAACCTCTTGTACTTTATTTCTAATAATATTTTTAACTTCCGTATCCTTAATTTGTAACTTTTCGTCTACTTCTTTCCGCATTTTCACTTCCCTGCTATCCATTTCAATAGTAATTTCTTTAACCTTTTCTTCTGTATCTCTCAGTAAAGATTTCTTTAATTCTTCCAGATTTCTTCTATTTTCTTCTCTAGTATCAATGCTCGCCTTTTCCAACTTATCCAATTTTTCTCCTAATTCTTTTTTATCCTCCTCTCTATTTTTCTTATTCTCTTCACTAGCCTTGTCAAGTTTATCCATTAACTTCTTATTATTCTTTTCACTATCCTTGTCAAGTTTATCCATTAACTTCTTATTATTCTCTTCACTAATTTGTTTAAACATTTGTAGAATTAATTCCATATCTGCTGTTGTATTCGACATTTCTGTTTTAGAAGTCTCTCCTAATATTTCCACCTTATCACCTCTATCCTGTGTTTCTCCTGTCTGTTGAATACTTTCCTGAACTTGTAATATAATTTCTCCTCCCTCTGGTACATTCACATCCTGACCAACCTCCTCTTCACTATCGCTAGACGATTCAGATCTATTTAATCCAAAATTACTCTTAGATCTGGTATTCATTTTCAATAATTGTAGTACACACTTCCTTATACCTTGATATACTTTAAACTGATTTTATTACCTTTGTAAAATGTATACTAATGTTATCGCTATTATTATAATTAATAAAATATTTGAAATATGTTTTTGCGAGTCTTATTTTAATCGCTCCACGTTGGGCACGCCATAAAATGTAACAATACCTTTAATTAATAAAGATACAATTACACTCAGATAAATTTAATAATATTTATTCTTACTATGTGTTTGAAACCTGTACTTATTCTCGTCTATATATAAAATTGAAATCTTTATGTACTTTTTTAAATCTATTTTCAAATTCTCTCAGGTAATTTTTTTATTTATGCCCTCACTAACTCAGTTCTTATATAAAATATTTAAACTAATTATTTTATATGTTGCTAACTTCCCTTGAATCATCAAAGCCCAAACAGTTGCCTATATGTAACTTTTTCAATATCTGCCTATATCATAGGATATTTACGTTTTATATTTCTTAACTTTATAAATCAAAGTTTACAAAACAGTTATTCTTTAGTGAATTATGATGTGTATTTCAACTTTATCTTCAAATAACAATACTTACTGTGAACTCAATCTCAAGGTATATATTAACATACTATTCAAATAATAATATAATCACTGACAGTTGTTTTTTTTTTATTTATAGGTTACGGTTCTAAGCGTCATATCTGTTTCATCAATTTAATTCAAAAACCTTCTTTATATACCAAATAAAAACAACTGTATCAAACTAATTTGTTTAATAAATCAGGCAAATTATAAATTATATGGTAGTTCTCAACACACACAACCAAATAAAACATTCATGGAAGTACCAAGCTTGTTTACGTAAACATTCTTTTGAAAATTTATATGTGCATGAAAATACACCTTTCGTGGATCGAAAAATATACAAGTAAGTATATTAATTATATTATTTTAAAAATACTGTATAGTTTTTGTATGTAAATCAAATACCCACACAAATTAATCAGTTTTAGTTTGCCGATCAGTTTTTTTTGACTTCTAAAAATTATATAAATGATGATACAAATTAATGTTGTGCACAGAACTTACAAAATATCTTTTCTTGATTATCAACACAGTTATAATGTACGGATAAATAATAGATCTCTAAATTTTGATATACTTTTCAATTCGAAACTGATAAATTCAAATTATTTCAAAGAATTATACGACCTGTTATTACTACTGAACTGGTATTCTTATTTATACACCAAACGATTTTCTTTTTAGCTTGTCGAAGACATTTCCTGGAATCAATGAGGGAGATCCTTTCCTTTACCTAATTGTCTGGAATGCTCGGAATGTGGACTGTAATGACTGCTATCCTGTAATACCTTCAACCTCTGCAATCAACTAGAATCTCGAACCGTCGAACGCTTTCGTGAAGACCTTTGAAACCTGCCTTTCCTCTACTGGACTGGAATACCTGTGTTAGCTGCTATGTTGAATATCTCGTATCTTTCAAGTCCTGGACTAAACTATTTGTATAACTTCAATGCAGTAAGTTTATTTTTAAATTGTAATTATATATTTCTTCGCTTTCTTCTCAAGTATGAATATTCTTCAATTATTTCTTTATTCGTTACCGAAATTCTTTCTTCTAATTTATTTTTTATTATATTTGCATGATAAAAAAAATGGTACTATTCTGGAAAATGTTGCAATCACCTAAAAAAATATCTGCTTTCTTTTCTACTATCTCCTAACCACTTCTTTTACACTTTTGTATAATGATGAATCTCTTAATTATGTGTTTTTCGGAAGGAAAATTTCGTTTTCCGAAAACACATCTACCGCTTTTCTTAAATTATTTTCGAATTTTTCCCTATTTATTCCCCATATCCCTGGCAATCAATCCTTAGTTTCTATAATATCCAATCATATTGTTCCACACATTATAATAATCCAAAATATGTTTTATTTGTAATTGAATATTTATAATACCTTTTTGTAATTCCAAAAATTTATCAATTTAATTCTTTACTTTAATTTTCACAACCTTTTATACCCTTCGGCAAACCAAATACTCAATACTTTAACTATATTATTTTAAATGTCAAAATCTGACACTTCTTACATTTGAATTTTAGCGCGTAACTATACATCATTTTCCAACCTTTATGATTCAAAATCCATACTAATATTCTCTATTTTTTCAAAAGTGTTAATTAAACAAGCTTTAACAAATAATATTACATATAAAAATACAACAAGTAACATTTACAATTCTACTTTCAGAAATGGGAAATATTACTACAACAAAGAAACCTGATAGGCAACCAACCACTCGATGCAAGGCGAACTTCAACATAACCCGATATGTAACCAACTTTACACGGTTCACAAAAACTATAGGGAAATACCCAATTAATATTCTCACAATTATTTTAAGTATAATTTAAATATTCACACATCTATTTATTTAATTATAGTTTGGTCCATAAAATATTACCATCTTTTATTTTTTTAATACTCACTACAAGAACATATACAGTATATTTTATTAACATTAGTACTTCCATCATATCCTTACTCATCTAAGTTAGTGAACTACCACAATATGAAGATAATGTAGATCTAATGGTTACTGGAATTAATGAAAATCTAACTTCGTTTTGCATATGTTTTTGTAATATTAAATTATACAGTGAGGACGCGCGGGTTGGAATAAATTCATTTAAAATTTTTGGTTTTGTTTTATGGGAAAACGCTCGGATAGGTCTATTTTTATTTTTAGCTGCGGTTTTTCTGATGGTAAATTGATGTACAAAGGGTGGACATATCAATAAATGCAGTTATTGATATGTTCAATTGTAAATTTCTCGATAACTGTTGAGTTTGGGTATAGGACATGGTACATGAAACATACTTAGAATTTGATGCAGAATTAACAGATTAAATAAAAAATATATGTTTCCATTTGAAAAAGAAAATTGGTGGTCGTAACTTATTTTTGGAACACTCTTTGTACATCAATTTACCATCAAAAAAACCGCAGCTAAAAATAAAAATCGACCTATCCGAGCGTTTTTCCATAAAACAAAACCAAAAATTTTAAATGAATTTATTCCAACCCGCGCGTCCTCACTGTATATTAATGCCAGTAAATCTATGTACATTATTGTGGGTAGCAATTATAAATTAATTAAATTAGATGTAAGTGATGTTAAAATTAAGATCAATAATTATCAATTGGAAAAGGTAGGAGATGAAATATTTTGAGACTATAATTCTGTGGTCACAGGCACTAAGGGAATATATCAAAATGGGTCATTTTTCAGTAGACAGGTTTTTGTATCTGTGATCATAATTTTGAGAATATTAACGCTTTTAAAGGCTCTATTACATTCTAGGATTGTCTTCAAAAGCAAATTAGTACAGCATTACTGTGAAAAAGATGTATATCTTCTTAGATTATTGATTATATTTTCACTTATCTTCTTGGTGCACAAGAAATGGCAAGATGTTTCAGCAATGGGGAGTCAAGTACAGTAATACCCTTTTTGCAGACTTTATTAAATACTCTTCTTCGAAAAATGTGGTCAATAGTAATTTCAAAATAAGCATGATTAACATATTTGAACCTTTATTTTAAACAGAAAATAAAATGTTGAACTTGGACAATGTTTGAAAATATGTTAGTAATAAGCATAAGTGATAAAAAGAAAACTTGAATTAAGGAATTTATTTTTTTGGCAACAAAATCAGTTTTTCTTCTTTGTTCGCCTTCATCTCCCAGCCTGTCTAAATCTGGGTCAACATCAGCCATATTCTGTGTAGGCAGGTTCGCATAAAAATCTCTAGCGTCGGGATCAATTTTATCAAAAAGAGATACCAAATTTTCCTTTTTCTTGACTGAGACAGATATTGGTTCAAGAGCAGTTTTGTATTGAAACAAACCAAAATCTTTACCAAATCATGACCATTTTATGTTCGGAAAGTGGAATTATTCTTGAGCACAATCAACTTTTTTCTTTCGTAAATATTTCCTGAACAAATCTGGAAAATCGAGAAAATGTTCTTCTACCATTACTTTTACCTCAAACACATTTTTTCGCTCTTCATTTGAAATGAGTTTCCGATAATTCATTTTACATGCTTTCAAGTATCTTTGTTTCCTTCGTTTCGTATACCCTATTTTACTGTAGTATATGGCATACCATTATTTCTATTATTTTTCCTGTCTCTTCTTTTCTTAATTGGTGCTATTCGGTTTCCTTCTTCATTTTTTCAATATCGATCTGATCCGAATCAGGAATGTAGGGCATATCAATAGTAGTACTCTCGTCACTATTTCTTGCCAATCCCTTGTCTTTAGTTTGGAAATCTAAATCAGGTTTTTTATCATGCTTATGTTCGTCGAGTTCTTGTCTTCATTTTCGACATATACTCGCACTTCTATTGAATTATTAGATACAATATTTTCAGTTTCGATAATCACAGTACCAAGAACTTGAAATTCTGTATTTATATTGTAAATATCAGTAATGTCTTTGTTTGTAGAAAAGGCGTTTTTTTAGGTTTAGACCGTCCGCTATAAAAACCTCTAATGAATTAATATGTGGTTTTGTCCGTTCCTCACAAGAAGAGTAATACAAATGCGACGTCAATAATACAGCAATAGCTTGAATTCCCTTTAAACGCTTTTTGCTAAACGGATATAAGAATACTTAATTCTTGAATTTCATTTGCCAAAACGGATCAGTACACTTACATCTTTTCAGCTCATCAACTGATTTAAATTTTATAAATTTTGTGAATGCTAAAAGGATCTAAGTATACATATATCTTTTTGCAGGAGTTATTTGGCGGAAATTCAAGAATAAGTCTAAATATTCCTTTACAGCTGGTTGAAATCTTACAAATCCACAATATTCTCGAAGTAGTGCACCTTTGTTTCTATTATTTATTTAGATTAACTCATATAGTTCGAAGTTTCGAGGTTTAGAACGTTTTATGTACATATTAAATCAGGAAAAGTTGGTGTTTGAATTACATCTCAAAGCAATAGTATATGTTCGACAGTTACGCCGCTTGCTCGTGAAATTTAAACCCTCAAACTGTTGAAGAAAATGATGGTATCTATAATAATTACTGATATTCCAATTAAATTTGACACATACATTTTTAGGCACAAGAGACCATCATAGAACAAATGCATAAGGTATTGGATTAGATTGGAGACCGTGGTGGTCATAATTATTAAATTGTTTTTTCTTTAACCAATAAAATAATGTTTATTGAATTTATGCTTGATTTTTTTGGCTTTAAATATGTCACTTATGCTAAGAAATAGTACTTCAATTTAATGTCTCATTTGACATACTGGATTGGTTGCTAGATGACATCCCTGGGCTGTGATACTCACCGGTCATATTGACGTCATTACTACGTCGTTTGCGACATCCCACTTGGTCTTCCAAGTTTACCAATTGACGGCATTATGACGATAGTGTGTCTCCTGGGACATTTACGAACTTAAATTATTATTCTTCTTCTTCATGGCGCTACAGTCCCATTTGGACTAAAGTCACTAGATATATAAAGTACCGCAATCCATAAGGCCAAAGAGTGCGAGAGAGAAAGCGCTACTTTTGCCCAAACATGGCCGCCAAACGTCAAATCACTTATCAAATCGTTCGAAAACGTAGACGTAGTGTTCAGTTTGGTTAAGCGTGCGACATCGTTGCATATAAACCCACCGTTGGCAACATAAAGTGTAATTATGCCTGGTTGTTGTATTATCAATTGCAAAAACAGTGTCGCCAAAGGTTTCCGTTTATTTGCATTTCCCAGTGGTGAAAGGAATGCAGACAGAAGAAAAGTGTGGTTATGTGACATTAATCAAGACAATGTGCCGGTAAATGCGAAGATTTGTGAGGTGAGTACATATGTAAAAGCAGATCACATGTTATAACACTTAGTTACTTATGTAAGGTGCATTTTTCTGATTCCCAATTTGAACAATCAAGAGCAGATGACATGAAAAAACTAACTCCAAATGCACACCCTGATCTGGTTGTCAACCACAAAAGGCGAAATTAAAGGAGTTTAAAGTTGACGTTCTCCAATTCGCAACAAATGATTTGTATCAATATATTAAAACAATTGAACTGTACTTCCGTGAATGTACGAATTCATTGATACAAAATGATTTATCATTAAATGAGTTCAAAGCAATTATTAAGATGAAATTTGATACTTCTGACATACCAAATTGTCATAATATATTAGATAATATTATTTCTATATTTATACGAAGTAGATTATATATATGCGTTGCAATGCGTGCTTTAGTAAACCAACAATAATAAATAATGAAAACGGTGCTTGCTTGTTTTAATTAATTGCCTTACTATCTGCGGTTTAATTATTAACGCATGTTCATACAGTTGCGTTCTTTTAAGAATACAGTACTAAATTGATTTTTTATTTAACACAGCAATTCAATTTTGGCGCCAAATTTATAATAATAATAATAATTTTTGCCCAAAAATGGCGGAGGTTTGCGGTACTTTATATATCTAGTGACTTTAATTTGGACCTGGGCCTCCCATATTTTCTGCCTCCAGACATCTCGCTGCCTTGCTGTTGCCTTCCAATCGCGCACTTTCAGTAATTGTTTAGCGTGCTCCTTAGTGTTGTCCACCCATCTCTGACTTCGTCGTCCTCTTCACCTGGCGTCCTCCATCTGACCGTTATATAGCGTCTTTGGGATTATTTTTCTTAAATTATTATTGTGTTATATTCACCAAAAAGGGTTCTACAGACTTGTGTTTGTTATATTAGTATTAATTGCTGAATGTTGGCCTTATAGTAATTTTGTGATAACCATAGATACCATGTAAGATTGATTAATAGTATTCGCGAATTTAACTTCTGTTTAAATATTTAATTACTCTTTCCATATAGCCATTAATTCATCATAAAATAAAATTATAAAATACTTAATATGAAAAAATAAAATATTTAATACGAAATATTTTCAAGAAGTAAATCAATAGAAACAACAATATGCTTTATGAAAACTCACAAGAAAATAACATTAGAAGAATACAGATATACATTCTTAAATACAGGCAGGTATATTTATAAGTTACTTTTGGCTTATATAATTTAGAAAGAATACGCCAATACAAAGTTATTTGTTAAATTATATTGTCAAAGATTGTTTAAAATGAATTAACTATATTCATCATTTACTGTATAAATAATGCAATTTATTGAAGAAAAAACAAAAGTCCAGTAGCGTTAGCTTACAAATTTTATATATCAAATGCCCATTCATCAACATTCTATTTATAACATTCATACTTTTAATAGTACGTAGCTAGTCTAATACACCAAGCAATTCAAATGTAATATAACGTTTAATCTATTGTACATTCTATCTGGGGCAAACAGTTTAGTATCCAGGACGTGCTCTGGCATCTATTAATTTCAGAAATTAGGATCTAATTTGACATAGTTTGACTGACCAACAGGGAATTAATAATGTTTGAGCAGGATCGCAATTTCTGTACCTAACTATTCTCCTTATATATCGTAAACGTCTTGGCTATATTAAACTAAATTGACCCAAAATATAAAGAAACTAATAAATAATAATTCAATTTCAGAATCGAAACAAAATAGAAAATACTCGAATGTTGTTTTTAATGAACGCTGGAAGCAAGGGAATCAAAGTGGATACCTGCAAGAGGAAATAAGATTATAGTTAGAGGACATTACACAAACAAGAGCCACATTAAAAGAACAAATACATTGGTCAATTCTCAGCTATACTTCTAATTTATTTCTTTGATCTCATAAAGTTAATTTTTCATCAGCTTGAAGACTAATAGCTTCATATAAAACGATTTTCGTCAATGCATCTATTGTAGTATTTAATAAAAAAAAGACAAATGAGTAACAAGTCTAAAAAAAGTAATGTGTATAAAAATAATAGAATTTAAAAGTAGCAAAATAGTACAAATAGCGGGTAAATAAAATATAGGTTTGAACGATAAAGTGGGATAAGAAACTGACAACAGGTGAAGAAAAATAATTGATAACGTAAAGCCCGTAATCAAACTAAAAACGAATAACAAATTTCTCCTGAAAATTAAAGAAAGCATAATAGTAGTGTAAGACCGCCGGTCCTACTCCCGCCTCCGGAGGCGGAGGTCAAAGGTCAAAGGTCAAGGGTCAAAGGTCAAAGGTCAAAGGTCAAGGGTCAAGGGTCAAGGGTCAAAGGTCAAAGGTCAAAGGTCAAAGGTCAAAGGTCAAGGGTCAAGGGTCAAGGGTCAAGGGTCAAGGGTCAAGGGTCAAGGGTCAAAGGTCAAAGGTCAAAGGTCAAAGGTCAAAGGTCAAAGGTCAAGGGGTCAAAGGTCAAGGGTCAAAGGTCGCCGGAGGTGGAGGTCAAGGGTCAAAGGTCGCCGGAGGCGGGGGTCAAAGGTCAAAGGTCACCGGAGGCGGAGGTGGCGCCCTCTAACGCTCACTAACCCAACTAAGGTGGCGCCCTCTGACGGCCACTAGCCAAACTAAAAATGGCAGATTTCTTGATTACCAACCCAACTAAAATGGCGTCCTCTGACGGTCATTTGCCAAACTAAAAATTGTATCTCATCATTACCAACCCAACTAAAATGGCGTCCTCTGACGGTCACTAACCAAACTAAAAATGGCGCCCTCTGACGGTCACTAACCAAACTAAAAAATTGCATCTCTCATCATTACCAACCCAACTAAAATGGCGCCCTCTGACGATCATTTGCCAAACTAAAAAATTGCATCTCTCATCATTACCAACACAACTAAAATGGCGCCCTCTGACGATCATTTGCCAAACTAAAAAATTGCATCTCTCATCATTACCAACCCAACTAAAATAGCGCTCTCTGACATTCACTAACCCAACTAATGTGACATCAGGCAAAATGGCCGACCATCAAGATGGTCAATAAAAATATAAACTTTGCTTCTAGAGAATTCCTGAATAAATTACACAACTTGCTATCGCGCTTCTCAATGTATTTCTAGCAGGTCTAAACATGTTTTCCAGCGGAAACCGCAACGTCTGCATGCTTCTGTGATAGCTGCAGGCTTGAAATGTATTTCTATATCTTATAAAATGAAAAAAGAAACAATGTATTTTTTAAGAAAAAACAATTTATTATTATAAATTAACAATATGACCAAGTTTCATAACTTCAAAGTCATAGTGAAGTGAATTATAACAAATATGTAGCACTTCCATCATAAGGAAAGCGTTAAACGAATTACAATGATCAACAAGCAATTCTGATACATTTGTATATAAATCTCCAGTTAATGTTATACAAGCGGTTAAGATCATCTTATAAAATGCTATAAAATCGCTGTTTACTAAAAATTCTAATTTACTCTTAATGAGCGGTTGTAAATTAAACAAATTGCTATAGGTATCCGAAGACAATACCAGCTGTTGATTACGACTACTTAATACAATGACAGTAGTATTCCTAAATGTTGACGTTCGAATTTGATGATTCGGACTGCAACCATCTGTCTTACAAAATTCCTCCCAGTCGTCCAATGTGAAGAATACACAGCTTGCAGGCGATCGAATCTGGATGATGGGCACGAATCCAGCCGCTGGACTAAGACCGATATTCACCCATTTCGAACCGCATTTGTTGAGGAAGTATGATGACTGCCCAATTAACTGTTTTTCCTTAACGATATTCTCATCTATCATTTTAAGCGAATCACCAATAAATTCATTATAAGTTTCTGAAAAAGAATTAAAAAAATATAGATATAAGTTTATGTATATAATAATTTTGTGTTCTTACTAGCTTCCATTTTAATCTTAGTGTGTTAAAATATGTGCGAAATCGAATGCAAACAAACTAATACTGATTTAGTGAGAGAAAATTACAGTGAGAACCAATGACGCCCTCTGACGGTTACCAAGCAAAGTAAATATTAAATATATAAGAGAAGAATTTCGAATATAATATCAGCAGTATCAATTGTAAAGCGGTGTAACACATTTTATATAGATAGTGATAATCAAGTACCTATAATGACAGTGAAACCATACAACGTGGAGAAGTATGAAAACTTTTTAGCAGTTAATGACATCGAAATACCTATTGGAGTTAGGAATTGGCTATTATCCTCGGAATTGAATCAAAGTGATTGTTTATTCATAGCAGCATTTGCATATCAGAACGATCAATATTTCGATATTGATCAATTAATCCACGTGTTAGAATATTGTAACCCCAATATAACCCAACTAAAAAAGTGTTGTATTTATTGTGAATATGAATATCTACGTGAACCTGATTTTGAACTTCGTGATGAAATTTGTGTGTTTGATATAGAAACGTCGAATGTGCTGACTTTAAATAAGAATATACCGGAGATGTTAATGACTTGGTATCCTTAATATGATCATCCAGAATTGGATTATAATGAAGAACTCGTCGTGAATGGTGGTGGATATGTTATATACGCTCATCAGAAGTGTTTCGCAAGTAGCTAACATGTACAGATCTGTATAATCTTGTCTGTACTTGTTTGGAAATACATCAGTCGACAATGTATGTTGAACGCAGGCATAGTGCACTAAGATTGAAGAAAGTAGTATTAAACAATAGAATTAAGAGGTTTATATCCGAATTAGAAAAAATTAAAACTGATATCGAAATATATAAATTAGTTGTAAATATCAGCAACATAAATATATAAAAAATGGATAATATTGAAAATAGAGTTGATCGGGCAATCAGACAAATCGATAAACATTTTTTGGATTATTGGATGGGATGGATAAGACGATGATTCAACATATTCCACTGTTTATTCTCCAAAATAAGGTGAAAAGCTGAATCTGTAAAGCAACACTAGCATTACATTCCTCAGGAGAAGCGATCAAGCCTAAGAGAGTATTTACCCTATGGCTCTCATTATAATCAACCTTGGCAAGACAATCATCTGGATGGTTGGACCCCAGCTCGAAGAAATTGTTATTTATGTAACTTTATAGAATAAATATACATATATGTAATGTACAATATAGTATACAATATTTTAAATAAAAGAACAAACAAAATTATTGTTTTTTTATTTATAGATAGTCATATAAATATATATACATATTTTAGAGGTTGAATGAATATACGATTCTACATATGTTCTATACATATTTATTAGGTATATTATATACATTTCCAAATCAAAATTTATGGCTGACCGAGAAAATAAATTACATATACACTCAAACACTCAGTGATGTAGTAATCATTTTTGAGTATACAGGTTGTTTCAAAGGTAAGATGGTGGATACAATATGGTCACAACCAGATTATGTAACAATTAATATTTGTTTTATACATATTTATTAATCAAATATCTTATACACCATTACATTTCAAAATTTATGGCATTATAATGTAAGTATAATACTTCAAGCCTATATAAGACATTTAAGAATTTATCATGACAAGAGATTTAATATTTTAATGTAAAGCACCTTACAATGAAAGCAGACTTGTAGCATACTTTTATGAAATCGAATAAAATCAGTACTCTTGAGCACACTTAACTTTTTCATTAGCTAAGACTGGAGATCTCTATTTGACATAAATTTTAAAATACATGTTCACGTATCATGGATTTTTTTTAAATAGTCATATAAATATATATACATATTTTAGAGGTTGAATGAATATACGATTCTACATATGTTTTATACATATTTATTAAGCATATATTATTATATTACATCTCCAAATCAAAATTTATGAGTGATACATAAAACGAAAATAAATACATATAAACTCAAGTACTGAGTGACGTAGTAACAAAATTTTAATATACAGGATGTTTCAAAAGTAAGAGGCGGATACATACAGAATGTTTCAAAGGTAAGGGGTGGGTGGATACATACAAGGTTTTCAAGTACACCGAGTTTTTATTACCAGTTTTAAAATTCACAGGGTTTTTATCATCGGTTTTAAAATACCAGGGTTCTCAGAAATTAATTGTTCATATCTTTGTAGATGTTAAATTCATCGCTATATTAGTAGTATTATACTTGTATGTATGATTATAACATTATTCATTATATATATATAAATATATATTTGTGACGAATAGAAAGAGTTAAATAGATAATGCGAGCTATTTCTTCAATTATTTTGTTAGAAAGCGCATTTTTTTATATTGTCGTCAGAAATATCTTTGAAAGCATTACCTCGATATAATTTAAAAAATTCCACAGCACTAATTAGACGACTTGAGATAATTGTATAGTTAGAAAGCGCATTTTTAAAGTTGACGTCATACTGATGTCATGTAGTTTGACCAGGAATTTAATATCCTTTAAGTTATATATTATATAATCTATAATATTTTTACTTAATATTGTAAGAACATTAAATAAAAAAATTGAGGTTGCAGTTGGATTAGTAAACAATGGGCGTGGTCAAGATCTCTTTATTGCATGTAAATATCAATAAAGTAAATTTATAGTTGACGTCAGAGCTAGTATAATTTTTATATATGTATATAATACCTTGATATAATTAAAAAAATCCGCTCATACATAAATTCCTTATTGATCAATACATTTTAACGAACATAAAATTACATTGAAGTTCAGAAGTATTTCCATATGATAATATTAATGCAGACTTCAATAAGAAACAATGAACGATTCTGTTTTAAATGTATACACAATTTCAACGTTCATATTACTATAAAAATGATGTGGAACCGTGTCTTTCACCTATAAATTATGAACATTTAGCACCGATTGTTATTATAGACTCCAGTCATCAAAGTGAGTTGGTGAAGAACGAAGCAGTTGATATTCGATTAGACTTCAGTAAACGTGACAGAAAAAAACTACAACATTTTGTCTGATTTTACACGATCGGATTGTTAAATATAACCCATTAACAAGTGTTGTAAAATTATTCTAAAGAGAGAAAATGTTTATAATAGATATTCAGGGATATCAGTATGAAGATAGCGAATATTTCATTAAAGAAATCGCAATCTACGATTTAACTACGCATCACGTTAACCATACTTTCGTTCAAATGCCTAACAAGTTGTCATGGTTTTGTCCAACAATTAAAAAACATATGGAATGGTTATGTAATAATATACATGGATTACATTGGGATAACATGGACAAACAACAATCAATATCGATGAATCATATAGAAAACTACATTCAGAGTATCGTTGGTGATGCTATCATAATGGTAAAAGGATTGAATAAGAAGAACATTTTGGAAAATTTTCTGTCCAATACAATTATCGATATGGAGAGATTCACTTGTCCAAATCTAAGTACTTTAAGACAAAATGAATGGAGTCGACATTGTAATTTCCATAAGAACAATAATTTAAAATGTGCAAAAGAAAATGTATATTTGTTATATCACTGGTTTATAAAATAATAAAACACAATATTTATTTAAAACCTTTAACCTATTTACATTATATTCTATAACTGTGTAAAACTATATTTCTGTGCAATGTCTTGGCTAACATTAATAATAATCTTCTTGTAATCATTACAAAAGCCGAACTTATACATTATTAAGCGCGAAAACCTACCTTTTCCTGTTACCTATAAATGTATAAAGTTTACATTACTAATTACTTAATATTGTGACGAATAGAAAGAGTTAATTAGATATGTGAGCTATTTCAATTATCTTGTTAGAAAGTATATTAACAAGCTGACGTCAAGTATTTGTAGGCGTTAATGATTGTACAACAGTGTTATTTATTACATGTCTTACAATATTAATTGTTTTATGAAACAGTTGATTCAATTTTATATCTATCAACGTCACAACCGCATATTTTTATTTAAAGACTTGTCTATACAAGTAAAATTGTTAAATACCATGTATTAAGTCTCCTAATAGATTATTTCGAGAAAACATACATTAACAAGCTTTTAGAAAAACTCTCTAATTATGTAGCCAAAAATATTTTACCTCAATCCATAAAATATGACATTTTTGTTTCAGTTTATATGATCAGTAACACGATGGTTGGTATATCTTCTTATAATGTAAATGTTTCTTTATGCAATTAGGGATTTACTTTTTTTCATTGTACCATATTTCAAGTTAATATCTATTATATTTTCTGTATTATTACATAATACGGAATTTGAAATTAGACAGCGAACAACATTAACAAATAATGAAAAGCGAACATTTTGATTAACACGCAAAAGAGATTTAATAATTTATTGCCATATACTACGAAAATAATATTTTTTACTTAATATTGTAAAAATATTAAATAAACAAAAAAATTGAGTTGAAGTTCGATTAGTAAACAATGGGTGTAACCAAGATATCTTTATTACATGCAAATATCAATAAAGCTAATGATATAAATCTAGAATAGATGATGTAGGATATTTTCACATACATAGTTAACAATATGTAAAGTATATATTATCAAATGTTGACATCAGAACTCTAGAGTATAATTGATATATTAGTCAGATAAATTGTGAAAGTATATAGAAAGAATGATAATCATTCTTCATAATACCTCAACTAAATTTTAAAATGTATCTGATCCTCATCCCAGCAAGTCGAACATAATTTAGCATTTTCTCGATGTATTATCATCTAAAATTACAAAAACATTCAAATATAACAACATGAACCGTTATACATATGTAGAAAGAAACCAACCTTGTCATAGTTATACCAACAGTATTATTTATTCCTAGTCTTACTGTGCTAATTATTCTGAATTCAATCAATCGGAATGTTGTTTTCTGAAACAGTCCAATAAAAAACTAAAAAAATCACTAATTTCTTTAAATAATAAAACTGAATCATGGAGATATATTTAAACCATAAGCAGAATTAATCATTCATATCTTTGTAAATATTAAAATCAGAATTATTATACACTAGTTGACAAAAATTTCCATTCATTAATATATAAATGAAAGCGTATATCAAGAAATTCCAAAAATTTTAATGATCGAGTTAATAGGTATCGTCTAATAATTTCTCTCAATGTATACCAGTATAACGCTTGTTCTGTATATGCTTCTTCTTTACATATATAATATATGTATATATTTGTTTTAATTTTTATACAATATTCTTACAATATTAAATAAAATATAATATTTATACAATCCTGAGATATATAAAATATATATAATTAGTTATAATTGTATAAAAGAACAACAATAATAACAACTTTTTCCTAATGCTTTGCAGAACGGAACTATTTATTCGAGTAATTTGATTAAATTTCTTTATAATATTTATCTATATACTATTGCGGCGGTGCTTGATACATTATTTTTTCGGCAAGGCTCTAAAAAGAAATCCCACGGTGTGAGATCACAATATTATGTTTATTATTCAAACTAATTAAAAGATTTTTAAATACTTCTCGTAATATATTCATTTCTCACCCATTCTAGCAGAGGTTTATAACTCAAGTAACTCAAAGCTGTAGCATCATTGACTAAGCTGATAAAGAAGGGCAGGATTATTTTGAATTGGATCAATAATTCTTCATCTACTTATGGTGGACCAAAACACCAACTTTTGTGCATATAGAGGAACTTCTACACAAAAATCAGCGAGTGTATAAATAAGAAATCAAATGTTTTTGATTTTTATATACAGGGTGAGTCATTAGTAGCCGCTCTTTTGTGTTTTAAATAAAAGAAAAAACAATTAGTGGAAGATTCATGATTGTTTGGGGAGTATGTTATCAAAAGACTTTAGCCCTAACACACTTCCGGTTTCACCGGAAATACACTCAACACAAGAACAACAATGTTTATTCTTAGACATATATCTTCAACTATACACTTCCTACCACTTAATGTAAAAACGTATCAAGTAATTTCTAAAATTTTAACGATCATTGTTTTTCAACTACATATTTTTCCGCACTTAGAGAGCACAATCAATGGATTTATAAAATCTTAATGACCGAGTTTATAGACATCGACTAAAAAAATTTTCTATTATATAATATATTATATATATTAATGAATAGAAATTTTTAGGTGATGTCTATAAACTCGGTCATTAAGATTTTATAAATCCATTGATTGTGCTCTCTAAGTGTTGAAAAATATGTAGTTGAAAACAATGATCGTTAAAATTTTAGAAATTATTTGATACGTTTTTACATTAAGTGGTAGGAAGTGTATAGTTGAAGATATATGTCTAAGAATAAACATTGTTGTTCTTGTGTTGAGTGTATTTCCGGTGAAACCGGAAGTGTGTTAGGGCTAAAGTCTTTTGATAACATACTCCCCAAACAATCATGAATCTTCCACTAATTGTTTTTTCTTTTATTTAAAACACAAAAGAGCGGCTACTTATGACTCACCCTGTATATAAAAATCAAAAACATTTGATTTCTTATTTATACACTCGCTGATTTTTGTGTAGAAGTTCCTCTATATGCACAAAAGTTGGTGTTTTGGTCCACCATAAGTAGATGAAGAATTATTGATCCAATTCAAAATAATCCTGCCCTTCTTTATCAGCTTAGTCAATGATGATACAGCTTTGAGTTACTTGAGTTATAAACCTCTGCTAGAATGGGTGAGAAATGAATATATTACGAGAAGTATTTAAAAATCTTTTAATTAGTTTGAATAATAAACATAATATTGTGATCTCACACCGTGGGATTTCTTTTTAGAGCCTTGCCGAAAAAATAATGTATCAAGCACCGCCGCAATAGTATATAGATAAATATTATAAAGAAATTTAATCAAATTACTCGAATAAATAGTTCCGTTCTGCAAAGCATTAGGAAAAAGTTGTTATTATTGTTGTTCTTTTATACAATTATAACTAATTATATATATTTTATATATCTCAGGATTGTATAAATATTATATTTTATTTAATATTGTAAGAATATTGTATAAAAATTAAAACAAATATATACATATATTATATATGTAAAGAAGAAGCATATACAGAACAAGCGTTATACTGGTATACATTGAGAGAAATTATTAGACGATACCTATTAACTCGATCATTAAAATTTTTGGAATTTCTTGATATACGCTTTCATTTATATATTAATGAATGGAAATTTTTGTCAACTAGTGTATAATAATTCTGATTTTAATATTTACAAAGATATGAATGATTAATTCTGCTTATGGTTTAAATATATCTCCATGATTCAGTTTTATTATTTAAAGAAATTAGTGATTTTTTTAGTTTTTTATTGGACTGTTTCAGAAAACAACATTCCGATTGATTGAATTCAGAATAATTAGCACAGTAAGACTAGGAATAAATAATACTGTTGGTATAACTATGACAAGGTTGGTTTCTTTCTACATATGTATAACGGTTCATGTTGTTATATTTGAATGTTTTTGTAATTTTAGATGATAATACATCGAGAAAATGCTAAATTATGTTCGACTTGCTGGGATGAGGATCAGATACATTTTAAAATTTAGTTGAGGTATTATGAAGAATGATTATCATTCTTTCTATATACTTTCACAATTTATCTGACTAATATATCAATTATACTCTAGAGTTCTGATGTCAACATTTGATAATATATACTTTACATATTGTTAACTATGTATGTGAAAATATCCTACATCATCTATTCTAGATTTATATCATTAGCTTTATTGATATTTGCATGTAATAAAGATATCTTGGTTACACCCATTGTTTACTAATCGAACTTCAACTCAATTTTTTTGTTTATTTAATATTTTTACAATATTAAGTAAAAAATATTATTTTCGTAGTATATGGCAATAAATTATTAAATCTCTTTTGCGTGTTAATCAAAATGTTCGCTTTTCATTATTTGTTAATGTTGTTCGCTGTCTAATTTCAAATTCCGTATTATGTAATAATACAGAAAATATAATAGATATTAACTTGAAATATGGTACAATGAAAAAAAGTAAATCCCTAATTGCATAAAGAAACATTTACATTATAAGAAGATATACCAACCATCGTGTTACTGATCATATAAACTGAAACAAAAATGTCATATTTTATGGATTGAGGTAAAATATTTTTGGCTACATAATTAGAGAGTTTTTCTAAAAGCTTGTTAATGTATGTTTTCTCGAAATAATCTATTAGGAGACTTAATACATGGTATTTAACAATTTTACTTGTATAGACAAGTCTTTAAATAAAAATATGCGGTTGTGACGTTGATAGATATAAAATTGAATCAACTGTTTCATAAAACAATTAATATTGTAAGACATGTAATAAATAACACTGTTGTACAATCATTAACGCCTACAAATACTTGACGTCAGCTTGTTAATATACTTTCTAACAAGATAATTGAAATAGCTCACATATCTAATTAACTCTTTCTATTCGTCACAATATTAAGTAATTAGTAATGTAAACTTTATACATTTATAGGTAACAGGAAAAGGTAGGTTTTCGCGCTTAATAATGTATAAGTTCGGCTTTTGTAATGATTACAAGAAGATTATTATTAATGTTAGCCAAGACATTGCACAGAAATATAGTTTTACACAGTTATAGAATATAATGTAAATAGGTTAAAGGTTTTAAATAAATATTGTGTTTTATTATTTTATAAACCAGTGATATAACAAATATACATTTTCTTTTGCACATTTTAAATTATTGTTCTTATGGAAATTACAATGTCGACTCCATTCATTTTGTCTTAAAGTACTTAGATTTGGACAAGTGAATCTCTCCATATCGATAATTGTATTGGACAGAAAATTTTCCAAAATGTTCTTCTTATTCAATCCTTTTACCATTATGATAGCATCACCAACGATACTCTGAATGTAGTTTTCTATATGATTCATCGATATTGATTGTTGTTTGTCCATGTTATCCCAATGTAATCCATGTATATTATTACATAACCATTCCATATGTTTTTTAATTGTTGGACAAAACCATGACAACTTGTTAGGCATTTGAACGAAAGTATGGTTAACGTGATGCGTAGTTAAATCGTAGATTGCGATTTCTTTAATGAAATATTCGCTATCTTCATACTGATATCCCTGAATATCTATTATAAACATTTTCTCTCTTTAGAATAATTTTACAACACTTGTTAATGGGTTATATTTAACAATCCGATCGTGTAAAATCAGACAAAATGTTGTAGTTTTTTTCTGTCACGTTTACTGAAGTCTAATCGAATATCAACTGCTTCGTTCTTCACCAACTCACTTTGATGACTGGAGTCTATAATAACAATCGGTGCTAAATGTTCATAATTTATAGGTGAAAGACACGGTTCCACATCATTTTTATAGTAATATGAACGTTGAAATTGTGTATACATTTAAAACAGAATCGTTCATTGTTTCTTATTGAAGTCTGCATTAATATTATCATATGGAAATACTTCTGAACTTCAATGTAATTTTATGTTCGTTAAAATGTATTGATCAATAAGGAATTTATGTATGAGCGGATTTTTTTAATTATATCAAGGTATTATATACATATATAAAAATTATACTAGCTCTGACGTCAACTATAAATTTACTTTATTGATATTTACATGCAATAAAGAGATCTTGACCACGCCCATTGTTTACTAATCCAACTGCAACCTCAATTTTTTTATTTAATGTTCTTACAATATTAAGTAAAAATATTATAGATTATATAATATATAACTTAAAGGATATTAAATTCCTGGTCAAACTACATGACATCAGTATGACGTCAACTTTAAAAATGCGCTTTCTAACTATACAATTATCTCAAGTCGTCTAATTAGTGCTGTGGAATTTTTTAAATTATATCGAGGTAATGCTTTCAAAGATATTTCTGACGACAATATAAAAAAATGCGCTTTCTAACAAAATAATTGAAGAAATAGCTCGCATTATCTATTTAACTCTTTCTATTCGTCACAAATATATATTTATATATATATAATGAATAATGTTATAATCATACATACAAGTATAATACTACTAATATAGCGATGAATTTAACATCTACAAAGATATGAACAATTAATTTCTGAGAACCCTGGTATTTTAAAACCGATGATAAAAACCCTGTGAATTTTAAAACTGGTAATAAAAACTCGGTGTACTTGAAAACCTTGTATGTATCCACCCACCCCTTACCTTTGAAACATTCTGTATGTATCCGCCTCTTACTTTTGAAACATCCTGTATATTAAAATTTTGTTACTACGTCACTCAGTACTTGAGTTTATATGTATTTATTTTCGTTTTATGTATCACTCATAAATTTTGATTTGGAGATGTAATATAATAATATATGCTTAATAAATATGTATAAAACATATGTAGAATCGTATATTCATTCAACCTCTAAAATATGTATATATATTTATATGACTATTTAAAAAAAATCCATGATACGTGAACATGTATTTTAAAATTTATGTCAAATAGAGATCTCCAGTCTTAGCTAATGAAAAAGTTAAGTGTGCTCAAGAGTACTGATTTTATTCGATTTCATAAAAGTATGCTACAAGTCTGCTTTCATTGTAAGGTGCTTTACATTAAAATATTAAATCTCTTGTCATGATAAATTCTTAAATGTCTTATATAGGCTTGAAGTATTATACTTACATTATAATGCCATAAATTTTGAAATGTAATGGTGTATAAGATATTTGATTAATAAATATGTATAAAACAAATATTAATTGTTACATAATCTGGTTGTGACCATATTGTATCCACCATCTTACCTTTGAAACAACCTGTATACTCAAAAATGATTACTACATCACTGAGTGTTTGAGTGTATATGTAATTTATTTTCTCGGTCAGCCATAAATTTTGATTTGGAAATGTATATAATATACCTAATAAATATGTATAGAACATATGTAGAATCGTATATTCATTCAACCTCTAAAATATGTATATATATTTATATGACTATCTATAAATAAAAAAACAATAATTTTGTTTGTTCTTTTATTTAAAATATTGTATACTATATTGTACATTACATATATGTATATTTATTCTATAAAGTTACATAAATAACAATTTCTTCGAGCTGGGGTCCAACCATCCAGATGATTGTCTTGCCAAGGTTGATTATAATGAGAGCCATAGGGTAAATACTCTCTTAGGCTTGATCGCTTCTCCTGAGGAATGTAATGCTAGTGTTGCTTTACAGATTCAGCTTTTCACCTTATTTTGGAGAATAAACAGTGGAATATGTTGAATCATCGTCTTATCCATCCCATCCAATAATCCAAAAAATGTTTATCGATTTGTCTGATTGCCCGATCAACTCTATTTTCAATATTATCCATTTTTTATATATTTATGTTGCTGATATTTACAACTAATTTATATATTTCGATATCAGTTTTAATTTTTTCTAATTCGGATATAAACCTCTTAATTCTATTGTTTAATACTACTTTCTTCAATCTTAGTGCACTATGCCTGCGTTCAACATACATTGTCGACTGATGTATTTCCAAACAAGTACAGACAAGATTATACAGATCTGTACATGTTAGCTACTTGCGAAACACTTCTGATGAGCGTATATAACATATCCACCACCATTCACGACGAGTTCTTCATTATAATCCAATTCTGGATGATCATATTAAGGATACCAAGTCATTAACATCTCCGGTATATTCTTATTTAAAGTCAGCACATTCGACGTTTCTATATCAAACACACAAATTTCATCACGAAGTTCAAAATCAGGTTCACGTAGATATTCATATTCACAATAAATACAACACTTTTTTAGTTGGGTTATATTGGGGTTACAATATTCTAACACGTGGATTAATTGATCAATATCGAAATATTGATCGTTCTGATATGCAAATGCTGCTATGAATAAACAATCACTTTGATTCAATTCCGAGGATAATAGCCAATTCCCAACTCCAATAGGTATTTCGATGTCATTAACTGCTAAAAAGTTTTCATACTTCTCCACGTTGTATGGTTTCACTGTCATTATAGGTACTTGATTATCACTATCTATATAAAATGTGTTACACCGCTTTACAATTGATACTGCTGATATTATATTCGAAATTCTTCTCTTATATATTTAATATTTACTTTGCTTGGTAACCGTCAGAGGGCGTCATTGGTTCTCACTGTAATTTTCTCTCACTAAATCAGTATTAGTTTGTTTGCATTCGAGTTCGCACATATTTTAACACACTAAGATTAAAATGGAAGCTAGTAAGAACACAAAATTATTATATACATAAACTTATATCTATATTTTTTTAATTCTTTTTCAGAAACTTATAATGAATTTATTGGTGATTCGCTTAAAATGATAGATGAGAATATCGTTAAGGAAAAACAGTTAATTGGGCAGTCATCATACTTCCTCAACAAATGCGGTTCGAAATGGGTGAATATCGGTCTTAGTCCAGCGGCTGGATTCGTGCCCATCATCCAGATTCGATCGCCTGCAAGCTGTGTATTCTTCACATTGGACGACTGGGAGGAATTTTGTAAGACAGATGGTTGCAGTCCGAATCATCAAATTCGAACGTCAACATTTAGGAATACTACTGTCATTGTATTAAGTAGTCGTAATCAACAGCTGGTATTGTCTTCGGATACCTATAGCAATTTGTTTAATTTACAACCGCTCATTAAGAGTAAATTAGAATTTTTAGTAAACAGCGATTTTATAGCATTTTATAAGATGATCTTAACCGCTTGTATAACATTAACTGGAGATTTATATACAAATGTATCAGAATTGCTTGTTGATCATTGTAATTCGTTTAACGCTTTCCTTATGATGGAAGTGCTACATATTTGTTATAATTCACTTCACTATGACTTTGAAGTTATGAAACTTGGTCATATTGTTAATTTATAATAATAAATTGTTTTTTCTTAAAAAATACATTGTTTCTTTTTTCATTTTATAAGATATAGAAATACATTTCAAGCCTGCAGCTATCACAGAAGCATGCAGACGTTGCGGTTTCCGCTGGAAAACATGTTTAGACCTGCTAGAAATACATTGAGAAGCGCGATAGCAAGTTGTGTAATTTATTCAGGAATTCTCTAGAAGCAAAGTTTATATTTTTATTGACCATCTTGATGGTCGGCCATTTTGCCTGATGTCACATTAGTTGGGTTAGTGAATGTCAGAGAGCGCTATTTTAGTTGGGTTGGTAATGATGAGAGATGCAATTTTTTAGTTTGGCAAATGATCGTCAGAGGGCGCCATTTTAGTTGTGTTGGTAATGATGAGAGATGCAATTTTTTAGTTTGGCAAATGATCGTCAGAGGGCGCCATTTTAGTTGGGTTGGTAATGATGAGAGATGCAATTTTTTAGTTTGGTTAGTGACCGTCAGAGGGCGCCATTTTTAGTTTGGTTAGTGACCGTCAGAGGACGCCATTTTAGTTGGGTTGGTAATGATGAGATACAATTTTTAGTTTGGCAAATGACCGTCAGAGGACGCCATTTTAGTTGGGTTGGTAATCAAGAAATCTGCCATTTTTAGTTTGGCTAGTGGCCGTCAGAGGGCGCCACCTTAGTTGGGTTAGTGAGCGTTAGAGGGCGCCACCTCCGCCTCCGGTGACCTTTGACCTTTGACCCCCGCCTCCGGCGACCTTTGACCCTTGACCTCCACCTCCGGCGACCTTTGACCCTTGACCTTTGACCCCTTGACCTTTGACCTTTGACCTTTGACCTTTGACCTTTGACCTTTGACCCTTGACCCTTGACCCTTGACCCTTGACCTTTGACCTTTGACCTTTGACCTTTGACCTTTGACCTTTGACCCTTGACCTTTGACCTTTGACCTCCGCCTCCGGAGGCGGGAGTAGGACCGGCGGTCTTACACTACTCATAATAAAGTTTTTTCATTTAAATGAAAGTTATTATTTTATCAGTACTATAGTTATTTATGTACCTAGTCAGTAAAGCGATATTTTATCGAACGAGTCTGATTTACGAGCCAAGCGAGTGAAGCGAGCGCTGCGAGTAAAAGACGAGTTCGAGAAAGGTACTTTACTGACGTGGTGCATACAAAATTTTATCGCCAACCGTAGGCAGGTAATAGTTATTTACGAACCAAGTGCGGGAAGACTAGTTTCCCGAATGAGCGCACTTTGTAAGCACGAGCAACCGCAGGAAGCAAGTGCTTTTAGCGCGAATGCGTAGAAGATGTCTTTACGCAAGTGATTTGTACAATATTTTTTGTACGAACATTAAATTACAAAAATATTATTGATTAATGTCATTAGTATCATACCAAACCTAAAATAGATTACCTAAGCATTTCATATACGTAACTATTACCTACTCTCCTTTACATGTACATTTATTGCGTTTTTTGGTTTAAATACAAAAAATTCTGAACTGCCAATATGAAATGTCGATGTGGTCAAATAGATGGCGCTTGAATATCGCTTAAAATATCGTCAAATACATGGCGCCACAATTTTTTTGGAAGAATTTTTAATTATTACTCCTATTTCCCCAACTTTTAGTGAAGAATAGTGGAGGGAAGTAGTATTTTACAGACTAAGTTTTAATACTGCCAAGTTAGATTCTTTTTTTAAATATCCCAAAGTACCAATGTTTTTTTTCAATTTTTACAGTCGCCTCAACCGGGAAAACCTCTTTCTAGTCGAGCTACACATGCGCCAAATGTCACTTTGCAGGCGGTGAGTACAAAAAGTACTTTATTGTACAGTACGATAAAGTGCTTGTTTACCTCCGTAACACGCCATGGTAACGCATCGCTTTATTGACGGTTGACGATAAAAGATATTATCTCAAAATATATATTTCCCGCTCATTAATGAAAATTTTATTTTGTGATATTTGTATAAATATTGATTCTGCCTTGAATCAAAGAGCCTTTGTGAGTTTATGTTATACTGTAAGCGTAACTTTTATGATAAAAATCATTGACGAGCAAGAAGAACGTATTTTCAAAGAATAAAATGTGGTATTTTATATGTAGGCAAGGAAATGTCAAGTCCTACCTACTACATTATATGATGAGGTCGGCATCCATCCGGAAAAACGTTCCCAGTTTGACGATCTTTATTCCTTTTCCCAACAACCTACTTGTGCTTTATATGTTAGAGGATCAAAACTAAATTTACAAAAAACACATAATTGACTACATATTCATTAGCATTGCAATCTAATCTTGACTAAAATGTAAAGAATAAAAAATTTAAATTAGAAATTAAAAACAATCTAGTAACTTTTAAATCAATTAAAATTTTGCAATAAATAGAAGAATGCTAGTTTGAAATTAAAAAAGTAAAAGAGTTATTTATTTGAAAGTACCTCAGATATCTATATTCACTTAAAATTCATCATGATATTTGTCAGTTGCAATTTTGCCAATTACCTTTATATTTCATTTCCATCCATCGCAATATCTCTAGATTTTACAGAAAAATAGAACGAAATTTGTATTTTTTGTGTCCTAATATGGACGAGCATCTTGTATTAGGAACCATGTAAGCATAAAAGCTCCTGCACGTAACTAGGCCACGTACAAATTCGAACAATTTCTAGAATCAGTCTCGAGGATGTGCATAAAGAGGTTAACGTTGAAGAACTTTTTTTCATATTGTAACGTTTTCGGGTTCGAAATAAACAACTCGCGCAATTTATTTATTTAAAACAGTCTGTATATTTATATACTTAAAATTATATAACAATATAAAATATAAAAACTAAAGTATCATACTTAAACTACTACAATTTAATTTAACACTTGTATTTATTTCTATTACTAATATGTCCGTATATTTATATCACACTTCTATTTATATAACACGCACCACTATATTTATTTCTACCGTACGACTTATATTTATTTCTACGCGCGTCGGCTACTTCTTACGGACATTCTTAATCCCGAATTACTCCGCAATTACTCATCCCGCAATGAATCGCCATATATATATCTGCATGAAAAGTTCTCGAAAAGTACCAGTAAATTCGGTAATATACCAGAGGAAATCTGGACTCTTCCTTGCTTATGACGTACATCTGTGAGATGATATATTTACGACTTGTTTACATATCGTTTTTATACGTCGCGCCGAGATGATTTACAACCTTTTTTTTTATTGTCGCTCGAATGTCTGCTGGTTTCGTTACAATATATACTTTCTGCATATGTTAGTTTTGAAAACCTCGTATCAAATATTAAACTAATGCTTATATATAAGTCGGATGTCATTTATGTAACACTCTGTTACATATACTTTATGTATTACTTTCGCGTCGAAGATACCATTAGAAAATTAAGAAAAGTGTTTGTAAAATCACTCAACTTCCGTTAAAATTAATAAAATTAATTAAAGGTGAACTTCAATGTCTTAGTGCTGAAAAAATATATAATAAATTACAAGAGAAATACTCGACCTTTCTGATTTTTGTTAACGCATTATAAGAGGAAAATGCAACTTTTAATACAAATTTACGTTAAGCTTAATTACATATTGCTGTACCCCTTAATTAATACTGCATATCGACCATATACAGTGCATATCTAATCCACCCCGTCATCTTTTAAATGAAGTGGAATAAAACACAAAACGTTGAAACAAAAATAAAGCAAACCCACTATAAAAATAATAACTTGATGACAAAATATCATTTTAGAATTTAGACAGATGGCGCTGTATACTATATCAATGAGGTTGTAATTTAGAATTTTTAATCTAAATTACAACCACATTTGAAAGGTTTAGAAGATCTATTCAAAAATTTATTTTTTTAAACTTCCTTCATTTGTTAAGAAAACGCCGAATTTCCCGAGTAGGAAAATAACATCATTTTGAACATTAATCTAAAATCGCAGTAATTTATACAGGAATATTTGTTTTTTCTCAATTTTAGTAGGTAGTTTTTTTATTCGCTTTGTTAAAAAGTTTAATTTAATTGTTCATTTATTTTATATATTTCTCCTGGTTCTTTTTTTCTTTCACTTCAAATACCATTCAAATGATGTAATTATCCGACCCGTGAAATTTGGCGCTTTTTATAAATGAAGAAAAAAAAAGTATAAATTTTGAATAAATGTTTCAAATACCTTTCAAAATGTTTAAGTTGATATAGCTTACAGCGCCATCTGTCGAAATTTTAAAATGAGACATGGTCATAAAGTTAGTTTTTTATAGTGGTTTAAATGGGGGGGGGGGTTAGGCACGCACTGTATATAGGGGGCGGACACGAGCGGTTGATGACTCATCGCCCATGGGCGCACTATCGAAATGTTGTATTTTTAAAGAAGTTTTAATTTTATTTATACAATTGTATAACAAGTGGGTGGTGATCTATAATAGTATATTATGCAACAAGCATTTAATGATAGCTATTACGACACGAGTAAAAAAATTACAATACGAGCCGTAAGGCGAGTATTGTAATGAGTACGAGTGTCGTAATAGCCATTAAATGCGAGTTGCATACACTATTTTTTCTACGACCCCATAATAAAACATATTTTTTGAATAATCCATTTCATAAATTGAGGTTAAAATTTTCCGTACGTTTTTGTGAATTTGGCTGGTAATAAATTGTTCGTGGCTACTAAGGCTTGTTCCATAAGTTCTGGTGGAGTCAACTATTACATTTCACTGTCATTATCCCTCATTTTTACCGTTTATATTTTCAAAAAAGCACAAATTTTAAGTACTTACTTGTAAATTGCAGAGAACTGTCACATTTATTTAATTTGTATATCTGTCAGATATGCAGTCGCCATATTGAATATTGTTTGAATATTGAAATGTCGCATTCCTATTGGATATAAACTTGTATCGTAATGAAAAATCTGTGTTCCTATTGGATATAAACTTGTAACATAATGAAAATCTGTATCGTAATGAACATCTTTATAGTACAGGTTCGGCATATCTAATAATACAATTACAGTATGGGAGTAGAAAAAATACAAAATACTTTATTATTTGTTCAGTAAAGGAGTATTAATATTTACTAGCAATACTTTCTCAAGGTTCTCTTCTGTAAGACTTTTTCTCTTTGAATTCTTGTAGATAGAAAACGTCATTTCTACATCGCAACTGGTTATAGGTGCGTACTGGAAATATCCTTTATTTCTGTGTATTGGCAGTTAGATTTTGTGTCATTGTCCCCATACACAATTGCCGCAATGTTATTAAGTCTGGATTTCTATTAAACTGGGTCTAACTTTTGCTGAAGGCCACATCCGAAGTCACTTGGAATACTTTTGAAATTATTAATAGCCACATTTAATGTGGTTAATCCACCTTTTAATTTGAGTTTTAGATTTTCAAAATATGTGATTAGTTTAGGCAAATTTCCAATGTGTTCCTGAAGGAATAACAACTGATTTTTTAAATTTGGAATTTGTGTTAGTTCCTTGCACTCAGAAATACTTCGAGCATCGTCATTTAAATATGTAACGAAATTTTGTAAACTATCAAAATTCTCTGCATAAAAACTAGTAGCTTCCAGCCATGTTCCCCATCTAGTTGTTACTGGCGAGGGTGGCAGTGACAAAGATGGAATTCTTTCTCTGTAAAGGGCCACTCCCGATGAAGCTTTTCTGAAAACTTTTTTAAATGCGGATACAAGTCTATCAACTTCCGGATAGTAGTATCTGATATATTCACAGATTCTGTGGAGAGCATGTGCTACACAAGTAAGATGCAGCGTATAAGGATATGTTTCCTTTAATAGTCTGCCTGTTTTTAACATATATGCGGCACTGTCACTAACAAATAAAAGTATTTTTTCCCTGTACCTGTCGGCCGAATGAAGCATTTTGTGCAAATTCTCGTCAATGATTTTAACAATTGTTTCCCCATGAACTGTATTTATAACTTTAGATGCTGTTACATATCTACTACATCCAACTACATATGGAATATGTAGTTGGATGTAGTACACCAGCTACAATATTTACCACACAGCGTCCTAATATATCGACAGTTTCGTCGGTACTTATCCATTGATGTGAAAGATGTCTTCTAATACATTCTACTGTTTTCGTGAAGCACTTAGAAACATTTCGACCATTATATTTTTGAAGAAATGTTTTGAAAGTGGGATTGTCAAGTTTCTTTAATGGGATATTAGCCGACATTAAAGCTTCACAGAGTTCTTCGTTAAAATTGTCAGCTTTCAACGGGTCCAATTTCCGTGTATGTTTTAGCGATGGTAAGTGACGTTGTACGTGCTCTTTTTGGGCATTCTGTAACGATATTTTACAGGCTTTGCAATAAATATCGGAATCACTGACAATGGACATACAATCAGTATGGTCCTCCATCCAACTCGCTATTGTTGCACGATGTATTTCTCGACGTTCTTGCATATCATATCTGAAACAGTAACATAAACAATGTTCTAGATCTAAATAAATGATAACTAAAAATGTACGCGTATGTTATTAAAACAAACGAAATCCAGTGCACACTTACGTCTAGATAATTGGGAGAAGGAAACGGGATTAAACAGGAACTATTACATAAATTACGAAGTACGTAATTAACAGTCAAAACAATGAAAAAACGAAACTAACGTAAGTATGAATAGGTATATACATATATATATGTAACTTTATTTCTCTTGGGAAAGATAAGGTAAATATAATAAATGTTAGAAACCCCTCGCGCTTCTACCTACGCCGATGAAAGGATTTTACTCATAAATTCCTTTTTTGATGGGCATTTTTTGTTGTCGTTTTCAATAACTTTTCAAGTAAACAGCAGATGTTGCAGTTCACTATATGAATAATACTATTCAGTAAATGAGTGTTGTTTACATTATTTCTTTGCTCCATTGTAACTCCGTCGTAGTTTAAACCTGGGACATGCGCCCCCTACCTATTATGTTTTATATTTATTTTCTTAAACAACATGAAAATGGAATCATATAAATGCATTTAATAAATCTATTTGCGCTGATTTCATAACGCTTTCACAACGTTCCTAGTATGAACGGTTTGTTTTGTTTTCGAACAAATATCCTGTTGCTTTTTGTAAACCATCTAGATAAATAACATGCTATTTAGTGGAGCAACGCATGCGCTAATAACATGCAAATAGTAAATGTTTGCGAATTGCAGGTATACTCTTTTGATGTACCTTAGTAATAGCAGCAGCTGCATATTAACTTTATAGCTAAATAATTCAGTACTTCAAATTCGCCCACGGATCCAAATGATATCTCTCTCTATGTATAGGTATGTTTCCGGAATTAATTAATATATCAGCAGCGTATATGGATTTTCGAGGAAAATTTAATTGCTTCTGCGAACTTTACCTCATACAGTGTTTCCTTTCATTAGTCGACATCGGGTGTATATTTTACATAAATAAATGCTAATCTCCAATCTTGTTCTTAATTCCTGTTCTATAATAAATAACACACAAAATCACCATACACAATACTTATTAGCACCCTTTCGTAACATGATAAACAACCTAATAGCCTACCTCTTGACACTAAATATTCTTAAACGGCATAGAAATAAACACACCTAACTTTCATGCACTTCGATCATCTTCTCGTACTTCTGACATTTTATATGCCAAAAGTAACTTTCTTTTATGCTAAATATACACACTGTCTCCAAAAAAAGACGAGTCCATAACTCCCTTATTTATCGGTGGATTTTAATTATTATACACCAGATTAAATGGTTGCAAATATGCTACTAAATGGACTACTTAAATCACCTAAGGACTTAAGGCTAAACTATCAATTCTTTTTTAAATTCAAATATTACTTTTTTTAGCAATTCTGATGTTGAAACCAGCAATGTATTACAAGTATACACTTACATAACACAAAAACGAAAAAACACTTGCATAAAAATTAATACTAAAAATGCATTGCGTTACAATGTAATAACTAAACTATGTTGGCTGAAGTAAAACGTTTTATCTTTTCAGTTACTAGGCATTATATCAATTATTATAGACTAGAATATAGTATATGTCCTCGTTGCATACATTAAAAACATCTTTCTTTAACATCTATGAATATTTATAGTGCTTGATACAATTGTAATTTTACTTGAATAAAAGGTTTTTTAAACAAGATTTAAAATTATGTCCATAATATTTAAAAAGTTAAGAATAATAATAGTCCTCATATAATGATCTTGCAGATATTGGAACTTGTTTACTTTTACTTGTATTTATTTTGTGTTATTCATATTCAAAGATTACAATGCCTATATTATACCCCTTTTTAGCATAACTGAAAAAGACCAAAACACATTGCCCGGCAGTAAGAAGGTAGGTAGTTTTGATACTTACGTGTTTAATAGGGAAGACATTAATTCTGTCAGGCAGTCAGTGTTGCCAACCGTACTATAATTATAGTATTTGTACTATAATTTTCTCGATGTACTATAAAATTTCAAAGTGGATATAGTACTCACATTATACTATAATTTTATATTTCTTACAACATATATTAAATAAAGCCACTCTTTGGACAAGAACCATGAAAGTCATAAAACGCCAAATATTTCGAATATATTAGTAACGGGGATTCACGGAATTACTATTTTTAAATGGAAAAGGGATTTACGAAAGGGCAATATTTTTGAACATTAAAAATATATATCTCGGCATACATGTCATGAACCTTCTTCAGAACGAAGAAGTAAAAAAACATCCCCAATTAATTACACATTTCCTAACTCGTTGTCGATCATTTATGTTACCGCATGTCAACAAATTAAGATCAGATTTAGGCCCGGTTATTCAAGTTTAGTTCAATTTCGGATTCTGTTGAACGCCAGTTCAAATGAACCTTGCTTTAATTTCTCTCCGTGTTGTACAAGTGCAGTTTAGTATAAGTTTAAGAAAGCCGTGAAATTTCATAATATCCTACGGTTGGTAATGGTCACGCATGCGCCTGTTACATATATTTCGAAATTTTAATCTTAACCTATAATCACAATACAAACATATACAAAAATATATGTGTTATACTACAGTCCTCAAGACTTACATATCGTAATAGAATAATAACAATGACAGACGAACAGAAGAAATCAACTAATTTTGCCCTCAACGAAGAAAATTTATTAATATTATTGGTTAAAAATATTCACATATATTGGAATGCAAATTGAGCAACACCGACTCTAATAAGAAAAAGAAATTGTGCTGGCTGGGTATTGAAAAACAATTTACTTAACTATGAAAGCGGAGGAGTGTTTAGATGTCATACTGTTGTAAGAAATAAATATGAAAATATTAAAAAGAAGGACAAAAAAGAAATTTGCTGATGAAAAATATATGTGCTAGTTACAGGAGGTGGACCGGAAATGGGGTCATCTCTTACAGCAATAGACTTTGAAATAAAAGATATGCTTGGATTCCGAATTCAAGGGATATCTTCAGAGTTTGATGGGGATACACAGCAAAGTATTGTTTCAAATGTTATTGAGATTGATAAGTTCAAAGACACAGGTATGGTATAGTACAGTGCTCTAAAATTTGTTATGACAATTGTTCTAATTAATAGAATACACATGTGAAGCTGAAGATGTACCTTGTGCCTTATTTATAACGAAGGAAGTGAAGTAAATGGTAATTTGTATATTATACAAATAATTTTATTGATTTTGAAACACAATATTTTGTCGCAGGTACAAGTACACAAGGTGCAAAAGCATCTTATCATTCTTATGGTATGTCAACTACAATTATCTGCTAAAAATTAGTTAAATGAAATTCAATTTTTTGATTTTTTAAATTGGTCTTCATACACCCCTGCATTATTACAATTTAATTGAAGAACATAGTTTAACTAAAACACATGACTGAGAAGCATGAGAAAGAGATAGAAATTTTAGAAATAAAAAAGAGAACCTAGTCTTCTTCTTATTAGTACTAAGTATATATTTTTTTTATTACTGTTTAGAATGTTTTTTTATTGTACATCAGAAGAAATACATATTTTTATTTTGCAGCATTTATTTTTTTTAATGCATAAATAATAAAGACAATTATATTTTTTTAATTATTCTATAGAAGTCCATTAAAATATTCATGAATCAATGGTTGTTTTACTACATTATTGCCAATATTTCCTGGCATTTTATATCAATATTAAAATAATAGGTGTTCGTAATTGAGGTTATAAATTTTAACATAACATAAAGAAAATATTGCTGAACCTGTATTGAACTAACCTTAAACCAACAAAATCGGTCGCTTACTTGAGCTACGTATTGAACTTGGTTTTGCACTTGAGCTGGGATTGTACAACGCATGACTTGTTATTAAGCCAAGTTCAACAATAAACCTACCCTAAACTAACATTGAACAACCGGGCCTTAGTTTTAATGATCCACTCCTAAAAAAATTAGACTACTTTATTCCATCAAATGAAATACTGTAGCCTTCCTACGCTAATTTTTCCTGAGATGTCGTTAGCCGAAGATATGTGAGCAGTTTTCTTGTAACGTGTGGATCCGTAGAAGGTATCGTGTATGGTAGCTGTGGATGTGATTTTCTTTAAGGTACTGTGACTGTGTAAATTTTCCTGATATTATCCATAACGTAGAAATTATTGGCCAAACAGTTTTTGTAGAATTTATGTCAATTTCGAGTACTTCGTACAGTGAATTTCAATTTTCCGGCCTAGCTAATCAAATAAGTCATCGTAATTTCTTAAATTAACGTCTTGTGGCATGTGAGCCTTTATAATTTGAATTTATTAAATTAACGTAGTTTATTAATAACAGTGACCCCAGTTTGGAGGTTACTTTGTCATTTTTGGAGACGTTACGTAGCCTTTTTATTTTTGGATTTAGAACTTGAACAAATTTTGGATGTGTATTGGCGTTGTAGCCTCACATCTGTCTTGTGTAAATTCATAGCTTGTTATTTAGTGTAATTAGTCAACATGAGTATATCCCATTAAAGGGTTATAACTTTGAAAATACTAGAAATAAGTACTATGTTATTAGTACCATTTAAAGGCGATTTTACAAGGAATATGCTGACTTAAATATTATAGGTTAGATTTAAAAAAAACGAGAAAATAACCAATAAAGATCGATAACTTAGACACGACATATTTAACACCCTGTATATTTATTCACTTTGTTCAACCTCAAAACAAATAACGTGTTAGTCCATAAATTAGAGACACAAGAGTTACGTGAGGCATTCTACCCATTTACAGACTACAGCTTAAAATGTTATATGCTGCAACTGTCAAGATTTTAACAATATTATCAATAAAATCAAAACTAACAGTCTGAAGTGCACATATCCATACATCATTGCAAAGATAATTTGAATGGCTATCATTATAATATCTAGAAAGTATAGCAATGTACTTAAAATAAAAAAGTTGAATGTGGTTGCGAAAATTTGGAACACCCTGTATATTTGTAAATAAAATTAGAAAATGCACAGTCGCATACTACATACGTACGTAAAGTCTCATTGCTGCAGCGTTATTAGTTTTCACACTAAGCTCCGCCGACACACTATTGCACCACCCGGTATATTGTAGGTATTTAAATTTTTATTGAAATGAATCTGTGAATAAAGGCAGTGCATGAAAAAAACTGGGTATTACCGAAACCACTAGACATTGCTCTGACCGGCTATTATAAATATTTTGATGATGCTACTTGTCTAAAAGTAAATGCTATATCATACCATCATCATCCTTTTTTTAAGTGCTGTGAAATTGATTATTAAGTATTTGCACCGTAATACTAAATTAATCAAGAGGTCTTTAGAATCACTTTTGCATATTATTATTATATTGTAAATAATATAAATAAAAAACATAAAAATAAATTAATAGAATTACTATATATACCTTATTTAGATAAATTCAAGTAACCAAGTTTAATAAACGTATATCTACATACAACTGTAATAAATACATATATAGTTCACGTCCGATAAAGTTGCTCACAACATATATAAATATTAAAAAAATGTTTTCGTTCAAACAATTTACTCATTATTTAAAATTAAAACACATTTTTAATCCGATTAAGTATTGGAAGTTAACAATAATTTAGTGTTCCTGTTTTATAGATATTACTAAACTACGTATTTAAATGTTCCGCACTTCTTTTCAAAAAAAAGATATATATGTACCTAATTTGTTTTTTTTCTAAAGCACAATTAATAAAGAGACAAGTTAATTTAAAAAAAAAGCAATTTGTAAACCTTAATATAAGAATTTATCTAATTTAATACATTTTATAACTATATGATCTGAGCTCAATTAACGGTATGCAACCCGTTAAGGTTGCATACCGTTACTATCCCTGCATGCTAGTAGGTTTCAGTTTATTTAACAACAAATTGGCATTATGCTCTCTCTATATAACTTTAAGCGTTTGTTCGCGTACGGGATGCAACATTTGCTTGCAAATATTAACCGCAATGCCTGTTGCCATACAATTAATAATTATATTTCGAGTACAGGTGCCTCAAGGCTCATCTGGAAACGTTCTTAGAACATAGAATACTAATCAGGAAAGGGTAATTCTGACAAACATAGCTCATAATGTAGGTTATTTTATACACTAGTAACGGACTCATTTCACAAATGTAATGTATTTTCAATATTTCTACTTTAAAATTCGTTTCATATTTTACTTTCTTATACGTAGTATAAGAAAGTATTTTAAAGTGTGACAAATTTTGTACTGTCAGAAATAGAATAAACGCTCACAAATAAAAACGCCTACAAATTCGAATTTTCCGGAAATTAGAACCTGAGACATCAATGCATTGAAGGCAATAAAATAAGACCTTTAATGTCTAATTCCTGAGCGTTTTTTGTTTGTGTGCTGAAGGAAAATAGAAAAAATGAGGTGTGGCCACCACACGACTTTCTTATACGTATGAGCGTTTCAAATTATAGAATTTTAAGAATTTTTTTACGCAAAAATTATTCAAAATCCTATTCTAAGTACTTCTATTCTCTTAATAAATCTCTATAGAATGTATACTTTGCAAGATATTATCAAAAAAGTGCTACTCGCTAAGAGTAAAAGTGCTACTTCCGGTACGAATTTTGAAATTTCATATATACAAAAATATTGCAAATCCAGTTCTAAATACTTTTGTACTCTTAATAAATATATATAGAATGCATAACATTATATAACATATTTGTAAAGAATCGCTATTCGATAAGAGTAAAAGTGATACTTCCGGTCTGAATTTTGAAATTTTTTTATTCAAAAGATATTGAAAATTATGTTTTAAATACTTTTATACTCGTAACGTACTTGTCTAAAAAGCATGACTTGCGAAATATTCGCAAAAAACTGATTTTTGATAAGAGTAAAAAACCTACTTCCGGTAGGAATTTCGAAAAACATTTTAAATAAAATTATTCTCAATTTTAATTTTAAGTACATATGAATTCTTTATAAAGTTGTTTAAACTTAGTAGTTGACGAAATATTGGCAAAATTCGATTTTTTCACCGATGTAAACTACTACTTCCGGTCCACCGATTTTACTGAAAAACTAATCAGATCTCAAGAGGGAGATTATACACGTAAATACAAAATTTGGAACTGATACCTCCAGCGGTTTGACTGCTATCGTGGTCACAGACAGGCACACAGACAGACAGACAGACAGACAGACCAACAGACATTTTTTTAAAAACCACTTTTTCGGTATCAGGGGACTTCAAAACGACTACGTATATGAAAGTAAAAGAGGAATTACCGAATTATACGAGTACATATAGGTGGGGGTTTCCTTCGCCTACTTATTACCATACTCATACAAATACATATTTGGTCTTTCGAATGTGAATATTCAATACCAACACAGATATTTGGCTGGCGCTGCATTGAAAAGTGAAAGTGAGTGAAGTTCAAAATGGCAAAAAAACACTTTATCATTTGTAAGTAAAATAGAGATATTAAGAAAGGTTGAAGAGGATGACCAAGAAAATCGTTTAATCGTAGATTTCAATGTAACAAAGCGATCAGAATCGAAAAAGGTTGGTATAATAAATGCTGTTTCCAACATGTATCAGTTTTCAAGAGCTAAATCTTTACATAGCTCTGAATATTCCGAAATGGAAATTCGTCTTCATGAGTGGTGAAAATAAATGCACAACAACTGAATCCATATTAAAAACGAAAGTGAAGACATTTATTGGTGAAGTGTATCCCGATAGAGATGAAAGTGCATTCCATGCAAGTGATGCATGGTTAACCACTTTTCAGCATCGAGACAGTATTCCTTACTTAAAAATTGCTGACGAAATACTTTCTAGTGATGTTGACGCGGTAACTCCATTTATTCATAAACTTCGAGCTAAGGTAGCTGAAATGGAGGCACAGCAATGTCGATGAATGTAGTTTATTTTTCCGTTGCCTGCCAGATAAGACATTTGATGCTGCTAACGAAAAAAATTGCCCTGGATACAAACACCAAAAGAACGTATTTCTATTTTACCAAGACCAAATTTCCATGGTTCACATAAATTAAGGCCTTTGGTTATCGGAAAAGCAAAAAAGCCAATGTGTTTCAAAGGATTTAATAAACCGCTTAATTACAATTTCTCAAAAAATGCTTGAATGACTTCGCGGATCTTCATGAATAGTTTCACAAAATATTTATTGAAGAAGCGAGGAAAAAGGTCTTGAGAAACTTAAAACGTGGCGATGGAACATAGTTGTATATTTCTTTCCACTAAATGTGACAGCAGCCGTGCAACCAATGGATCAAAATTCCATAAAGATAACAAAGTTAATTTTCAGAAGTAAATTTCTTGCTCAAATAATAGCTGAAAGTGGTGAAATAATTACTGTTTTGAAACGCTATTCATTTTGCAATGCAATACATTTTTTGGACCACGCTTGGGATAAGTTATCACAAAGCGTACTAAAGAATTATTGATACAAATTGTTAGATTGAGACTGGGTACAATACAACAGCGACGATGATTTGCTCTTAGCACAATTACTTCAAAAAAACAAGTATGGAATGAAGTTCTCGAAATGAACCTAAGTCATTTAAAAGAAATTCAACCAAACAACTCCATTTGTGTAGACGAAATCGAAGAATGGAAAGAAGATGTTGTTTAAACCGAACTTGAAGATGAAGTCAGTAGCGATGATAATGCTTCAGGTAGCAGCGACGACGTAGTTATGGATGACACCTCAATAATTCCTTTTTCTACAGCCATTGAAAGCATTAATTACTTGATGAAATGGTGCACAAATAAAGAGTTGAATTTTACCAAGCACATGCCCAGTCTCGTGTCCCTCCGTAAAGACGTACTTCTTTATGATGTCATAAAACCAAAATTACAAACTCACATTACAGATTATTTATGTAAAAGTAAAAACTATTTAAAAAAACCTTTGTGAGTAATGAATTAATTTCTATCCAAGGTGTTATTTTTAGCTCTTTTGGGTAAATTAAAAAAAATTCGGAAATTAGAACAATTTGAGAATTAGAATTATCCAAGGAACAAAGTGGTTCTAATTTCAGAGCGTCTACTATACTACCAAAATCAATAATAACAAATATAGATTGTTATTGACATTCATATTATAAAAACAAACAACGTTAGGTGTCGATAATCTAGAAGTATTTCCCATAAAGAATATGTGTATCATAAAGAAAATATGATCAATAAATTAATAAATAAATAACAATATTTAATTACTATTATTAGCTATAACGAAAATACAAGAACATTCCATAAGAGAGGGTTATTAGCATAAGTACTTATTCCGGTTTATTCGAGTAGAAATTTTCCAACAGCAAATGAAGACAATTTCAAGCTGGGACAGAAGGCAGTTACTGTCGTTTAACGTGGAAAACATAAGCTTTATTGCCTGATATCGTGCTCAGCCTGTGGCCATTATCTACGGGATATTTGTTCATAAAATCTCTCTGATATCACTGCTTGTATTGTGTGAAAAGTGCGGAGCCTGTTATTAACTCCGATCAAACATACATTTAGAACCGCTTTAATACGAGCCGCCACATTATACATATGCATTACATATAATATTTCAAAGGTAATATTCAATATACGCGTCATATATCTTCCATTGTACTGAATAATAGAATGCCATTTTAACAAGCTGCTGAATTGCCAGGTAAATGCTAAATTAGCCTAATTCTTACGACAGAGATGGAATTTTAAGAGTGTATTAACTTACATATATAACAATAATAAAATATTTATCGATAAAAACAACATAAATTTCATCCAAAAGAATATTATTATTTGTGCGAAAGATGAGACGGAAATATATTTTATATTTTATTAAATTTGATACAAAATATATATTTGTTTTCATTATATCTTTCCTTAAAAGCGAGTTAGTACCAAAAGATATGAACCCAACTAATGTTCAGGATTATTCTTTTAACTGCTACTTCTTCTTCTTATTAGAGTTTCATTTGTTATTGTTTTATATAATCTCCACTTTTATTACGCTATTTGCGTCTTCATTCCTTTAGTTAATCTATTCGTATGTATTCTTGTTACATGGTGAAAGCATTCCAAGTGACTCTCATTTGTGCTTTGCTCAATAAATTTTAGTCTAATCTTCTTTTTATTTATGTCATAGTTTTTTATTTAATGTCCAAGTTTCCAAACCATTTGACAATATAGGAGAACACTTTATCATTAGAAATAGCACTTTGTCTGTTATAACAAACCCAGTTTTCTCATTTTTTTTGCTATAATTATTGTTTACAATTCATCGGATATTAATTATTATTTTCCTAACTGGTGACATCTGCTACCAAGTCTTCACATTGTACTTGATTTTTTTTGTTTATACTTAAGGATTAATTAGTCTACAAATGCCTAATAGTTTCATTTTCGTTCCTAAATTCCAGGGTGTTTCTTAATAACATGCTAATATTTAAGGGGATTATTCTTGAATCCTTTTTATGAAAAAAACTTCATATGAACATATGTCCTATTGCACTGTAGGGTGCTAAAGTTTAAAAAAAAATTCTGCATACTCAGAATCCGTAAATTGAACCATATTTTTTTAATAATAGTTAATGTTTAACGACTTAAATACTTGACAAGTATACTAGGTAGATAAATGTCAAAACTGTTTATGATTACAAAATAAAATCTGCTTCTTACCTACTAGATCGTTTTTAATCTTTGTTAATACCTAATTGCATAACATCGTGCACATGAAAGAATTTTATTTTTTTAAGCAAAAACCGTATCAAACAAAAAAAAAACAAGAGACCACATTTGCTCAGAAACGATTAGGAACTTTAAAAAGTACTTTAAGAAAAAGCAAGGGTGTAACATATGTTTCTTCATAAAAATTTCGAAAAGAAAAACCTGTACAGATACCACAGGTAAAAATTATAAAATTGATTATACATAAGAAAATGCCGGCGGGTACCAAGTGGGCACTGATAATGGTCTTCTACCTAATATCTAATGACACTCGGTAATCCGCTAGACAAAGTGGGCACCAAGGTCATCGAAGGGATTATAAGATTATAAAATAGATTTTATAAAATTACCTGTGTAGGTATTGAAAGGATTAGTATTAGGGAACAGTATATAATATATATATGTGTAGTTTCCAAATAACGATAAGCAATAACTAATATGTAATTTAACAATTTTAAATTTACAAATAACGGTATATAATTCTATGGTCATTAAATGGATTATAATATTATAAAACAAATTTTATAGAAATACACAAAATAAGTAATATATAGTCCCTTCAGCAATTATAATTGTGAGCAGACGTTGTTGAATTTGACAAATTATGGAAACCCATTTAGTGCAAAGTATTCACGGAAAAAATTTGTTAGTGGTGGAGAAATTTACGTTTTCTCGGTGTAAAATTTTAAAAAGTGGGGAAACTTTTTGGCGCTGTACTAAAAAATATACCAATTGTACCGCAAAAATCTTTACACTTGGTGTTGAAAACCTTGTAACCAGAAGTCGGCTTGTACATAATCACGAACCTGAGGAAAGTAAATTAAACAGGAAAATTATATCCAGTGCATGCAAACGTAAGGCACAACACGATATTTCCGAAAAACCTTCAAAAATCATTCGATGTGAACTCAAAAAGAACCTACCTGAGACGATTACCACAATGGATGTAACCAATATCAGAAGAAATATATACTATTCGAGAAGAAAACTTTTGCCTGGACCGTTACCGAAAAATGTTACTGAAGTTCATGAAATTGTCAACAGTTATAGTGTAAAAACAAGTGAGAATGAAGATTTTGTTTTTATTAATAGCCTACATGATAACATTATAGTGTTTTCGTGCGAAACAAATATTCGGAGTTTGTGTGGGATGGATTACATATACATGGATGGTACGTTTTCATATTGTACAAAATATTTCCTTCAATTATTTACCATCCATGGGCTTAAGAACGGTCATTACATCCCTTTGGCGTTTTGTATCTTACGGGATAAACGCAGCGAAACGTATGCCAAGTTATTTGCAATGTTGACTTCACAAATTTTTGAACGGTATTCCATACGATTTCAACCTGTCGAGGTGTTTATAGATTTTGAAAGTGCTATTCATGTGGCAGTGCGTAATACAAGGCCAGCAGCGATAAATGGATGCCGCTTTCATTTACATCAAGCATGGTTCCGCAAAATTCAAAGTTTAGGACTAAGTAGTGAGTTCAAAAACAAAGATTCTGAAATAGGAAGATGGTTGAAACATACTTTCGGATTAACATATTGAAGCCCTGACGAAGTTGGTGATTGTTTTGCATTTGATTTGTACAGCGACAAACCTCACCATGCAGATGTTGAGAAATACGCAGACTATTTGTTGGAGACATACATCGATGAAAATGCAAAATTTCCTCCAGAGTTGTGGGCTAATACAAGTCCATCAATAATTCACACAACAAACAAACGCCTGTGAATCATTTCACTCAAGATTTAATGGATCATTTTATGCAACTCACCCATCTATTTATGTATTTATCGAAAAACTTAAAGACTATCAAATTGATACATATATTAAGCTTCAAAGTGTTCATATTCCACTGAAAATGAATGATAAGAAGACAAACGTCAAGCTGGACACATTAACAAATTTACATTCACAAATGATTTTGGGAGAAATTACGAGATTACATTTTGTTAAGTGTGTTTCATACTATTCAACAAGAGACAGAATATAAGTAAGAATATTAGTGTATGTAGTATTTTTTACATATTTTTATACACTTAATATTTTTATATAACTTTTTTGTGTATATTGCCTATTTTTTTCATTTTCTTTCTTAGTATATATTATGCAGTATTTTTTAAATATTTTTATATATCTTAATATTAAGAGTTAAGTGTGTTTCATACTATTCAACAAGAGAAAGAATATAAGTAAGAATATTAGTGTATGTAGTATTTTTTTACATATTTTTATACACTTAATATTTTTATATAACTTTTTTGTGTATATTGCCTATTTTTTTCATTTTCTTTCTTAGTATATATTATGTAGTATTTTTTAAATATTTTTATATATCTTAATATTAAGAGTTAAGTGTGTTTCATACTATTCAACAAGAGAAAGAATATAAGTAAGAATATTAGTGTATGTAGTATTTTTTACATATTTTTATACATCTTAATATTTTTCTTAAATTTACAAATTATTATATTGTGTTTTCCTTTAGTAAATATAATATGCAATGTGACAAATCTTAATAAATAAGTTGAGCAATCAGTACTTATTGCGTTTTCATTGCCTTCATTATAAATGTTTTTGTTGGTGCCTACTTTGCCTACAGAATTAGCGCAGATCCATTTCATTGGTGCCCACTTCGCCTATGAGATTAAAACTTCGGGTACGTTGGTGCCCACTTGGCCTCTGCCCGAAAATGCATCTTGATGCATAAAAGGCGTGTACAAAATTTCACAAAAATATCTAGGGTAATACCAAAGTATTGTAGCGTTTTCGGGGTCGAAATGAACAACTTGTGCAAATGTTTTAAAACTGTCTGTATATTTACACACTTAAAACTAATCACAATATAAAAATGTAAAATAAATGTATCGCACTTAAAACTACTACGAATAAATTAACACACGTATTTATTTCTGTCACTACTATTTATATCTGTAATATTTATGTATTTATTGCACTGTAATAAAAACTGCACCGCTCACTGTATTTATGTTTATTTAACCGTACGAGAACTTTTGAATGAATTAATGAATGCCTTACCCCAACGGCGGCATTTATATATCTGTGCAGACAAAAGGTCTAGCAAATTCTGGCTCTATTCTACTATATTCTAGACTTTCTGTCGCTGAGTGCATGATTTACGATTTGTTTTCCGGCAGTTGATTTACGACTTGTTTACCGGTACGTTTTCGTCGTCGCCCGGATGTTTGCTTCTTTTGTGGGCTTGTTTCGTTACAGTATTAAAAAAAATTAAACTTTAGCGCCCTACAGTTCAAGAGTTAAGACATTCAGGACATATGTTCATAAGAAGTTTTTTTTGCAAAATGGGCCCAAGAACAACCCCCTTAAATATCAGCATGTTATTAAGAAACATATGATATAGTATTGCTGCAGGTGGTAGTCTTCTTTAAGACTACATTATTTTATTGTGAAGTCCAACGTATTTTCAATAGATAAGTAAGTATGATGTTTTATTTGCTATTACGATGTAATTGTGGTATTTCTTTATGCAGATTAAGATTAATAATATTCCTTACTAATCTTTTCTCGAAAATATTTGAAATTTCTTGCCTTAGCGCAGAATTAAAAGGCTTTTTAGCATCTGTAAAACACTAAAATATAAATTTTCGTTAGTTTCTATGCTCTTTTAAATACGCTGTTCAATTTTTAATATGTTCCTCTATCACTTACACATTCATGTTATGCATTTTTCATTTCACAGTCTTTCAACTTTTATAATAATGCCTATTATTGCCTATCTATTTTTCTCCCAATAAGTAAAAATACCTGGGGTTAAAGATTGCCATTTCTTGCATCAATTTTTTGTGAAAAGTGGTGTAACTGTCGCTTGTTGCAGACGACTGGCACTTCATTCTTATCAATTATTTTATTTATCATTTCCAATAGCACCTCCTTTATTGTTATTATTACATCTTGTCCAGCAACTAGTTTCTGCTTTTCGTGTTTTTTTCTAGTTATATCGATGTTACTTGTCTTATTATTCTGGCTCGTATTGTTGGTGTTTTTATTTCAAGTTTTATTGAAGTACGGGTGCCATCAAAAATACCATCCATCATTAGGAGTTTCTTATTCTTATTAGAGTATTGCATTCTTGATTATTATTATTATTCATTTCACCCAAATGCTTTTGAATTTCTTTGAAAATTTTTTCAGTTATTTTTTTAGGATTCTCCAATTATTTTTCTGGATTCAGCACTAATTCTCTTGTATTTTTGTATTTTTGTATTTTTTATAGACTTGTTTCTACTAAAATTTATTCTACTTAAAGTTTTCGTATGTTATTTTGGTCATTCATGTGTTTATACGATTTCCATTACCTGCTTTGTAATATGTATAATTTTTATGAATTTCCCAAGATTTTCTAAGTACGCCTATATTGCTGATAAACGACACCTAATCTTGGAACCTGTTTTCTATATGTTCATCACATTTTAGCTAAAATCCTTCTCTCTTAATGGATATAGAATCTATTAATTTTTTGCCATTGGCATTGCATACAAAATATATAAGTGTAATAATGAAACTGGTTAGTGATATTAATTAATCTAATTAATCTAATAATATTTCATTCCCCAAGATCCAAATGCTAATTACATGGGATATTTAATTACATGGATCATTACTTCGTGCCTGTGGTGCGACTTAAGTTGGTGCACTCCGCCTTCGCCAATAGCAAGAAAAACCACGCCAAAGCCTGTCAATTTTAATTAAATCGTTGCATCACTTTAAATTAGTGACTTTATCTTCCATAAAAATTTTACAATTATTACATAGCCTTGCCTTTATTTATCTTTAAGTTTGGTGAACTATATTGGTTAAGAGTTATAACGAAGATCTTCCACAAGTCAGTCTTTGATTTATGAATGACTTATGTAATTTCTTTAAAAAGTCTTCTTTTATGTATGTTCTCGCATATTAATCATATTCTCTTTAGGCTTTTTTCTTTAAATTTTATTCAGGCAATCCCTCTCTTTCTCTTCCTCTCTCTATCCTTCTCCTTCTGCCCTTTTTATTTGGCTCTGTCTCTATATATATATCACCCTCCTTCTATTTTTCTATATATTCTCACCTTCCTTTTCATCTGTGCTATATAAAATAACTTTTTAGTGGTAGACAGGTAGTACAAAATATAAAATATGAAATGTCTACTTTTAAAACATTTTATATTTTGTACTACCTGTCTACCACTAATCCACAGCATACTTTATATCACTTGAAAGCTAAAAATTATGCAAATATGGCACTGCAATAAAAAATAGGTGTTACTATTTAAAAAAAAAACGAGTACCTGTCATTTGAAAATGAAAAAAAAATCTTATTTTCTTTAGCAATTTCAACGTGAAATACATGTTTCCTTCGCCAATGCGTGTAAATGTGAAAAATACGTTTCTTAATTGTTTTCAAAGCTAACTTTGATGGTTGTTACATTTCGACAATTGTTGTGAAGCAGTTTTACTTTAATGGATAAATTTAATAGATACCCCCATCTTTGACAGAAATGTCAAAAGTTAACCTGCACTAGATGGACAATTTTCAGAAGAAAGAATATGAACAGAAATAATAAATGTTGTATTTGACAATTCAAAATTAGCGTCACTTCCGGTTTAACCGCAAGTGCTATAGAAAAACTGAGTGTACCTGAAGAAGCCCACCAATCACTCATATATACGGTCCGAATTTCAAAATTTTATTTTAAATAATAAATAAATGGCAGGCTGATACACGATCTCGTTGACACCCGGTATACAGAGTCGGTCTAAACATATCACATCTAATGAAAACTGCATAATAAAACCAATGAACATACGTACAAAGGATTAAAGAAGAAAGGTAAATAGAAAAGGTCTATAGACAGTCTCGAATATGAGAGTAATAAAAGCGTTAGGAGAGAGAGAGGGAAAGAGGAGTTATATGAACGGAAATGCTAAAAATTTTTAAATACAGAAAAAGGGTAAGCGACTCAACTCAAAAATAACAGGACTCTACACCTAATGGATTTTCGGATTAACAAAGTAAGAAAATCGTGAAAAACAGCTGTTTCTTTACGATCGCAAATACATATTATATTTCGGCTATAGTTAAACTGTGACAATATTTTTAGTCTTATTCTTATTTTATTATTATGTATTATGTAGATAGCCGTACAATGTACCATAATTTCGATTTATGTTATTATTTATAATGAAAATATGTTAATTTTAAAATCCAAAAGATATATATCTCAAAAAAGGTTAGAATGAACTTTCTTGAAATGTCGACTTTCTATCATATCTAATGATATTCTATATTACTTTGGCAACACTGTTTCGGTAAACGGTAAATAAATTGAATTTAAGACATTTATTGACTTTTGCTGTTCTGAGAGTGGAAAAGTATTAAACGATTATTACGGAATTCTCACAAGCATCCGATGGAAACGGTGTCGCATATATCGCCTCTTCGCAGTAACTTTAACACAGAAAGAGTGTAAAATATTGAACGCCTTCGTAGATTTGGAATTGCTTATTTCAATATGCTCTACTAACTCACATCACACACATATATGTATTGATCATTATAATACAACGTGTCCAATGCATGGTTAAAGTTTTTCCTTATTTTCTTACTTTTTCTTAAAACAAGAATCACCAAATATTACAGAAACGGTCTTGAGAAAATTATAAATTATAGTTAACTAAATATAATCGTTTCAATATTATTTTTTATAAATAAAATTTAAAAAGTGATCCAGAGTATAGCGGTAAGTGTAATAGTATATTAAAATACAAGTTTCATAAGGCACGATTTTTGCGCACGCGTTCAAGTTTAGAAAAGGAGCCGCTAGGCGAGCTCTAATGGAGCTTGTCGTCGTGAAGAAATGATGAACACGACTTTAGATGATATACAGTTTTAAAATGATGTCATAATGGTTCCAGTGCCAAAAACTAAAACATACGTTCCAAGACAATTTATTATAACACATAGATTATGGATTGAAATATTATTCACTTCGTCCCAGCCATGTTATACATAAACGTTTCTTCCTGCAATATAGAAATGGATCTTGCGTGAATAGTGCAATTGGTATTAATACCATAGGAAAAGTACCAAAAAATATTGCTACTAACTTAAATTTACCTAATCCTGAGCTCTTCACTGGACATTCTTTCAGACGTTCCAGTGTGACACACTTGGCTAATAGTGTAGGTGAATTAATAACAATTAAGCGCAATGGAGGATGCAAATTCTCAGCAGTGGCCGAAGGTTACATTGATAATTCCACCCAGAAAAAAATTGAGGTTGCGCAAATACTGTCTAGTGTACCTAATACAATGTGTCAGTCAATATGAATCAACAGGAATTGATACAAAACATAGTGTGTTCCCAAAATCTGCCTGGAATCTCCATTAATGCACACAAATCTTCTAGTGTTACAGTAAACGTTTACAACAGTTGTACTATTAAAAATGGGAAGTAAATTTCAATCGAAACATCAGAAAACTTATCATCCCGCTTATATTGTTAATTAGCGTAAATAAAATGTTCGTATGTGTGTTTTTTATTCTTTGTAGAACTTCCTGCACATGTTTGTTAGATTGAAGGCTTATATTTTGACATGTGAATATGATTAATGAATGTTAAGGATAGACCTGCTATCCCTGCGCATCTGTCCCACGTCAACAGGATGAACAACTATTTTGTAAATTGCACGGCTGCGGTTGTGTCGAATAACTCGGTCCCTGTTCATTCTCTCAATCTCCCGAGTGTTGTTTCCTTTCATCATGTGGAGGAGCACGAGGTGCTTGGGGTCATCAGTAGCATCACCTCCAAATCCACTGGCATGGATGGTGTTTCATTGCAAATGATCAGGCTGTGCTGTCCCGCTATTGTTCCCTACTTGGCGCATCTCATCAATGTCTGCTTACTGGAGGTGGTATTCCCTCAGGAATGGAAGCATGCACTTGTTCTTCCTCTTCCGAAGATCATTCAGCCTAAAGGATTTAAGGATCTCAGACCAATAAGTTTGCTTCCTGTCATGTCCAAAATTCTGGAAAGAATCATGCATCACCAAATCACAACGTATGTACAGGAGTACAGTATTCTACCTGATACCCAATCTGGGTTCAGGAGGGGTTATAGTTGTGAGACGGCACTTCTCGGAATTACAGATGACATACTGACTGTTGGGGATAGTGGCCTCGTAACTACCCTAGTACTGCTTGACTTTAGTAAAGCATTCGACATGGTCGACCACGCTATATTACTTTCTTTACTTAGTTCCGTTGGTTTCGGTAGCCGTGCTTGTCGTCTTGTGGGGAGTTTTCTGGAGCATCGTCGGCAGAGTGTTGTGTTTGATTCGAGGGAATCGTCTGCCTTATCAATACATCGTGGTGTTCCTCAGGGTTCCATAATCGGACCACTTCTTTTTTCGTTGTATACACGGGACTTGATTGAGAGTATCAGCTTTTGCAAGACCCATATATACGCCGATGATGCACAGCTGTATCTGTCCTTCGACCCTTCTGACTGGAAGTCAATTGAGAGGAAAATTAATAGTGATCTTGAATCTGTGTCAAGGTTTGCATCGGAGAGAGGGCTTGTGATTAATCCTAGCAAGTCTCGGGTTCTGATGTTCGGTGGTCCTGCCGCTTGTGATCGGATTAAACAGTTCCTTAGTATTGAACTAAGCAATTCTACTCTGCCTGTGGTGGGCTCTGCGAGGAGCTTGGGCCTGATCTTAGATAATAGTTTTAGGTATAGACATCAGATTAGTAATTATATAAGAAATGCATATGCAAATTTAAGAAAGTTATTTCCGCATAGGTCAATCTTAAGCATTAAAGCTAAAACAACTTTATGCGAAACTTTTGTCCTATCCCAGTTTACCTACTGTGCGCCTCTTTATCACTCATGTATCGATAAGTATACGGAATACAGGATTCAAAAAATTCAGAATTGTTGCTTGAGGTTCATTTTCGGTCTGAGAAAATTTGATCGCGTTTCTCACGGACTAGGTCGCTTGGGATGGTTGAACATGTATAGTAGGAGGGAGTTGCAGACCCTATGATTATTTCAGAAAATTATTCTTTTTAAAACGCCTCGTTACCTGCACAGAAAAATTAAATATCGATGTGATGTTCACAGCATCACAACCCGATTCAGGGGCCTCATTTCGCCACCACCACATCGCACCTCACTATTCAAGAGGGCATTTTCGTATGTTATCTTTTCTAAATACAATGCATTACCTATTGAACTCAAAAAGGTTTGTCCTTGGCTGGTTTCAAGCGTGGGCTTAGGAGGAGATTGACTGTGACTGGTAGCTGAATTATGGGTTTCTTTTTTTTTCTCTAAGCTAAGCATAAGTATTTTTAGGTTATTTGTGTATATTATGCATCTGTAACTAGGTTTGTTGTATTTTAGGTTTACTGCAGTGACAAACCATCACTTTATTTTAGGCATAATCTCTTGTGCGAATTTATGCTGAAGCCAGGGTTTAGGTGGTAGAGCAGTCTTCGACTGAACCTCGCTCTGTGACTTGCGTATGTTAAATTGAATTATATCTTATTTAGGCATGTATGTTACTTCTGTACTTTCGCAATAAAGATATTATTATTATTATTATTTGGTTCAATATTTTTTGTTGCCAACCTAAAAAAAAATAAAATGAGCGGGTCATAAAGTAATACTTTATTCAACCAAAACTGGTGTCGTAAAGTGAACTTTAAAACACCGAATAGAGAAAAAAATTATTTCAGTCAGGTTTATATTCGATTCGCAAATAATATTGGAACCCCTCCAAACATCGAACTATTTTAATACTTCCTCATCGCCGCGTTTATTCTAAATTCTTTTTGGTAGATACTTTATTGAACAGTCTTTGTTCTATCAATTTATTTAAAAACATGTGCGACTCCTACTCGAAATCTACTTTTCTTCAACAACGCCTCTTTACTACTTTGTACTTGACTAGTTCTTTATAAAGTTCCAAGCTGCCTACATGTACAACCTACGCGTTATCCAATTAATTTTAATTCATTTTTTGTCTATTATACTTTTCACTTTGTTAAAGAAACATTTTATTATTTTTCTAATCAAACGAATTTACTGTTTTCAAAAAATAACATTTTTAATCACCTTTTTGACACAATATTTGCTGAGGGCTGTAGGAAAATATTTTTTTGCATTATAATGTTACCGTACATAGCCGAAATCCGTTTTTACGCGTACTAACTAGTAAACATGCGAAGTAACTACGAGCATTTGTAATTTCGCGTTCGAACTAGGAAATACACGACTTAAAATTTTAATTCGGCTATTTATGCCGCATTCAGTTAGAACCCGTTCTAACTACACCTATAACAGTAACTAACCGAAATACATATCTCTTAACAGCGTACATACTTCCATAGCTCACGCCTCTATTTAATGGACAATTTTTCAACATGGCATGAAAATATATCTTAACATGCGGACATACTTATGAAGTTATACCAAATACCATCCTTCAGTAATTTACTTTCTTATAATAAAACACGATTAGTTTCAAGATTATTTAATGCGTTAAATAAATTGACTTATTTATTATTACATGGGCTACTATTGTGACATTTTGAATTGCATAACACTTGCTTTTTTGCACTTACACAAATTACTGAGACACTTTTTTGTGCACTTGCACATGGAAAATCCTTGGCTGGAAGCCGCATGACGTAAAGATATTTGCTTATCCTTCTTTACTACATCAATGTCAATAAATTTTTGCTTACAAATATCAAATTCTGATCTGGTGTACAGATGATTTATAACACAATTTTTAGTACCTAACTGGTACATGTTGTCATCTGTCTTTAATAAAACAATAGCAATAATATTTCTGAATGCACCTTTAGCTTTGTCAACGTCGGGAATAGGTATTGTGACGTTTCGCCAATATTAGCAGGAGGGTACGTTTTATCTCTGAAAGATTTCCTCTTTTTAGCCTGCTGAATTAGGGACTGGCTTGCTTCAGACCGTGCTGCTGTAATGTTATCCTCAGTTGTACAATTCAAGCAATAGTCTCGATCAAAGTTAGCATTTAAGATAGCATTACATTTAAAGCATAATCTAGACTCTATTATCTCTGGTTCTTTTTCTTCATTTTCACACTCCATGTTTGAATCTTCTCCATTAATTTCCGCCATGTCAATTTTGACGTCACCAATATTATTTTCCAAATCTTCTTCCCGCTCTAGAGAAAAAATAACGTCAATAGGCAAAGACGATGTAGTTAACCCAACTCGAGGTTCGATGCCAAACATAGCTTTATATGGAGTTTGCTCTATGCCTGAATGAAGCGCACGGTTTTTCATAAACTGCACAAATGGTAGACCTTCTGACCATTTAACGGTGTTATTATCGGACATCCATGCGGCAACCATATTTTCAACATCTTGATTTGCTCGTTCAACTGAGCCTTGGCTCTGACTGTGGCGTGGCTTACCGTGTAGAATTTTAAGTTCTGGCCATAAAAACTTAAATTCGTTTATAACGCAGTTAGGCAAATTCTCGGCCGTTATCACTATGTAATATGCACGGCGCTCCGAACGTGAAAAATATTTCGTTTAATTTATAAGCTATTTCTTTTGCTCGTTTAGATGTTAAAGCTCTTAATAAAATAAACTTGGTTAGATGATCTTGATAAACCATGATGAATTTATATTCCCTATGTGCTTGACTTTGCACATCAATAAGATCTACTTGGCATCGGCTGTTTAACTCATTACACAAAATTGGTTTAAAAACTAGTCCCTTCTTCTTCTTAGATTTTTTACTATTGCAGACCTCGCACATTGACAGGAATAAATTAATCATTTTAGTAGTAATGTTTGCATATTTTCTACTTGTTCCCATTCGAAGTCTATCGCGACCTCCATGTCCAATTGCTATGTGAGCTGCTTCGATTACATCAAAAATGTCTTCAGCTGGCAGGTAATATAATATTTCATCACTCTTGGACTTTGCTATTATTCGCTGAACGCCGCTCATTTTCATTATGTCAAAACGGTTCACGCGTCGATACTGGGATGAAGTCTTCTTCAATGCCAGTTTAGCTTATTTTATTTCCTGAAGTAATTCTTCATATACCTCTCTATTCATTACAGTGTATTTAGATAATTTGGCATCTTCACTATATAGTAAATCATTAATAAGCTATTCTTTCCACACCGTTAGCGAAGTATTCATTTTCAGGATGAAAAACTCAAAAAACAAACAATACTCAAAGAATAAAAAAAGAAAGTGTTACACGAAACTTTAATAACTTCAGACCATAGATTAACAATACTTATAGATTGGACACGGCAATGCTACTGAAAATACCAATATCACCACGCCATCTGGTGTTCTTAGTGAGCTATTAGTCTCATCTACCCGCATTTCATAAAATCGTTTAAAAGTATATATTTTATTTGTAACATTAAAAATGCTAATAAATACAATATAAATAATTAATATTGTATTTAGCATTTCTATTGTTACAATTAAAAGTATTGCATAAATATAACGTATATAATACAATAAAAAAACACAAAAAAGTAACATAATAATTTATTGTATGTACATATATAATTTTACATGAACTTACAAGAGATAGATATTATTAACAAAAATATAGCCAATCATATTATTACAAAAATTGTACATTGATTATTAAAATATTAATAGTTCTTGAGTAATTTTTTACATACTCTTAGACTATTGATTAACATTTGCACATAATATAGATATTTCTGCAGTAACAGGTGTTTGAAACAATGTCTCTGTTTATATTTAATTATTCGTGTAACTCTTTACAAACTATATCACCTACCTGTGACAGCTGTTGATATAGTAGGGTAAGTCCGGGAGAGATCGACCACCGGGACAGTCCGACCAGTACGGATAACTCAAGAAAAAAGCAAGAGAGGGCCTTGTGCCTCACATATTCGATGGAATTAGTTGAGCTTGTTGCAACCAACGTGTAAACACGGGCCGTGACATCAGTGTGAATTTATAAATTAAGTTTTAAGCTTTTTACGAACTTGAAAGTTTTTTGACTTATTTACTGTGTTAGTGATATTTTAAAACGGGTAAGTTTATTTAAACTATTTCGATACTGGATGATAAAATATGCATGAATCTGTAACATAACCTCAAACATATAGTCGTTCTTCGTTTTTGCTCCAGTAAATAAGGTGGTCCATCTCTCCCGTGACTTTGGTAGAGTTCGACCACATTAATCTGGGAGAGATCGACCACGAAAAAAAAATTAAAAACTTGATTTGAAGTAAATTAGAGATTTAATGAAGCCCAATTTAAACAGTTAAATACATTGTAAAATAATATTCTTACAGATGAACAAAAATGTCCGCAATTTACAAAAGAAAAACTGAAGAAAGAGCTAAATGGTGTGCCGATTCTTTAAGAAATGCAATTGAATGTGTACAAAATCGTACAATGGGTGTAAATGAAGCCGCCCGAGAGTTTGGGATTCCTAAAACAACTCTAAAAGATTATATTAAGAAGTCGGAGGGAATAAAACGAAAGAGACTGGGTCCGTCATGGGTGTTGGTAGATGATGCAGAACTGAAATTGGTGCGACATATTTAAAAAATGCAACATTTGGATTTGCACCAGATCTGTAGTCCGTCAGAATATGAGCCTCTCAACTTGCCGAACAACTGAAATTGAAGCACACGTTCAATAAAGAAAAAGGCAAAGCCGGCTATGATTGGCTTAACTCTTTTTGCGACGACATCCAGATATACCTATCAATTAGAAAAGCCGAAGGAATTTCGATTGCTTATGCGACTGGAATGAACCGTGACAATGTGACACACTATTTTACCCTATTAGACAATATTCTCACTGATAACCAACTCCAAGACAAACCTTCTAATATTTTTAACATTGACGAAAGCGGTTTGCAGTTGAACAATAAACCAACTGAAGTGTTGGCCGCAAAAGGCTCAAAAAATGTTTCTTCGTTGACATCAGGCGAGAAGGGCGAAACCATTTCCGTCATAGGTTGCTCCAATGCAGAGGGAATGTTTCTCCCACCTTACGCAATATTTAAAGGAAAAAATGTGAGTTAAATCGGCGTATGTCAACGCTACCTTTTCCAAGGATTAGTTGGAATCCCATTTTCTGCTACGAAAACCAGCAGCTTAAATCACAGAAATTTGAGAATTTCTGCGATTTAAGCGGAAAAATGAAAAAGAAAAGTCGTAAAAACTAATTTTGTTTATACTTTCCTATTATACTATTATTACTATTATGCTGTTCGAAGATATAGGTACGTTTTGTTATTTTTTGAAGTGGATCTCACCCGTAGTTGGTGGTCGGTCTAACCCAGATATCCGGGTGAGATCGCCCAGTTGCAATGTTTGTACTTTTTATTCAAAATAAAAATGTATTTTGCTATGATATCATAAATTACATTTTATATAGTCTCTAAACCCTTTGGGCAATGCTTTGACGGTGTAAAGAAAATTTTATCTCAGAAAACAAGCAAGTTATAATTTTTTCCCCAAAAAGTGGTCGAACTCTCCCGGACTTACCCTAGCTGAATTTATTTTTGATGTTACTAAATCATCCACCTGTGTGTCTGCAAAAATTTGGTAATTTTGATGTATGTTAGAACAATAAGGCTCTATTACACTTATCAATTTCTTGACCAAGTTGTTGACCAAGAACTTGATGAAGTTAAACTTGACGACATGTCGGGTATTACACGTGTCAAGTCGACTTGATCAATTTCTTGACCAAGAACTTGTTGAATTAGAACATGTTCTATTTTTCTTCTCAACTTGATCAAGTTTTTAGTGATTTCTAGTAAAATGCATGTTATAAAGTTTTTGGCCAATGGATTATGAAGCGACCTCTCGTGTTCTTAGTGGGCAATTACATTTAAATTCCCGCTAAAAATAATTGTCCAATTCTTTACCATTTACGTGTCCAACCCGTGCTTCGGACTGAACAATACATACTCATTCCCCCACTTGTCATACCATCATCGCGTGATGAGAAGTAACCAATCAGCGCATAGATCTCTCATGAACCGATTCTTGTTCAGTAGTTACTGTTAATACTGTTATGCTTGTAGTTAGAACGGGTTCTAACTGAAAGCGGCAGTAAATAGCCGAATTAAAATTTTAATTCGTGTATTTCCTAGTAAGAACGCGAAATTACAAATGCTCGTAGTTACTTCGCATTTTTACTAGTAAGTACGCGTAAAAACGGATTTCGGCTATTTACGGTAACATATACATAAAAGATCCTCTATAAAACGAGTTGCTTTTAATATCTTCTGTATTGTGTATTTTTATAAACTAAAATTTAGAATAATTGTGTGTATCTAAGAAAAGAATATGTATATGCCTCATAGATAACCTTTTATTATAGAAAGGACATTTTTCATGTCATTTTTAGGTATAACAAAGAGAGATAAGCATGGTGATATTATAAATAGAGCTACATCCCTTCTAATTAATATGGACGAACAAATGGAGCGTTAAAACTAAAGTTTATCTGTTTCCCTAACCCTTTTGGAATAATTCAATAATCCAAATTCAGACTAACACTATATTTTTGCAAAATCATTTGCTTATTACGCTATACCTGACCCTGTATTGTCTTATCTGTAATCTCTCTTTTGCTCGTTGGTCAGTAATACAGGGAACTCTATCGCCGCTTTGCTTGGGAGGTACTCAGGGAATAATGAGCAGAGTAGAATAATCATACACCATTCAACAAGTTTATTAACAGTATAAATAAGGACAAACAATAGCAATGAAGAATATTTAAGTTAACATCTGGTATTTTTATCCACATTTTGGTACTAATGATGAAAAACAAGGCAATTAAAATAAACCTACAGAGGTTTGTTCATTGCACTAAGCAATTAATTTAAGAGAATAATGCAAACTGTCACTAGACAATTTAAAGGTTCGATTCAAAATATACAGGAAGTAATTAACAGTAACGAAAAATCGAAAAAACTAGCCTATGTAAACGCTAAGAAATGTAAACCAAATGACTCTTGACAGTTGGGCGTAATGAGTAATAAAACGTAGGAGATATCTTAAGACGCACATAAGATTGTGCATTTAGTCAGCTGAACGTGACGTATTCTTTTTTTTAAATTTTTTGTGCTTTATTTTATATCCTTACTACCGCGCGATCATTTAAATTCTAAATTAGAGCAGGCTGTGAAATTTAAATTAAGTTGGTATATAAGTACTAATTTACAATTTGAATTATCAAAGTGACGTTTCAAAATGTTAATTAATCAATAATTGACATTCTGGACAACCTAATAAAAAAAAATCCCGCCTGCTATAATTTAGAATTTAAATGATCGCGTGGTATTACCAAATAAATAAAATGTGAATACAATTTCTCATTTGTTTACTGTAGGTATAATACACTATTAAATATTTGATTATTTAAATCTGTGATATATACAATTCTTTATTTTCAAAATCTAAAATATTTTTGAAGTGTAAACTTCTTTAGGCGCGTTGCGGTGATTGTAGGCAGTGAACAAGACTGACCCGTCACGCTCGAATATGAAATGCTTGTAATATATGTTGAGCACTTGTGAAATATAAAAATAATAATAAAATAAAACACCTTTTTCACAAAAATTAGTTTAATTCACTAAATGTAACATTTCGTGTGCACTGCACACATCTTCAGTAGTAACTATTAAACATATTATCTACGAGACATTTTATAATAAGAGAAATACATTTTATTCAAACATAATAGTTCATATTCTCATGGTAGTCGCCAGTTCTTTTGCTTTGGAAAACTAACAATCCACCTTCACCAAGCCCATCTTTAGATCCTATGTGCAGAATAATTAGTCTGGTGCCTTTTCATGTTGGATTATTCAAACCTGTCGAGATAGCATCTATAAATGCTTGCCTGCCATTATGTACATTAACATCAACCCGGAGTTTTGATTGTGAGTGCCTTTCATACCGGGTGTCCACAAAATAACGCCCCAGCTCGTGGCACCTGTATTTGAAGCCTGATTGTAACGGTCGACATGTCAAATTAAACGACATCAAAAGTACTATCAGAGGAATATCAAATTTTATTTTTAGCTATTCTGTTCATCAAGGAACGATAATCAACTTTTTTATGTTAAATACCCGCCTGCTACTTTTTTCACAGAATTTGATAAAGATTTTTTTTCTGAATTCAATGATGTAGCACAATACCGTTTCTTGTTTTATTTCAAGTTGTTAAAAAATAAAAAACATTGCAAAAATTAGTAATAGAGTGCTTAGACATTATTGTCACCATGTGAATTTTATGTCAGTGTCGTTAAACCAATATCAGTTGTTTCAGTTGTCATCATTTCATAATGAATAACGAGTTCGTGGATATGCTTGAAATTTACTTTGGGTGTCACAAAAACAGTGCGCAAAGTTGTAGAATCTATAGAGAACGCTTCCCGGAGAGGCGAATACCGAATCGCCGTCAGTTTGTTCGATTGGAAATCAATTTGAGACGGTATGGATGCTTTAAAAAACCTAGAACACAAAATCGGAAATTTCGAGATAAACGTGTGTGTTGAGGAGAATCATTGGACATCTGTATAGGAAATTGCTTCAAATCGACAAGTTTCCAGAGTAAATGTGTGTTCAGTTTTGAAAAAACATAAGTACAAAGCATTTGTGCCGCGCAAGATCCACACATTAGAAGAAGGTGATCCCGCATGGCGTATAAAAAATATAAAAAAAATACTATGAATCGACGAATATCAATTTACAAATAAAAAAAAATTAATCGCTACAATCATCGCTACTGGAATGTAGAAAATCCACATGTTTCCGTAGAACAAGCCCCACAAAGAAGATTTTTACTTAATGTTTGATGTGGTATATTAGATGAACGAATAATAGGTTCTTCATCGATGGAAATCTTACCCATTACCAATTTTTATGTGAAGACTTACTAGAAGGTTTTGACAATTTAACTTTAAATGAAAGAAATAATTTAGTTTTTCAACAAGAGGGGCTACTCCACACAACGTCATAATCAATAGAGAGTTTTTGAATGGAGAATTTGGAGATCGTTGGATGGGAACATACGGACCTATTTTGTTCTTGTGATCTGACCCCGATGGATATTTTCTTCATGGGCTATTTACAAGATATTGTTTATACCACACCTCCTGATACAGTCAAAATTTTGGGAAATCGAATAATTGACGCATGTCTCGAGAAGTTTTAACGAATGCTACGTTAGATGTGATACCCAGGTGTCGACAGTGCCTTGAAAGGGACGGAGCCCAGTTTGAGCATTTCCATTAATTTTTTGTTAAAATAAGTTCATTTCATTGAAAAGTTTAAAAAAATCATTGTATTATTAAAAGGTTGTTTTATTGGAAATACCTTGAATGTGAGAACGTTCTTATTTAATGTAAGGTGCCATCAAAGCCTTTTAATTTTAGACATAGTATGGTTGACACCACTTCATACTATGGTTGTCATGGTTACAGTACCGGTCTCTTTAAGGGTGATGTGATTATTGGAAAGTGATAATACATTTAAACACAATGTTTTTTTATTTTTCAACAAATTGAAATAAAACAAGAAACGGTATTGTGCTACCTCATTGAATTCAGAAAAGAAAACTTTATCAAATTCTGTGAAAAAAGTAGCAGGTTGTCATTTAACATAAAAAAGGTGAATATCGGTCCTTGACGAACCGAGTAGCTGAAAATAAAATTTGATATTTCTCTAATAGTACTTTTTAAGTCGTTTAATTTGGTATGTTGATTGTTACAATCAGATTTCAAATAAAGGTGCTACGAGCTGGGGCGTTTTTTTTTTGTGGACAGCTTGTATAACCACGTTTCATCTCTATATGATCTAATAATTGTTAAATATCTATATCTCCCGGTACATATCTCACTACGCTCTATCAATAAACTCTTTCTGCTTCGCTTCATGTACCTACCCATAATACTTATAATATATTTTATATACTTATTCATCTTAAAAATAAATATATTTTACATGAAATTAATTTTTTTCAGTAGCAGGTATAATGATGAACGGCTCATTTGAGGTATACTGGATTGGTTTTGAATTTCCTTAAACAACGTATTAAGTGTAGAAGCTTCATTGTTATAAAAGGAGCTGTGGTATCACTTGTCTTAGAGCATTTTTTATATTTTAATCAAAGTTTTTGTGTAGTGAGCGTCTACCAGAGCTTTGCTTGGACCGAGTAACTAAGTTCCCTCGAACTTATATTCCTTTATAACTTTAAAAACCGTACTTCTTGCAACACCTGCTATAGTAGAATATGGTAACTTCAGAAACATAGCACAACTTAAAAAAGTACAATATTACCTGTTGATGACACTATACGCCCTTGTACTTTTTTTTTTGTATTTTCAATTCTCAGCTTCTTATAAGTAATGGGAATTATTTGCTTTTCAATAGCGGACAAGTGACCAAAACGACCGCGTTTCCTCGGTGGAGAAATAGGTCGGTTTCTACTTGTACTCGGCATTGGGTCCATGATATATTATGTTAGACACTAAATAAACGGTCTAAGAGTTCTAAAAAGAACTATTTTTTTTGTATAAATACAAGAACAGAGAAAGCGAAGTAGAAGAAAAACCTTTGAAAATGTACAAACGCAACTCTCAAATAACTAGAAGCGATTGTCAATTAAATTAATTGTCATTTGGGCTCGAAAAGAAGCAATCGAATTGCCCACTTTTAGCGCTAAAATTTGGTGGTCCGCTAAATTAAAAACAGAGTGTAGTTAGACTCATTACTTTATTAAATATGTCCAAATATATAAGTCACCTGTTCAACTATTAGATCGTCTTTAGAATTTCTTGAAATTTCCTCTGATAAATGTGGTAAATATTTATCTCAAATGGCGTACACATATTGCAAAATTAAAATTCCCCAACCAACTAAGTAAATTGTACGCGTGTTATTAAAAAAATCAGAAAACAATAAAAATGGATGACGCTCTTAAGTATGGCGTGTTTATTATTAATTGTCTGGCACAACTTCGCATTAAATTAATATGCAAGTCACGACTTATTCAAGTTTCAAAATATTTCGAGCAGCGTTTCTATCTCTAAAACTAATTGCATTTATAAAGTTTCATATTATGATTATGAATTCTGCTTTAGGTGATACTAAATTTTCATGCGAAACCATAAAAGGCTTCAGGCGTCCAAATAATTACATTTTATATATTGTCGGTTGCTTCCATGCCGTGCTATTGAATACAAAGCAAAAATAATGAAAATGTTTTACTACTACCTTTAATGACTTTGTTATATAAGTTTATAACCTGATTTGTTTGATAAAACTATAATTTTGATAAAATATTTATTTACTTTTGCTGGAAATATGTAACAATTTGATTAAGTCATGATTGAGTCATAAAATTTAGAAATATATTCAAGGAAGCAATTTAAAAATGTGGTTTGATGTATTGAATTTCTTTCTAGACTTATGTATAATTATGACAAATAATAACTATTATAAACGTCATATTAAATTCAGATAGCTAGATAATAATTAACAAGTATATTAATTTGGACTCAAATTAATGAAATAAGTTTGACAAAACTAGTCAGTCCAGCGGTAATTGAATCACAAAAAAAGATTTATGATTAAATATCAATTCAAAACACACTATCTATCTTTAAGACAGCCACAGAGTTGAAATAAACAATATACCCTCAATAATCTAATTTTTAAACCCATACCACCCTAGGCTAGAAGTACCATAAACCCAAGTCGAATACATTAAATATATCAGAAAAGATAACACTCGAATGTGACCTTAATATCGTAAAAATTAGAGTACTGAAAATCTGAACCTCGATGAAAATATTGAGATTTCTAGGAAATGTTACATTAAATTTGTCATGAAATTAATTATTATTATGAAAATTGATAGAATCCTTAATGCTGATGGTATTATTTTTTTAAAAAATTATTAATTATTTTAGGAAAGGATATTTCAGTTATCCTATTTATGGCCGAGTAAATACGCAGAAAGTCTGCTCCTTTAGAAGACGAATCAGGCGATACTCGGCCCTATGCTGTATTATTTTTGTTATAAATAACATGTACGTTATCCCCGCATAACATGTGCCTGTTACTGAAATCCAAAAATCGTATGATGTATCCTATAACTAGGGCGCGGACACGAACTGTTGATGACTCTTCGCCCATGGGCGCACTATTGAAATGTTATATTTTTAAAGAGGTTTTAATTTTATTTACGTAATTGGATAACAAGTGGCTGGTGATCTATAAAATACAAAATACCTTATTATTTGTTCATTTTCTATTCTGTAAGACTTGTTCTCTTTGAATTAAGTACATCCTTGTAGATTTCTACATCGCAACTGGTTACAGGTGCGTACTGGAAATATTCTTTTATTTCAGCGTATTTAGCATACACAATTGCCACAACGTTATTAAATCTGGATTTCTCTTAAAAACTGCGTCTAAGTTTTGCCGAAGGCCACATCCGAAGTGACTTGGAATACTTTTGAAATTATTAATAGCCACATCTAATGTGTTTAATCCATTTTTTAATTTGAGAATCGATTTTCAAAATATGTGATTAGTTTAGGCAAATTTCCAAAGTGTTCCTGAAGGAATAACAACTGATTTTTTAAATTTGGGATTTGTGTTAGTTCCCTGCACTCAGAAATACTTCAAGCATCGTCATTTAAACATGTAACGAAATTTTGTAATATCGAAATTCTCTGCATAAAAACTATTTCTGTGTATGTTTTAGCAAAGCTAAGTAGCGAACTTGCGATATTTTGGCATTCTGTAACGATATTTTATAGACTTTGTAATAAATTTCTGAATCACTGACAATTCATTTACATATCAGAAAAAGTAACATAAACAACGTTCTAGATCTAAATAAATGATAACTAAAAATGTACGCATATGTTATTGAAACTAAACGAAATCCAGTGCACACTTACATCTGAATAATTGAGAGAAGTCGATTCAATAAACCGGTATTAAACAGACTATTACAAAAATTACGAAGTGCGTAATTAACAGTCAAAACAATGAAAAAACAAAACTAACGTAAGTATGAATAAAGATTTTATTTCTCTTGCGAAATATAAGGTAAATATAATAAATTTTAAAATCCCCTCACGCTCCTATCTGCGCCGATGAAAAAAGGATTAAACAGATGGTGCAGTTCACCATATGAATTAGTGCTATTCAGTAAGCGTGTGTTGTTTACATTATTTATTTGCTCCGTTGTAACTTCGTCGTAGTTTAAACCGGTCATATCCGCGCTCTAGCTATAACGTACGCGTTGTCTAGCGTAGTAAACATGTTATGCGTATACGTTACTTCTTTCATAACAGCTCTCGAATAACATTCAGAAAAAACATGCGTTTTGAGTAAATGTACGCATGTTATGAAAAACCTGAATGCAGTTTAGCAATATTCATGTCATGTAATTTGAATTATTTGTTGATTGTCTGTGTCTAGTTTATAGCAGTTTATGTGCATCAATACGGTTTATACTTTATACAATAAAATTATTACAGGAACATGAAAATCAAGCAAATAATTGGTTACCATAGGGCAGAGCTGTTAAGAAACTAACACATCAGAAATAAATTTAATTACATTTGGGCAATTATATAAAATTGAAAAAGTACCGTGAGGAAAGATTCTATAATTACTATTTGCAATTTACTTTTTATTTTACTGAAAACATAGCGTTGAAAAATTTTTGCATGAAAAATTCAGACCGGATATATTCGTATAAGAAAGTCGTGTGGTGCCTACAGCTAACGTTTTCCTGTAACATTAAATGGAAGATAAAATAGACATATTTCTGGAGGAAACTACTATTTTAGTGTTCTTGCGCTGTCTTGTATAAAATAAACATTAAGTTACTTATGTGGATAAATAAAAATATGCTGTTTTTAAATATGTACTTTTTATAACTATCATTGTAATAGATTCACTACTTGTTATTTGGAGCCATATATTAATTGTAATATAATATACAAGTGTATTATTTCTATTATCTTATTATTATTATAGGTAATTGGTTTATGTTACTAATTTCTGATGGCTTGGTTTTCCCATTAAGAATTTATTTTCCTTAACACATTTTCTTCAGCTACTATTGGGTTTTAAATTATAATCGAAATCTGTACGCTAAATGTTGAATATCTAGATATAACCACAGTTAACTCACAAAAATTAATATAATTAACAGCCAAATACTTTATGTCAATTTCTACAAGGAATTTCAATGTTGTTCAGTTGAAAATCTTTCAAGAACTGAATATCGAGCTGCTGCTAATATTAGAGAGAAATAGAAAAAGAAGATTAGAAATTTAGGTAAGATGGTATAGTAATGAAATATAATATTAAAAACGCCAAACAAAAGCACCATACTCCTAGAGCTTTTATAAATTGCCATTACCATTTTAGAGCGTGTTCTACAGACTTAACAGCTAGAAATTCAACATACATTTAAAATTATATATTTTGGTAAACAAATAGGTTTTATTACGGTTATCCCAAAGATAATACATAAAACGTGACAAAACTCAAATTTAATCTATGTGTTATCCTGTAAAATGCTGTCTTAAAATAATACATTTACCGACAAACAATAACAAATATTAAAAATATATAAGAATTACAACGACTTTAGATCAAATTTTAACTCTTTTCACTAACTAAATACAAAAAATCACATCACATGTACAAAGTTAACCTAAAATTCTGAATAATAGGCTAACTCACTCTTACTTCATAAACTTTGTATTACTATCTTTCTCTTGCTGTGTACAAAAGTTGATTTTATTTTAACAGCTTCCTTATTACAGAGTCCACAACTTATACGCGTTATGAGGTGATACATCATACCATTATTTACATAACATGTTATCGTATCTGTTAAATCGTGTATGTTATTTTAGAAATAACAACGCTTTTATTTTAATTATGATACAGCATACACTGTAAGCCAATCCATGCTATATTTCCTTTTTGTGTTTATATTAGAAAGTCACACCTTTTAGTTTGCACTCATTAGATTAAAAACAGTGGCGGCCCGTGATTCTTTGGGACGGAAGGTCTGAGTGTTTAGTATCAAAAATTAAGTACAGACAAAAAAATAAACCCAATATGTTATTTAATTAATTTGTTTGAAAATAAAATCCATTCGCCGTTGATGACTAATAATTAATTCATTGAAGTTTGGTGTTCATGAGTTTATCTTTATTATAAAATTCATCTAGAAATGTTTTGTTTACTGTAAAATTGTCAAATTGTATTGTATATTTAAAAAATGTGTTCCTAGTTGCTTTAACAAGATGTGGTACATCAAAAATATAAAATATTTTATGTTCTTCTAAGTAAAAGTATGGTTATTCTGGAGTAACTCGTTTTTCTTTTGAATATTTACAAAAATTTGATCCGACATCAGATAATAGTACTCGGACAGAAAGCCCAATTGCAAGTAACTTTAGTATTGTATTATCTACAGTCTCCTCTAAAGCTTTACCACTACGGCTAAGCGCACACGCATCGATTTTTATCGTACGACAAAATATCGTGCAGGCAAATTCCTTTAGTGGAACAAAGAAGAGCATGGGAGCGCGCACACGCTTCGAACTCCACACGATACGGCACGGTTGTCGTGTTGACGCCGTGTATTGCCACTACGACACACGGTCGCCGTGCCGTTGCCGTGAGTATAGTGGCATATATGATCCAATAAACGCACGCACACGCCACGATTTTTATTCGTACGTATTCGTGCGCTAGGCCTGTTAGTGGAACGAAGAAGATCCTATGCTCTTCTTTGTTCCACTAACAGAATTTGATCATACGATATTTTTCCGTACGGTAAAAATCGCTGCGTGTGCGCTAGGCCGACACACGATAAAAAAACGTCCGATATTTTGCCGTACGATCGAAATCGATGCGTGTGCGCTTAGCCTACATGTGCTACTGACTAACCAACTGGCTGTTTACAATTCATATGAATGCCCTTAGCAAAGAGAACCATAGCAAATTTTGCTGGTTCATATGTTGTTTGACCATTTATTTTATGAAATCCTACAATTTCGTCTTTAGTTATATTATAAAATAAATTAGCTTTTAGTGACATTTCATCAATGCATAGAATGCATTCAGGTGCTTCTGGTGTAAAATGAGCAGTTTTCATTTTAATTGCAGAATACACAAAATCACACAGTCCTCGAGTTATATTCCAATTCTGTGTTAATCGTTGTAATGTTCTTACGCTTGGCAATTGAAGTATTTTGCTTAAGTATTTATAAACTCTTGATCCCAAAAAATAGATATTTAAAGCAAATTGTTTGTACTGTATGCTGTATCTTGCAATATTCTTATTTTTATTAACTACATTAAATTTCACAACAGTTGCCAGTTCTTTTAATAAATATCTGTCACAAACTCCTAGAAAATATTGTAAATCTCCTGTTTAGGATAGGATTTCATTTTAGATTTAGTAGCTATAACTCGATGCTGTTTTAGAGATTTTCTCAGTCTTTCCTTTCTGGTGTATGGGCAGAGAGATTGTTTTCTGTTTGAACCCCAGCATCACTTGTAGTAGGCATGTCCATAACTGCTAAAATACAATTAAAAAATTATATATTTCATTAAATACAAATTAATTGTATGTTTGTAACTGAAAAGTTCCAAATTATTCTACTTTATACTAGGTTAAATACATATGTGTTGAATTTTTGTTCAAAAATGACTTCGAATTCTCCAGTTAAACAACTAAACGAATTTTATGTCTTGCTCATAATATAATTTTGTATTGTAAATATTAATTGTCATACCTGTAGTTGGTTCACTTTCTGCTAAATTTTGGGATGCAATATCACTTGTGCTAGGAACATTCATAGTTTCCACACATTCTAAAATACTTTTGAAATTAGTATGCCTTTAAAATTTTAAATAATACTTAGTTCTTATAAAATAATATTTTATAATAAACATTTACTTGTAGATAGTTCCTTAACCGGTGAGCTTTGAATTGATTTCTTTTCATTTCATGGCTGTGAGAGATAACGATGTTCTCTAAAATTCTTATTTTCGAAGGAGGTTCCTTCACTAATATAAAAAGATAAAAAACACATTAGAAGTATTTATTTTTATGCTACATCTTTAATTAAAACTTTAATTATAAGTGCAAACCTTATCAAAACTTATACTTATTTAACAATGATAAATAAGATCATATACTTTTTGTAGATAGTAAATAAATTTACAAATTTAAATTACGAAATATCTTATTAGAGAAATTAAAGTAAAACATTGTTATCATCATGTACAGATTATTTTGGAATATTTCAAATTATAAAGTCATGTTATTATATTTATTCTACACCAATGATGATGTATGAAGTTACATATTATAAAATTACAATGCAACTGTATTGCGACTTAATATAGACAAAATTTGTTGAATACATAAATGATAAATTCTAACAAATAATTTTGGAAATATTTTAATTTTATGATAGTTTATATTAAAAACACTTTTATGAAAAATAACCTACCCGTGTGAAATTCTGCATCAAAAGCTGTTGTTGTTTCTGGTGTTTCTGTGCAGAGTGAGAGAATTAATGTGGGAATTGCATTGGATTCATTAAGTCATTTAAACACATGTGTGATTCAAAGTGTTTGCCACACACAAATGTTGTTTGCCATAATTTTGACAATTCTTTACTTAGAAGGTCATTTCGGTTTCAGCTGGTGATCCACTGTAAGACACTACAAAAAATGAGGTGTGGCCACCACACGACTTTCTTATACGTATGAAAGTGTTACTTCCGGTCCAAATTTTGAAATTTCATTTATACAAAAAATATTCCAAATCCAACTCTAAATACTTTTGTACTCTTCATAAATATACATAGAATGCATAATTTACGACATATTTGCAAAAAATCGTTATTCGGTAAGAGTAAAAGTGATACTTCCGGTCTGAATTTTGAAATTTTTTTATACAAAAGATATTGGAAATTAAGTTCTAAATATTTTTATATTCGTAGCGTACCTGTCTAAAAAGCATGACTTGCAAAATATTTGCAAGAAACTGATTTTCGATAAGAGTAAAAGACCTACTTCCGGTAGGAATTTCGAAAAACCTTTTTAATTAAATTGTTCACAATTTCAATTTTAAGTACATATGAATTCTTTATAAATTTGTTTAAACTTAGTAATTCACGAAATATTTGCAAAATTCGATTTTTTCACTGAAGTAAACTACTACTTCCGGTCTGCTGATTTTGCTCAAAATCTAATCAGTTCTCAAGAGGGAGATTATATTCGTAAATACAAAATTTGGAATTGATATCTGTAGCGGTTTGACCGCTATCGTGGTCACACACACACACACAGACAGACAGACAGACATTTTTTAAAAACCACTTTTTTGGTATCAGGGGACTTCAAAACGTGGACATCTGCAAAAATCTCGAGGTCGAAAATTTTCTTCATTACAATACTTCCTTATACTATACGTATAAGAAAGTAAAAGGATGAATTATTACAAGTTATCTGTTACTCAATAGCTATAACTTACCGATTTTCTTCTTTAGGAAACGAAAAGAAACTGTAGAATATATTTTGTTGCCAAACATTTTTACAAGTAAAAATACAATATCTACGTACTGCTATGATATTAGTACAATTGTTATAGGGTTGCCTCGATCTAGCTCATAAAACAAAATTCTCTCTCTCTCAGGTTCCCTCGGCGAGACTGTACAATGTTCACGTCAGGAATCGTGATCTTAGGAAACAGTATAAAAAAACCACAAATTACTTGAAGACAAAAAAATGAAATAAATAATTAATTATCTTTTCTAAAATCTTTAATAAAAGTGAAAAACAAATCATATATAATTATTTATTATAAAAAAACAAAAAAAAAAAAAAAAACATTCATTAACAAATTCTCAAGAAAAAATCCTACCCACAATTTGACCAGATAGGATAAAAAAAACTTGTACTGACAAACGCGACAAAATGTACCTAATTAATTACTTAAAATAAATAAATTAAATACCTATAATTAAAATACATCAAATTATAGCAAACTGATACAGTAAAGAAAATTATCTAATTTAATAGCTTCTCAATAAATATAAAATATTCTCAAACACGTGCAGGAAACAAAATGAAGGTTACGAGTCTACTTTTTACAATATCAAAATTTTCTTTTATTATTATAAAGAATGCATTCTCTTACTTAAAAATATATATACTTAACTTGCATAACAGCAATAACTAATTCACAACTTGATTAAATCTTGGCTCCGTAAAAATAAATTATTATAACAAATTTTATACAAACATCAAATATCTAATAAAAGAACTGCATTTAACGGGAGACCAAAATTTAATGTCTTCATATATCACACGCAGGACAAGTCAAAGTCCATATCCCTACTACCACATCTAAAACTTCGCACATGTATACTATATAAAGATATTAAGTTACGGAGCGTAAATAATCCTTCAGGCATCTTTTCTTTTAAATACAAATAACAAAATAAATATTAATATACACAGATTACCCAAAAGACTACTATACCTCCCAAATTCTTAAACATAAACCAAAATACAGTGTGTACCAAAACATTTGCTCCACAGAAAAATAAATTTGAAATAAAACAATTTATTTAATTTTACATATCCATGATATAAAAAAACCATAGCATATCTCCAAAATAACAATTTATTAAATCTGTGCAAAGCAAAGATTTCAGAAATTTTTATTTTCCGCACACAACATCTTACTATCTCTAATGTTTTCACCAAATACAATATAATGTAAAAATTAAAACCCTTCTCCGCACACAGAATATAATTTTATAGTACCTCACAATCTTCTTAAGGATTGTTCAAATATGGATGAAGCATACTAATGTGATATCGTCCCTTCTTAATGCGTCCATCCATTGAATAAAGCTCATATGTGACATTATTAAATATTCTTGTTACAATATACGGACCACAATACGGAAGATCCAATTTTGCACACTTTTGTTGATTTCTTCTGGCAACCCTGTATCTTCTAACAATAACTGTGTCACCAATATTAAACCTAGTTCTTTCTTTGATTTTTTCATTTTCTCGGCGCACATACAACTCCCCTTGCCTTTGTAGTCTTCCTCGAACCAAATTATTTCTCTCTTCTAGATTATGAACAACTTCTCCATGCAAATCCCAGGGCCGACTAGGAGTCATTCCATTCATCAAAGTCGCTGGACACTCTTCAGTAAGGGTATTGGGCGAATTGTTCATGGAATCTTCTATCTGTTGGACATACTGGACCCAGCCTACATGGTGTTCATGGGTTTTCATCCTCAAAAATTTGATTACCTCTTGAATATACCGCTCACATGGATTGGCACATGGATGGCGTATCGAAGAAAAACATACATTAATATTTTGTTCATTTAAAGCATTTATAAATCTATCATTAGTAAAATAACTAGCATTATCTGCTAAAATGCGTCTCATTTTTCCTTGATTTTGTACGAAGTTATTAATACATAAAAGTGCAATCTCAGAATTGTATTTTGTAGTGGGAAACAGCCTAACAAATTTAGTAAAAATATCCACCATAACAAATATATTTCTATACCCATAATCTCCTGGTATTAAATTTCCTAAGAAATCAATCGCTACTAAATCCAATTTATTATTCACTATTATACTTTTTATATCATGTTGCAATGTGCGATTTTTATGCTTTCCAAAATAACATTCATTACAATTCCTTACCACCCTTTTCGCAATACTTCTATCCTTAACAGCATAAAAAGCTTCTCTAAAAGTTAACCAAACTTTCCTAGTGCCAATATGTCCCAGTTCATTATGAATAATAGACATTGCTTGACGAGCATACATTTCATTTACAACCACATTATACTGATCACGAATCTGTTTTTTAATAAGCCCATCATGAAAAATATAATCTTTATAATTTCCCACATTTCGCAATTCCTCTTTAATATGATCAAAACATTCATCCTGCTGGACCTGATGGATCTCAACATAGTCAAACATTCCCTCAGCTGCATATCTATTATAAGCATTTAACTCGACATGATTGAAGTTACTTTTTATATTGTACATTCTTGTTAAAGCATCAGCGGTAACATTTAGAACACCTCTGATATGTCTAATTTGAAATGAATATTCTGATAACAACAATGACCATCTATATATTCGATTATTTGAAAATCTAGTTGACAAAAGTGACGTCAACGCCGCATGATCTGATTCTACAATAAATTTTTTAGCCAACAAATAAAAACGTAATTTATTTATAGTATGCACTACAGCAAGTAACTCTTTTTCTCCCACTGTATATCTTAATTCATATTTTTTTAATAGCCTTGAAATGAAACAAATAGGCTCTTCATTTCCCTCATCATCTAACTGAATTAAAACTCCACTTATAGCAGAATCACTAGCATCAACTCTTAATAAAAATTCTTTAGAAAAATCAGGCAGTACTAATAATAAACTATTATAAAATTCATTCTTAACCTTTTCAAAAGCATCTATTCTTTCTTTAGACCAAATAAATTTTTCATTCTTTCTTAATAATTCATACAATGGTGCACATAATTTTGCCAAATACGGAACAAATCTTTTATAATAACCCACAATACCAAGAAAACCTCTCAACATTTTCACATTCTTAGGTCTAGGATAATTTTTTATAACCTCCAGCCTAGAATCATCCACACTGACATATTTTAAACTTAAATTATATCCAAGGAATTTAATTTCCTTTTTAAAAAAACTCACATTTCTTAATATTAATTTTTAAACCATTATTTGCTAATACCTCTATAACCTTCCTTAAATGTTCCATATGTTCTTCAATTGTCTTGCTAAATATTAAAATATCATCTATATAATGGGATACAAACGATTCATAAGGTTCTAAAATTTGTTGCATTGCTCTAATTAAAGCAGCAGACGAGCTACTTAGTCCATATGGTACCACTTTAAATTGGTATACAGCTCCATCTACCATAAAACCACAATATTTTCTACTCTTTCTTTCTAAAGGCACCAACCAAAAAGAACTTTTTAGATCCAACTTAGTATAAATCCTAGCGTCGTTGCACTTAGATAATAACGTTTCCACAGTTACAGGAGTCTCAAATTGCATCTTGGTACGCTCATTCAACCTTCTGGCGTCCAAGCATAAGCGAATATCTCCACACTTCTTTTGAACCACCACCAGCGGATTGACATACCTGGTGACACCTCTCTCAATAACACCATCTCGCAACATCTTTCTTACTTCTTCTCTCACCTTCTCTTGCATATTTTTGGGAATTGGATAATTTTTAATTTTAAATGGTCTCGACTCATCTACTTCTAATGAATGTACATAATTTTTAGCAATACAGGGAAATTTATCTACCAAGGAAATATTCTTCTTTATCATATCTTTGACATTTTCTTTATATTTTTCTTCAACATTAATTTCAAGTAAATCTACATCTTCAGGCACCTCGATACACATATTATTGGACTCTATTTCTTTAACCTCTTCAACCTCTTCATAATTTTCACCATTTATACCATTTATAACTTCTTTTACTTCATATACCATTTCCATATTATTTATAATCTTTTCATTTTCTTCATCTACTTCATCCTGCCGAAACCAAGAAACTACTTGATTCTCCACCACCATACATTTTCTCTCAATGTCTATTACTGCCTTTATTTTCTCTAACAGGTCCATTCCAATAATACCATCTCTTTGTAAACCTTTTACTGACATAAATTCTCCCAAAAACTTATTATCTTCTACCATAAATTCAACTACATAAATTTTATTTACCATTGCAATTATCTTTTTCGTCGCAGACACAATTGTAATTTTTCTTGTAGGTATATATTTACCTGCATTCATACTTTCTAATTTTTTTATTATTTGATCATCCAAGATTGAAATTTCACTCCCCGTATCAACTAAACAATTTATTTTCACTCCTCCCATAGTAACTTTTATATGTGGCAACATCTTATTATCTAAACTATCTGAATCATTATCTCTCATTGCATTCATACTAATTATCTCCTTGGTTGGCCCATCTAAAAATCCTGACACTTTGCCTTTTCCTCTCTCTCTACATTTTCTCTACTATTTTCTTTTTTAGTACCATTATATGAAAAATTTTTATTTACTCTTTCATTCTGTATATAATTACTATTTCTATTTTGCTCTCTTAATTGACATGCTCTATCATTCTCTCTATTCCAATTTACATTTCTATTCTCTACCTGTGGTCTCACAAATCTATTTGACATGTTATAATTGTGTGAATTTCTTTCTCTATCATTAAAATTTCTTTGCTCTCTATATCTTATACCATTTCTATCATATTTTAACATATTACAACTTTGAAATCTATTTCCATACTCAGCATCATCTAATCTCCTCAATAATTCTATAAATTGACTAATGGTCTTTATATTTTGTATGGCCACTGCCTGACTTACTTCAACATCAAAATGACATGCTAATTGTGTAACCAAATCAATTTCTAGCATAGCAGGAGTTAAATATTTTAAAATTGAATATTTTTTTATTATATATGTCTCACGATTATCTGAACCTCCTTTCTTAAAATTACCAAATAATAAATCTTTTCTCACCCTCATTTGTGCCATCTGTCCCCAATACTGCTGTGTGAATCTCTTTTCAAAATCCTCAAACGTCATCACCTCGTCAGAAATCATGTCCCACCAGATAAGAGCATCGTCCTTCAAACAATTTCTCACCATCTGCAGCTTTCTACCATCTCCTGGAACATTCTCCAAACACGCCTTCAAATTCTTCAGAAAACCCATCGGATTTATTGATGTTGATCCATAAAACTTAGGCAAAGCATCATCTGCTACTGGCATCGGAATATATTTTATTATTTCACCATTTCCACGAATTTGTTCATTTTTTATTGCTGTTATCTTCTCTTCCACCTTTTCCATTTCTTTTCCATTTAATACATCTCTCTGTAGCACTTTTATGCATTTATCTTCAATAATATTCATTCTTTCTAACATTTCTTCTTTCATTACATCAACTTTAATTTTTAATTCTTCAATATCTTGTTTATTTTCTTCTATTTTCTTTATTTGACCATCCACCTGTCCAAACTTTGCCATAATTACCTCAAAACTTCTTTGCATCCTTTCTTCCATCTTGTCCATTCTTTCTCCCATTTTCAATATCATTTCCATCAACATTTTATTTTCTCCTTCTTCTTTTTTCTTTAAGATAGACTCCATACCCTGACTCTGCTCCTGCGACTCATCACTCTCATACCCTGCTGGTTGTCTCCATTCCATTTTCTTTTCTCCCTCCATTTTGTTTAACACATCCATATTTTGTTGGGCGCCTTGTAAATTTCTGCTTCCTTCCATTTTCAAACCACGTTGTTTCAGCCAAAATAATTGCTTTTCTGCCACACTTTGATTGCCGCCAAAATAATTTCTTTTCTGCCCCACGTTGGTTCAGCCAATTTAATTGTGCTATGATATTAGTACAATTGTTATAGGGTTGCCTCGATCTAGCTCATAAAACAAAATTCTCTCTCTCTCAGGTTCCCTCGGCGAGACTGTACAATGTTCACGTCAGGAATCGTGATCTTAGGAAACAGTATAAAAAAACCACAAATTACTTGAAGACAAAAAAATGAAATAAATAATTAATTATCTTTTCTAAAATCTTTAATAAAAGTGAAAAACAAATCATATATAATTATTTATTATAAAAAAACAAAAAAAAAAAAAAAAACATTCATTAACAAATTCTCAAGAAAAAATCCTACCCACAATTTGACCAGATAGGATAAAAAAAACTTGTACTGACAAACGCGACAAAATGTACCTAATTAATTACTTAAAATAAATAAATTAAATACCTATAATTAAAATACATCAAATTATAGCAAACTGATACAGTAAAGAAAATTATCTAATTTAATAGCTTCTCAATAAATATAAAATATTCTCAAACACGTGCAGGAAACAAAATGAAGGTTACGAGTCTACTTTTTACAATATCAAAATTTTCTTTTATTATTATAAAGAATGCATTCTCTTACTTAAAAATATATATACTTAACTTGCATAACAGCAATAACTAATTCACAACTTGATTAAATCTTGGCTCCGTAAAAATAAATTATTATAACAAATTTTATACAAACATCAAATATCTAATAAAAGAACTGCATTTAACGGGAGACCAAAATTTAATGTCTTCATATATCACACGCAGGACAAGTCAAAGTCCATATCCCTACTACCACATCTAAAACTTCGCACATGTATACTATATAAAGATATTAAGTTACGGAGCGTAAATAATCCTTCAGGCATCTTTTCTTTTAAATACAAATAACAAAATAAATATTAATATACACAGATTACCCAAAAGACTACTATACCTCCCAAATTCTTAAACATAAACCAAAATACAGTGTGTACCAAAACATTTGCTCCACAGAAAAATAAATTTGAAATAAAACAATTTATTTAATTTTACATATCCATGATATAAAAAAACCATAGCAGTACGTCAGATTTCTTCTTTCGTACAGTTTCCATTATTTATATCAACAACAATTTAACTGGCACCTTTACTTATTATTCTTTCGTAAATTATAAGTTATAAAACTTAGACAGGTTATTTTTATACAAGTACACAACAAAAACAAAACACGCAATTTTGAAATGTGCGCTTGTTTCATTTTGCGCACAAATATCGGAATTATGCAAGTGGGGCTTTTGTCACTTCTGTTATTCTGTGATATTACAAACTGGATTGCCATCGGGCATCACAGACTAGTGACCACTCGCTGACATATACCGCTCTCACCCCGCGCCTCTTTTTATCCGCTCGATTTCTAATACAAACGGTGCACTCGCGCGAGATGCCGCGGAGCCTACGTCAGACTGTGATTTTTAAACGCGCTGAAGAGATGGACTGTTACTTCCGAAAAAATCCCAAGCAGCAAAATCACAATTTTAGAGAAGGATAAAAATATGTATTTGCTAATGTAGGACAAGTATGCATATAGTGATTTTGCTGCTAGGGATATTATTTGTTATCAAACAAATCAGAAAAATTACATACAAATTAGGTATTTATAATTAATTTATCTGTTAAAAGCAGTGCCCCGTTGCCCTCCCTGCAGCAGCCGCCACTGATTAAAGCCCATATCTAATAAAGTCTATTAATTATTGAAAAATGTCATTTCATTAAATATTTCTTCCTTGTTTTCAGGTCGTTAGTTAGAAGTTAATTTATCAAAATGCTTAATTTTTCTTTACTGTTTTGTTTTACGTTGTGACTAAATGTCCGCCGGCGCTCTTGCTCGTGTAAACTGGAAAGTTCGCCAGGCCGACGGAATCTTTATGATTGTCGTAACGTGTCCGCCGAGACACGCAATGTTTTGTGCAGACGCTGCGGAATCGCCGTATTTATTTTGCCGATTTCCGCCGGTCGACGGCATGTTACTATACTACATGAAAATTCCGCCGTTATCGTTACGGTCATGATCATAACCTAGTTTTATTTATTATTAACCGTGTGGATCTGCTTATTTATTAAAATCGGCAAATACAAATGACATAAGTTTTACTTTAGTAATTCGTAAATATCGATCATGTATCACAATATACCGTATGTGTCAATTTTCATTAGGTATAGGATTCAATCTTTGCGTGCGATTTATACGTATACAAATAATACATGGCAACGTGTGTCACCTCTACCGTCCGTCACCAATCCCGGCAACAATCGACATTACTTCGAGTTTCTCCGATCTCCCCACCAGATTTTACATTCAATCTTTAGCTGCGAACACGTTGCGATCTAGTCTGCAATAAAACCCGTCTTATTACTGGAAAGGGAAACATCAAATAGCCGCCGCGATCTCCGGATCTAGTAGTTTATTATTATTTTCAGAATCCTTTTTTATTTACCTTATTTTTAATTTTATTTGAATTACGCTTTTGTTTGTGTCATGCAGCGTGAACGCAGCTTAATAATTCTCTGCATTCACTGAAAGGAAAAAGAAAAACAAAACCTTGCAACGGGTAAATATTATTTCTGAACGCATTACAAACATCCAAGTCAGTGGTCCAACAGTTACTGCTATAACTTGAGCTTGTATCGGTCGCGCTCGCATTGGAAAGGAAAGAGGGGGTGACATGTTGTCACGTATTGCATGAATTAATCGCCTATGGCTAATGAAAATTGACACATGCTGTATATTTCTAAATGTATAAATGATTATCAGTAAAGCATTATAACGATTAAATTTGACATTTTTTTAATAACCATATTTAATGTTTTATTCTCTAATTGTATCTCTTACATTTTTATTTATAGAGGCAGCAGAGGAGAATGTGACAGCTTGAGTCAACACAGTCGTAACAGTTACCGCAACAGCAGAACTAGTTACAGGGAAAATAGGCTACGTCATGAATCCCATGAAAACGAGCTGGACATTTCCAAGGAAAGACGCACACAAAAATATTTAATATCAATGGTTAGCATGTACGCTATTTGTTTGTGCCCGCTGATGGTTCTGCGATTGGCTAGGTTGGCTTTATTGGAAACCTACGATAACAGTGCTCATTTCGATATCACCTACACTATGTTCGTTTGGATCGCATTTCTACCGACGTGCACGACACCACTTTTGTTTGCCTCATGGCAGATGAGCAGGTAAGGAAAAAAATATTTTTTTGTTATGACATAAAGCGGTTTCGTTTTCCAAATATTTAATTAAATAAAGTAGGCTAAGTATAGCAATATCATACGATTTACTACCATATTATATAATTGATTTATAACCGCCTCATCTACAAAAAATATATAATAAAAACTCTTCGGGCGTTCCTAGAAAAGACATGTAAACATTGCGCTCGCTGATGCTAATGTGTCTCAACAAAATAGAGAATACGTAGCGCATACGAAAGATTCATCGTGTGAAAATAAGGCTACGAGCACGCCAGTCGATTTTGAGATTACTAGCTTTCGGAAGAGCCGAGATATACAAAGAACAAACTCTAAACAAGCTTTTCGAAATACGACAATTTTCTGCGGCTATCTTCTAAAATCCGGACGATTTATATATAAGCACTGAATCAAATAAACGTATACACATAATGCAATATTTTAAATTTATATAGGTGGACATATACGGATTGTTCCAATGTGGATAGCCTATTAAAATTATATTAAGAACTAATTACCAGAATTATTTCAAATTTTAAACATGATCGTAATGAGAGGTGAAATACGGTTTAAAATATTTTCATCCATGCAATATAGCTGCTTCTAATAGGTATGAATATTTGTATTTCAGATGAAACATTATATATTTATTATCTTGGTTCCCTGTTATGTAACTTTTACCTTCCTCAACGCGTTTTCCAGATAAAAATCAATTTAATTTTTTGTTTTTGAAGAAATTTGACAGTTAGAGAGGTAGAGACATCATTGTTATTTAAAACAAAATTTTTTTGGCATAGCTTAAGAAAATACTGGCGTAACTTACCATGGTATTAGAAATAGTTACATGCACAAAGCTTCTTAAATTGCCTATTGCAATAAATAAAAATGCGTTGAACCAGTTTTTTTAAATAGGACGCTCACTATATTAATCATTATTTAAAAGAAAAATAGCTACTTAAAAATATGTGGGTTCTCTATACTTATATCGATGCTATTTATAACTATAAGCATTTACTTCCAAATGTCCTATTTTCATGTATTTAAATTTGATGTCGGCTATGGAAGTTAGGGAGTAACCCAATAACATCAATTTATTGCTTCTTATGGAGTAGTGTTTGTTATAAATTTATCCCTTATTTATGGCAAGTGTGATAAGAATATCAGTAGAACAAGACTCATTCATCAATGCAGGTAAATAATACCGCGCAAATGTCACAACTGAAGTTTTGACATAAAAATCATTACTGCTTTACAACAAATACTAAATATTAGTACAGCTGAGCAATTATATGACAAGCAACGCATTGAAGTATTAATTAAGTATGGTTGTACAGACAGAAGGCTATCATAATACTCCTCAAGAAACACTCTCTCATATTATTAAGACATTTTGAGAAACTGATACGCAGAATATTTTATAGATCGATTCGGTTATTGTTTGGTAATCAATGGAGGCCAATTTAAAAATACGTTTTTGTTGTATTATTCTTGTGTTTAAAGTATTTTTGTGTTTCACTAGCTTTTGTCAGTAGTTTTATTAAAACTAAGTTTTCTTTCAATCTTTTTACTTTCTTATACGTAGTATAAGGAAGTATTATGATGACGAAAATTTTCGATCTGAACTCCACGTTTTGAAATCCCTTGATGATGAAAAAATGTTTTTTAAAAAATGTTTGTCTGTGTCTCTCTGAGTGTGACCATGAAGGCGGCTAAACGGCTGAAGCTATCGATAACAAACTTTACATTCACGAGTATAATATTCTTCTTGAGATCTGACTAGATTTTTCGTGAAATCGGTAGAACTAAAGTTGTTGTTCAGTCAAAAAATCAAATTTTACCAATATCTTGTGAATTACTAAGTTTAGGCAAATTTCTAGAGAATGCAAAAGCACTCAAAAATGAGTCGGAAGTAGGTCGTTAACTCTTATCGAAAATCAGCTTTTTGTGATTATCTCACAAGTTAGCTCCCTAGACAGATACATCATCAGTTTAAAAGTATTTAATAAATAAAAAAAAAGTATTTAGAGCTCCAGTTGGAATAATTCTTGTATATAAAAAATTTAAAAATTCAGACTGGAAACTTTTACTCTTATCGAATGATGCAAATGCAAATATATATCAAATTATGCGTTCTACAGAAATTTATTAAAAATATAAAAGTACTTTGAGCTGGATGTGAGATAATTTCTATATAAAATATTTTTCAAAATTAGAACCCAAAGTGAAGGTTTATTTTTTGAGATAAAAGTGTTTAAAACTTAATGTGAAACAACTTTTATATACACATTTTGGAACGCACATACAATACATACAATGTCCAAACCTATTTGAGAATTTCAACAAAATCTATAACGCATACGAATCACAGCTGAGTTGCTTGATGTTAGTACTAGACAATATATGGAACCAATACGATGATCTAACCCTGTAAATAGCGAAATACTAAATTGCCTTGTACATAAGGAAAATTAAAATTTGACACCAAAAGAACTAGAATAGCGTTTCGGAAACATTAACCACTGCAATATCACAAGAAACTTATTATAAATAATAATAATAATAATAATAACTTTATTGTCATTGATCGCAAATACGATATCGACATTGTCATTAAAATGTACAATTGTAAAAATATACAAACAACACATAATAAACACCATTTAAAAAGAAATATATTATACGAATGACACAATAACACTCACGGAAAACCGTCCAGGTAGTCTTGAAGCGAATAAAAGGTTTTTCGCAAAAGAAATTCTGTAATTACCCTTTTAAACATTCCTGGACCGCTAACATCTCTGATGTTGTTGGGTAGCTTATTAAAGATTTTGGGAAAGGAATAGTCCGATGACTTTTCATATATGTTCGAAGTGTGATGCTTCAATCTTATAACATTAGTCGATCTTGTTTCGTAAATGTGTGATAAGAAATCGTAATTTTGTATATATAAATTTATATAGTCAAAGAAAATAGTGGGTAATCCCGCTGTAGAGCAACCGTAGACACGTGTTTCTGACTAATTGGTCGTCATCAGTACGGTGTAGCCAAGGAATAAGGTGGGAAAACCTTGGAGATGTAAGCAATAAACGGAAGACCATCAGGTGACAGACCGCCATTTGTAGCTTCAATTGGAAGATCCTCAGTTTTGAGTACAACAACCAACATCGTTTATTGCTTACATTTCCAAGGTTTTCCCACCTTATTCCTTGGCTACACCGTACTGATGACGACCAATTAGTCAGAAACACGTGTCTACGGTTGCTCTACAGCGGGATTACCCACTATTTTCTTTCACTAAATTATTTACCCGCACTATTTCCACTTTTAAATTTATATATATATATATATATAAATGCATGGAAACGTAAGAATCTTACTACTTTGAAACGTGTTCCTACAAGTGTAAGTTGGTGTTAAATGAAATATTGTATAATCCTTTTTTGAGCAGTAAATACGCGTTTCCATCCCACTAATCGACCCCATATCAAAACGTTATAAGAAAGTGTAGAATAAACAAGAGCATAGTACATATTTAATAGGCCGTCAGTATTTAAGCATGATTTCAGCTTTAATATCGCATAGTACGATTTGTTTAATTTTTTACATACAGAGTCAGCATGACTTTCAAAAGTGAGGGCAGCATCAATTGTGACTCCTAAAAACACCGTAGAATTAGATACTATATTAGACAGATCCGTGTCGCAAGTAATAAGTCTACGTTGAGAAAAGAATATGCACACGGTCTTGTCACTATTAATCATTAATCTGTTTCTCCTGCACCACGATTGGAATTGATCAATCACCGATCGTATTAAATTTTGCAGATCTTCCCGATTACATGCAGAAAGTGCAACCGATATATCGTCAGCGTACATCACTACAAGACCATTTTCTATGTGCTTCGCAAGTCATTTATGAATATTAAGAATAGTGAAGGGCCCAAGCCATTCGTAATTTCCTCCGATTGTGGCCGGATAAGGGTACGACTATTTTCCTATTACTTAAGTATGATTTTATCCATTGCAATAATGGATTCCGTATACCGAGATAGTATAATTTATCTACAACATAGTCAATATCAAGACTATCGAATGCGCGAGAGAGATCAAAAAAAAAGACCTGCCTCATATTTACCGGCCTCAAGCGCATCATATATATATATCTGAAAAAATGAATCGTTGCTGTTTCGGTTGACCTGCCCGACCGAAAACCATGCTGAGATTCTGAAAATAATTTATAATTCTCTAGGAATGCTGATAGCCTCCTATAAATTGCCGTCTCAAAAATCTTTGAAAACACACTTTGTAATGCAATTGACCTATAATGTGATATGATAGTAGGATCATTCTTCTTATGAACTGGTATAATTCGCGATATCTTCAATAAAGATGAAAAAATGCCGGAGTATACTGAGAGATTTAATATTTTCGTAAGAGGACCGGATATGATTTCGCGGAATGCTTTAATAGCACTTACATGAATACAATCAATTCCCGTAATTTTTGTGTTTTTTAGCGAGGAGATTATTTCTATAATTTCTGCGGGTGTGACATCAATATATACGATACTATTCAGTGTAGTATGCATAACCATACTTGGAAAATTGGCACCACAAACATTATTAAAAGCGGTACTTAAGCGATTACATGCATCGTTAGCAAAATATATAGAAAAATGATTGCTAAGTTCAGTAATATCTTTTACAATATTTATAATTTCAAAGAAATATTCGTATCCTTTATGTTTCTACCTAGTTCAGTATTTATACACTTCCATATTTCTTTTGTTGATGAACAAGCATTCTTTATTTTGTTTTGATAGAATGCAAATTTAGTTTTTTTTTACTTTTAATCTATATTCGCGTTTCCTATTTTTATAATAATTTAAAACATTGAGACTATTACAATTCATCATTCATATCAGCTAATTGCTGAGTATACTAGGATAATTTTTGTTTATTTCCTACGTTAAGATTCGCTTCAAGACTAGGACATAATACCACTGAAATATAGACATAAATTCAACAAAACACTCATTCGCGCTTGTGTCACTAATTTGAGACCAATCATGCTGCGCCAGATGAAATCGAAACGTCCCAGCGCCTCTGAGGATAGGTTACGACGCTTACACACTTGATTGGCAGGAGCATCAGAAGGAACTTCTCCATAAAAAATGAAATCCGCCACCCACGCTAAATGATCAGCTATATTTAACTCGACCAGACTGCAGGACCACCTTGGTTTGGGAATATTAGTGAACATGTAGTCAATGGTCGATTCCGTCGTCCGTCCAGTCCTATTGGTAAACACTAGCGTTGGGTTGGCAAAGTCACCATACTACTTAAAAGAACCAAAGACGTCCATCAATGTTCTTGCATTTGCGCATTTATGCGTAATATCAATGTTAAAATCTCCACACAATATCACATAATCACAACGTCTTGAAACACGGCAGAGTGCCTCCGCTAAATTGTTAAAAAATGTCTCCATGCAGCCATCTGGAGATCGATACACCAATAATAATAAAAATGCCGACACCTTTTAAATATTACATATACACAAAATCTAATGAGGACTCCAAAGAGCACCACTTAAAGAAATATATTTCTGGTAAGCTTTTAAATCTCTCAGGAAGATTAAACTTTAGGACTTGTAAAGGGATTTGGAATTACATAGTTATACAGGATGGGCACAATAAAACCGACCTGGAAAAATAATTGGAATACTGACACAGAATATACCCTTGTTCATGAACAGGAGAATTTTCCTTTACAAAAAATGCTTGAAATGGCCACTGGTATGTAACCATCGGTTACTATTGCATGTCTGCGCATGCGCATATCTCGCATTCTCTGTCCCGAGTTCTTTGCTGTGTCGATACAATGAGTGAATGCTAAGCTGTATGTCCAGAATTAGTTTAATCCTTTTGTGGACCAACTCACAGAAGATGAACGACTATATGGATATTTTCAGCAAGGCGGAGCAACAGCATACATCGCCTGGACAACCTTGTCACGAGTACATGAAGTGTTTGGTGAGGAGAGGACAATCAGCAGTGTCATCTCCTGTCCACCTCGCCGATCTGTGATTTTTACCTGTGAAGAAAATTGAAGGGCCAGGTATACTCACATAATCCTCAGACACTGAAAGAACTACAGCAGAACATTGAAAACGCTATTGCTGCTATCCCTCAGACAGAGCTGCTACGCGTGTTTCACAGTCTGATTAATTGAACACAGCCCTGTATCTACGTAAGTGGTGGCTATTTTCAGGGTCAATTCCAAGTAAATCTTATATAATATTTTATTTTGCCCAATAAAAGTAGATATAGGGAAACACAGACACGCACACATGTGCATGCAAACATGAAATGGAGGGGTACGATAATAGGGGAATACAGATGAGTTCATATCGGGACACCGGGTACCGAGATCGAGGCTTCAGTGCAAAACGTTGAAAGTTAGTATACAGACGTTTGCTTTAAGGAATTGCTCCGCTATTTTGGTAATTGATGTATAATGTATTAACATTGAACTGAAACAAAACTATAAAAATTGTAACTAAAATAAAATTCTCACATTTAAAACGAAACAAAATATTATAATGAACTATACAAATAAATTTTGCACGTCTTTGTACGAATTATCCTTCGCATACCATAACACAATCTGTATTTTTTCCTCGACAGCTAAGGGCATTTTATTTTAATATTTGCGAGTTTGCTCAGACACAATGTAAGTTCACGCTCTAAAGATACGGAACGAATGCCATGTGCGCATGGTGTTCGCGCTCTCGATCTCCCCACACCACCGGTCTTATGGTGGTATGGGTAAATCGAGAGCCACATTCTTGAACTGTTGTATACATACATACATAGGTACATGTTTATGTGTGTGTATTTGAAGATGCATATTAACTTTTAAATACGACAATCTGTATAATAATAAATGACACAATGTAACTCCATTAATTTCCAATAAAATACAATTTTTACTAAACTTGTAGTAGGAAGACTTATTTTTGTATCCAACTACAACTAAACATATAACTATAAAATTAAAATATAATGTAAAGGTTCAATCATTATGGTTTCGTCTTAGGGTTGACGAATCATTGTTTTAATTGTAATAGATGATGTAATGATAAGTAAATATTTCAAACTAATATTACTTCACTTTGTTGAATAACTATGATAAGATTTTAACACTTACCATGTCATTGTTAAAAAACTTGAATCCTTTTCTTATTATCAATAATAATATAACTTCTTTTAGTACAATAACATACAAAAACATTAAAATAAAATAAATCAAATACACAAATTAATTGAAAATGAAGAATTCGTAAAAGAAACAGTATCTGAATCCACCAAAGTAATAAAAACTAATTTATATAAATAGGAAAAAAATGGAGTCGATGATATTCTTTGAAAATGTAGAATGACTAACCTATTAAAAGTTCGTTGAAATTTTATTTAAATAACTTGGTGACGGATGCTTTTATGATATCTCAGAGCACTTTATTAAAGCTGATAATTGCTTTCGAATGCAGTTCTGACTCTCACAATCCCAACTTCTGGGCGGATATACTGAAATCTTTACAACTTCTCGTTATCGTACTTTCGTAAATGTCGACATTATTTGTGTAGACAATTTTATTCCCTTTGAAAGATATGAAATTCTAGAAGAGGTATAACGACGGAGAATGCATAAATACCCTCCGAAGACTTACAGCAAGACTTTATACGTATAGTGTAGGCTAAATTTATCATTTTGGTAAAGCGTTTACAATTTGCTTGATAGGTTAACAATAAAAAAAAATGTCCAAACATCTTTGTGTTATAATCTGAAAATTTCTTAATCTTAATATTATTGGCAATAACTGGTATTACACATATTGTTCAAATGTGTTCCTTTTAAGTAATATTATAATATATAAACTACGTGTTGGTAATTGCTACAAATCATCAAAAAAAATGTATGTAATTGCAATTAATTATATTAGACATATGTATTCTTTTGCCATTGGTATTAAATTCAAAATACAGAGGTTAACAATTAATAACAGTAATGATAATTGATTGGATGTTTATAGATGGAATTATTATTACGTACATGTGATGCGACTTAAGTTGATGCTTTTAAGCATTCGTCAGGCAGCAAAGGAAAAGCAGACGACCTACTCAATATTTTGTATAGCTGTAATGACGTTTATATTTAGAGATAAGATACTGTTGCGTGTAAACCGCGGCTTACTTTGAAAGCCTTACTTTCTCAAGAATAATAATTTCATTATTATTATATTTCATAGTTGCCTTAATAATCATATTTTTGTTCTAATACATTTGAATAAAACATTTAATTCCCTGTGATTATTTTTGTCAACTTAAATTTGAATACTGTATAATTCTATTTATTTTTAAGAAATTTGGGCATTTTTTGAAATACCTGTACTAACTCAAGACGCCAAATATAGGCAAAGAGTGTCTTTAACGGTAAGGAAAATATGCAAGGAGTAACTCTAAAACCTCGGACTGTAATACGCCGTAAAATGATTATGCACGACATAACCTAAATAATATCACACCGCGTCGAAAATATAAAGAGAAACGAAGTACGATATTTAATAAGATTGTCAAGTAAAAATTCCTGTAGTAAAGAACGCCCCCAGACCTTATGATACTAAATAAAATTCACGTGAATTCAGACACAAATATTTAGGGCAGATTGTGGAGTTGGTTACTAAAAGCTATTTCTTTTGTGCTAATTAGCGAGAGTCTGTGTCGGATTTAAAGGAATTAACCGCTAAATATCATAAAGCCACCTACGATTGTCGATCAACGAACATCGAGAACGGATTAACCTACATAAGGTAGACGGCAGCACCTCCTCAACCGTCCTATTTGTAACTACCTGTTATCAATCATCGTTGTACATCTATTTTACTGTGTATATGGATTTATTGAATGTATAGATGCCGTCGCTAACTAGCGAATCTTGTTAATGTATTTAATTTAATTAGTAAACTCGTACCTATAACAGTAGATTGTCCTGGGGACCTCACATAGGGTCTTTCGCGGCAAGGGTGGGCTGCTGCTGTTTTGCATTGCGAGAAATTGCGCTTAATGTCGGTTTGAAAGCATCGTTGAGCGTGTATTATGTGCTGTCTCGTCTCAAGTGTTGTTTGATGTTCTGGGGAAACGCTGTGGACAATGGGAGAATATTTAAATTACAAGAAACATGTATACAAGCAGTGTTGAATTTGACGCCTCATGATTCCTGTGAACAGGTATTATAGAAAACAAGTATGTTTCTTTATGTCATAAAGTCAGTAATTTTTGTGAAGACAAACTACAATCGCTTTTTAAGAAATATGAGGTCAATCATGCGCAACGTACTAGGGTTAATGAGCGTAATGAATTGCATCCATAAACACATCCTGGCTAGGGTGCAGAGACAAACCTTGACACAATGTATGAAAATATTTAGTCATATCCTAACCTCTTTTACTCCATCTAGTAGCTTTTATCTGTGTCCTATCCGGAATGAACTTTTGTATGATTTTCCGTATAGGGTAGAGTGAGGGAATGACGGCCTCTTAAGGATTTTCTTAAATTATTAAGAAACTAGCAGCTTTTGAAAAAGCGCAAGAGTGTAATAATAAGGGTGTCATAGCTTAAAATGAAAATATGTGTATTAGAAAAATTAAACCAAAAAACAAAATTTCAAAATAAAGAAACTACAAAAGTGATGCGGCCGACATTGCCCACACATGGTGATGACCTGGGGCCGTTATTTCCCCACATATAATTTATTCACAAAAATCACACAGGAAATACTCTTTCTCTCAATTTGAACAGGCTTTATGGAACTACTGGCCGCACATCACACATCTTAGCCATATTACTTTGTTTGCATTATTAATTTATATATAACTATTATAATAAAAATAAAAATAAAACACTTGAAAACTTTCCACAATTTTTATTCTGTCTTTGCGACATATTGCTGTGGCATATAAATATTTATTTTAAATAATGTTATTGCCATACGTTGGGCATCGCCATATAATTTATATGCTGTGACAACATATATTTGTGTGTATTACCACACGTAGGGTATAGTCTTTTGTATATGCTGTACTCTTAAAATTATTCTTTATACACCAAAAACTTATAATTGGTTTTGTATTTTATTTTTTTTTTATATTGTTGAAGCATGTACTTTGTGACTATTGTGGATTCTGGCAATGTGTGTGGTTCCTTCTCCTTCACTGATGATTTTTCTCTTGCTCATAATAGGGAAGAGGTAATAGTAATAGTTTTGTTCAAAGAAAAACTGTATGTCTATACAACATAATTATATACCTTTTATTTTGTAATTTATAGATTCAAAATAATTTTTATACACACCTTTATGCTCTAAACAAAATACATAATTGAAAATGCTCATATCATTTATACCTAATGCCGGTTGTAATGTATGTAAATCTTTTATTTATTTATTTATTCTGCTAAACAAAATAAATATTTATCCTGTAAATAAACAAATGTAAACTTTTATTGTACATCGATGGTGATACTTATCGATGTAATTATATTCATGTGTTGGCTTCAATTAATTGCTTTAGACAACCATTTGCACGTGTTGTATCTAGCTCTTAATCTTTGCCTTGTGGAACTTTTAATTAATTATTTGCCTAACTTGAAAGAGATTAATGATGCCTAGACAATACGATGAAGAAAATGCTCATTCGCACGTAGCATCTCTCCAACTGCCCAACACCATTAATCCTATTTTGTTGTAATTCCAACTTTATGAATTAAAAACAAACCTTACAGGATAAAATATTTACTTATCTATATTGTCCAACAATACATTGATTAATCATTTGCACGTAAAAACCAATGTCTGTTCAACAATTTGTATAACTTCCTTTTCAAAAAAAAATTAACTTACTTGCTATCAAAATATTCATTTTGAATGTCCATATTGAACGTTTCAAGTGAATTCAAATATATTAAATAAAATAAGAACTACTATGAATATACGTGATGAAGAAATAATGAAAACTACAATGTAACAATCTAAAGCGTCTTATTCTTTAGGAGTTGTAATAAGAGGTCTTCCTTTCGGAATTGTCATGAGAAGTCTTCTTCGTGTCGAATCTTGTTTCGTATTTATAGCGGCAAAAAAAACTCTATGTTGACCATTGCGCCCTCTAGTCCATATTTTAGGTTGGCATTGGAATACACGTTCCAGTGAAGTCGCTGCCCGCATGTTGCCGTCTTGATACACACACACATACACATATTGTTCTGACAGTTCACTATTTACCAAACGTCAATATAAATTTCCAATTCAAAAGTCCCCTCTGCCTCGCACAGCATTTCCAACGGTAGGTTTATTCTTGTCGCTAATACCATCCTTCTTTGTATTCGTCAATGAACCTATTGCCTTGTTCATTGTTCGATACATATTTTTTCTTTCCAGTTATTAATGTCAATTTCACTTTTCTTTTAGCTGAATTGCGACTTGGCAAAATGGGAAACATGCCGAAGATAACTATTATTTTTCTTCCCGCACTGCCTGTACTTGGAGGACACGCCTGTTTCTTCACCGTTTCTCTATCTTCTATCCATGATCTTTCTATTGGTAAAATGTCAATCTGCAATAGACTTTACACAAGTTTTATATATTTTGTTGTCTTTTTGTAGGTCATGAAACTGTACACGTCTGTTTCCAGTCTCTGAAGCATTGTGTTACAAACAAATCATAAACACATATACTTTTTATTTATGATGTCAGCTACCCTTCAATACAAAATGTTATTGTTGATCGTTTCTACGTTTTACATATTTTTATATCCTTTTTCTTAGTCTAGTTATAAGCTAAGGTAAATTTTATCTTTTAATACAATTTAGTTCTTAAACTCTTTCATAAAATTTTTATTGCTTTATGCATATAAATCATAATAATTTACCTATTTATATTTCTTGCATATCGTATTTCATCTTTTTCATGATATATAAACCATACATTTTGTGTATCTTTTCTACAAAAGAAATATATTACAAATATTTATTTTGTCTTTTATTTCATTTTTATTTAATAAATTTTTATTTTGTCTTTTGTTTCATATTTATTTAATAAATTTTTATTCTACATTTTTACTATTTATTTGTATAATAATAGTTTTTAAATCACTTTTATAAATTGACTATGAGTATGCAACTTTGTATACCTCCATGTAGTTTTTGTTGCATAGTTTTACTCAATGATATTTATTTTATTTCTAATCTTAAACTAATCTCTAAAGCTATTCTTATTCTATAAATTTTGCGAGTTCACGGCAATATGTTTCGGTATCTTCATACCATTTTCGAGCTTAACTAACAGGTCAATTTGTGTGAAGGGTATTATATATGCTGTTGTGTTTATTGCCTCTTTGTACATGCCATTGGTTGTGTGTGTGTGCTTGTAAAATCTGTGTGTGTGTTCGTTACTTTCTGTTTTCTTTGAATTGATTTTTTAATTTCTAATTTTTCTAACAAATTCAATTTTGGACCTTTATTCACATTATTCATAAGTTTACAAGTATCTATATCGGGAAAATGGAGACTATCTTTCGACAAGGCCTGTATTTCTAATATTATGCAATACTGATCGTTTATATTCTTTTAATCTAGTTTCGATCTTCCTGCCACTTTGTCCGATATAGCTTTACAGTTTGTGGAACTAATTTTATATACACCTGATTTGTCGGTAAGCTTAGTTCTTTCCTTGTTATTAACTAACAAAGCACCTAAATTGGTTTTATTTATGTTAACTGTTATGATTCCTATTTTCTTAAATATTCGGTTAATTTTATAATTAATCTGTGGAATGTATTGTATAATGTGCCATTTCGTGTTGTCTTTTTCTATTAGTTTAGGAATAAAATAGATTCGGCTTTTAGTTGATGTAGTTCCATATTACAAACGTAAATAAAACAAAACAGACTTGTTAAACTACACTCTAATAACTAAAAATATATGTTACAAAGTATATATCTCATGTGTATCGGTTGTAGGAGGTAAGAAAAAAAGGAAAAAAAATGAAACAAAGGGGGAAGTGGGTTAAAACCCTCATACAGAATTTTAACTTTTTATTGTCTTTTTTGATAGTTAAATTTAGAAATTTAATTTTGCTTCTTTTTCTATTTCTATAGTAAATTGGATCTTTTCATGAATAGTGTTTAGATAAGTTAGGAAGTCGTGTGCCTGTCTTTCAGTACCTGGCCCAATGTATTATTTGTTTTATGTATTTATTATTACTTTTGAACAGCTTTTCTTCATAATCTGCCATGAATATTTCAGCTAGAAGGGGGCTAACCATTTAATTGTGTATAGACCTTGTCATCATCACTAAGATGTGAGAATAATGCATATCTGAGACGAGACTCAATATTCGCATAATAAAATGATTTCAGTGAAAACATTGCTACACATTTCCGCAATACACTTAAACCAAATATAGACGAGCTAATTGACAAATGTTACAGTAGAGTTTTACCCGCAAACACCTCAAGCAAGTTAAAACCATTAGATCAAGACATCATCTAAAATTCTAAACTTTGATAAGTATCGCACTTGCAGCAAGTATGGACGAAGCGACTAGCGTTCATGAATTACAAAAGGAAATTGACTCCATGAAATCGTTAAATGAAGCATGGGTAGAACTAGTAACAATTTCAAAATGCTATTGATCATGTGATCACATCTGAGAACGTGTTAAGTTTGCACTTGATGTGGATTTTGCATAAAATGAATATGTTTGTGATGATGGCTATGAAAATTAGAAGGAGGCACTTCTTCATGAAGTCGAGGATCAAAATAAGAAAGAAAATGAATATATGTCTGCAGATAAAGAGGTATCAGCGGTGCAAAGTGATGTGATGCCGATTTCAGAATACCTAAACTCCGTGAATTTATTAAAGAAACTCGCCAGAGAATTAGGCTACAATCAACAAAATAATTTATCGTGTGCCGTAGTATCATTATTTGAAAATGACATTTTGCCTAGACAAGTAATAAAGTGTGATCCAACGTCGATAGATGATCATTTTATATGTTGTGAGAATTTTTATAAAACCTGTTTTACATTTATCAATTATTTCATGACCTTATTCATAAACTTATATACAAATAAATTGATGCTCTTGAATCATTTTACACTTAACAATAAATTCCTGAATATCCTCATGAATATCATAATGACCACCCGTAACAGTAAATTTTAATTCACTTCGAACGTAAATAATAGTTAGTGCTGGTCGGTATCTAACATAAAAATGTAAAAATTACTAAAACTTACTAGAAAATTGATGATATTTTAGAGCATGTTCTAATTTATGAATTTGTTCATCAATTAATTCATGAATTAATTGACAAACGTAAAACAGGCTTAAATCAAAATGATCATCTATCTAGATATTTTCAAGTGCAAACAGATAAATTGTTGTTCATTTTATAATATATATTTCTAAATACATTTTTGCAACTTTTATGACTATAAACTCGCAGGTATACCATCCTGTAGGCGACCACTCCAACAAACGACCAATTCTTGGGCAAACTAGTAATGGTCGCCTAATACTGTATATCTATAATAATTTCTCTGGTACCTTTAGTAAAGTTATTAATCATGTTCATAGTGCAGCAACAAGCAATATTTTTAATCTCTAGATAATGCACGGTTAAGTGATAATAAGAAAAGGTACAAAAGTCACTTGTATTTTACTATTTAAAACTCCTTTATTTACTTTTCACATTCTGAGTTTAAAGAAAATCAAGTAAAATACTATAAACTTCAACTACGTTTTCAATAGTATAAATAATTAGTAGGTATACACAGAAATTATACACATGCTTAATAAGAAAGACGATCGTCTCTCTGTGGACGGTTGGTATCAATGTCACCACAGTGGTTGCAAAATTATTCTTAACCTGTGTGTTATATATATGATAAAAACTGCCCTGCGCCTCCACCAACTTGCACAGAACAGGTACCTATGCGCGATTGCCAGAATGAGCACTGTATGGAATAATATGTTCTTATTAATTCGAACATATGTAATCCATGAAAATCTACACATTCTTAATGATACAAGTAACGGTAATTATCTTGAGAATCGTAAGTATTATCAAGTATTGACAGAAAAATCAGCACAGTCCTTCGGAATCTTAAACCAGAAATACCTTTAGAAAACCAAGGAGTTTATGAAATTCCGTGCAGTAATTGTCAAAAAACTTACATTGGACAAACAAACAGACGCGTAAACGCAAGAAGAGACGAACACAAAAATTCCGTAAGAAAAGACGAGAAAACTTCATCCTTGGCTCAACATGTAAAAGAAACAACCCACACGATATGCTTCAGTAACACCTAGCTATTAGCGAACATCGAACATACGAAAACCATAATTATCAGGGAAGCCATCGAAATTGAAAAACATCCGAACAATCTGAATTCACTAGATGATACCCAGAGGTTACGAACAGCATGGAAACCAGCACTAATAAGAAAAGATACCAACAAATAAAATACACTTACATCGCAAACCAGCCGATACACTCCAACCACGGGCCCAACGATACGAAACCATGCACATACTCGTCCAAGGGCAACGAATCGGAACACTAACAGAGTATATAACCACCATCCGAACCCGAACAACGTACGTTTACGAATAACAAGAAGCAGAAGCAGACAGTTATCGCAGACCTGAAGATGGCAAGTGTGATTTTGCCGAAACGTCGTCAAGAAACCAGCACCGGTCTTTTCAAAGACCAAGCATTGGAAACGCGGAAGAAAACCCCAAATAAATCAAAAGTATGCCCTTTATGTGCGTGCATGAGTAATCTTCATGTCTTGTTTTTTGGAATAATCTTGATCGCATTTCTGGATTACAAACGCAAGTATAAATAATTTACCACTATCATAAGTGTGTATATGAGCACCAAAAGACATCATTTTCGTTATATTATTATGGATTAAGAGTATAAAATCGAAACAAATTTACTACGGCACAATTTATAAGCACGAAAGGGAAAGTTATAAACACCAAAGAATAGTCAATTTCCAACAGCTTCCTCATATGTTTGATATGTAATTGAGCTTTGGCAAGAGATATTTATGGAATATTCTTATTTCACCATTTTCATGTTTTCTTGAAATAATCGGAATTTAATACCTCTCGGGGTTGTTTGAAATAAGATTTTAAATAAAACAACCGTTCGCTTCTTTGGATAACATGAAAATTGTAAATATTCCAGAAACAGTTTGAATATCGGTGTTATCTCAAGGAATAGTTTTTCGCGAGAATGGAAATTGGATTTCACATACGGTATTTTCTTCATTTTCTCACTTTCTAACTTTATCCTTTCTCCTTATAAAAGCCGATATGTTTATTTTATGTTATACTGACAAACTAAATTTTAATTACTTTGAAATTATAACTATTACTTATAAATAAAAATTATCTAAAGTGTATTGAGAAAGTAATTATAATATTTGTGGAGACTCTTGAAAATAATCTCCAATTCGAAGATATATTTATTCTTCCTCTTTATTCCAGCTAATTTATAATGAGACTTAGATATATTTCAAAATCTAAAAGTATACGTTATAAATATGTATACAGAATGTCTCACAGACGTGTTTGCAAATTTGTAGATAGGGTTCCTTTGTAAAAAAATAACGAATTAGACATTGTTATTAAAAAAACGCATAATACGTTAAAAAATACGCACATTATGAACATTTGATATGTGATACTCATCATGCTCAGTATATGCGTAAAAATTTCTCACAGAACAAGTACATTGCTGTGTACCTTGCTGCCCTTTACTCGGGTTTTTACTTATCACACAGAGTAACAGGTTGCCCGTCCTGCTAAACCAAGGTCGTCTAAATCCGTACCGACGTCTCAAATGAGAGGACAAAATATACAAATTTCGACTGATGTAACGATTCTGCATCGTTAAATTAATAATAATAATAATAATAATAATAATACTCGTTTATTGACCATAATATAGAATAATACAATAATATAAATATAAATAAAAGTATTCGGAATTATCGATATGGTTCAATTGGATCTAGGTCAGCTATAATACTGATCTTCCCCTAGATCCAAAGAAATAACTAAAGTACATTAACTGCATGAATTGATAATTAATAAACTGTACGTAGAAAAGAGTAATTGAGTAATAGCAACAATAGCAATAATAGCAAACGATAGGAACATTTGTAAACAATAGTAACATTAGTAAAAGCAATGAAAAAATATTCTAAAAAATAAGTAGTAAAACCTATAGCCGTCCTGAACAATTCAATCGTGTCTAAAGAAAACAGATGTACATGACTACATCTGCATCGAAAGTAAATGTTTACGCATCCCCCCCCCCCCCCCCCACGAATTGGGACAGTGGCAAGTGTTTCAGAGGTCGAGGCAAGTAGGCAAGGAGTTCATCGTTCTGCAAATGTTGTAAGTAAAAGATCTCTCGTATATAGCGGTACGGTGAAGAGGAGGAGTAAGAATATCCTTCCGGCGCACATTCACATTATGTACATCCGTTCTATAAGCAATTCTGCTGGCCACGTAGGACGGTTTACAAAACAATAACAATTTCCTGTACAAATTAGACGCGTGAAGTATGCGCCTATTTTTCATATTAAGCCAACCAGCGCTGACTAAAGCATGCGATATATGCTGAAATTTTCTAATACCATAAGTGAAACGCAGGCAAGCATTCTGCACACGCTGTATCCTCAAAGTATCAATAGAATCCAGACAATTACCACAGACGTAATCACAATAATTAAATTTAGATAAAATCAACACGTCACATAAACTCTTCTTGATAAATAATAAATAAGCCAATATTGTACATAGTTTTCATGCTATAGATATTCATTCATGATATGTATAACTTCTTTATTAATTTTCTCTTAATGTCTGTATGTAATCGAATGTTTTTCTCATGGCGATTTGGTAATTGATTTATAATAATATTTAAATTGTTAAAACTCTCCGTGTGCAGAATGGAATGTTATCCGCTAGGTCACTTCTGCATACGACAGAGCTGGTCGCGTTTTTTATTATCGAAGTGGGAGACAACCAGGCCTATATAAGTCGACGAGTTAAGATTTAAAAATCACTTGTTTCCTCGAGCCCTCCAGTCCTCCCCAGGTGGAAGACTGACATCCTACCTGTCTTAAAAGAACCGTCCCCTGGTAGAAGGTTCTTTCCCGCAACAGAGCACCAAGTATAGCCACTTTGGGGCCCTGTCCGTCTGAATTTTCGTCCGCTCGTCTTGGCACGAGTGGTGAATTTCCTGTATTTAACAAAACCACCAATCTTGGCATTGGAGTATGTTAAATATTATATTCGTTGTTCGAAATTACAAGGCAAGAGTTAAATAGTCACAACTATGATTTTTCAGTAATAAATCAATTAACAAATCAAATGCAAGTCTGATATCCGTATATATGAATTGAAAAGCATTTCTTTAAGTTGTAATACTAAATTTTCTTGTTTATTTGAAAATGATGTTTTAAAATAATGTTCATTTAATATACCGTAAAACTAAACTTTGTTAAAGAAAAACTAATTTTTCATGAAGTAAGACTAATTTTTGATAAAGTAAAACTAAACTCTGTTAAAGTGAAGCTGATTTTAAAAAGGGAAAATTTGCTATTTAAATTAACTTTTAGACCTGTCATGAAAGGTTATGTTCCAATCTTACACGCCGTTTTATGAATTGTATTTTTCTTTTACTTCCAAGACAATCTCATACTTTGTAAATATATTTTATATGAAACTGGATATGTGTTCAATATATGTAACCATATGAATATATGTATAAATATTTCTCAATTTACCACTGTAAGCTAGCCGTAAAAAAAGGTTTTCTTTTGGCACAATTAAAAAGCACATCACCTTTGCCGTTAATTAAACTTCATTACACGAACAGTAAATAATTGAAGTTATCCGTCAGTAGTAATTGAAACACGTTCTCCGCTCTGTACTTTGGTACGATCAACGAGGCGCCGTGGTATCATTCGCGTCGAATGATACCACGGCGGAGATGCGTCTTGCGATATAGGCAACTGGTTCGAATGATACCACGGCGGAGATGCGTCTTGCGATATAGGCAACTGGTTGTGCGTCCGATTTCAAAGGACAGGCAATGGTTTTTTGTATGCGCTTGCTACCTGAATTAGTTATATAATTAATTAGGAGTTATCTCTACGGATTAGTCCGCAAGTAGAAGCAAGTCATTACAATGTGAAATATCTAGCAGTAACACTAGACTCAAAGCTTACTGAAAAACATCACCAAGAAGGCGATAACATCATTAATGCTAACTATACCTTGTCTCAGAATAAGAAGGAGTGATTCAAATATCGCGCCAAAATGGCGTATATTTTTAAGGTATTTCATTGGTTCTTGCGTAGGCAAGTTTAACATGGGAAAATCAGTTTGACAAAACGTCATTTTATATTTATAGTCAAGCCATAACCTAGTATCTTACATTTTTACTTCGGTTTATTATAGTTTATTGTGGTATTAAATAAAATCCGTACTTTTATGTACAACACGAGCATGAGTTGATCAGACGGCTTAAGACCTAAGGAACAAGTGATCAGGCATTTAAAACTTTGAATTTGATGAATCTGTCAAAAATACTGTACGACAGTGCAAAAATCAAACGTCCAGCAATTAATATTGCAAAAATAACTATAGATGAGTTCATACCATAAATGAACTGAACAACTCACATATATTCTAAAATTGACGCATTAATTTCAAGTAAGTGTTAATTAAATACTAATTATATTACCACATGTTCATATACATGTTATATTTCAGATATGTCAAACGTAAAGAAACTTGTACTAATAGAAAAAGGTGAAAACATCTGGTGGAGAATATTTGGGAAAAAGTTTGGATTGCCACAAGTATAATGAGTGCACGACAAGCTTTGTTGAAAACCTGTAGGATTGAAAAGCCATACCGATAAAGGTAGGCAATTAAGAATACTTCATATACATTCTGAATTGATACATAAGGTGAAGTTACTTCAAGAAAATCCCCTTTCAGAATATCAGTTATTCGAGAACTTTTGACAGAAGCAATTACAAATGTTACAATAAGTATTTGGAAAAATTGTGCCGACCATGTAAATTTTTAATCTTGTGAACACTAAATTATTGTTAATTTCCAATATATAATAGAAATAAAAATGTGTTATACTTTATATATTTTCAAAATACATCAATTTTAATAGAGAAGAATAATTAGTAATGTGTAGGTATATGTAATTATCTTTGCAGGTTGTGTAAACAACTTCAGCCGATGTAAATTTTTCAATTTATTACTGTTCTATGTAAGCTTCACATTTCCAAGAGTAGTTGCTTGAATTTACCTCCTCAAGGTTTGTAGCAGTAATACGAATGATTTATCTGTACAAGTTTTTTATTGATATTTGCAATAGAAACTAATAAGCATAAACTTTTTCTGCAAGTTCTTAAGGACGTTTTGGTAAAAGGTTTGATTCATTCTTGCTCGCTGATACAAATATTTAATAATAAATAGACTTGATTCACAATTTTCATGTTGATATAGCACATTCACTAAAATGTGCAGTAATTATATATTTATAATGGCAATCCTTCTCAAAACGCTCAGAACAAAGTCTACTCTTTTCATTTGTAAATTGGGCCTATATCTATATCCATAGATTCTTCTAATGACTTTTTTTGAAAAACTAGAATGAACAGATTTGAATGTCAAGAGATTTATATTCATCAAATTATAGATGTATGCACCTACTTGTGTTTATAGCTTTCCAATTGCCGTGCACTCGTATTGCTGCTTTGACTGGTAGAATGAAAAGCGGCACATCCATCTATTTTAATGAAAGTAGTAAATGAAACACAAAACAGCTAAATCCTTAGTTAGTATTAATACAGTTCATCTAACCTCAATTGTCATGATGTCATATCAAATTGTCTACTAAATTTTAAGCTATGTGTTCCATGTTTTGGCGGGATATTTGAATCACTCCTTCTTATTCTGAGACAAGGTATAGACACTTGCACGAGAACATGGTGGGGACTTATTCTGACATATGCTTTTCTAGTGTGCTGACCGAAGACATAACGAAGAAAGGCTATTTTATAACTAGACAAGGTGTAAATAGTTGTCTGTTTGAGCATAATGGGGAAAATACGGACCACTACAAATGTAGGCCAAGAGGCCCCTTTTTGGATTCTTCATCTCTTCACTTTGTGATACATTGGAAGATCAGAATACATACTTTTAGGCTACAGCTGCCTACCGCCAATACCAAAACAAGGGCGAAACACATGGCAATTGCAGGCCCTGTGGATAAAAATATCCTAGACATAAAGACAGGCTACATTATAAAGCAATATTGGCTTAACAGACCATTCGAAGTAATCTTTCCAAAAAAAAAATCGAATGGCAAAATGGTATGTAGTGTAGCAGAAGGCAGTAACAGACATGGTATAGACACTGGTCAAAGGCGAATACTATGAGGGATATATTGGGCATGACTCTGTGTTTGAGACAGACGTATGTGCGATACTCCAATGTGCTGTAGAAAACAATAGGAGTGCTGTCGCCAACTGGTGAATTCAAATAAAATCTGACAGTCAAGCAGCACTGAGGGCAATATCTAGCCAAGTAGTGTCGTTGAGACAGGTTTGGGAGTGCTTCGAAGAACTGAAAACGGTAGCGGACCAGAACAAACGAGAGGATCGAAAGCAAAGCAAATCATCCCAGAACAGGTTCGGGGGATACCAAAAAATATGACCCGAGGCTAGATCAAAGACTGAGTATATGAAAAACATAGACATTCAGTGCCAATTCATTGTTGTCGTCGTAAGACTCCACCTGCACAAAATGAGCACCAACTGATAACTCTTTGTAGATACTTTGCTTCCTCATGAACAGCATCTGAATTCTCTACTCTTCAAATCCTATTGTTCTAGGTATTCACGAACATATTCAAGTGGAAGTGCACTTTATGGCTAAAAATAGTTTTTCTTGCAAAATCAGACTTTATTCCTTGTTTTTGAAACACCCAGTTGACAAAGGTACGCAATTATGCATTATTAACTGCATTAAATTCTTGAGTAAATTAAAGTTTGTAATGATGATGACGAAGATCTTTCCTTAAAATTTTCTGCAAGCTGCGTGTCAAAATGGTCAGTTGCTGCGAACGGCAACAAATATAGCTGAATTTCTACCAAAAGTTCTCTGCGAACTCTTTCCGCTTAAGTTCCCCTACAATTAAAAAATTAAAAAGTTTTCAGTATTAAATTCAGATGTTCGTTCTTGTAGCGTACCATTACTGATAGTATCAGTTGTCAAATTCTTTCCTCCTGTAATCTTAATTAAAAAAAAAATGCTGCAAGGAATATGAATGTTAGGTGTGCTTAAAAATAACAAAAACGATTATTACTTGTTTTATATTTTAAGTAATTAATGAGACATTGAGAATCAATATGTATGTGTACCTGTATAAAACAACAATTTGTAAGCGTTTTTATAAATTAGAATAAGTTCTAAAAACCAGATTCTTGGCGTCATTCATGATGAAAGTTAAAATAAAGTAAGCTATTGTCGTTATTTTAATTTATTTTGAAGTTCAAAAGAACACTACAGAGAATAAAATATGAGATGGTAATAATGACTGGAAGTTAATGAACGTACATCAAAAGATGTCTTTAGATCTCATATTTACTTTAATTCAAGAATACGAAACTATATTTCATCTATCTTATTTTTCAAGAGTGAAGTGAAAAATATGAAACTCCATATCGGATGTACTGTTAGTACAGATGTAACAGCATTAGAGGTACATACGTCACTCGACTTTGAAAAGATATGCACTCATCACATCATATTCCTTTCCGTTCCTTTCAATGACTGAGCACATGACTTTAAGCTAAGTGACGTGAAATAAATTAAAACACATAATGCACATTGTAGTGCTTTGAAATTTACTGTTTTGGGTGTCTGTGCGAAAGGAAAGAAGTCAGACAAGAAATACCATTACTATCGCTAAAAAGTTCGAATGTGGATAACATCTCATTTCAGATTCAATCGATATTAGAGTGAAAAGGAAATAAAAAGTATTATGGTGTGATGTATATAATCATGATATTGCATATGACATGTTTTTATATTACGTTAAAAGAGTTTCTGAAAACTTGTGCTCGTGGACAAAATTTTCACAATATGTGTGGAAATGTCATCGCACGTAATAAATTTCAATTTCTCTCCAGCATAAATCATATAAAATAGAGAGTAAACATCCTGAAATACACAATATACCCAAAAGGTATTTTTTATCAGAAATCCTATTGTTTTGTAAAATAAATTACATTCGAAAAAATCATTCTAGATACTACTAGAAACATTTATATATATATATATATAATGAAGTAAAGAATTTAATGGGTTAACTCCGCTGAAAATGCAACTACGGACACGTGTTTCGAACTACTGCGGAGTTAACCCATTAAATTCTTTACTTCATTATTCCATTATCCGCAATATTTCTTTCCTTTATTTTTATCCTATGGGTTCAGATGGCGTGCAGGTGGACAAATGTCTACCTCGCGGCGACGTTAGATTCATCCTCAATATCGAGGACACTCTAGCTGAAGCCTCAATTGGTAGGCTGTCCCCTGTGTATGTCTCTGATTGATGTTTTTCAGCTCCAAGGTTATCCCATCCTATTCCTTGGCTACACTGCGCTGACGAGAACCAAGTAGTTCGAAACACGTGTCCGCAGTTGCATTTTCAGCGGAGTTAACCCATTAAATTCTTTACTTCATTATTCCATTATCCGCAATATTTCTTTTCTTTATTTTTATCCTATGGGTTCAGATGGCGTGCAGGTGGACAAATGTCTACCTCGCGGCGACGTTAGATTCATCCTCAATATCGAGGACACTCTAGCTGAAGCCTCAATTGGTAGGCTGTCCCCTGTGTATGTCTTTGATTGATGTTTTTCAGCTCCAAGGTTATCCTATCCTATTCCTTGGCTACACTGCGCTGACGAGAACCAAGTAGTTCGAAACACGTGTCCGCAGTTGCATTTTCAGCGGAGTTAACCCATTAAATTCTTTACTTCATTATTCCATTATCCGCAATATTTCTTTTCTTTATTTTTATCCTATGGGTTCAGATGGCGTGCAGGTGGACAAATGTCTACCTCGCGGCGACGTTAGATTCATCCTCAATATCGAGGACACTCTAGCTGAAGCCTCAATTGGTAGGCTGTCCCCTGTGTATGTCTCTGATTGATGTTTTTCAGCTCCAAGGTTATCCCATCCTATTCCTTGGCTACACTGCGCTGACGAGAACCAAGTAGTTCGAAACACGTGTCCGCAGTTGCATTTTCAGCGGAGTTAACCCATTAAATTCTTTACTTCATTATTCCATTATCCGCAATATTTCTTTTCTTTATTTTTATCCTATGGGTTCAGATGGCGTGCAGGTGGACAAATGTCTACCTCGCGGCGACGTTAGATTCATCCTCAATATCGAGGACACTCTAGCTGAAGCCTCAATTGGTAGGCTGTCCCCTGTGTATGTCTCTGATTGATGTTTTTCAGCTCCAAGGTTATCCCATCCTATTCCTTGGCTACACTGCGCTGACGAGAACCAAGTAGTTCGAAACACGTGTCCGCAGTTGCATTTTCAGCGGAGTTAACCCATTAAATTCTTTACTTCATTATTCCATTATCCGCAATATTTCTTTTCTTTATATATATATATATATATATATATATATATATATATATATATATATATATATATATATATATATATCGTAAATCTTGATTGACACGAAGTAAGCATTTACTGACCTAGATGCCAGAATTAGGGTTTGTGGATATTCAAATAAAAAACTTTATTCTAACTTCGTGACGTTTCGTTTCTGTAATTTTGAACCTTCATCAGACCTGTGTATTACAAGAAACGTATATTACAACATGATTTGAAATGAAAACATCCTTAATTAAACAAAAACCAAGAAAAAACATACAAATATGCAATAAAATTCTTTGAGTACTTACATTCGCTATTAATTTCATATATTTAGTAATTGAACAATTGGTCATCTTGTACGTGTCTCAAAGTAAAAACTGTTAAAGTTGTTCGCAAAAGAGTAAAAAATACAAAAGACAACACAGAAAACATTTCTATGGTTCACAAAAAATAATAAAAAGCAGTTTCACTAATTAAATACGTGTAGAAATGGATACACATCACTTTTTAGCAGGGTTCAGAAAATACACACATTATACACACAATGTTCTGTTCAAAATCAACCAACACATATTTTTATTTTCATTACAATTATGTGCGTCTTTAAAATTCGTACGGCACCGAACACAGACATGTACGTGTACATATTTTTATTTTCATTACAATTATGTGCGTCTTTAAAATTCGTACGGCACCGAACACAGACATGTACGTGTTTTATTTTTATATTTGGTTCCGTACACGGACATGTACTGTACACGTATTGTTCGAACACAGACATGTACGTGTTTTATTTTTATATTTGGTTCCGTACACGGACATGTACTGTACACGTATTGTTCGATTCGAACACACTTAAAGCGTACATGTCGACGTGTACCTATACTTTAAGTTCGTGTACGCGTACGTGTACGCTAAAAAATAGATACATGAACGATAGACATGTTCGAGTGTGTTTCCATATTTATTAACAGCATTATTCAAAGTTCAGAAAAATACGCACACTGTATAAAATACTCGTACATAAATGTAAACAAACACAGCTCGAAGCAACCAACACATATTTTTATTTTCATTACAATTATGTGTGTCTTTAAAATTCGTACGGCACCGAACACAGCCATGTACAGTACTAACCAAGTTAAGATCCAAGCTCTCAAAGAAGTCTCTTTCTAATATTTTAATAACAAAATTAAACTTTGACTTGCTCGACTGTGCAGCTCTTAAAATAGAAAACACCTGAAAACAGTGAACAACAACAGATAAATTTTAGCCGCATAGAGAAATTCATATGTTTTTTTGTCAACTATTTTTGTTTTGTTTTGTTATTTTATTTTATTTTTTGGGTTATTTCTTATTTATTTAATTATGTATTTAAATTCTTTTAAATAAATTTGGTTGAAACAATTGCTGTAATTTTTTTTATGTATACATATCAAAAAATTCATTTCTTTTGCATTTTCACTAATACGTTGTCATATTAAAAAATTATTGCAATAATCTTGTTAATGTAAAGTGATGAATTGAAATTTCAAAGCCTCGCTAAGAATTAGTGATAGTTATTGATTTAGGTAGAACCACCTGGAATTCCCGCAATTAGTATTAGCGGCAATTTAATGAGGGGAATTTCTGCATTTCACCCGAAAAACTTGACCTTTTTGTAGCACGCAGGTATTTTTTATATGGAAATATCCAATACAATTAAAGCAACAACAAAGGCATACACAGCAACTACACGTTGCAAACCATAAATTTTGCTAACTTCATGCCTGGTTTTCATTCTGCATAATGCTGTTAAAAAATATGGAAACACACTCGAACATGTCTATCGTTCATGTATCTATTTTTTAGCGTACACGTACGCGTACACGAACTTAAAGTATAGGTACACGTCGACATGTACGCTTTAAGTGTGTTCGAATCGAACAATACGTGTACAGTACATGTCCGTGTACGGAACCAAATATAAAAATAAAACACGTACATGTCTGTGTTCGAACAATACGTGTACAGTACATGTCCGTGTACGGAACCAAATATAAAAATAAAACACGTACATGTCTGTGTTCGGTGCCGTACGAATTTTAAAGACGCACATAATTGTAATGAAAATAAAAATATGTACACGTACATGTCTGTGTTCGGTGCCGTACGAATTTTAAAGACGCACATAATTGTAAGGAAAATAAAAATATGTGTTGCTTGCTTCGAGCTGTGTTTGTTTACATTTATGTACGAGTATTTTATACAGTGTGCGTATTTTTCTGAACCCTGATTCTGCATAATGCTGTTAAAAAATATGGAAACACACTCGAACATGTCTATCGTTCATGTATCTATTTTTTAGCGTACACGTACGCGTACACGAACTTAAAGTATAGGTACACGTCGACATGTACGCTTTAAGTGTGTTCGAATCGAACAATACGTGTACAGTACATGTCCGTGTACGGAACCAAATATAAAAATAAAACACGTACATGTCTGTGTTCGAACAATACGTGTACAGTACATGTCCGTGTACGGAACCAAATATAAAAATAAAACACGTACATGTCTGTGTTCGGTGCCGTACGAATTTTAAAGACGCACATAATTGTAATGAAAATAAAAATATGTACACGTACATGTCTGTGTTCGGTGCCGTACGAATTTTAAAGACGCACATAATTGTAAGGAAAATAAAAATATGTGTTGCTTGCTTCGAGCTGTGTTTGTTTACATTTATGTACGAGTATTTTATACAGTGTGCGTATTTTTCTGAACCCTGCTTTTTAGGTTTGATATATCAAGCATTTTAATTTAAAACTTTTATAGTAAATGTTGTGTGTATATATGTTTATCGATTCTGTCTCTCACATATCTGTTGATGTTTGTGTGTCTTCTTTTGGTTAAATTTTTGTCCCCTGTTTTTATATGTATGCATATCTCGTGTGAATATTGTATTATTTATATATATGTGTAGTATACAAAGACTTCGTATAAAGTTATGCATTCTACCCATGCTATTAGGTCAACTTTCGCGTCACTAAACGTCTTAAGTATGCTAAATGCATATCATATATACTACTGAACATTTTGGAATCTGTTTTTGTATTTAAATTTTGAGTTGAGGCTCTAATTCTGAGGGTTTCTAAGAACATTCTTCGAATGTAATTTGGTTCTTTGAATATGATTTTAGCCTTAGTATAGTCTGGCTATGGTGTGCGGTTGATATGTGACTCGCTAGAGCACAAGATTTTCTAGAATCAGGTTTATAATATAAAATAAACCTGATTCTAGCGTTGAAGGATAGAATCAGAAAAATAAGTCACGATGATTTTGTAAACCAAGATCTCAAATTCCTACAGAGGTTACTAATAAAAAACGAATAAACACGATATCTCACAAACAGATTACTCTTTTCCACCGCAAACCGAACTAATAATAGAAGACAAGTCCCCGGCAATTCGGAATTAACGGACCAAACCGACAAAACTGTGTACAAGTCATTAATGTATATACCTAATCTTAGTGAAAATATCAAAAGATTGTTTCATAACACAAACGTTAAAATAGCCTTTCCGTCCGCCTTTCCATGCAGCAGATTCCATACAGCACTGAAGACACCCTTGCCCCTGGAACAGGTCAATAACGTTGTGTACGCGGTCAGGTGCAGTGATTGCTCTAAGGTGTATGTGGGACAAACAACCCAGAGATGGCGCGAAAGGAGCACCCAACACCGCTCTGATGCTAGAGTTAATCCAAAAAAATGCTCTTTGGCTACTCATATTAATTCAACTAAACACAATGTTAACTTCAATGAGGTAACAGCAGTATTTAAAGAAAATAATTACAACAAACGAACATTTCTGGAAGCTGTAGCCATCAAACTATTTTCCGATAATCTAAATACCAAGGAGCAGTCCCGCATTTGCAGTAACGTGTACAGCGGGTTGATTGGATACATTAAAATTAATCCCCCACACTAGATTGACAATATACAATTATAAAATAATTAGCTTTTATTCTTAACGGACCTGTATATCAACGGTCATGATCGTTGACCTCAAATAAAGTGGGGTTTTGTCTTATTCCTTTTATTTTTCTTTTTGTGAGGGGCATAATTGTTTGTATAGAAAACTGTTATTTCATAATCTTGTTTAAAGTAAATCTCTCCTATTTATTTGTAAAATCTGATTTTAATAATGTTATTGGAAACCGTATTTGTTTTTAAAGGGAGAGAGGAAAAGGGAAAAATTTCCATTTTTATATTGTTAATATACATATTTTAACGTACTAAAGAGTGCCTGTATCTGACACAGTACGGATGAACTTAAATGCGCCGTTGGGAAAATTTTAACTTGTTTTTGTATTAAAATGTATTTGTGCCGTCTCATAGATTGGTGTTTTATAGTATTTACCAAATGTTGTCCGCTATAATAAGAAACACAGTTTCCAAATGTAAGTTTTAAAATTTATTTAATTGAAAAATTCTTTTCTCTTTTACTTCAAAACTGTTCATTAGGATTACTTTCTTATACGTAGTATAAGGAAGTATTGTGATGATGAACATTTTCGACCTCGAGATTTTTGCAGATGTCCACGTTTTTAAGTCCCCTGATACCGAAAAAGTGGTTTTTAAAGAATGTCTGTGTGTCTGTGTGTCTGTGTGTCTCTCTCTCTCTCTGTGTGTGTGTGACCACGATAGCGGTCAAACCGCTGGACATATCAATTCCAAATTTTGTATTTACGAATATAATCTCCCTCTTGAGAACTGATTACATTTTGAGCAAAATCGGCAGACCGGAAGTAGTAGTTTACTTCAGTGAAAAAATCGAAATTTGCAAATATTTCGTCAATTACTAAGTTTAGACTAATTTATAAAGAATTCATAAGTATTTAGAACTTAATTTCCAATATCTTTTATATAAAAAAAAATTCAAAATTCGGACCGGAAGTATTACTTTTAGTCTTAACGAATAACAATTTTTTGCAAATATGTCGTAAATTATGCATTCTATATACATTTATGAAGAGTACAAAAGTATTTAGAGTTGGATTTGGAATATTTTTTGTATAAATGAAATTTCAAAATTCGGACCGAAAGTAACACTTTCATACGTATAAGAAAGTCGTGTGGTGGCCACACCTCATTTTTTTTAATTGTATGTAGGCATAATGAATGTTTTTTCTTTTTTGTTTTATAAATGTTACGATATAATTTTACAATGAATAATATTAATATTTAGTTGTCAATAGGTCTGATGAAGGACTAAATTAAAGTACGAAACGTCACAAGGAAAAATTTGTGTTTTATTTATAAAACATGACTCCTAAAACCCAAATTCTGTTTTATAAACAGTAAAAAAATCCACATTTCTATATATATATATATATATATATATATAGTTTTCTTTGAAGAATTCCTTCTTCTTCTTTCTTAGCCGGTTTTTTATAATAATGGTTGTATTTTCTTCCTGGTTTTTTCGGCTTGGATTGCGGAATTATGTTAGGTTAAAATAAAAAACATTCTTACGTTTCGACCCTATTTATAAGGTCTTCCTCAGAAATTTATGTAGGTCAAATATATTACTAATTTCAAAATTAATTATTATCAATTTTTATAGTTTTGACCTACATAAATTTCTGAGGAAGACCTTATAAATAGGGTCGAAACGTAAGAATGTTTTTTATTTTAACCTAACATAATTCCGCAATCCAAGCCGAAAAAACCAGGAAGAAAATACAACCATTATTTTATATATATATATATATATATATATACATGAACCACACACACGTATATGTATATACATGCGAGCAGTTTTCTTGAAATTAGCGGCTTATATGAAATTGAAAAATTACTTGCTTTCTTTTAAGTTAATTAATGAACGGAAAGAGTAATTTCATTATCGAAGACTAACATGTTAGTTTCGCCACTGCTCGTCAGTCCGATAATGAAATCAGACCTTTCCTCTAATTTTCGATTTGTGTATTTATACAAACTGAAGTGATCTTTGCAAGCATGAGAGAATAATTTCTTAATTCACTCTATGATACAGAAGGAAACATACTTATATGTTTTGCCTCCTACCGACTTGAAACACATATTGAGTACGTAACGTCGGTATTCATGAAAAATACTTATTTCATTCAGGATAATTGTATTAATTTAATAGGAGGCAAAACATATAAATATGTTTCCTTCTGTATCATAGAGTGAATTAAGAAATTAATATCTCATGCTTGCAAAAATCACTTCAGTTTGTATAAATACACAAATCGAAAACTAGAGGAAAGGTCTGATTTCATTATCGGACTGACGAGCGGTGGCGAAACTAACATGTTAGTCTTCGATAATGAAATTACTCTTTTCCCTAAGTTCATTAATTAACTTAAAAGAAAGCAAGTAATTTTTCAATTTCATATAAGCCGCTAATTTCAAGAAATCTGCTCGCATGTATATAGATATACGTGTCTCTGGTTCATGTGTATTAACAGATACGGCTAAGAATTTGATATATGTGTTTAATGCATATTAAGTACATATTAAATTAATATAATGAAAATTGAAAATCTTCTTGGTAGTAGTGGCATACAATGAATTAAAAGCAATAACAATATGACAACTGGTTGTCAATTAGAAAACAATGACAAATATAAAATGTAAATCAAAATGTATAAATGAAAATGTAATCAATAAGCATAGGACAGTCGAGATTACTTATATAGTCACATCAAAAGGCTTGGGGTCTACCACAAACTGTTCAGTCAATCCAAATATACAAATAACAACGACGCAACTATGTAAAGAAAAATTAAGAGTAGAACTGTTGATATTATAACAATATAGAATGTAAAATAGTCATGTATAAATGTAAATGAAAGCAAATAAGCATAGGACAATCGATATTACCCATGTATATTTGGATTGACTGAACAGTTTGTGGTAGACCCCAAGCCTTTTGATGTGACTATATAAGTAATCTCGACTGTCCTATGCTTATTGATTACATTTTCATTTATACATTTTGATTTACATTTGTCATTGTTTTCTAATTGACAACCAGTTGTCATATTGTTATTACTTTTAATTCATTGTATGCCACTACTACCAAGAACATTTTCAATTTTCATTACATTTGTATAATTGGCAAAGAATTGTAATATATTTTAAATTAATATATATATATTGCAATGGGTGGGGGGAGGTAACAGAAGGTGTGATAGCTTGCGATGGGGGGTACGAAGTTAAAAAGTGCCAAGCTGCGGTAACAGAAGAGCTATGAGACTACTAGTTAAAAATGAATACTGTTATATGTGTAAGGGAGAAATGTTAACAAAATTAAGCTTTAGAAAGACTAAATATTTTATAAGTAAAAGTTGATAACTATTTAACTGCTCCCTGTATATGTATGTCTAATTTAATAAATCAATTAAAACGTGATTATCAATATTGTATTATATTTGAAATTTTAAAGTTACGCGCTTGAATTTATTTCCTATCTTTGCGATTTGGGCCAATGATCTAGTTCTAATAGGGGGGGGGGGGGGCTGTTTCCGGCCTTTATAATGAATTATGCATGTCTACAGTTGATCTAGTGAACGATTTGTTAAATATAATCTCAGGGTCGTTTCGGGGGATCGCGTATCAATGTACCTATCAGAGTGACTCACACTATACCTGTCATTAGCTTATATCCTGGATACTTCAGTGGTAAACGGCTTGTTGGCTTCTGCTATCACCTGTGGGAATAAGAACATGTGCTTCCACGTTGTGACTATGGTTGAGCATTGAAAATACATTCTGATCATATCATAAGCTTCAACGTTAGAATATGACATACTTAATAATTACATGCAGGTGCCCAAAGAGGCTTAATTTGCTAATACGTACAAAAAGTTTAACTACAAGTGACACTATTTTCATGTCCCACCTTTTAAATCTCATAATAATGTAGTATCACGGTTCATGCGATATTGTATGATGGAAATTTAAAAAAAGCACACTATACTCTGTTCAGTATTATTATTATTTTATTACAATGTTGGAAAAGCCAAGAAATGATCTTTAAAAAATAATAACTAGAGAATTTGAAAAATTTGAATGGGGAATTTAACGTAATATATGCAATGAATCGGTAAAAAGATTGAAATGAATACATTTATGGAAGATTATGATAGAAATTTAAATGAAAGCAAACTATACCCTGGCTAGTTACCCTCTTAAAATTAAAATTAAATTATTACTTACAATAAATAAATAAATTTATATTTTAAAAAAATATTTTTCTTTATTGTCTTCGTACGAGTATACCTTCGCCAAAAAAAAGGTAGCAACTTCCGGTTTTCATCATTCTCTTCAGGTTTTATTGCTTCAATATTACGTTATTAAAAGTATAATGTTCCATTTAAAATTTTAAAGAAAAAGCAAGTAATATATATAAATTGAGAACAGCGCCCCCTGTTATTTTTTTTTTGACAATCACGCAATTTCGTGCTACATACCCTTCAATTCTATGTAAAATTCTCTATCTAATGAGCCTAGAAAAATTAAAATTCGCTCAGGAAAACCGGAATTATACATACTTTTGTACGCAGACATGCCCCCCCCCCACCCTTCCCTTCGTCTGAGAGTTAGATCAAGTTTGAAATGAAAATTGTATAAATAGAATTTAATGAAAAATCATAGAATTTTTAATTCATAGAATTGCGCCCTCTTGCGATCATTTTGGACACTTAAAAATATTTTTGCTGAAATTCCCATTTTACTATCAAGATTTTTTCCGCCAGGATGTACGATAAACGGTTGCCGAGATATGGCCGGTGACCGAGCTTAAACAGACTCCCGGTATATCTATATATATATATATATATATAGCTAGGGCGACAAATTGTATTTTTATTATATTAGGAGTATCAGGTTATAATATGATAAAATTATGTATTCAAATTACTGTATGTGGGTAAATATATAAAATATCTAGAGCAGGATTGTAAACAGTTTTATTTATACTTAGTCTTATTTGTATTTTTAACTTAAATTGTGGCATTATGGTTATTTGGGCTTTATTTCACTCGCTCGTTTCATGATCTGGGTTCGGGGCTCGAGGCTCAATGCTTCCTCTGTGAGATTGATATTAATGTGCCTTGCCGAAGATCCTTGTAAAATCTGGAGAAACGTCAAATTAAGTCGCACTGCTGTTGGTGCAATTATGACCCATGTCACCCTGGCATTAAGCTGTTGGGAGATGTGATAGTACGAATTATTAATATTTTTATAACGTAAATGTAATTTAAGTTAAGGATAATAATATGTATTTCCATAAGAGTAATAAACGATAGATTTGAGTTTGAAGATTAAATTACTTTTAAATTGTAATTTCAAGAAAACTCTAATTTGTTTTTGTTTTTTGTTTCTAAGATGACAAAATTAGAGATGTAAAATCGCTTTCGGGTGACACCAGCGCAGAAACGATATGCTTTTTTAAATTTTAGTATTACAATATACTTTTAATAATAGTGTTAATAAAAAAAATAATTTGGCAATAAAATATATGATTTTTATTTTTCAATAAGTAAGTAATAACTGTCTTTTTTTAATCTTGTTAAGATTTAAAAGTAAACATATAATTCATAAATACTGTGACTTACATATATACATTTATACGTAAAACGTATATGCATATATGCATGTGTTTGAGATACACACATACGTTAAGTGGCATTACCGACAATCAAACGCACAGACACCGGTGTTTCGACCTTTGAGGTCTCGTCAGTGGGCGTGGAGACTGTCGACAATGGCTTCAAGACTTAAAAAACTGCTTATGTCATTTTTGCGTGTTAAATGCAGTGAGAGTATCACAGCGACATCTAACACCCAAAAGATGACACAGAAAAAAGCGTGTATGTGTGTATCTCAAACACATGCATATATGCATATACGTTTTACGTATAAATGTATATATGTAAGTCACAGTATTTATTTACTGCTTGATGTTAGTTTTAACATCCATGTGTTTACACTATTCATTTTCGATATAATTCATATCTAGTATTTATGTAATTATCCAAGTCCAATATGTTCATTATTTTATAAAAGGTACATATTGGTACATTTATTAAACCATTAAACAATAAATTTTTACATTCTTATCGTTCTTTCAAATTGTAAGTGCAAATTTCAGCCTACTGAATATTACTCTTCTGTTAAAACTGTAAAGCAATGTTTTTGAGGTGGCCAATATTCATGCTGCGCGATTCACTCGCGCAACTTGGTGTCTTCTAAAAGCAACTCTATTTAGGGGTCACGCAAAAATGTATAAAGTTGTACATAAAAGAAGGAACGTAATGTTTATGCATACGATATCTATTTATTTTCAGGAAAACACTATAACTCAAGCGAAATAGACTAATGTCATGGGCAGAAAGTGACTGGAGGTAATATTTTCCAGAATCAAAAAATAGATTACATCATATTTTTATTATCGAATTTCATTCGATGTCTGCTCGTACATATTTCGATTTGAAATTCTTTTATTATCAAATAATGTATTCTCATATATGTAACACCTGGTTGAACAGATTTTCCTCAAATGTTTATATAATCAACAGAAAGAAAAGTTAATTCTACCGTAAAGCGTAGATTAGAACATGCCGACTGAGTTACGCATAATTCGATTTACAAAATGTAGGTAATAAAAAAAAATCTCCAATGTATATTTTTATTATTTACGGGATACTGCATTCGTTAGACAAATTATTCATCAGGGTTTTATATACAGTATTTATTGTACCTCAAATTTTTCGATTTCTTTTATTTTCAATCCAATCTTGTTTTATTTTATTTCGTACACGCTTAGTTAAAGCATGCGAACTTGTATCGCATAAATATTTCTAGTTGAAGCGAGGTAAATATCAGAATTATCGGTAGAAATATACATAAAGGAATTCCTATGTACGACGGGAGATTTTTGTATTATTTTCCTAACCATGACAAAAACAAGTAACGATCCCAGATTTTTGTTCTCAAGGGTGTGACGTTTTAATATTTTGTGACCAAATTTTGTTCACATACAAACAGCTTGTTTTTTTTTTTGTAGCTGCAACTACTACAAATTAAATAAAATTTAGTTAGAACATAGAGAGTAATCATATCAAAAATATTGACCAGAGGATAATTAATTTTGTTCCAAACAGTTTCATGGGGTAGAGTAAGTGAAGGCCTGTTAAAGCAAGAACCAACCAGCAAGAGAAATATAAAAAAGCTGAGGTTTTAATCAAATCAGCAAATCGGTGGATAAAAGTATTAATTAATTGCCGTTAAAATATGTACGTATATGAGAAGCTAGATTATTAAAAATAACAAAAATTGTATTGACAACACATTTCTGAAGAAAATTGGATGGATTTGGCTTCCAAATATAACATTTTTACCAAAATTACAACAGCGATAACGTGAGATCAACAGATAAGACTAGAAACCATGCCAAAAAAATGAAGTGTGGCCACCGCACGACTTTCTTATACGTATAAGTGTTTTAAATTATACAATTTTAAGAATTTTTCTATACAAATACGAGGGCGTATTTTTATGTTATCTACCTAGCCATGAAAAAAACACATAAGAGAACAAAAAAAAATTATTTTTCTACATAACTCCCTTCAACACTAATACACTTATTCCATCTTTTTTCCAGTTGCCCCATACCTTCAGAAAAAAATTGCTTCGATAATCCCGCAAAATATTCTTCAAGAGCTTTTTTGAGTTCTTCATCAGAAGCAAAACGATTTCCTCTGAGATGCTTTTTTAAATTTTTGAATAAGAAGAAGTCTGACGGAGCTAGGTCGTGGCTATAAGGTGGATGCCTTAACTCTATAAACCCACAGTCATTGATTATCTACTGAACTTTGTTTGCCTTATGAACCCGACTATTGTTGTGCAGCAACAATTTTTTTTGTGGATAAGAATGCGGCGTTTTTCCCCCAGAGCAGTTTTTAAATTTTTAATTGTGTTTCCGTAGGCCTCTCCATTTATGGTAGACTCTCTCGGCATATATTCAATAAGCAAAACTCTTTCGCCATCCCAGAAAACAGTTGCCATCAGTTTTTTTCCAGAAAATTGTGTCTTTGTGTGTGTGTGTGTGGCCTTTTTTAGTAGTGGAAAGCCCTTATGAACCCACTGTATGGATTCTTATTTAGTAGGAGGATCCCAGTAATATACCCAAGTCTCATCCCCGGTAATAATTTGAGATAAAAATGTTTTGTCCCTCGACCAAATTTTCTTGAGAAATTTCTTTTCTGCACAGTTTTTGTTCAGGTGTAAGCAATCTGGGTATCCACCGTGCAGGCACCTTCTTCATACCCAAATCGTCATGTAAAATTTTGAGAACACTTGTTTCGGATATACAGACTTCATTGGCAATGACAGAGATCTTTACACGCCGATCTTTCAGTACCAAATTTTCGACTTTTCGCACAATGTTTTCAGTTCGAGCTTCAACGTTGGGTCATCATTGATTGACTCTCGGCCCCATCGAAAGAGTTTAGACCAATATTTTACTTGGAAATAAGATGGTGTATCTTCCCCATATACAGCAACCATTCTTTCATGAATTGCTTTTGGACCATTGCCTTCCTTTGTCAGGAACTTTATTACGCTGCGATGTTCAACATTGGTTTCACTCATTTTATCGAGAAATGGACCGTCTCAAATCTCTATACACTGCGTAAACTAAACACAACTTAGCACATGTACTTCTAAAAGTGACAGCAATTTTTCAATAATTTGTTTGACATCGTCACTCTTGTGTTTCATGGCTAGGTAGATAACATAAAAATACGCCTTCGTATCATTCAAAAGTCTAAGTACTTAATATATCTCTATAGGAGGCATACTTTGCGAGATATTCGAAAAAAAGTGCTACTCGCTAAGAGTAAAAGTGTTACTTCTGATCTGAATTTTGAAATTTTTTTTTATACAAAAGATATTGAAAATTTTATACTTTTGATAAATATACAGCGTGTCACAGGATTGATGTTACAAAAGGTGTGCGGAACTAAGAATCTTTGAATCTCAAGCGGATCTTTTGTAAGTATGCCCTGCTTTGTTTGAAACTTATTTTTGGTATAGTTTCGAGTTTGTGAAATCACGTAGGCTTTGACAATTGAGCAAGATCTATTTCCGTTTCAGGTAAAGTACCTTTTGGTTCACAGTATGCTAAAATATTGTTGTTCGGAATGACAAACTTTATTTTGGTGAATCTAAAAAATAACGATCTAATCAAAGTAGGTAGATTTTCCAGAAATTTTGTATGGGGCCATAGTTTGTGATTCTGAACAACTTTTCTTAGTAATATTTTGGCATACTGCAAACGAGAAAGGTACTTTACCTGAAACGGAAGTAGATCTTGCTCAACTGTCAAGGCCTACGTGATTTCACAATCTCGAAACTATACTAAAAATAAGTTTCAAACCAAGCAGGGCTTACGTACAAAAGATCAAATTGAGATTCAAAGATTTTTAGTTCCGCACACCTCTTGTAACATCAATCGTGGGACACGCTGTATATAGAATGTATAATTTACGACATATTTGCAAAAAATCGTTATGCGGTAAGAGTAAAAGTGTTACTTCCGGTTCTAATATTGAACATTTTTTTTATACATAAGTTATTGGAAATTAAGTTTCGCAAAAAACTGATTTTCGATAAGAGTAAAAGACCTACTTCCGGTTGGAATTTCGAAAAACTTTTTAAGACAATTTGTCTCAAACTTAATTTTAAGTACATATGAATTCTTTATAAATTTGTTTAAACTTAGTAGTTAACGAATAATTGGCGAAATTCGATTTTTTCACTGAAGTAAACTACTACTTCCGGTCTGCCGATTTTACTGAAAATCTAATCAGATCTCAAGAGGGAGATTATATTTGTAAATATAAAATTTGGAATTGATACCTATAGTGGTTTGACCGCTATCGTGGTCACACAGAGAGAGAGAGAGAGAGAGAGAGAGAGAGAGAGAGAGAGAGAGAGAGAGAGAGAGAGAGAGAGAGAGAGAGAGAGAGAGGGGTGGAGAGAGAGAGAGAGAGAGAGAGAGAGAGAGAGAGAGAGAGAGAGAGAGAGAGACATTTTTTAAAAACCACTTTTTCGGTATCAGAGGACATCAAAACGTGGACATCTGCAAAAATCTGGAGGTCGAAAATTTTCATCATCACAATACTTTCTTATACGTAGTATAAAAGCAAGACGCAGAATTTAATATGAAATGTGCTCGTACTCTACGACTAATCTAGAAATTACAGATAATGACAGGAAAATTAATAATATGCAGTGTTGCCGTTTTGCAGCCTTTTTTAAACGTTGCGTACTTTTTCGGACTTTTTTTCATCAGTGGACTATTTCACTTTTTACCACCGGCAACAATGATAATATGGTTTTGGCCCTCGGAACTTACTGGAGTAATCAGTATGGCCCTAAGGCTGGAAAGTTTGGAGACCCCTGACTTAGATTGTGTTCGAGAAACAGAGGATTCCAAACACATGTAACAACTTACTCGTAGAAAGCAGTTGTTTTGTGCATATCTCACATATTTATTAAGAGCATAGAAGTATTTATAACTTAATTTGTAATAATTTTTGTTTATTTTCTACATTTTTAAAGGAGACTTAGTCATATCCTAGCTGTTAATCTGATGGTAAAAATGATATATGCTTTGTAATATCCAAATATCAATACACCTTCTTCTCCTCTCGCAACTGTAACAGACCAATTATACATATTTTTAACGTAATATTCTCAATTCCTTGCCGCTACTAGAACAAACAGATTCAAAAATACACGACACGTGATGCATGACGCATACTGCTTGAGAAATGTCGATAAGGACTTTAACAATTTATTACACAAAATTCATACTTTAACACAGGCGTTTTATTATGGTTATTTTAGCAATTATTTATTTACTTTATTATAACACATGTATCATTTATATACCAATAGAATAATAGTTATTTATGTACCAAGTCAGTAAAGTGATACTTTATCGAACGAGTCTGATTTACGAGCCAAGCGAGCGCGGCGAGTAACAGACGAGTTCGGTAAAGGTACTTTACTGACGTGGTGCATACAAAATTTTATCGCCCACCGTAAAAATTGTTAATTTAAGAAATAAAGATATAATATCTTATGACAGTTTATGACAGTGACAAACAATGTATGTTTAAAGTCATCAGTCATGGCTACGCTGACAGATATTAGCGGCAGGTAAAGTACTTTATTGTACAGTACGATAAAGTGTTTGTTTACCTCCGTAAAACGCTATGGTAACGCATCGCTTTACTGACGGTTGGCGATAAAAGTTATTTATCTCACGCCTTATAGTATATATCAATTCCTGTTATTATGCATACATGAAAGTACAAGAAGAAGTACGATGTAATCTACGCCCACGGGAAAATGTCTAGACATCTTATTTACCAATAAATTTAGATTATTCGGAAAGTACGATACATTTTTAAAATACAAGATAGACAATATTTTTTGAATTTCTTCTTATATATACTCTATATGTAGGTAGATTACATTCGTGCATATACACAATCGCGACAACTTGAATATAAACTTAGTATATCCTTAAGTATAAAATATAACTAAACAATAGTAAATTAAGGTAGTCAGATTTAGACTAACACATTTACTTATTATGATACTTTGTGCAGCTTCCTTTAGGTGCAGTGCTTTCAGGAGTTAAATCATGGATTATCCTTTACACTTTATAATGCTCTAAAAAGTGTGTTTTCAAGGTTGTTCTTTCCGTTTCGTCGACTTTACAAAGTATAATAAAATTTCCAGTAACTTTTAAGCGAAGGTGATTATAATAATGAAAATATTTATTTTTCATCAAAAAAGACCTGCGAAATCATAAACTTTCGCTGTTGCATGTTTAATATGTATGAGTAGAAAATAAATCCACGTTAGATAATAACTTAAACTTAACACAAAATAATTTTAAGAGACATGGTATACTACAGAAAGAACTCACATACAGAGATGTCAGACATCATGTTATAATAAAATTGATATTAGAAGAATAATGCTTGTATGTAAGAAATTTCGTATAAAACCGAGATATATGACCTATATAAAATGTTTTGGATAAAATCTCAGACACTCACTTATATTTTATTAAAGTCTAGGAAAAAAGGCTGAAAAGGAGTCCTCTTTTATAACGCGGTAGTATTGACTTTTATGAAAAAACTAGGCGGAAACTACTGTGGTGGGAAAACTTCCCTTCTTCACTTCAAGTACCTATTATATAACAACCTCAGGATATTCTTAGCTTATTGTATTACTAGAATTTAGAAAGAAAATGATAACACATATTTATATTTATTATGGCTGCACTATTAACTCGACACATTTTAAAATATAACAGGAAGATGTGAATCAATTTAAGATTCCATTTTTATACCACATTAAGACTTTATAATATATATTGGCATAAGTAGACTTATTAAGCAAATATCACCTTACCTTAATAAATGTCAGACATAATATCTGTACTTAAATTAATATTTACATTTACGGGGATATTAAAGCTGTCGAGAAAGCAAGATATCGAATTTATCAGTTTTTTTTACTATTGTTCAAGATAGAAATGTGAAATTTTCTGTATAACTCCAATATAGATATGAGTACACGGAAAGGTTGTCAGATTATGTAATTTTTTGTCACAACCATCTATTTTTTTTTATTCCAAATTAGAGTAAAATATACGTGTGTTTCTCGGTCAAAATCTGAAATAATTAAATGAAATTGATCAAAACGGATGTAATTCCCGTGTAGACCAATGTTTTCTTGTGAGATATAGCTTTTTGAATTGCGGAAAAAAGTTTAATTTGAGTAATTAAATTATGAAATTCCGGAATGGTGCGATACTGAATTATTTGTATTTTAGCAGCGCCTTCAGCTCTTACCTACTTCTTGGCCCCGTCTATGGGACTGTCCGAACTTTTTGCGGCAGTCTGGAGTATTTAGTTCACTTATTCTCTTCTCACTCCAATTTTACCAAATCGACTTTAATATCCCCTTAATATCTAAATGATTATGGCCGGTTTCTGAAGGACGTTTTTAACGTAGCGTTAAATTATATAGAGTTTCTGAAAGCGATTTCCATTTAACTAATGATTCCGCTAACTAACGCTCAGTGGCGGCTCGGGGTGGTTCACATAGGGAGTGCATAATTTCAAAATTAAAAAATGAGGTGTGGCCACCACACGACTTTCTTATACGTATGAAAGTGTTACTTCCGGTCCGAATTTTGAAATTTCATTTATACAAAAAATATTCCAAATCCAACTCTAAATACTTTTGTACTCTTCATAAATATATATAGAATGCATAATTTACGACATATTTTGCAAAAAATCGTTATTCGGTAAGAGTAAAAGTGTTACTTCCGGTCCGAATTTTGAAATTTTTTTTATACAAAAGATATTTAAAAATACGTTCTAAATACTTTTATACTGATAATTTACCTGCCTAGAAAACATGACTTGCGTGATATTCGCAAAAAACTGATTTTCGATAAGAGTAAAAGACCTACTTCTGGTCGGAATTTCGAAAAACTTTATTAATACAATTTTTCTCAAATTTAATTTTGAGTACATTTGAATTCCTTATAAATTTGTTTAAACTTAGTAATTGACGAAATATTTGCAAAATTCGATTTTTTCACTGAAGTAAACTACTACTTACGGTCTGCCGATTTTGCTCAAAATCTAATCAGTTCTCAAGAGGAAGATTATATTCGTAAATACAAAATTTGAAATTGATATCTGTAGCGGTTTGATCGCTATCGTGGTCACAGAGAGAGAGAGAGAGAGAGAGAGAGAGAGAGAGAGAGAGAGAGAGAGAGAGAGAGTGACATTTTTTAAAAACCATTTTTTGGTATCAGGGGACCTCAAACGTGGACATCTGCAAAAATCTCGAGGTCGAAAATTTTCATCATCACAATACTTCCTTATACTACATATAAGAAAGTAAAAGTATAATACAAGAACGCTTACCCAATCTTTATAAGTTTCACCGACATACTGTTCCAGACAGGTACTGTTCATTGTACAGTTTGTTTTGAGGGAATAATAAATATAACACTACAGTTTGATTACATCTGACGATAAACGAAGTCCATTTTGCGTGTCTTTGACTTGCAGAACAGTTCTATCACTTTTTCATTAAAATTTGGGAAATCATTTATAAGTTCAATTAAAAACCGGTGCTGCTTCGATGTGATCTCTGAGCGATTTATCTAATTCTGCCGTAAAATTTATCAATTCCCGAAAAATGCCCTTGGTATTCGACGTTTGCCGTTCATCATGACCCCGAAGTGCCAGTTCAAACGCGCCACAAAATCTAATGCAATTTATTATTAAATTTAACACATGCCTATTTTTTGTTACCTGTTCATTGTGTTGTTGAACTGCTTTTCTATATGATGATCTAAAACATTCTGAATGTTATTTTTTCCTAACATTCTTAGACTAAATATATTTTTCAAATGCCCTTCGGAATTTTCATGTTTCGTAATTTTAGCACTAAGATGAATTAAGTCTTTTATTCCGTTCTTTGACCAAGACGGTTCACCACCAAACAAAAGACACGGAAAACAAAACAAAGTATTTTTAATTTCACACCCACAAATCCAGTCATTTTTCTGATAAATATTCATTTTGAATTTTCTTATAACGTCTTTACCTTTAACAGATTGTTTATTTCCTAAACATAATTGAGGCATCGGCCGTTTAAGATTTTTATTGCGATTTTTTCATCATACGTTAACCGCGAAAACGTGTTATTATGCATCGCAGACACGAAATTCATCTTACAACAGCGTTGAGCCGACGGGAATCTTGCTCACATGCTATGTATTATACGATATGGAACTAGAACAAAATACAGTTCTCCCCACCTTCAATGTAATGTTTAATGGCTTAACGCAGCAACAGTAGCGCTTGCACATGGGTATGTTTCTCTCGGTGGAAGGGGTCTTTACATTCGTGCGCTGTTAGTCTTAGTCATCATTATATCTATGACTACGATCGGTGCATGTAGGTTGTTTCACGTGCCGTACACGCCACGTTCCTGTTCAATAACAATGAATACGTAATAAATAAATACTTTCACAGTTAGTCGCCGCTTGGTTTGTTTTGTTTCAAAATTCCAGGGGGTGCAATTGCTCACTTGCTCTCATTAAAGAGCCGCCACTGCTAACGCTTAATTTCAGTCTAAACTGACAATTATTATAAAATATTATAGATGGTGCTGCAATTTCCGGATCAAGCGAATTTCGAGAAAATTGTGGACAAAATATACGTTTTCAACTCCCATACTTTAACTGTATTATTAGATATGCTGAACCTGTACTTTACAGATTTTCATTATGATACAAGTTTATATCCAATAGGAATACAGATTTTTCATTACGATACAAGTTTATATCCAATAGGATGCGACATTCCAATATTCAAACAATATTCAATATGGCGACTGCATATCTGACAGATATAAAAATTAATTAAACGTGACAGTTCTCTGTAATTTACAAGTAAGTAGTAAAAATTTGTGCTTTTTTGAAAATATAAACGGCAAAAATGAGGGATAATGACAGTGAAAAGTAGAATTTGACTCCAGCAGAAATTATGGAACAAGCCTTAGTAACCACGAGCAATTTAGTACCAGCTAAATTCGCAAAAACGTACGGAAAATTTTACGCTCAATTTATGAAATGGAATGTTCAAAAAATAATGTTTTATTATGTGGTCGTAGAAAAAATAGTGTATGCAACTCGTATTTAATGGCTATTAAGACACTCGTATTCATTACAATAGTCGCCTTCGGCTCGTATTGTAATTTTCATTCTCGTGTCTTAATAGCTATCATTAAATGCTCATTGCAAAATATACTATTTTATTCTATTGTAAAGGAAATTTTTCCATTGTTTGTAGTGAAAATATTGTGCAAGGTGGTGCTTGTATATAAATCTCTACAAAAATTATTTTTATACTACTATTTTCACGTGAGAATACAAAATACATTTAATAAAATATTTTATGTCATTCAAAATAAATTTGAAAAATCGTTCAAAAAAAGAAATATAATTATTTATTTGCAGTTTATATAAATTGTAAAAGTATAAATAATTCCAAAGTAAAACTTTTTTAATCGGAATCACCAAATTCTTCGTCAGATGATTTGAAAACACAGTCATCTACCTCAGGCTCTTCTAACAAGTGAAGAATTTCTGTAGGGTATTGTTTTAACTTTTTACATCCCATTTTTTTTATTCTTGAAAACATCCTTGAAAAACTTTCTCTGTAGTTGGCCAATTGGAAGAAGTGCATATCCAATATTTCTGCACTATGAATTAATATTTTATGCACTGTGCAGCTGCAGAATCTAGTTTTCCTTCGACTCGAAATTGAAACTGAACCGCGTAAATCACTTCTTGAGGACTGAATTGTGATCGCAGAGTTTCAGCTTTTCTTATTGTGGATCTTTCAGTAATTGTAGAAAAATCAGTTGGCGGACTTGCACTTGCCTTGCGAATTGCAGATGATTCCGAATTGTAAATTCAATCCTGACTTCTAGCCACTATTTGTTTTTATTCCGCAAGGCCTTGGGAATTTCTAGGCGACACATTCCATTCGCTTTTGTACTGCGAAAAAATTTTTGCAAATGTTTGTTTTGTTTTCGCTGATAATTCAGTACTTCCAGTAACTCTTGGGATTTTATCATGCAGGTAATCAATTTTTTCTTTGAAATTAGTTGGTGGACAATTTCTTATTAATTCAACTTCCTTTCTCGAAAACGAAATGTTAATAGGCTGCGAATCTGCAACAAAAAAAAAACAGGAAACTTACTTGGATGTACATACACTTTACAGTATAATAAAGAAGCTCTGGCAACATCGCAAATTATCACAACTGTTTTTTTCAGAAGCTGTTTCCCTATTTACAGCAGCTGTAACATTTACTATCAATTGAAAAAATCTATCTATATAACATGAAAATATTCTACCTACCTCCTGCAACAGGCACCATAACAATTTAATTAGATAATTCACCACAACAGTTTAATAATAAATTTCAGAAAACATTATTAACAAAGCACACTACAACCAGTAACATCCACCTTCCACAAAGATAAGGTTAAAACTGATAAAATGTCAGTACGAATGCTATCTGATTTACGAGAAGAGTGGTTTTTATATCCAGGTAACAAATAAAGTATTTAAAAATAAAAATTCCCAAAAAACCCAAACTTTATATATTTGGACTTTGTCCACAATTTCCTCGAAATTCGCCTGTGTGGCATGAAAATTTGATTTTGTTATGGCTGTGTTAGCAGATTGAAAGAAGATGTTAAGTAGGCGCGTCATGTATTTCTCTGAATTTTGTATAACGACATACGTTTTGGATGGTCATGCTAACCGGTGGCGTAAAAGAGATCGAATATACATATTAAGTTGCAGTTGTAAGGCATTATGATTTATGCGTGCGCCGTGCGTTTGATTTGTTGAATCAACTTTATGTTTGTTAAAATTTATAATTACAATTTCATTCTCAGTCGAATACTTGTTTGTTTATTAGAACTTCCATGTTTATCACACAATGTCTATTAGATATAATTTTTGGCAGAATGCACTGAGACACTAACAAAATCTGATCTAATCAGCAAATGAAGAAAGGGAATCTTCTTTATGTGTCTCTGTTAGAGTTCTCAGAACCGATAAATCTCGTATGGCAAAACGTCACCTGATAGCTGAAACTGTACCATGTTTTACTTTAAAATTTCTCCAACAATTTTCTATATTTTTCTAATTTTATTTTTAATTTTTTTACATACATTTTCCGAGAAAAGAGCACGCAATCATTTTTTTTTATTTTTCTTTAATAATTTAAGAAATAATTGTTTAAATATTCTATGAAATAAAGTCAGGATTTGGAAGATATTGATTGAGGTAGTGGGCACACCCCCTTTATTGCATTATCACTATTTAATATGAATCAGAAGAAACCAATGGGTAGAAAGTTTACCGAAAATTTAAAAAAACCTGTTTTTTGAACTTGTCTGTCGCCGGCAAGTATAAATACATTTTAGAAAGGGTGGGAGAGTGCACTTTTGAAATAATTACTATGATGACTAACGTACCATAATATTTTCTACCTTCTTGGTTTATGGGTTGAAATGACGTCGTCGTCTCTGCTTCGACTGCCGACGTTTCGTCCACTATTTTAAGGGACATCTTCAAGACCTCTACTGCTGCGATAACCTGAAACAGACTAGACTGAGATGTACCTTAAGATAGTGGACGAAACTTTGAAGTAGAAGCAGAGACAACGACAACAGAAACCAAGAAAGTATCAACAACTGTGGAAGCTTACGATTTAGATATGCCATAATATTGTTTACTTCTGGAAACATTCATACAAAACAGTAAGTGGGACATTTGTTCCAAAATCTAGTTGCCTCGATGCAAAAATTGTGTCTGTCCGCAGATCCCCAATTTAAGCCACTGGTAAATAAATAAGATTCCAGCGTAGCTTTGATCGATGTGCAGACATTGAAGACTACTCAAATGAAAGTAAATACGACTTGAACATACAAGATGTATTTCTGAAAATTGTTACATAGCAAATTATTTATACAGAATGTTACAAAATTGCATAGTTGAAGTTTTAAATCAGCTTTTTGGTTAGTAGAGAAGGAAAATAATAAGAAAATTGCAAATGTCATATAGCAAAGAGATCTCATAACTGTCATCAAAAGATTATGCTGCTTCGTGACAAATGCAGAATTTACAGATCTCGCCAATTTCGAGCTATTTGACGAGTGCGGCTTTATAGTATAGATTGAATTGAATGACTACTTTCCTAAACTAAAAAATCATTTGAAATGACACCGCTTTTCTGTGGATATATACCTCAAATGGAACGATTTTTGGAGATTTAATAAAAAAAAATTTGAAGGCGTAGCCTTATTGATGAAACGTTGGAATAAATGTGGGGTCATTAATAGATCATATTGCCTTGATCCTTATAGTTTAAGTATTTTAAAATAGTTAGATAATTAAGCATTAGAATAAGAAAATAATTTTTTTAGTTGTAAACATAGATGCTAAAAATAATTATGAGTTACATAACCTTTAAGGCGCAACATTATGATGGTATATAGTAATATAAGATTGAAATAAATATACATATATGAAAAGGTATAGAAATAAACACAAAAATAAATTCATGTATTCTATAATTATAGAAAAGATGAGCACAAGATGTGTTTTCAATATACAAAAACAGAACCAACGAAAAAGGTGATATTAGATATGCTCGACATGAAAACATCTTTCAAAATGAATAGACGCAGTATATATATTTGTAAAAAGACTGTTATCTGTTAGACATTTTATGGTCACATTTAACAATACAATAAATACCTGATACTTATATTTAATAGCATTTTTAAAAGGATATACAAAAAAGTGTTCTTTATTCGACACGATATAATAAAAGTAAAGATAGAAATACATCCTTGGAATGTTTTAATAAAGTAAAGGCTTCAGAAATAACAGGATAAATCTGGTTTAATCTGAATAAATCTACAAAGAAAAAATAATGTTAACGTTGTTGACAGTTACGTGCAGATCAACCTACATGAAGATGAGAGAAGGTGGCTGGAAGATAGGGGTAATGCTGTCGAGGTCAGTGTTCCTGATGATGTGATCATAGAAAGAAGAATCCCACCTGTGTTTAATATATTTCCGATTATTTCCAACAAAGGTACCTACAAAAAGAAAATATGGATAGTTTTAAAACAATGGGAAAAGGAAGTACATAAACAATGATGAAAGAGGCAATAAACTCATTTACAAACATAATGAGGGATGGCGTTAATAAAAGGAAGATATACCTACTGAAGACAAAGAATCGCAGATGTGCATGGACTTTAATAATAAACAATTTGTGTGTAAACATTTAGTGCATTCTTGAACTGTCAAAAGTAAGATAGGTATATGTGTATCTAGGGAAAGTTTGTAGAAAACTTATACGAATTAGATGGTGCCAACATAAACATTAGTGTGCCAGTTGTGGCGCTGCAGACGGATAGTCTTGTTTTGTTTTGAGGACCGAGATTATAAAAAGGCGCGAACGACGATAGAAGAGAAGACACATCAGATGAATAACAGTCGCTGTACTAGTACTCAATAATCTACATCAGACGAACCTCATTTAGATTAAGAGTAAAAGGCAAAAGCCTAACTCACATCCAACCAAAAGAAGAAGAAGAAGTAGAAGAGAAGAAGCTGCCGATCTTTTAAATTTGCCGGACCCAAAAATTTTGTTAGCCTATGATTGCAGGTGTTCAAATACACTGCGCTAAATCATTGTAGATGTATTAAGTTTATTTTTGATTTCAGTAAAGGTTTAGTTTTTATATTAGGTATTATTAATTCATTGTTACTTTGATTAAATTCATAAAAAAAATTTATCATAATGGTAGACATGAACCAACAAGAATTTGATGATTTATATCAGTATTATAAGTAAGTTTTATTCGAAATAAATTTATGATTCAGATAATTGATGGTGTACGACGTGCGCTAGAGATGCTATGTGTGAATATTCACTTCTAGTAAAGCATTAGACATCATTAATACTTAAATAATATATTATTTTTGCTAAATTAAATTAACTTTTGCAAATCATGGGAGAATTGTTAAATTGAAAATATTTACTTGCGCTGTTTGCTGTTCATTATTAACAATTTATGTTGAAAAATTTAATAACATTTTAAGTATTTTTGAATACGTAGGGATACAAGTATTCTTGATGGACAAAAGCCAATCTGTAGTATGTACAACGTGTGAATGTTTGCATATGGGGATTGGTAAAGGTTATATTCAAGATATTTTGTTCTTTGCGAAATTTAAGGTCTTCGGAGGCATTACGTGCGAATGGATGTCTCTGTGGAAATAAAATTTAGCGTCGTAAAAAAAAAATTATTTCTTTAAATCTACGAATACAATATTAAAAGACTAAGAATAGCATTAATAATATTTTTCTTGAATCCACATAAAGGATAAAAGCAATGTGTATTTCTTGTATATATATATATATATATATATTGATAAAAAACCACCACTAATGATTTTATCATTATTACTTATCCATCCTATTATAAATGCCCCATATTGAGCCAGCAAAAAATGATAAAAAAACACCTACTTATGGTATTATTAATAATATAAAACTCTTATTAAATTTGTCACACGTTTATTTGCTTCCGGATCTAACTCAGTCTATATAATTATGAACATGAGACTCTTTTATTTATAAATAAATTATCCATTAATCTCTTAAAATATTTTAATAAAAATATTACCTTTAAACTATTCCTTTCACTTAGGCTTCCCAATATGCACCAATTTGATAAATTTTTATTTAGAAGTTGGTACTAACTCAGTACTTCAAAATTAGGAATGTTCATACTTAATAATTGTTTTTTTTTTAATAAATATAATATTTATTCTTAGGATCGTGTAGAAGGTCCGGTTAACAACATCTTGTTTTATTAATACTCTATTAATTATTTACCCCAATACTTGCATCAGGTAAGCAATCAATCAACGTTAAAAATATATTTCAAATTAAATAATTATTGGTTTTTCTTTTTAAGGTTATGCATCAATACTACTGTCAAATTACCATCAGTCTACCAAAACACTACTTCAATAATAGAACTATTCAATTCTCATACTATTTAATAAACAACCTAAATGCCAATATAAACGTTTTAGTGAAATGTATAACAAATAAATCTCAGTTTCCTAACTATTATAAACCAATTTAATTGACGTAGATGGTACTAATATGGATCTATTATAGTGGATATTTTATCAAACAACCTCGAAGGTAAATACTTTTGTATTTTTATAAAATATACCCTCAAATATACAAATACATCATATTTCACTTAAATTTATACACATTAATTAATTAAGACAATATTTATGATGTAATTGTATAATTCTAGATATGAATAATATTTCTTTGGTATGGAAATTTAGAAATTAAAATTCAATGGCTATATCATTGTGAAATTTAAATGTTAAGATTATCAATTTATGTAAACTTGTTCAAAATGTAAATTTATCAACTTTTATAACAATTGTAAGCTTCTATTAGCTTCGATAAATTTCTAATTAATACACTACATATACAACCTTTTGGCCAAATTAATTTATGTATACTTCTTGTTTTTCAATGATGTTAATACGATCCTTTTTTATCCTAGAAAACTCCTGTTCTGGATGGCATTCTCGATCTAACTGTCCTACTGGATACTTGGTTTGGAAATATGTTTAATTTCTTCGGAAAGATGACATCAACGGAATTTTAACCAATAACTGCAATTTCTCACCGGACAACAGCCTTCCCAACTTGTACTATGCTAACGCAGTTCACCCTGGAACAGCTAATGGAACTCCTGTATCTCACAATAAATATTTATATTTGGTATTCTTCCAATGGATTATTACAGCTGAAATAAAGCACTGTTTCCTGGATTTGTGGACACTGGATTTTCAACGATTCTATTGTAAACTTCTGGATATACAATATTCTTTTAACAAACTCTTCAATTATTAAATATTATCCTTCAAAATGGTAAGTAATCTTTCAATATTCCAATTAACCAGCTTAAATTTCTTTAAAAATTTTACCAATCACTTTTATATTACTTCACTAATTTCTTACATGTATGATTATTTAATTCATACACTTTTCAATTAATTCTGGTTTATTTTACCATTAATATTCATAAATATTTAAATTTCTTTTACAAACGCATACGCGTCTCTTAAGAATTCATAAAATTCTCCCTGTTCCATCTGTTTTTTTTTCAATAATTCTCCTTGGTGATCTTTAACAATTTCTTAATTCAGCCAATAGATATCTTCTACATACTTTTTCCAAACAATATAGTTTTTAAATCTGTTTGACCATTTTCTGTACTATTTTAACTTTATAAATTTCATTATTTTAATTCTTTTAAATTTTAATTAAGCTTTCCTATACCTTTAGTACTTAAAAATATGCATTCTTAGAAATTTTATAAACCAAATGTCACTTTTGACACTTAACTCTCCCATCCGGTTGGATGATATTTAAAATGTACTTTTCACTCAATTTTAATTATTTATCTTTCAATATTCAATTTTTAAGCATCTTTCACCTCTTTAACGTCATTTAAACTAGTTTTTACAAAATAACAATAATTCTTATAGTACCATAATAACATTTAAATTTCTTTACAGATTATGGTAAAACCTAATGAAAAATGAAACTAGTCAACATGTGAATATACCAGTCGGTCCATCAAGTAATGTATCATACCAAACAATATCATTTTACAATAACTTAATAAATTCTCACATCAATTTCAACTACTTTTGTCCATATTATTATCATCTAAGTTCTTCAATAATTAACTAAATTTTCATATAAATAAATTCTACAATAACGTTATTAGAGTCAACAGTTGAACTATAACAATATATATATATATATATATATATATATTTTATGGTTGGAATAATAAAAAGACATTCCTAACAGCCACATGTTATGAATAGAATTATTATTGTGTTGATTGTTTAAAGTATATTTATATGAATATAATGTTTATGAAATTTGAATACTTATTTATTATTAACCTTATCCTAATTGAATTTAAATAAGAAATGTTGCTGACGAATAAAGAAAGGATCACTGTCAGAACCTACGAAAATAGTGTGAATGTTAACAGGGATTGAGATTAAAGAAATTATTGGAGTAGTTTTAAATATATAATTACAATCTCTGCATTCATGAAAAATTATGCAGTTTTGTATCATTAAAGCAGGGTTATAGCATAATTATTGTCATTATTTAATGAAATACTGCTGATACAGACTATAGCATAGATTATATGGCCATGCCCAACGTGTAATAATAATACATTTATACATTTTATTTTATAAACCATATGACTATGCTAACCACTGCAATATGTTGAAAAATAAAATATTTATTTTCTCGAAACACGTTTCCATTATGTGTAGATTATACAAAAATCTTCTCTCGTATATCTATTAACATGTAATAAACATTTTACACATTCTCAGTTCTTGCTAATCACTTATCATACTAAATATATTGGTATGCATTCTGACAACTCATGTTTTGCCGTCACAACATTATTGCTATTATGAAACGAGTGACAAATGATCTATGAAATATGTTTTGATATGTGGCGCTATTAAAACTTCTCTAATAATTCAGTTTACTTTGTTCTCAACTCACTCACCCTTGAAATTAATGGAAGTGGCTTTACATTGCTAAATGTTTTTACGTGTCATTTCAGATTGATATTATAATGGTCTGAAAAGGTTAGTATTTAATGCTTCATGCTGTAGGTTACCTTATGTTTTTAATTATGGTAAATGTTTGTTTTGTTTCATACTATCGACTTAATATTTTAAATGAAACTAGATAGTGACAAAGAAAACGTGTTCCTACTCAAGAAACAATAAATATCACGTTACGACAAGGAGAATGCTTCGCGTTTCTGCTCTTCTTTTATAAAATAACACTAACAAAAATTTGGGGCACTTTACCTAACAATATCATCAATCCAAACCTAATGGTCTCTAAAGGTTTATTAATACTAAATTTTTAAAGAACAATCTGTTTAAAAAAAAATAATGTAGATTAAATACATGGTACATCGCAAATAAACTGATTATTTTTGAATATAATCTATATATGTATATTTATATTTCTATCAACAAAAATGTAAAACTGAGTTATTATTTGATATTAAAATATACACATTATAACGCTACTAAAGTAAAATAGGAATATTTGAAACTTCTAAATACAAAAATTAGTCAAAAACAAATTCTATATGATATATATTTATTTAAGTGCTATATTAAAAAAAATAATTTTTATCCTAAAATTAAATTAAATAAAATTGTAAATAAGTTTCAGAAAGCAAATTAATTCATGCGTATGTAAAGTATTAATAAGTTAATAAATAAATAAAATATTAATAAATAATAAAAATATTTGAAATTTACAAAATTCAAACTTGCAGAAAATTTTAAAACTTGCGACCTTCATCCTGATAAGTAGCTACAAGGACAGCATTGTCAAGGACAGCAAGTGAAGTGTAGTGTTAGCTTAAAGATACGTACGATCGCTGTCATTTTGTGTCAAGTTGTCATTTTATTATCACATTTTACTTGCTTTTTTTTCAGTTTCCCTCTTTACTGATATAAATATAAAATAACATATCAGTTAAAACCATATGTGCACATTGTTACTACCTTACACAGTTACTATACGTAAGTGTTTCTCAATATTACCAATTTAGGCTACGCAACCTTCACCAGAGATTGATCACTCTGTATATTTCTTTCAACAATAGTCTATATGAATTGGCACTGGACATTAACCTGTTAGGACCGATCGATTGTTATTTGATGTTTAGCAAACTTGAATAAAAAAAATGAGGTGTGGCCACCACACGACTTTCTTATACGTATGAAAGTGTTACTTCCAGTCCGAATTTTGAAATTTCATTTATATAAAAAATATTCCAAATCCAACTTTAAATACTTTTGTGCTCTTCATAAATATATATAGAATGCATAATTTACGACACATTTGCAAAAAATCGTTATTCGGTAAGAGTAAAAGTGTTACTTCCGGTCCGAATTTTGAAATTTTTTTTATACAAAAGATATTTAAAAGTACGTTCTAAATACTTTTATACTGATAATGTACCTGCCTAGAAAGCATGACTTGCGAGATATTCGCAAAAAACTGATTTTCGATAAGAGTACAACTTCCGGTCGGAATTTCGAAAAACTTTATTAACACAATTTTTCTCAAATTTAATTTTGAGTACATTTGAATTCCTTATAAATTTGTTTAAACTTAGTAATTGACGAAATATTTGCAAAATTCGATTTTTTCGCTGAAGTAAACTACTACTTCCGGTCTGCCGATTTTGCTCAAAATCTAATCAGTTCTCAAGAGGAAGATTATATTCGTAAATACAAAATTTGGAATTGATATCTGTAGCGGTTTGACCGCTATCGTGGTCACACACACAGACAGACAGACAGACAGACAGACAGACAGACACACACAGAGAGAGAGAGAGAGACATTTTTTTAAAACCACTTTTTTGGTATCAGGGGACCTCAAAACGTGGACATCTGCAAAAATCTCGAGGTCGAAAATTTTCATCATCACAGTACTTCCTTATACTACGTATAAGAAAGTAAAATTGGGTAGAAAGATATATTCCATTTCTATATGTATATGTTTAGTTATTTTGATTTGTTTCGTTGTTTTGAAAAATGCTTTTCCAAATACTTTTTCATAATCTTCAACATTTTCTGTTGAAATTTCACTTATGGAATTATAGTAATAAAATCTCTCAAGGTAGATAATGCCTGCATTCTCAGTCTTGACCTTCTTCTAATTGTACTTTTCCTAAATTATTCAATACGTCTTCATCTGTTAACTCACGGCATTCTTCTCAATATTAATGAACTTCTAAAACTCTTCTTGAAAAAATAGTGTTGATGTTTTCTAGCTATTCTGTCAAAGTCAAGTCAACTTCTTCATCAAACTCTTTAGAATCTTCCCCGTTCTGTATTATAAATCCGACCTGTTTAAAACAATTTTTCCAGGAGATCCATGCTTTTGACACCATATTTATAATGCGAGATTAATGTTCATTTGAACTTTTTTTGTCATTTTCATTCACCTTCATAAATATAAATTTCAGAAAATAAGTTTGTAAAGACTTTATAATCCCTGATATAAGTGCCGAAGCACTGACGTTGTGTTTGGAAATACAAAACGCAACTTTATAGAACTGATATTCTGTATATGAGAATACGCAGTTGTTAATTAAAAGAAGTTCTTTTTTTCTTTTTTGTCAATTCGTTATCCAAATCCCTAAGAAATTTTGTAAACATTTCGAGAGTTAGCCTTCTTTTTCTTAAATCTATTGGACTTTTTTAATTTACTTAGTACAACCAATTTTCCTGTGATAGATGCCTGCATATTTGCTGTTGCTAAAACGGTAACTTTGTCTTTGGCATCTTGCTACTACCAGAACATGTGACACCTTTGAATTTTAATATTGTTGCTGAGGTAAATTTGAAGAAAAGTCTTGCTTCATTAGCGTTGAAAATTTGTTCATCCGGATAGTTTTTTCTAACGATATGCCAGACAGATTGTAACCTTAGGTTAGTTACGTCTACATCTACACTTTCACTTTTAGCAAGCAATTTTTCAGGCAAAATACTATGGCGAGCACGAAACCGTTTGATCCAACTTTCTGAGTATTTGTAATTTTCTTTAGCTATAGCTCTTTTGTTGCAAAAGCGGCACACTCGTTCCCGCACCTGCTCGACGCTATAGCTGACCGGTGGATCAAAAGAACTGGGCCTTTATATGCGACCTCGACGCTATAACCGGCTAGTCTAAATGCGATCGTTATTGTGTATTGGTTTATATGGGAGTTCTACCATCATGTCCGCCATTATAAGGGACTTTTTATTATAAGCGACGTGATTTTTACTATACATACACATTTTATTTCCAACATTTAATATATATTTTTTTGATAACATTAAATTATTTTTATCAGCAGTTACGAATTACTTGAAAATATAATCTTCCTAAGTAACACTGATAAATTAATTTGGCGTCACACCTGCGACGACTTTTATAATAAAATTTTGCCATTAAAATTATCAATCTTAGGAAGGATAAATATAATCTTTATTATTATAGGTTAAATATACTTAAACTAAGAAATTTATACTAAAAGCTTAAGGAACTTACATTTAGAATATTAACAAAATAACAAATTCTCCTTATACAGATTAAAGCTTCTTTAATTCCTCGTTACAAATATCGTAAATAACAAATTCAAAGCACTTTAACTTCTTGATGGATATTTAATACTCTCCAGTGAGGTAACTACTACAACTATTATTATCAATTTTCATTAACAAAAGCCATTTCTTATTGATTTTTAAAGTGGGTGTTTTATTATAAGTTCTATATTCTCACAGAAGTAGAATAATTGGAATAAAGGAGAAGCTTTCTTGCGTAGATGCAACACAATAATAAATACCATGGCTTCAATGTTTTCTTTTTTTTCTTTTTTGAAAATATAATTTTACACATTTGATGTTTTTTGGAACAATATAACTGCAAACAATATAAATAACCCGCAATATATATTCATACAATATGCAAATTACTCTAGGTTTGTTTAAAATTAATTCTACAATTGTATCACGTATCAGCCCGACGGACGGTGGCAGATTTTTAGGTAGTAGGTAGTACCTACATTATAAAATTAAAAACAGCATCTCTCGAACGTATATTATTTTAAGGCGCTTGGAAAATGAAAACACCAACATTTGCATTGATTTAAAAAAAAACGCCTACATCGTAAACTAAATTGATTGTTTTTAAAATTATTTTCGTTGATAATAAAGATAGAAGACGATGTACGTTACAAAAGGTAATTTTTGACACCTTCCGTATTTTATTTAAAAAAATTCATTGTATTGACAAAAAAAATTAAATACTTTTTTTTTGATATATATTTATATTTAATTATACCAACTTTAATGCTTCAAAATACTTCATACATATATGCATGCTATAATCTCGACAGACATCCAAAAAAGTTAGTTATAAAAATTATATCTATAAATTGATACAAATAATAGATTATTTTATTAATGGTAGGTAATGTAAATATCGATCTTTTGTTGTATAATACGAGTTAATGCAACAAACAATTTGTTTAAACGCTAGATATGCACAGTACTTGATCAAAGCGCATGGAAGGGAGTCAGTGATAAACAAAATATTTCATTTGACTTTCAAAGAAAATTATTCATGCTTAAGACTTTAAAAAGTGTTTAGTTAAGACTTAAAAGCGATTAACATGTTGCAAATTTGAAATATGTTTGATTAATTGTTTCCTAATCGAACCAAGTATATTACTCTTATAAATTTCATTTCCATCGTTTAAAAATTTGCTTTTAGATTTGATTAAATGTAGGGACTTAATTTGAATTTTAAGAAGTTTAAACATGATAAAACTATTCACATATTAAAACTTCTTGTTTATATTAAATTTTATATTGACTTTAATTCTCTCTCTAAAGTTTTAAGCTATTGAGTTGTTCAATTTTTTCTCAGACCTGTTAGCCTAAGTGGTTTATGATAGCCACTCTAGTGTAGTTCTTTTCAGGTCCTTTAGAGTTCCTCTTGAATATTGACTTTCTGTAGATCTATGTTCGGTTGCCCCAAAATGTTTTACCCCCTATGATCCTGTGCGTCACAGACTAATAGGATATGTCTGATTGCTTCTGGTCCCATTATATACAGATACGCCTTTAAAGCTGCATGATTGATCAGAAGACCAGTTTGCAGTCATTCCTTGCTAATATGTAATCGTTCTTCAGACCTTTTCTTATATGGTTGACCAATAAATTTCATCTCATCATGTTGCCTGAGGACTGATACCTAGTAATCCTGATGTTCTTTTTAAATCCATCATCTGATATGTCTTCGGGTCACTGTTTTCAGTAGCTCCAGAAATGTCAAATTACTTTTGATTTGACAGTCTTAACCTTGAATTGACGCAAGTCAAAAACATCTGGAAATTTTTATTTTCAAAAATTTCTATGAACTACTACAGTGCTTCGCAACGTACGTAAAACCATCGATTTGAACCAGGGTAAGTAGCAATGCTTGCACAGTCTAAAAACGACTAATTCTCCGACTTCATCATTAAAGCGCATTTAAAAAATAAGTTGTGGCCACCACACGACTTTCTTATACGTATGAGCGTTTCAGACTATACAATTTTAAGAATTTTTCTATACAAAACTTATTCAAAATCCAATTCTAAGTACTTTAATTCTCTTAATAAATCGCTATAGAATGCATACTTTGCAAGATATTCGAAAAAAAGTGCTACTCGCTAAGAGTAAAAGTGCTACTTCCGGTCCGAATTTTGAAATTTCATATATATAAAAAATATTGTAAATCCAGTTCTAAATACTTTTGTACTCTTGATAAATATATATAGAATGCATAACTTACGACATATTTGCAAAAAATCGCTATTCGATAAGAGTAAAAGTGGTACTTCCGGTCTGAATTTTGAAACTTTTTTTATACAAAAGGTATTGAAAATTATATTTTAAATACTTTTATACCCGTAACGTACTTGTCTAAAAAGCATGACTTGCGAAATATTCGCAAAGAACTGATTTTTGATAAGAGTAAAAGACCTATTCCGGTAGGAATTTCGAAAAACTTTTTAAATAAAATTGTTCTCAATTTTAATTTTAAGTACATATAAATTCTTTATAAATTTGTTTAAACTTAGTAATTGACGAAATATTGGCAAAATTCGAATTTTTCACTGAAGTAAACTGCTACTTCCGGTCTACCGATTTTACTGAAAAACTAATCAGATCTCAAGAGGGAGATTATACACGTAAATACAAAATTTGGAATTGATATCTACAGCGGTTTGACAGCTATCGTGGTCACACACAGACACACACACAGACACAGACACACACACAGACACACATACAGACACACAGACAGACATTTTTTTAAAACCACTTTTTCGGTATCAGGGGACTTTAAAACGTGGACATCTGCAAAAATCTCGAGGTCGAAAATTTTCATCATCACAATACTTCCTTATACTACGTATAAGAAAGTAAAAATAATCTGTTTATACATCTGAACCATTACTTGTGGTTAATAGTCAAAGTCGTGATTTGTTATTGTAAGATCACACATGTATTTGCTTGTATTGGCTGTAAATAAAGACAATTTCAAATTCCTCTTTGATATATCTTCATCGTTTTCAATGCCTCTAATAATATAAAGTTTATTAATTTACCTTTTCTTGGAAGCACTTTTGTAATTATAACTTAGAAGTGCCCAAATAGTAGGTTTTGTTCAATCAACATTTTTAATAATAAAAAAAAATACCTTCGATCATATAAATTATTTTTCTGCGCTGTATCTTTGGTGTAAATAAGATACGTTACAATAATTGATCTGCTTAGCTCTTTGCCTATTCTCTAATAGTCTCGTAATAGTTAAAATATACAATAAGTATATTTCCAACAGCTCTCTGATGACAAATATTCATGCTATGAAAACGTCAATTTGAGAATATCCTAAAAAACGGAGACCTTCGATTTACGTATTATCAATATAATTTCTCAAAGTCCTTTGTCCCAACAACATAAGTGATTAAACACAAGATTTTTTTCTACGCCGTTGATTGTCTGAACAAAAAGCAACCTTAATATAGCTCTAAAGCAAGTTTCTGATATTTCCAAATTATAACCGGCCTTTTGAAGTCGTCCTGTTACATATTCCCTTACACTCACAAATGTCCTAAAAATAAGTTGGTGTTAAAAAGCTCAATATTTATTTTAAAACTAAACCATGCAGACGAACCTTTGTGCGAATCCATTTCTCATTCTTTAAAGTACTAATTATTATTATATACACTAACAGATATTTGTTTAATTATTGAATTTACCTAAATAAATATATGTATGACAAAGAAATGGCAAACGTATTCTCCCTCGCAGATGAGAGAGAAATCTTATTATATTATTTCGGCAAACAAAAGGGTTCTGTTCACTAAAATATTTCACACAGACGTGCGAGAGGGAACAAACTAATTATAAATCTGAGTAAGATAAGAAATACAGAAGTTTTGCACGTATACTGTTTTCGATAAGACATCAGTGAATATGAAAAAGAAATGAGTAATTAACTTCTGAGAAGAATTGTTTTTACTTGAGAGCTAAAGTAGTGTGTGGACCCCTTTAAGGGGCCCTGCGTTTTTGTTCGACAGTTTTGTTCGACGAACAAGTCTGTTCGAACAAAAATGACGAACGCCAGTTGCCCACAGACTACTGTTTAGTTCATCAGTTTTATTCGGCAGTTTAATAATATGAAGATAATATATGTGTGTGCAGTGGCGGCGGCATTAGCCATAAAATCAAAAGAGAAAAAAAAGAAACGGGCAAAATGGGCGAAGGAATGGCATTTGAAAAATTCGAGACATAAATCGAGAAGAATAAATTATTGCAATATGCATTACAAAGGATTATAAGATCAGGGTGATAAACAGTTTGGATTTTCTGAAAGTTGTTAATAGATGTTTACAAAATAATGTGGGGAATAATTACCTTCAGAGAATTGTGTTATAGGTGCAGTAATTTAAATCTTGTAAAATATTTTTGTATGTTTTAAATTACATTATTTGAATACAATAAGTTCGTGTACAGATCTTGAAATTACGTAGATTAACTAAACTTGAAATGGTAAAGATTTTAGTGTTACAATATCACGACTTAAATAAATATGAATATATAATATTACATAGAACTACACCACTGCAGATTTGTTCGACGGTTTTGTTCGACGAACATGTTCGACGGACATAAACAGGCCGAAACAGATTATTTTCAGCAGATTTGTACGCCAACATCAACGACGGTTTTCGACCCACATACTTCGGTTTTGCGACGGTTTTGTTCGAACAGACTTGTTCGTCGAACAAATCTGTCGAACAAAAACGCAGTATGTGGGTCCCTTTAAAGAGGATTGAAATAATATCTAAGCGAATTTCTATGAAGCACAGATTGGCTTACGAAACTGCCAAATTGCCTAACATTATGGGACATTATATATGTTTGCAATACATAAAAATATTTGCCTTTCTAGTATAAAGAAAAAAGTACGATTTGTATATTAGCAATACCAGCTCTATGTAATCTGGCATTCTAACACATTTTAACACAAACTACAAATCTGTAGAAGAAAAACATATTAACCATCTAGAATGGAATACTAATCAATGCATGCAGAGGAACCTGAAATAAATGCAGACATAAAAATAAAGTTAATAAGATAAAGAACAGATACATAAACGAAACGATACTGTTTGAAATCAAGAATGTTGAAGGAAAATAAGATTTTGAGAGAAAAAGAAGAATGCTATAGTAAACTAAAAGCAAACAGAAATTTGAGAAAGTCTCCGATAATATAAGTAGTAAATAGAAAAGAAATTAATATGAGAATCAATTATATATTGTGTATTGGTATCTTACAATAATGATTATTGTTGTTGGAAACCATAAAATATTAAAGCTTTAATAAAATTTTATAACTTTATTTAAATTGGTCTATCTCATTCAATTTAAATTTCCCGCCGATTTATTCTCGTTAAGGGACATGTTTATTTTTGCAAAGTATCAAAGAAAGTTACATGAATCGAACAGCTGTTCAGATAATAATTAGGTCAATGCCTTCTAAGTAATGTCGTAAAAAATATTGAGGTGAACAATTATGACAATAAGTAAGTAGAAATATCTATACCTATAATGAATGCAATGTAACATTTCTTCTATTATTCTTTATTAGAAAGACGAATCATCTTTCATCTTAATGTATCACAAGATATTACAGTTCTTTCTTTTGCATCAAGGTTGGTAGAATGGCAGCTTGTAAAAAGGTTACCTTGTCTCATAATTTTCCGGGAAGTAATAGGTAGTTTTAACTGGAAAAAAATTCACTTAATTTAGTGACCTAAGCAAAATACTAGATTTGCAACCTTGAAGGGTTGCCGCCAAAATACTGTTTTTAGACTAAATCGCTTTTCCAGAACATCCTAGACAAAAAATACTTATTACAAACATTATTAAGGGGTAAATTCGCTGTAATTTTTGTCCGAAACATGTTTTTTTAAATAAATGGTTTATGAAATAATCACATTTAGAGTGCAGTGTATTTTTTAAAACAACGTAAATGCTACCTTGTCATCCGAAATTGTACTCACCATCGATTTAGTTAATATTAGTTGTCATTTGTACTTGTTTCCACACCACCATGAGGTAGAGAAGTAGTTCTTTTTTTAGTGTCCCTATGTGGTGCAATCCACATATTTGTTGTAAGTTGATTGCTGTTTATACCTTCTTCTTACCAACCTTCTTTATTTTCTGATGTAATTACGTCTACGTCTGCAGTATTTGTGTATTGTGTGTTGCTTTCCTCTTCTATAATCTCTTCTTCAAAATTCTTTTCTTCATTGTCTTCGTACGCTGACAGTCTATTGAAGACCGATTATATTCCTTCCAATTCTTCTTCGTCTTCGGAGTTTCAGCGTTTCACCGAAACCTCCGTAACCATAAATGCAAATGATGGAGCACTTTAAACCTGTTTTTCTACAACCACATGCTGAGCTGCATCTTTTTTTGCATTAACAGTACACGAATTTGGGGAGTAATTTAGGAGCAAGAGTTGTTCTGATTGCAACAAGTCCAATATTATTTCTTTTCCATCATCATTCTTCCGGATTGTTTAAGATACCGTACCAAGTCTAAACTTGATGTTAGGTTTAGAGTGAATGTCGGCTTGCTGCTGCGGCTGTGGGTAGGAGTGACACAAGATTAAACGTCGCCGATCTGGTAAAATGTTGGTACCCGAGAAAGTCCAAAGATATGTTTCTTTGAGAAGCAATTGAGAATTGTTCTACTGTAGGTCGGAATCTACACTTTCATAATTCCTTTGAATTTATACACATCTTCAGGAACTTCTTCTTTCTTTGGCCGAAGATTGCAGACGTAGTTTCACAACCGCTGAAAGCGTATACAAACAATAGGTTGTTTGCCACTCCTTGTTCGACCTGCCCATTTTGCGACTAGTAAACTTTGTTCTGCAGTTCTTCCTATACCGGGTTAATGTGGCTTAAACGTCCTGTGGCCACCACAATAAAAAAAAAAGGCACGCCATCTTCTCTACCTCATAGTGGTGTAGAAATGAGTAAAAAATGAGAAAAATGCACTGCAATGATATTATTTCAGAAACCATTTATTTCACTAAAAAGTGTTTCAAACGAAAATTATATGGAATTTGCTCCTCTACAATTTTTGTCTAGCACATTCTGGGAGTGCGATATTGTCAAAAAACCGTAATTTGGTTGCCTTTTTCAAATATGGCGGAGCCAGCTGCAGCCCGCCTAGGTCGCAAATCTAGCACGAGTATATTGTTTAGGTTATCTAAATGAGTATAATTGCCAATTTCCAGAACTCCCGTACTTTTTCCAAGTAAACTCTGTTTGGCTTCCTGTTGCTTGGCCTAATTAACGTTCCCAAAAATATAATTTTACTTGATTATGATACAAATCATGTAACTTTACTACATCACAAATGGTCATAAACTCCGCTCACACAGTAAAGCATTAAAGTAAAGAAAGAGATAACCTTATACACGCTGTTACTCTACCAACCTTGATTTTGAACAGCATTTTGTATTTTTATTCTAATTAAAATATTTCCTAAAATTTTGCGAGATAAAATTTTGCATTTGCGTTGCTTTGCGACTCGAGTGGGTATATTTATCAGTTGGCTGTTAAAAGATCCCACTAATCTTATCGTCAGCAATATTATGAAATTTCTTATGAAGATTATTTACATTAGACAATAGTTTAGTGTATAATAAATACAATCAGTCAAATTCAAAATGTGTCTGTTTTACAAGCATAAATATACGTCCATTGAATTACAAGTAATTTTCTGACATTTTGTAGCTTAATATTTCTAAAGCTCTGACGTAATAATGATTCGAATTAAAAAAATAAAACTCCATTTCCTTTCAAAACAAGCGGCTCTTCAATTTAACATGGATACACTTAAAAGAGTAAGTTTTTTTTAATGAAAAACAGAAAGGAAGTCAATTTAAATATTCCCCGAACAATTATCTCATAATGTCGAGAAAAACGCACGATATTACAATAAAAATGTTTTGTTACAGGCCCGCAAAGGAAAGGTTACGCGGCTACTTCCGTTTTAGCAACAGGAAGTTGAGACAGTCCTGCGAGACGGTAATAACAGCGGCTGGCACGCCGGCGGCGCCAAGGACGATGGGCCAACGCGATGGTCTCATACATCATGGTATCGACGAGGGTCAGTCAGACAACAGCAGCTTTCAGCATGATTTTTCCTCCTCTTGATTATACTATAATCAAATAAGGTACGGGTCTTATCAAATCATGCAATCTAAAGCTCTTGAAAAAAAAACTAAAGATAGTGTTTGCAAAATCTAAATTGCTCTGTGGTCTTAATATATCAGAATGTATAATAATAGCATAGATAAAATTTGATCTATATTCCCGCTAAATATGGTCTCTCGTTTATCGTATTTTTGTTTGGGACTAACGCCACACTTTAAGAACAATTATAATACGATATAGTAATAATAAGTTTTATTGCCCAACAATTAATTACAGGACAATTTATTACTATAAGCGAGTATGTAATCAAACAAATACATGAAGTAGTACAGTCTGGCCCGAAATAAATAGTACTGAACTTAATTACTTATTTTTTTTAGTAAATACTTATTATTTAGATTTTATTACATGTTCTAAGTGAGCACCTTCTCGTTCAAGACATACTTCATAGCAAAGGTCCAAGTTGGTCGTCATGTCATCGAATAAGGGTTGTCTCAATTATGCGAAGAAGGCTCGAAAGGCGTCTTTTATTCATAGATGGTTTGTGGCGACCTTTTGAATTGGTCATACCCCAAATATATGCGTCTGGAGAGGTAAGGCCTGGCGAATGTGAAGAATAAGGGAAATCGTGAAATAATTTTAGTTTGAAAATATCCGGGGCAACAGTATGACAAGTTGTCCCGTCCTGCTGAAAAACTTGGTCTCGAAATGCCAAATCAAGGATGAAGCGCGTTAAAATTTGTATGTACCGCTGTTTATTAAGTGTAACTTTTCTGCATAAAGTATTGCGGACCAATGATTCCGTGTCCTGAAATTGCACATCAAACACTCACTGTTGCACTATGTAAAGGAACTTCTTGTGCCTCATCGAGTCTGGTAAATCCCATAAATCGATTTGTGCGCCGGTTCACATGGCCCGATAAATGAAAATGTGCTTCATCTGAAAACCATAAACTTTTTTAAAAATACATGATTTTCTTACTGTGGCGCGAGAATTCTGGCGCAATATTCCACTCTACTTCGATAATCCCGATGATGTAAGTGTTGGTGTATACCTCGGTTATTATCTGATGGCACCCAGGAAGCGCAGGGCGTGGCCAAAATATATATTATGTGCATTAAAAACATCGGTATCGAAAGCAATCAGCTTGACCGTTTTTGGTATTTTATGTACTAAATTGTACATTTAACGCCTCGCGTTGGAAAGAGATGCAACATCCCGAAACGGTCACGCTGAAAGCCATACACTACGGTAGACGAAGTGTAATTAAATTAAACACGGACTAATGTTTTCAACTTGGTCTTTAACCCTTCATATGTAGCGAAATCTATATCTATCTCTCACGTTTCATGCTGCGTTCCCCTTTCCTGTCTTAAAACTGTCATCCACACAAGTGCCATCAGATCTTAACCGAGCTATTCCTGAATGACATACGAAAATACACCCAACTCGTTCAAGATTCTTTGCAAGGAAGCTCTCTTTACGCCAAGTTGCAACACTAAGACCTGTTCAAAAACGCGTTGATGGTTATTGTTAATGTTAACTGTTCTGGGATGGCCCTATGTTTCTTTTCGTTGACACAATACACTGTCATTATTTCTGAACTTTACAACGACCTTTAAAATTATGGCGTTACTCGGAGAACGTTTATTAAACTGTTGTGTGAATTTATCACACACTTATCGTGGACTTGCACCGTTGCGACCGATTTCGTGTGAGCGAAAATATTACTCCACCAGAAATGTTTTCTAATCTGTACTTAATACCATACCAATAAGGAAAAATTAAAAACAGGGCATGCAATGCCAACGAACATCAATAATAATACTAAAGTGTTCAGCAATTACTGCCCTCACGACCTCGATACTAGAGCAGTTGATCACACTATAAGCTGATTTTGTTAAAATTGGAGCATATTTAATAAATAGGTGATCTAATTTTCGGAAATGGTAAATTAAAAGTGGAGGCATAACGCGACTCTGGACTGGGTACCTCAAATCTTATTTCTTGAAGTACTGCAGGAGAGTCAACTGTATTGTGAAGGAATTTAGACAATAGACATATACCCGAGGCAATTCTTCTGTAATTGAGAGAGGTTAATTCAAAACAAGTTAACAGTAGACATTGGGCAGCATTCCTACTCGGATAAACTCCATCAAGCCGATTTTTAAAAAAAATTTACAAATTTGCACTGAACCAATTTAATCTGCCGCATATGACAGTGATAAAATGAAAACCACACCACACAAGCATATTCAAGACGTGACCTAACCAACGAGGAGTATAACGCCTTTATTGTAAAAGATCTTATATTGTGGACGATAAATCACAGCAATCTCAAAACAGTAGAAGTGTTTTGTTCCAAATGAACGCCATTTAAACTGTAGACAAAAGTACGGCGAGGAACATCAATTTACACTTGGATACATTCAGTGGTTGGTTATTCGTAGTACACCAATGAAAGATGTTATCCCGGTCAACCTGAACGCGAATACAATCTGAAATCGAAGAAATATCACGAAAAATCTTTAAATCATCTGCGAAGAACTGCTTATTACAACTGATATCGCAACTGACATTAATAAACATTTTGAGTATTAAGGATCTAGATTGGAACCTTGCGGTATCCCAGACGTGACATAATCGTTCGAATATGTACTGAGAACGATTATTTGAATAGGATATCAGAAGGCTAAAAAGAGCATCACTTAGACTAAAGGCTCTTAGTTTTATGGCAAGAATAGTGTGGCCCAAACGATGGTAGGTTTTGGCAAAATCCCTTTACACCGCTATTACCCAATCTATCCGAAATGAATTGATATAAAGTCAAGTTATGGAAAATGGAGTAAGAAATACGGGTTTGAACTAAAAATTAAAATTTGCTTTTATATTTCCGTAAAAAATTAAACAAAATAGCACGCACGCATAGACTTTAAAAGGATATATTACACACAGAAATGTTCATTACCAGATGAAGCGTTAGTAGATTGAAACAATTGTTATGCATAACATACTTAATGTAATTTCTTACTATTATAGTATTTCAATATGTGTCTTTAACCTAAATTATTATGTAATAAATTTCATAAAAGCGTGTTGAATATTCCCAGCACTCTAATACAAACATTAATGGAAACGGGTATTCACCATTTACTTAGCTTCCTAAGTAAACGAACTGTGACAGCTTCGATGTCACGAGCAGTGCATAATTCAATTAATAGTATTTGATGAATAACTAATTTCGCTGTTTGTATAATTTTCGGATAGTTTATTGATAATATCAATTTTCACGAAATGAAATGAGAATATCTTTTGGGAGAACATTTTCTCTTTGTTTTGTGCACTATATTTGATTATATTATTGGAGTAACATAAATATATGAAGGGTTCTTCAATAGAGACATAACAATTTTGTATTTAAATAAAACACAGAATAATTGAGATATCGGACTGAAATTATTCCTGGTGTAGTACACATGTGAAATTTAAGTATAGCATTCGTCATATGGGCTATATGACGACCGCGAGCACGTTTACAGTGATCGATTCTTTGGAGCCAACTTATCACCACTCTTCCACACATATCGGCCGGAACGTTGGCAATTTAGCGTTCGATATTGATCCTGATCTTCAAAAACGTTGTTAATTTGTTGGCATAAACCAATGACTTAACGTAATCCAATAAAAAGAAATCCAACGGCGTTAAAACGCATGACCGAGGTGGCCATTCGACCGGACCATTTCTCGAGATTACACAAATATCAAACATCCCCTTCAATAGATCAATTGTTTAACCAGCTGTGTGGCATGTGGCACAATCTTGATGGAACCGCATATCACTGACGTCAAAAATAGTCTTCGAACATGGCACGATATCGAGCTGCATTGACCGTAACATGGCGATCATTTTCATAAAAAAATACAGTCCAATCACACCTCCGGCATGAAATCCACACCACATGATCACTTTATCATTTCGCTTATTGACCAAAAATGAGCTTCATCGCTGGAGATAATTTTTCGATGTTTATTCAGGATTTTCTTCAAACTTTTGCAGTAGAGAAGTTTTGGATCTTTAAATAATCAAGAGGCTTTACTTCTTCAGCTAATTTGATCTTGTAATGGTGTAGGCCAAAATCTTTACGCAAACGCCACAATATGGACTGAGAGGTTTCCAATTTCTGTGAATGTCACGGAATTGACTGAATTGGTGCATTTTGAACTGAAGCACAACACGGCTTCGATATTTTCTATTGAAAAAAGCAGTATAATATAATATAAAGCAATTCATGTGCATCAGCTGCCAATGCACAAACTATATAGAAATTCGCACATTTCGATAATATGGATATTATCTTTATCAATTAATTAAAAACATGAGCCAATTTAAACATTAAAATATTGCCGAACCCTTAATAAATCCATAGAATATATTTGACAAATATCTTGGCGGCAAATATTATACAATTATTATTATAATGCCGTCAAGATATTAGTCAAATATACAAAACAGTTTTATTAATAGTTAAATATACTATCTAAAATTGTTGTTTAGTCAAATCATTTCTTTTTTTTACATATGTTTTTCTTTTAAATGATATTATTATAAAGATATCTCTCTAATATAATTTAAAGATTAATAAATTATGATAAATTAGAACGTACCCAACTTAATGAGATAAAAAGTTACACCAAAATATATTGTTATCTAATAGAATTGGACGATATAATATTTATAACAAAGACAACACTATATTATTATGGCACTAGAGTATTATGGTATCATCAAAGATCAAAGATTATGTATATACTGTCTTATTTTTCGTAGCTAAATATATTAAAGATACGTCTAAAATTAATCTAAAATGTCACTCTTAAAGTAGAGACTTGATTGAAAAATAATAACAAAATATCATTTAGAAAAGCATTTGTGGCGTCTGCCAGAAGTTCCTCAATTTATCGAGGACAACAACGAACATTACCACACGTTTGAATTACTCAACAACTTACTAAAACATAGGAAGATGAATACAAAAATGTGTAAATTAAAAATGAAATTGAAAACACAGAATAATTGAGATATCGGACTGAAATTATTCCTGGTGTAGTACACATGTGAAATTTAAGTATAGCATTCGTCATATGGGCTATATGACGACCGCGAGCACGTTTACAGTGATCGATTCTTTGGAGCCAACTTATCACCACTCTTCCACACATATCGGCCGGAACGTTGGCAATTTAGCGTTCGATATTGATCCTGATCTTCAAAAACGTTGTTAATTTGTTGGCATAAACCAATGACTTAACGTAATCCAATAAAAAGAAATCCAACGGCGTTAAAACGCATGACCGAGGTGGCCATTCGACCGGACCATTTCTCGAGATTACACAAATATCAAACATCCCCTTCAATAGATCAATTGTTTAACCAGCTGTGTGGCATGTGGCACAATCTTGATGGAACCGCATATCACTGACGTCAAAAATAGTCTTCGAACATGGCACGATATCGAGCTGCATTGACCGTAACATGGCGATCATTTTCATAAAAAAATACAGTCCAATCACACCTCCGGCATGAAATCCACACCACATGATCACTTTATCATTTCGCTTATTGACCAAAAATGAGCTTCATCGCTGGAGATAATTTTTCGATGTTTATTCAGGATTTTCTTCAAACTTTTGCAGTAGAGAAGTTTTGGATCTTTAAATAATCAAGAGGCTTTACTTCTTCAGCTAATTTGATCTTGTAATGGTGTAGGCCAAAATCTTTACGCAAACGCCACAATATGGACTGAGAGGTTTCCAATTTCTGTGAATGTCACGGAATTGACTGAATTGGTGCATTTTGAACTGAAGCACAACACGGCTTCGATATTTTCTATTGAAAAAAGCAGTATAATATAATATAAAGCAATTCATGTGCATCAGCTGCCAATGCACAAACTATATAGAAATTCGCACATTTCGATAATATGGATATTATCTTTATCAATTAATTAAAAACATGAGCCAATTTAAACATTAAAATATTGCCGAACCCTTAATAAATCCATAGAATATATTTGACAAATATCTTGGCGGCAAATATTATACAATTATTATTATAATGCCGTCAAGATATTAGTCAAATATACAAAACAGTTTTATTAATAGTTAAATATACTATCTAAAATTGTTGTTTAGTCAAATCATTTCTTTTTTTTACATATGTTTTTCTTTTAAATGATATTATTATAAAGATATCTCTCTAATATAATTTAAAGATTAATAAATTATGATAAATTAGAACGTACCCAACTTAATGAGATAAAAAGTTACACCAAAATATATTGTTATCTAATAGAATTGGACGATATAATATTTATAACAAAGACAACACTATATTATTATGGCACTAGAGTATAATGGTATCATCAAAGATCAAAGATTATGTATATACTGTCTTATTTTTCGTAGCTAAATATATTAAAGATACGTCTAAAATTAATCTAAAATGTCACTCTTAAAGTAGAGACTTGATTGAAAAATAATAACAAAATATCATTTAGAAAAGCATTTGTGGCGTCTGCCAGAAGTTCCTCAATTTATCGAGGACAACAACGAACATTACCACACGTTTGAATTACTCAACAACTTACTAAAACATAGGAAGATGAATACAAAAATGTGTAAATTAAAAATGAAATTGAAAAGTTCTAATGTACAGCAGCACCTGATACGTGTTTCAAACTTGTTCTTTTTCAGAACAACATACCTAAGAACGTAATTGTCGATTATGTCTAATATGTGTAAAGTAAAATCTTGCCCTTAAGAAATCCCACACTCCAAAAACCTAAAAATGTTTACCAACAGTAATCAGTAATGTTTTCTTTATTGTGTAAATGCCACATTTTCAATCAGGCATATTAGTAAAAACATTAAAATTATTCGTAACAAAATAAATGAAAAACATATATAAAATTAATCTAAAATGTCAATAATGACAAGGGTTTTCATTGAAAAATTGTAAAAGAATAACAAATAGAAAAGCATGCGGCCATTTGTGCCTTCTGCATCGTTCTTAGCTATCTTCTACAAAAGAAATCTAATAAGTTTAAAACACGTGTCTGGAGCTGCTATACACTTATGATTACCAATTTCATTTCAATGTACACATTCATCTTACTATGTTTTATCACTAATGTGTGATTTATCTCATTGATCAGCATTGCATCAGCAGAGGTGATTGTTGTTTTTTCCGATAAATCGAGATTCTTCTGACAGAGGCCGCAAATGAGCTTATGCTTTTCCGTTTGTTATTTTGCTATTAGTTTTCAATGAAGCGTCCACATCAATATTGACATTTTAGATTAATATTTATAAAAGTAATATAGCACAAACAAATTTCGCTACATATAATTACCTATTAAATATTTATCACAGCAATAGAAACTATTATGGTCTTCATTGTCTCGTATCATCATTAAATTTGTTCCCTCTAAGTGCTGTTGGTAACTTGGCAGAGCATCAAATAATTTTATTGCAGCATAATTCGGTTCTGTTTTATAACTTTCATTAATTAAGTCCTATAAACTATAACTTACTCCTCTCGTTTGTCATACTACTTCGGATATCCATGCTTCTGTCATAAAACAATGTCCATTTTAATTAAAACATTGCAATTGTTCATAGACGCATAATAATGAAATTAGCAAGTTATATAGTTTTCAGGACAAGAATCATAAATATTTTATTCGTCATTATGCATTGACCAATTTATTATATTATACACATACGTGTTTCAATAAAGCGAAAACACACACAGTTCATGTTGTTTCCTTAAATTGGGGATGCTTTACTTCTCATTCCTTGAAAATAGTGATTTTCAATTCACCTGATTTTCTTGTATTTAATGTAAAAACATCGCCTGATAAGTTCCGCCCTGTAGCACAACTTATTTAATATATATTTGTGTTATTAACCTTCCGTTAGTTGCGCGCACCTTACAGGTGCATCCCAACTACACTTTTTCTTCCTCTGCCGTGATAGACGCTTCCCGGGGACCGGCTTTATGTTATTTTCCTAACTTCTGATTACTCAGCGGTCCATTAGCGTAAGCATTATGGATACCATATTTCTCTCGTTGCTGCCTTGGAAAAAAATAAGTGGCAGATTTCCGATGAGCTAAAAAATGGGAAAAGAAGGGACAATTTCAGCGTCTTTGGTCTTAGGAAAGAAAAAAATTATTGTTTCATACGTTCCTCGCAAAAACAAAAATATCGTTCTCATATCCTCTCTTCATTTTGATGATGCCTGGGAAAACCTGAGATCGTGACATTCTACAATGAAGCAAAAGGAAAGATGGATAGCATTGATAAATTATGTGCCAATTATGTCTCTAGAAATCTTCTGCCTTTCCCCATGGTAATTTTTTACGCCCTACTCAATTTAACAGGTATAAATGCTCAGATTATATACCCAGGAATGGTTATTACATGAAAAACCATTATACTTAGGAAATGGTTATAACATGAAAAACGGTAGGACCATCTTTTGTCAATTGGCCAAACTTCTTGTGATGGATGAAATGAGCCGGCGCAGCTGCGAGAAGATGAGTTTACCCTTAGTACTTCCCCGTAGATTGTCAGAGATCACGAATCAACCTTCTCGAGACACAGGAAATACATCTATGGAGTCTAGCACTCAAGAAAAGAAAATTGTGCGAACCATGTCAAAATAATAAACAACGGAAAAACACAAAGTATACTTATGCTACTTGCGAAAAATACTTATGTTTGAGCTATGTGACCACACATTGTCACGATTGTGAAAATTTCAGTTCAGAGGAAAATGGTGCTGAATCAGAATGCCTCTGAAATAACATTTTTCTCTTGAATATGTGGTATTAGAACGAGAAGTTCCTATACGAAACTCAAGTTTTTACAAATTTATGTTCATTTGCTTTTCTTTATTTTTGTCGAATTAGTTGTGATACTATTTATGGAGAAATTTTGCTAAATAAATAAGTTATTTAATACTTTATATCTCTAAAGAATATATGACAATTAACTATTTAAAGTAGAATAAATTTCATTTAGGCCATTTGGTCACTGGGCTGGTATCTGATGACGTTGTCAGGTATTGCCATTATAGTATCCCTTAACAAGTAATATTCACGCAGACCACATACAAGATAACAAGATAGGCCCCAGCACGCTGCCCTGTGGAACCCCTGATTTTATGAGATGGTAGTTTGAAAATGCAGCACCTATTTTAACTTGGTACTATCGATTGCTCAAATTTGATTACAAAACGAGAATTTCGTTTTGAGTTTGTATAAGAGTCTCTCATGCCATAGGTTGTGACAAAACTTTTTATTTTCCAGACCATCCTTAATTTTGTTCTCAACTTGATGGTGCTGCTGAATTCTGGAGTGTTTCTGCTTGAACCCACACGGATAACCAGGGATAATATTAATGACATTTGAAAAAATATTTTTTCTCTTTTTGAAAAATTCATATATCCTATTTAATCAATATTACTTGAAGCAAAATTTTGATTTAAAACTTGTTCACCACATTTTTTTTGTGCAAAAAAAAGATAATATTTGAACTCATAACTTCCATTTCCATGATAGTTACTCTGGGCGATTAAGTTACACATGACAACACAATTTTCACTGAATGAAAACTGTTGAAATTTTCTGATTGCTGATGGTAGTTCTCGAAACAGCTCATCAGGCTGCATTTTTCAGAAATTGCTGTTATAGAAATTAACAGCTCCAATAATACAAGTCTACAAAAACAGTGCTTTCTTTTAGTTTTACCCTTGGATATATATAATATGAATACCCTAAATTCAAATTTGTTGTCAGTTTGCTTGTATCGGTTTGCTAGGTTTTCATCCAAAATCAAATCAAATGTAATACCTATTTTTTCAATGAAAGCTTAAAATGTATTAAATACATAAGACTAATACAAAACTGTTACTGCAGGTTTAATTAACTGAAATATTAATGCATATATTGAAAACAGATATTTGAATAAATAATAATTATAATCTTATCTCTTACAAGTTTCTCTTTAGTGCCTCCATACCCATCGATTCTCTTTCTTGTTAAGGTATGTGTGTTTGTCAAGTAGTCCAGAGATTACCCACACGAGTCTTCAGTCCTCAGTCAATATCAGAGTTAGAGAAGTCGTGGTTGGCATACAACGAGTGACAGAAAACATTTTTGACAACAAAATGTCTGAGAACAATAAGGATATTGTGGAGGAAATGTTTCCACATTTTAGAAATCTAATGTGTAGAATGAGTGTTAATGTACATTTTCTCAACGGCAACAAGGTGAGTGGTTTCACAAAAACATTAAAACAATGAAAACTCGCTACCAAGGCCGTTGGGATGTGTGACTGATAGCTTTGTGAGAGCTTCGATAAAAATTATTTTTTTTTGCTGCAAATAATGAAAAAATTTAAAAACTCATAATTATTGACGCATATTTATCTTTTTTCAACATATTCATTCATATTTCAGTTAATTAAACTTGCAGAAATAATTTTGTATTAGCTTTATGTCTATAATACGAGCATATTTGTAATATTTCTTTGAAAACATTATTACATTTTATATGATTTTGTATGAATACCGAGGGGGAACCGCTGAGGGATTATGGTGTACACCCCGTAGGAATTCCAGGAATTATTTGGGATTATTGGAATTATGTGGGATTATGCGAGATTACTTGGTAGAATTATGAGGGATTCCAAGGTCATCAGAAGAATGTTTTTGCTTCTATTGTCCTGTATAATCAACAAACTTTATGTAATCGAATCATCGCTTCAAATTAAACGTCATGTCCATAGTTCAATCACAGTACTAATGATCAAATTGAATTTTAACAGAAAGTGCCTTTGGTAGTTTTTCACTTCCACGAATGACGCCTTACGACTCATTACTTGATCATACGGTATTTTTCGGGAAATTGCTGATCGTACACTAGTTTGAACCGGTTTGAACCGAGATTTGAACGCATGATTAAGTGGTTTTTTAATCAGATTTCTAGCTCTGAAGCGAATACTTCGATAGAACATCCTGAAAAGGGTAATTCGGCTCATCAAGTGATAACTTCGTTACAAAATTCAGAATATGATAAGACAAAAAATGTTGGGAAAGCCTGCAAAGCAATAAATATAATTAGCAATACTCTTATTGTTCCTTTGTTCAATAGTGATATCAAACAACAAGAACATCCTAACAATATTGAAAGTCATATTGCTAGCTCGATTGTTAGTGATAATTCTTTTGAAGAAACGGAACCAGGTGAACCTGAAGCATCATGCTCGAAATGGAAATCTTCTGATGGTGTAGAAAATCGAGACAGGGAAAATAAATCCCATCAGAGACCCATCACTCAGTGGTCATTATTAAGTGTAATAAATTTTACGCCGTTTTTTTATGATGAACCGTGGTATGTAGGTCAAGTTATTGAAATTATATATGATACAATTTTTAAAATTAATTTTTTTAACACGGCCCTGTTAAGTTTGCCACCGAAATGGAACCTTTTCATTTAGATGAAATTACATACGCCGAAATTTATAAGAAATATGATAATATTAAATCTGAGATTAAATCCTGTATTAAAGACTAATTATTATTATTTCGTTACAAAAACTGACCTGCAACCAGAAGATAAAATGAATTGTCTTGCCGCATAGAAAGTGTGCTCACCAGAAGTAATCCGTCTGTTGGAAGGCATACCTGAAAGTGAAGCTACACGTGCCTATCTAAACCTTATGCATTTAGCCCTTTCATCATATTTAGATCCAAAAATTAATATTAAGCGACGTCTTTACAACATTTGGTATGTTGTGTTTTTCTTAAGAATCTGACGAAAATGGTTAATAAGTCATCTTAATTTTAAACTTGCAAATAATTTTATTACATCAAATTGTTAGACATGTATAGAGTTAAATGCTCACGCGCTTGTAAACATAATCTGTAACTTCCGCTATAATCCTCAATTATCGAATGAGATGTTTCTTCCATACCTATTCAGCAGTCAACCGTGTGAACAAATATTCAGAACTACGATATCAATGACTTCTACCTTATCAACCGTAGTTAACTACAGTATAAAGAACATTATGCAACGCAGAATTAAAGCGATGAATGGTATTCTATATGACTTGAAAGACATATTTACTTTTCCTAGGGAAGTAAAAAAGTGGATTTCGTCAGCTGATATCCAGTTGAAGAGATCTTGGGAGACGACCACTGACTTTGCATTTAACTGCAAACCATTTTCAAATGAATGCATAACAGAGTCAATTGAAAATGCGTTAATAGATGCCATCGAAAATACACAGGGGATAGCGATGACTGTTGAAGAGAACAGCTGGAATTTTCTGTCAATGTCAGTTGTAATAGAGAAGTCCGAGATAGAAACAAATATTCCCGGGAATGTTCCAGTTGATTGTGAGATGGCAATTGATGAAAATATTGTTACCTGCACATAAGAATCAAATAAAGTTTTTCATTTAGTTTCGGACCTGGGTGACTCGGAACACGATCAGGAACAGAGTACTACATCAGGAGATGAAAATACTACACTTGAATTTTAGATCTTAATTTCAAATATTTTTCTTCAAGAATTGAAAAAGAAGGTGGGAAACCTTCGAGGAAAATTTATAAAACTGGGCTCTTTGTTACAGTAAAGACCAATGGAAAACTTGTAGTCATAAAAAAGTCATCCTTATGTTGACTTCTAGACAATACAAAGGACAGAGTCAGTACAGATCGACTGCGTCGATTTATAAACGTAAATAATAGTAAAGCGGCAGAAGAGATATTGCCGTTATTTTCGCAGTCATGTAAAGACAAATTTCCAAAGTGTTCCTGAAGGAATAACCACTGATTTTTTAAATTTAGGATTTGTGTTAGTTTCTTGCACTCAGAAATACTTCTAGCATCGTCATTTAAACATGTAACGAAATTCTCTGCATAAAAACTAGTAGCTTCCAGCCATGTTCCCCATCTAGTTACTACTGGCGAGAGTGGCAGTGACAAAGATGGAAGTTTTTCCCTGTAAAGAGTAAAATATTTAGTCCTCGTAAAATTCCTTGCTAAAGCGAACGCTCCTACAATTTAAATTAGCGTTATTTCCTTCTGGCAAACTGTTTACATGCTATCGCTTCGAATATGAAATTAAATAAACGCATTACATGTACAATTAAATGCAACTACTATAAAGTACTCCAATCGTATTACTACCGCAGGCCATACATATTCATCAATCCATTTAATGTGTTCAGAATATTCCACTTTTTCTAGCACAATCTAATAATAGTAGTTAATGCATTCCTTTTTGAATAATTTCTATTCAATACTGTATCTGAAAATATTAGATATTCGAACATATGTTCACCATCAATTTTATACTATACGAACTTTTTTCAAAACGAAATATATTAAAGAATTTTATTATTTAAATATAGCATACATTTCAAAAAAAACATATGTCAACGTTTTTAATCGGTTATTAGAAAACACAGAAGAACTGTTAAATGGGGAATGTTTTGTAGAATTCAATGCTCGCAACAAATCTCATTTCATATTCATTCGGACTTTTTACAATTTTGAGATATCTTGAAAAAAACCAATATTTGGCGATTTGAATTGTTCAGACACTTTTTTAAGACACATTTTTTGGTGTTAACACTAACCCCCGATTTTCATTTATTTCCAAATTCTTAGCGCTATCTTTTGTTTTTATTATTGCGGCCATATTGGATTTTTAATTAGTTAGATAGTCCTTAAAAATAGCTTTTCAATAATGTACAACATGCCTAATAAATCTTTATTTATACGAGAAATATGAACATTTGAATAAAATTTCACTCTAATACGAAATTAGTTGGCTATGAAATTAAATGGTAGTGTAAAACAGACGATAAATAAGCTCTGTCATCATTATTGACATGTAAAAGTGCAGTGAAATTGGTGGGAGATTTAGAACTTTGTGTAAGTAATTACCGTTAAGCATGGAGATTATAAAGAATTGATATTGACACACACATTTTCAAATGAAGTAAAGGTTGATCTGTTGGAAATTTATTTCAAAGTTAATAGAATTTCTGAAAATGTTTGCACGCTCAGCGTTTTCCGGAAAGACCACAACCACACCGGACTATTTTCAGCAGAATAATCAGAAATTTAGTGAACTATGGAAGCTTCGAACAAAAAAGATCTATCAAGTTAACAATGCTGATATACTTCAAAATAATATTTTACAATATGTTATGAACAATCCAAGTACATCAGTACGTCGAGTGGCTCGAGAAACTGGAATTCCGAAATCTAGTGTTTACAGAACGTTGAGAGAAAACAAATACCACTCATACAATTCCAGTTTAGCAGGTGGTATCTACAAAAATGTGAAGATGATACTGATTTTGAAACTGGACACACTGTATACTTAAATTGCGCGGACATAAATTGTACACTGATTAAATATCACATTTTAATCTTATCCATAAACTGGACGCTGGGATTCACGTAATCACCAGACATATCGTAATCCTACCATTAAATGGTTACAAATTATAGGTAACTGTCAACAATTTTTAGTTTCAAATTGCATTTGGTCAAACTTAGTTGTGTGTTCATTTTTTGCAAATATGGAAATTTCGAAAATTATTAGCAAACGTAGAAAAGAAGTGATTGTTGTGGAGTCTGCCAAATTTACTAAAGACAAAGCTTTAAGCAGTAGCAAAAATTATTTTAGATGTGCCATACGATTTTCTAAAGCAAAAGTTTTTACAATAGGTGTAGAAGGTCTTATTTCTCGTGGTAATTTACTACATGATCAGCCTAAAGACACTAAAAAGTTAAATCGACAAGTAATAAGCAACTGCGTAAAAAAGAAAAGCGACAGAAGATCCAACCGAAAGACCCTCTAAAATAATAATTATACATTCCATATTAAAAAAAAAAACATAGTGGACAAATGAAGACGGTGACTGCTCGCGATATACATTACTTTTGTACTAATTTCTATAATGAGAGATGAAAACATCAACCACCAGTACCAAAGAGTATCAAAGGCGTTATACGCACATTGAACAACGTGAACATTAGAACCACTACCGAAGAGGGTTTTCTATTTATTAACGACGAACAAATAATTGTTGTGTTTCCATGTTTGACAAATATTCTCTATTTATGTGAAAAGGAAAAAATATTCTTGGACGGAATATTTAGTTATTGTGCCCAACATTTCCTACAATTATTTACAATCCACACTTTTAATAATGTTCATTTCCTTTGAATTAACCATTCAATAAACACAATATTATTTCTATATAATAATTAGAAGAATCGATCTATGTATAAATACAATTTTCTTATTTTATATAATAATTAGAAGTATCAATCTGTGAAACATAAAATCAATTTGTGGCGCTTTGGTGTACCTAAAGCAAAACGGATTAACCAAATCCTTAGCGCCCAATTTTTGCACGCCCCTTAAATTTACCATGAGAACTTGAGATAATACTCAGAAAAACAATTGCAGAAATTATTGAATATGTATATTTCATTTGAGCAAAATGGAGAATTATATTAATATATTTCTAGCTAGAAGGGAGTTTTTTATATTATCGATCCAGCTATGGATGAAACAAGTTAGAAAACGAATAAATAATAGTTACAGGAGGCGAGGTTGGAACTGTAAGGTGGATGTTTAACTTCCTTGATTACTGCTTGAACTGTTTGCGTCTTATGCATCCTTAGTTGCGTGCAGAAGCAGAGTTTTTTGAGCATAATTGTGGGTACTTTTTTCGCTTATAACTGTCGTCAATTTCTTAATGGTGTCTTGATAAACATTTGCCGGTATTGTTGTTCCTTTTGGCACGTACTCAATTACGAAAATCCCCTCCGCGTCCCAGAAAACTATGACCCTGGTTTTTCCAGCAGAAAATTGCGTTTCGCCTTCTTGGGCAGTGGAGAGTTTTTATGAACTCATTGCATTGGACTTTTGATTGGGATGGTTTTGTTTATTGGAAAGGTGTGCCCAAGTTTCATACCCAGTTATAATTCGATTTAAGAGTTTTCATCTTGAGATAAAAGAGTCAAATTCTCATCACAAACTTGTCGTCTACACTGTTTTTGTTCGGGACTGTACAGTCTGGGAATAAACCGTGCCGACACTTTGCTCATTTCCAAATCTTCATGTTGAATTTTAAAAACACTCGTTTTGGATATTCCTACTTCTCTACCAATAACTGAAGCTTTTACTGGGCAGGCAGTCAACACCAAATCTTCAACTTTGTTGATGATTTTTTCAATTCGTGCTTCTAGAGGTCTTCCACGCTTTGGGTCATCATGTTTTTATTCTTTGCCCCATTTGAACTGCTTACACCAAAATTTGACTTGGAAGTAGGACGGGCTATTTCTCCATACACTCTCACCATGCTCTCAGATATTCAAGGGTTACTGTCTTTTTTTGATAAACAGGTCTGTGTTCAAGCTTCATTTCACTCATGTTTTCTTAACAGATGTTAAGCGATTCGAACCAAACTTCGAGATGATACTATAAAATGTCATAGCATATTGTTTCATAGCTAGATAGATAACATAAAAAACTCCATTATAGTTTCCTTGAAAAGTAAATACCTAATTAGCTTCCAAATATAGTCAAGTCAAATGCATTAGCATTTAAATACATTACAAGCAGAATACTAATCAGTATTGAATTTGTTTTTCAATCAGACATTTAAGAAAATAAATTGTGAATAATAGTCGAACTTTATTAGCGATTCTTTAAACATTCCATATCTATATTGTACCATTGGTGTTTAAAACGAATCAATTTATATTTATTTCTACTTGTTTGTTATTAATTTAAATCGCATTTGCATACTGTAAAATGTGAATCACAAATAAAAACGAAGTTGGCAATAATATAAATAGAACTAACCTTAAAAAGTGTCGGTTTTTAACCAAGCCAATTTAGGGATATACAGATAACGAGAGTAAATCAATAATTTAAATTCAGTCGTATATTAATTGATCTATGCCGGTGTCCCCAACGTCAAAAATTTCAGGTGAATTCTACCCTACATAACTGTGGTACAAGCAATTTGTACTACCAATTATTTCATATCAGCTATCTCACCCTCCATAACAATATGTTCGTTACATTATTTTGATCTTGCCAATTTCCAATTAATTTTAAGACTGCTTCAGATGTTCAGCGGCTAGCTTGATGATTTTTTCAAGCTACACCGTCTCGGCAAAAAGCCATAAGCAGATTTGAAGATATCCTTGGTAACTGTTGACGAAACGTTGTTACCTACCCTTTACCTGAAACGGTTCTATTCGGGAAACCTATATCTGCATATTTGATGCATAACACGACAAATGCTGAAATATAGAGATCATTATTATTATTTTGTAATAATTTGTGCACTATTTTCTATTTCATGGTATGTAATAATTAATCAATATAATATTCTTCACCAAAGTACTAATATACAAGATTTAATTTTATTACATCTTATGGTAGAAAAAAAATTAATTACGAAAATTCTCTTAAGAACTAGTAAATTCAAAATATTAAGGCAAACATTTCATATAACTAAATAAAAAGTTATAACTGTGATTTTTAAAATATTTTATATCTTTTAAAACAAATACTCATGCAGAAGTATTTTCTTTTGTGTTGAGACGATAAATAAAAAGTATCTGTCAGAAACATGTAAATAATTAACATTTAGATAAAACATTTATCATTTCTTGTTTTTTGTTTGTTTTGAAAAACATCAATGTAGTTTTTTTTGTCAAAGTAGCTTTTCTAAACCTCCCAGATATTAATAAAGATTTCATATTATTTCATAAAATTTTATATGGGTCAAAGCACTTAAAACCCTGTCGTAAATGTCCTGAAAATTAATAAAGTATTTGTTATAAAAAGCAAAGTTAGATGACCGGAATAAGCCATAATGAATGTACTTTTATTAGAATGACAGGCAATTAAAAAGACATAAAACAATTTTTTTGAAATTTGCGGCAACAAATCGATAGTATGGTGAGCGGACCCTAGATAATCTGTTCAAACATTACACGCAGCTGTATTGATATGTTTTATTACAACAATCATATAAACTGAAACTTTTATCTATATTTATACATGAAATGATTAATGTTTAGCTTTCGATGAACAGAACATTTAGTATAGATTATTTACCAACCGAAGATAACATTCATAATGAAAATAATTATTTGAACGTAATGATTTTATTTATGAAACTTAATATTGTTAAGGTAGCAACTGATGTAATAATAAGAAAACATTAAAAATGACGAACGACATAAAAGACAAATAGGGGAGAAGAAACCAACCGTCTTATTCGTGTCATTTTCAGCCGTTTCAGTGCCATGGAATTCCTCAAAAACAGTTTCTCAAACGTAGTCGAATTATGATTCTTTTGAACTTAAACGAGATATTTCATAAAGATTAATTTTGCTTTTTAATATAATAATCCTAATACAATTACTTTTTACTAGATTATCAATGTATTTCCAACAACAACGAATAACCAATCCTACTCTAAAATCATGAATTTCCAAAATATTAAAAAAATTAAATTCTGAAATAGCAGTTTTCCTTGCATCAATTGTAAATTATGCGGGAATTTTCTGCTAGCAGCTGGCAGCATATGTTTGCTTGTCGTAGAGGCCGCGTCATATCTCGTAGGCAAGCGGGCAGTTAGTGGCAGCCAGTGCACGATGGCGAGTGTGATGCATGAGTGTACATAAGACGAACAGCGTGCGGTTGTGCATTTTTTGTGGGCCCAAGGACTGTCTACAGATAAAGTGCATCGCGAAATGCTTCCCGTGTGCATTTATAGATTTCACGCATGTATTTGGCACCAGTGAAGTGTTGATTGGCTAATTCAAATTATTCACCAATAAAGTATCCCATTGCCAGATGTGGGTGCATAATGGAATTAGGTGCGAAACTGATATGTGGAGTGGAGGTTTGAAAATAGTGTCAGATGGAGGTTTACAATAGAAATCGGCGCAAAGCTACAAAGGAACTCACTATTAGGGACTTGTGCCGTGCTTTATAGCCTTCGCCTGATGTGCTGCCACATTTGCTGCTCAATTATGCTTTCTTTTCTTTTTGTGAGTTTCTAGTTTTGCTAGACGCCTACATGGTGCTCTTTTGCTTCTTCTAGTTACTCCAACTCTGCGTCTGATTATGGCTGTGGGCTAAATTCTAATGTTGGATTTCGAGCTATAGCGTTTTGCAGATAAACTACATGCAGTGTTTAGAAGAAAACTTTCCAAGCTGTGCCTGTTTTAACGTTTATCAGACGTTTATAAAAGCTCTGATTTTTTTCTGAACTGGGTCCAAATTCATCATTTTTTTCTTTCAATGTGTTGATGACTGTATCGAAGGAGGGTTTATGAGTTTCACCGGCAGCAGCTTCCTCGCTTTCGTCATAATCAAAATAATAGCACTCGTAACTATTTCCACTGCACTGGAAGTCCCAGAAGGATTAGAGGGTACTCTAGCTGCTTTTCGAAATGAAGAGATTTTGGGTTAGGCACAAGAGGTTGAAGAAATGAGAATGGCTGACTTTTTCTTCAAATGTCAGTTTACTCATTAAAACAGAGATTCTGGAGATATCGCGAGCGCATTAACAAGGGATATACCATAATAATGAGAATTTGCTGCTTGATGTTTGCAGAACGTTTCCAGTCTTCCTACTACACAACTGCAACAGTCGGCTTCAATGTCCACTTCATAAAAGAAGTTTAAATCGTTTTCACTGGGTACTGTGTGCGTAGTACTTGAATTTTTTTGAATATCCTTTAATGTTAAATATTTAATTTTCTTGATCTGTCTACTTAGTAGCAAATAAGGGATACGATTCCTATTGTTATCAAAATTTCGAAGTCGTCATTGGTAATATTCCTCCATGGCTGTATTATTTTGAATTGACCAATCAAATCTCTGCTGGTAATAAATACATAGGCAGAATGTATAAATACTTCTCGTGTATGGTGACTTCTGGTTTTGCGACTTATTTATTGACTTTCCTTGTATTTACAATTGTATTTTAATGTGCCTGGTGTCCATTTCTATAATTAATTTATGTATCTATCTATCTTATACAGATTCAATTACTATACCATTCATTAATGTTTTCTTACATAAAGGCTTGCCGCTAGGTGGAATCAAAGGTGACATGATTGGATATTTAGCTCTACAATGTTTTGTTGACATGTTCTTGAGAGTTCACATCAAATTATCTCCCGAAGCGTTTTAGAAAAGGATATAGACAATGTTTTCAGCTCAGTGACGTAATTTGGAGAAATTCATTAAACATTTTTATAGTTTCAATCCTGTATTCATCTTCAATTTTCTACTTCATCTGCAGCATTTTATTTTAGAAGTACCGCAATGTCTTCAGTATGTTTTCTTTTCATACTTCTGTTGATAGCCTTAAGTGAGTTCATGTTGTTTATTAAATTTTATAAAATTTACTGCGCCTTGTTAGAACTTCCCCCACTACTCTTTGTCAATAAACACTTTACATACGCAAGCCTACAATACATGAGTTTAGTGGTTTATGACAATCGTAACAGTCTAGCAGCTCGTAATCGGGCAACACGGCAAAAATGATTTAAAAAAAATTATAATTACATATTTCTTTATTATACCAAACGACAACTAGCCTTAATATTGAGGACAAACACTCTGCGCAAACAAATAAAATAATATGAGAAAACTTTGACCCCTCGGTTAAAAAAAACTCACTGTCGATGGAAATTATAATCCTAAAAACCTCAGATAAGAATTACACTCAATCATATCAAACTAACTTACGAATAAAAATAAAGTTCCAGATATAGTGAATTTTTACAATATGATACGAATAGGTCCAAAAAGCCCTTCGGCCCCGACCACTCCATAATAATAATTACTCTCCATACTCACAATTTACATAGTACATATCAATTATCGTTCAACAGTAAAAGAACTGACCAAGAGAATACAAGAAGTAGCTTAGTAAGCCACTCCATAAATTAAACCTGAATCACTAAGGACGAACTTTGCACAGTTATGAAGAAAATAACCTAGGAGAGGCAGCTGAAGACAGAATTTCAACAACTAACGAGCGATACTAGCAAGAGAAGTATAAACAATACAATATAGCACTAAAATAAATACTCTTGGAACTAAAACTAAACGTTACTAATAAAATTGGATAACTTCCAAAATTCTTTCTGGTCCATCTACCTGTGGCTTTGCTATCACACAGACCGCTGCCTGCTCAGATGAAGGCGCGAAGTTTTGAAACGGCTGAAACAATACCGCTAGATGGACTAATAAGGTAGGAAAGTAGTGTTACATAAAAGGCACAAAACATAAAGAGAGTCGATCACCACTCAAATTTTATATAACAACAACAGGTTTATATAAATCTCATGAATAATTATGTTGTTTAAAGAAAAAAAATGTTAATTAATCAAACTTTTACAACAAAAATATTAATTACCAATACTTGATTGTGTATATTATGAAAACATTATTACAAAGCTAAGCTACCAGTATGGTTAAAATAATATTCTATCTCTGTTACAGAAGTCCATTGCCAAGAAACCACTACTCCCGTTTCGAGCATCTGATATAACAAGAAAAAACTAACAGAACCGGAAGAAATAACATATTACGGTATTTTGTTTTATAATATAGTGATAAATACATATGCCAAAAGAAAAACGAAGAGTTGCAAATAAATAAATTGAGCCGTGTAGATGTGCATGTAAATGTTTTATAAGTTTATATTTGATGAGAAATTATTTAAGAAAATGAAAGTACTGTATTATTGTCTTATAGTCCATGATAAAAAAAAAACAATACCAAACAACTATTATATCGAGAAGTAATATATGTATATACTCGTATTGCTAGAATATATAAACTTGCAATTTTAGCAAAGAATAAGTATTAATCTATAAGAATACATGAAGCCTTCACCATAAAGAAACATATTCTTGTTATATGAAGATACAATACCCCAAATATACTTAGGTATATACATACGTAAGTATATGTATTGTAATTTTTACATTATATTTAATTATTGGATCACCTAAAAATCTTAAAATAAATAGAATTTATTTTAATAACTTAAGATTCTTTGCTCTCGATATGATAGCTGAGTTCTACCTACGTTATAGATAATTTTAAAATAGATTTATTGTAACTTGTATGTGATGTTATGACAAATACATTTCAAAATAAATTCATTTTCTCCTAGTACGTTTTTTATTATAAAAATATTAAGTCCTAATTATATTCCAGTTCCAATTTTATTAATTACTGTAGTTAATAAATTTTTTGATATTATTAATTATTACGAGGATGATTTGACAATTTTTTTTTATTGTCGAAGAAATTGGTATTATTTTTGAATAGGCATGCGTTTACAGAAGGATCCTTAAATTTCCCATATGGTTTCACCTTTAGTTTGACAGATACAATTCCTTAAAGAAGAGGTAAAAGTCGCAAAATAGATAACGCGTGACTCCACACTAGTTTTCTCAAATGTTGTTATATCGAAGAACCAAAGGCTATTCGTAGATTCAATAAAACTCCAGCACTGTAGCACTAATTATTTTATTTAAACTATACCTTAATTGACAGGTTTATTTAATTCGGATTACTTGGTTGCAATCCATTGAATTATATTTGTAATGATTTTAATTGTATACTGAAATAAACTATTTTTGTTTTTTATTTTATGTCATAAAACGAACTGTTTAATGCTACATCTTGAATTGAAATAAATGTTTCTGAACAGTAAGGGTGTCCTCAAAATATGAGTTACTCCCACTAAACGAAATGCTATTGGCAGATCACCCTATTTTCTGACGTTAACGTAAGTAAACATTTCATTTATTAACAATTATGTACCGATTTGCAAAGTTCTAAAAGAAATTCCTAATAACCCTCAGGTTTGTATTTTATGTTTAAGTTATGTACAATAAAATGTGAAAAGATGTAAGTTGCATAGCCGCAGTCAAAGAAAGCAAATTGTAGGCAATGTTTATGAACGGGAATTACAACCGACAAAAGAGGTTTTTGGTATTAAAATAATATGCAAGTATTTGCGTCTTTTGACAAAGGATCGTAAACTTAAAAGTAGTGTTCTACCAAAATTCCTAGTTACAAATATATGCAAACTTGCGGTCATAAATAGCCGACAAACAACTCATCGGAAATATACCTTTCCGCGCAGGTATAGATATGGCCAATATACGGCTCTTAACTAGAAACACAAATATACATGATTTATACTGTGAAAAAATAAAATCTTAATAATAATTGAATTAATAATTAATTATATGACGACACCGTCGTAGGATGGAAGAAGTTGTAATATCTTGTTTTTACCGGATGTTGTTGAATTTGACAAATTATAAAAACCTATTTGGTGCAAAGTATTCACGGAAAGAATGGATCATGTTATGCAAGTCACCCATCCCTTTATATATTTATCGACAAATTTCAGGAGTTTCAAATTGATACGTATGTTAAACTTGATCATATTCCGCTGGAAATGAATGATAAAAAGACAAAAGTCAAGCTAGACACTTTAACACATTTACGTTCACAGCTAAATTCGGGAAAATTTAGGACAAACCCACAAATTTTCAACAACAGACAATTTAATTTTAAATAAAGGTTGTTCGAATTATAAAATTAATTAGTGACAGTAGAAATAGGTAATTAATTATAATACAGCAGGTTACGAGAGGTGTATCTAATTCTATTAAAAAATAAAATTTGGTACAAGAAAAAAAAACAATTAAAGTGACAGGGTACAGGGTATATCTATCGCGCATAAGCAAAATTTAAAAAAAAAGGCTTCAATTATTTAACAAAATTAATACTAGCGATCTCAGGCTTTACAAATAGTTACACAAAAGAGTCAGTGCGTGTTCTTACTGTATAAAAGTTTAAAAGTACTTAAAATAAAATGAAACTTAACAATTGAATTACTAAAATACTATTTAATGAAATTACGGCTTAAGGCCTCCAACAGGAAATTTGAAATGACAATTTAAATTTACAAACTGTACGATAACTCTGGTAAACAGAATTTTTCTTTTGCCAAGTCAAATTAAAACTGGTAAAGATTCTAGAAGTAAAATGCTTAAATGAACCTAATTGAGAAATTCTACAAAATTTTTAGCCCTGTACAATGTAAAATTTACAAAAGTAACAAGTACACCCCCAGGTCTCCGATCAGAGGATACCAACGGGGAAAATAACTTAATTTCAGAGTCGTGTACCTTATGGTATAAAGATATTAATTTTAGAAAAGAATGACACTACAATTAACTAACGGTAACTTAGAGTTTTAACACACAAATGATTGCAAAAACGACAAAAAAACACGTATCTGATTACAAATGGGCGTGGCCGAATACACAGAGGAAAACGAAAATAATTCTTGGTCCGGAACTCCAGGAAAAGTATACTTCGTGTATGAAGAAATAAGAAACTTAGCTCACTAGTTCCATGATAGAATAGCTCCTCCGTAAAATACATAAGGGGTCCTCGGAATACCAAAATCTAAAATGGAGGTCAGCAGCTTCCGCCACGTGTTCCAAGTTTCAAACTTTTTAAAGTTAAATACGAAAATTTCTGCATAAAATTAGAAGCAGATGGTCTTTTTAATCGATCGCCTTCTTAATTAACGGGCGATACGTCAAAAGGAAAATATCCAACGGAATATTAGATTAATAATGATCACTACAATTTTATCCGCATCAGCGTAATTTCTTCGGTAACAAAATGCAACATGCACCAAAATATGCAGTGGATCAATAGCGATCGAAAACAACCTGCCTCTCTTCCAGGAAACGATCGAAATCATAAATGGCACAGGCGACGTCCAAAATCTACCATCACCACACTCCAACGACAAGACGAAAATCAAACGGTGACAGTTGTACCAACACTACAATTTTAATTACACCGTTAAGAATTATAAACAAAAAAAAACAAGGAAGAAGCCTACTAAGCACTTGGGAGGGAGAAGATAAATAAAAAGGAAAATTTTCTAACACAAATTAAGAATAGGAAGGGCCCAATTAAGGGTTAACCGGAAAAACAAAACGGACGAAACTAAGGTTGTCTACGCATCAGTTAACTATTAAGCCAGAACAATTAAGTTGCATAACCGGCGTTCTCGCTAACAGATGTCGCAACAACCCAAAAAAATTAGCAATTTAACTAATGCATGTTTAACATACAAATTTGATGTTAGTTACAACAGATATACAAAAATGAGGAATCAAAATAAGTCTCGCGAAAATTGCAAAGGTAAAAAGGACAAAAAAAAACAAAACAATAATTCTACCTAAATAAATGAAAGGAACAAAATTCCGAAATATACAGATCTATTCAAAATTAACATAACAGTGTGTGTGTGTGTGTGTGTGTGTGCGCGCGCGCGCTCGCGCGTGTGTGACTTATTTCTATATATATTGGAACCCATTTCGCACATGTTTTTGGATCAGACTGTATACGGTAAGTGTAAATGATTGCTGTATTTGCGTTATCGTGTATGGTTTTCCCTTTTTGTTAAATATGCAATGTTTTGAAGCCTCTTACTAATAGAATAGAGGAATATTAATTATTATTTTTTAGTATTTTACAAATGGTTTATTTGTATGTTTTGTTTAATTTACATGTTATTTTGAATAAAAATGGGTTACATTACGTCTGGCAGTTTATGTACATTAAGTGAGGTGGTACCATCTAGTGAAAATTGTTAGTCATATGCATTTTCCTTGCGAATTAGAATTAATTAAATTTACGTTTTTAAGTTAGACAATTCATTAATGATGTTATAAATAATAAAATATAAATAATATAATATTAATACTATACCTGATTGATTAAACATGTAAATATACTGTCATTATCGTTCAAGAACAAATGCAAGGGAACATTGCTCTCTAAATACGTGATAATGTATCTCTAGTTGATAGCAGTCTCTGACCCGTTATCATAAAGTAAAGAAACCCTAAAATGCCAGTAGCATCCTCTATAAATTAATTTACCCTCATAGATGTCATTCAGAAACGCTCGACTGAAACCTAAATTAAATGCAATGGTCCCTTCATGTATTGTCCTTTTGTTGTAGAACCTATTCGACCAATATTCCAAATCTACGTAAAAGTACTTTGAATAGATATTCATTCGGAGCCCTTTGATTTACGCGATTAACAAACCGTAGTTTACAGTGTGGTAAGGCATTGAGTTTATGTATTGTTGAACATCGCAAGGTCTAACTAATTAAATATACGTATAATACTTTGCACGTATATAATACATGCTATAAAATATTTCATAAATAAGTATAAATAAACCTGCAGTACTAAAAGTAAACTTAAAAGCCAAGAAATGAAGTAATGTATTCTTTAATATTGTTGTAGAACCTATTCCACCAATAAGTGGTAGTTAGATCGTAAAGCGACAGGATAAAATCAATATCATATAAATGACCTATTCAAGAAATCATATATAATTCATATTTTTCCATTCAACTCAATTCCAGAGAGGGCTGAGAAGTAAAGGGGGAATGAAAACAAGCAGTTTTCGATATTTAGACGGATTTCTGAAGATATATTTTGTAATATACAATCAATATATAGCAATGTAATAGATTATTATCTACACATAAAAAAAGGAAAATAACGACAATTAAACAAACAACGTATGTCCAATAAAAATCAACAAGCGCTATTGCACTGATTCAATTTACAATCAACTACTCGAGCGACTGAGTATTATGTCGTTGAGAATTTGGAAACAGCACCACTGAACGAAGGTGTTCTGTAACACAAAACAACATTAAGACTTCTATTTATGAATACAACTATTCGTAATTTTAGATTTTATTCAAATGTCTCTGTAATTATTGTAGTATCTTTTACCATTTATATTTACGTAAAATGATTCTAGTTTGTTTTCCTCCAGTTGGCTATCACTTAAACACTGCTTATGTTTGCACTAAAATTACATTTATAAATATACAAATATATTACTTAGAAGCTAAAGCTTCTACAATATACTTACGGACTAATTATTCAAATATTCTAAACAATTTATACACTTATATATAATTCAGCTATCACATTTGTTTGTCAAATGACTATCAGCACAACTATAATACCACATGTTTCCGCATTATTACATTCTTTAGCAAAATGATTATACCATGCAAATTTATAACATCTAACTATTTGTAGGTGTACACACACCTTACATTTTTTCCATCCTACATTTATTTGTATCCTATCCATGATGCTGGAATACATCTCTGGTTGAACAGACAATATAATATTTCCATAGTTCTTCTTTTCTGGTCTAAGAATTTTTTTCTCTTTTCATTTTAGCAGAGACGTCCTTGTCTACGTATGTTGTCATTTTGCCTAATAATCGCGTACAACCCTTTTTCGTTGTTTTCATCAATAACATCTTCAACACCAGTAATTATTATTTTCGGATTTCTTAATTTCAGTTCAGAAACTAAATACTTATTTTTCTTTAGAATTACCATCACTACAGTTAATAGCGATACCGCCTTTTCCAACAGTTTTATTATTTCAATTCCAAGTGCTAATTTACTTGAATTTATTTTATTTTTTATATCTTTCTTTATTTCGTGTGATTTTTTGATCATCTTTCTTAGGTTTAACAATTAACACATCATTTTTTCCCAGGAGATCGCTATACAATGTCTTCTTTTCTGCCTTACTTTTAGTGTTCGAAATAAACTCTAAAATTTTGTGAATCAATACGTTTTGTTCTGATATAGTTTGGAGGCAATCATTAAGTTTTTCATACATTTCATTAATTTTTTGTCACACTTTTAGTTTACACCAAGTATCGGATACATATGTAATTCTATCCGTTTCACTCAATTTCTTAGCTGTTTCATCACTGATTGCAGCGCATTTACCATGTCTCTCTTCCTCACATACGAATCACTTTACCGTTCTTTCTATCCTCCTAGATTCCAATCGGCAACCATAGCACTTACTGTATGATATATCTTTGTTGTTTTATATATGTTGACCCATGTGACAAATGATTGATCATCCATTTGATTCATCGATGTATTGTGTTAATAGTTTTCATCATCACAATTTCATGTATGGCTCAATAATAAATAACAATATTTTTAATACAATGTAACAATATAAAATACTTGAATTTGTAACGTACATTAACGGATAATACTATCATAATTATACATATATATATTTATTCGTAAACGTATATGCACATATGTAAATGTATGAATGCACATCTACCCTAAGCTGGCATTGCGAACAACAACGTGCAGACAACTGTTTCGACCTTCCATTGGTCTCATCAGTGCACGAACGTGTTGATGAGACCAATGTGATAGTATTATCCGTTAATGTACGTTACACATTCAAGTATTTTATATTGTTACATTGTATTGTAATAGGTACGCCACCTATGGCGTGTTCATTGAATGCACGTATATCTACAGTTGCCCGATTAGTAGTTTTACTACGGAGGGTAACATTACCTTGCGATGTCGCGCTTGTGTAACAGATGCCGCTGGGAATCCATCATGGCATTTGGTACGTAAGTCGACTATAGCAGGTAATCTAAGTTTTTAAAGCATTATGAACAACACGTTCGTGCACTGATGAGACCAATGTAAGGTCGAAACAGCTGTCTGCACGTTGTTGTTCGCAATGCCAGCTTAGGGTAGATATGCATTCATACATTTACATATGTGCATATACATTTAAGTATAAATGTATATATGTAACAATATTTTTCTTTTCGACACTGCATTATATGCAGAGCTGATAAAAATGCGTCCTCACTCTTTAAATATTAAACTACTATTGCATTTATATCGTAAAATGACTTGTAAAGAAAGACGTAATTTATTCGCAATATGGGACGATAAAAATGTCAGCAAGAGATTAAGCGAGTAATAAATAGTACCGGTGATTTGGTAAGTGAGGAATCTTCTTATTTTCTGTTGATATTATTTACTTAAGTGTTATTATGAAGCGTATTTGTAAATTTAGTAGCCTTGTAGACTGCAAAAGTATCTCCGATTAAAACAGTAGATAATTTTCATCATCGTGGAACAATAATCGATCTACGGAGAACTTATATTTTCTCTTCATAGAGGACAGAAATGAATACCTAGAACATCAAAATACTAGCATTAGAAGAATTAAGATGCAAAGAACAAATTGATATGATAGGGGAAAAAATAACTTAATGAACGATTAAACCGTGTACACAAAAATGAAATAAATCCATTTATATTATGTTCGAAACCTGTTGGCCTACACCTTGTACCTCGGCGATGCTAGGCGTCGCTGTCGGTGACGCCTCTACAAGTTCACTCATCATGTTAAATTAGTGCATTCGATTTGTTTTTAGTTCTACAACCCGGCGGTGTTTCCAATTCGAGTCAATTAACTATCCCTTTTAGAAATAACCTCGAAAAGTCCGGAAGATAAGAAGTTTATCTACAATGAAAACTACAGGTGTTGATTTATTAGAAAAATAAGAAGCTTATTAAAGTCTAAACAACATTCATAACTAGTATATGCTTGGGTCATGATAACGTCCCATACATAAAGATAACTAAAATACCATAGGATAAACTAACTAAAGAGTCGGCCTAAAACTTGTTTGTTCGTATACGTTCAATTAGCGGTTATATGTATATGTAATTACTTGAAACTATGACAATATTTAAAATTTTGTTCAATGAAAAGAGAGTGCTGAAAATATAATGTAACATTAGTAAGGCGAGAGGGTTTCTAAATGAAAAATTATATAACATAAACAAAATGAAATGATTTTTGTATTGAACTAACGACAATGCTGTAATTGTTAGAAATAAAAATGTTAAATAAATAAAAAGACATACTATTCCTGTCGAAAATATTACTCAACAGATACAACGTAGTTTGTAAATAGACATAAACATTATCAAACGAATGAAATATCAATGCAGTAATTACGATAATAATAAATAATACATAAATGAAATGACATCGTTTTCAAACAAATTCGGTAGCATTGAGAGAGAATGAACGGATTAACTATGCAAGCAGGGAAACGCATATACATAATACTGTTTAACGGGTGTACAACGACCGTCCTGCGCTTGTATCCTAGTTGTAGGTCCAGCGGTTCTTAACCTGTGTTCCTCGATCCCCTGGGGTCCGCAAAGACCTTTCAGGGGGTCCGCCGCACAAACAAGAAATATTTATTTTAAGAATATGCTAAGCTAAATTATAATGGTTTGTAAAATGCAAATATAATATGTTAACTAAAATAACTGACAACTATTTTGAAAATATATTATTTATTATAGGATTTGTTTAGTAGTACATTTAACCCGTAACTGGTAACGTGGAGTTTACCAGAATCCTGCAAAGTTTGTCTGTTTTGTATTTTAACAAATCCCGATTTAACCCCCCACCAAATTCTATGTACCTTCATTTCTTGACTCAAGTAATGTGCAATGCACATGTCAGTCCTGTTTCGCTTGCAGTTGTGTAAGTGTAACTTTTTTCACAATTTTAATAGTTTTTAACAATCGAACTTTGCGTGACTTTTAGGATTTTCACAATGGACCAATTGCCTTCAACTTCAAAACGAGTTAAATATGGTGACAAAGATTTTGAAACTACACTGCAGAAGTGGTTTGACGAACTTGCAAGTGATTCTGATAACGAACAAATGATAGAATATGACATTTTTGAGGTTTCCGATCATGACACAGAATCAGAACAATCGGTATCGGATACAGAAGATATACCTACAATATTTGACGATATCGAACCGGAAGCAAGCATAGAAGTATATAAAACACGATCAACCGATGTAGAAGGTATTTCGAGAACGCGATACTTCTATGGAAAAAATAAATATAAATGGTACAGTCAGGAACCAACAAGAAATACCCGAACACTACTTCATAACATCGTATCGCATCGACCAGGACTCAAATTCGTGCAATGATAGATGAACATCAGGACACTGAAAAGGTCTGGAATCTCCCGTTTGATGACACAATGATTTCACTTACTGTGGAATGGACTAATGTAAAATTAAACATAGTATACCAAAAATATAAAAGAGCGGACAAACCGGATCTGAAACCAGTTGATGATATCGAAATTAAAGCGTTCATGGGGCTCCTTATATATACAGCCATTTTCAAGTCTAACACTGATGATATTGCCTCAATATTTTCTACTGATGGTACGGAAAGAATTATTTTTAGATTAGCTATGAACCAGAAACGATTTGCTGTGCTGTTATTTTGTCTTCGAGGTGACAATCCAGGGGATAGAGCTTTGCAGCAAGTAAGTCACCCTGCGGCGGCAATTAACTAGCTGTTCAACGAATTTATTAAAAACTCCCAGGCAACGTTCACAATAGGTGAATACGCTTGCGTTGATGAAATGTTAGTTGGCTGTCGTGGAAGGTGTCGATTTAAAGTCTATATGCCAGCAAAATCAGTTAAATATGGTATAAAAATCATTATGCTAACAGATTCCTGTATAGCGGATATGTATATAATGGATACATATATTGTGGTAAAGATTCTGCTGGTTTAACTTTGTCACAAGAAGAAAGGACACTCAGTAAACTCACGCAAAGTGTGCTAAGGTTAGCTAAGCCTGTAAAAGGTACAAACCGAAATATTACAGTTGACAATTGGTTTACCTCAATTCAATTAGTGGATGAGTTAAAAGCCAGAAATTTAACGTATACAGGCACATTACGAAAGAACAAAAAAGACATTTCATCCCAACAACACAAGACAAGTAAAATCTTCTTTGTATGGTTTTACAAGATATATGACTCTGCTATCATACATTCCGAAGAAACGCAAAGAGGTACTACTTATTTCATCGATGCATCATTATCAAGTCAAATAACAATGATGATAAACCCGAAATGATTCTTCATTTCAACAATACAAAGGGAGGAGTTGACTCTCTTGATGAAAAGTGCGCCGTATATAGTTCAAGCAGAAGAACTAGACGCTGGCCGATGGCCATGTTTGTCCAGATATTGGATATGAGTATAGTCAACTCTTTTATCATGAACAACATCTACAAGAATAATTGTTAATTATAACGCTTTACATTTATGAAAGATTTCTCAAGCAAATTAGTGAAACGCCATATGGAAAGAAGAGTCGACAACGTAAAAATTTCATTAGAGATTCGTAACAGTATCAGAAAAATACCGAATATTGAGCCAGAACCAACACCTGCAGAAACACTAGAAAAAAGAAAGAACTGTTTCTTGTGCGCAAAACTAAAGAGAAAGACCAAAATCTTTGCCACCGTCCCATTTGTCTGCAATGCGCTAATAAAGTGTGTACCGAATGCTGTGCCAGAAATGACTGACTTGAACTCTTGACATTTTTTTCTTCTATGAATTAACTTACATTGCTTTCAATTTCTATTTTTTACATAGTTTTTACTATTTAAGAACATTTTCTGTTTGACATGTCAAGCTTCTAAAATGACAAATTTAAAGTTTGAAGGATACCGTTGTTTTCCGAAGTTACATTTACAATTTACTGATACAAACACAATAACTTTTTTGTTTGATAACTTTATTCAAATGTTTCGATGTTTATATGTTAACATTATAACTAAATGTAACTACAGTTTATGCATTTGTGGTTTTTATTTAACAAAAATAATGAAAAATTGGCAGACTACACGTCACCACTAGTGTAATTTTATTCTACGTCACCAGTTACGGGTTAATAATCTTAGTAAATTTAGTTTTCTTTACTTCTTTATATATAGAAATAATGTTCCAAATAGGAAGGGTAAGTTTTGACGAGGAATAATGTTTCCACCTTTTTAGCCATTTACTAATTATCTACAAATGTTTTAGTTACAATTGCTTTATATTTCACCTACTAATCGTCGTCGTCATTTGCCGCAGCATGTCTTGATAGGTCGCCACGAGTCGCTACATGAAGTTTTGCGCAAGTTATAAATTTAGATGACATCCGTACTGTCTTCAGTTGAGTGAGTGAGTTCCTTCTTGTTCAAGCACATACACAACAGCCGCAAAGCATTTTACATTACGAGGTGTAATGGAGCATGTTTCTAAAAACATAGATTTTTTTTTAAAATAAGGAACATGAACTGCATGCCAGTAAAAAATATTTAAAAAGGGCTGCAACTAGTTGCAATAATGAAACTGCAGTGAAAGCATTATTTGAAGTAGCTCTGTTGACAGCGAAAACGGGAAACCCCCATACAATTTCTGAAGAATTGATATTACCCGCTGCAAGGAACATGGTATCTATAATGGTAAATGGAAAAGCTGATACGAATCTAAGTTTAATATCCTTGTCAAATGACACTGTTAAGAAGCGAATTGACTATATGTACGCAAATATTACAGAAGAATTAATTAAGAGAGTTCGAGAAAATTGCTATTTTAGTCTTTAACTAGAGAAAAGTACAGACATAGTTAATAATTATCATATACTGTGTTACGTAGACTTACTATTCATATTCTCCTTGATACATACTACATCTGAAGATGGTGAATGCATTCATTACATCCAATGAAATTGATTGCGGGCGTAATGTCCTGGTATTGAAGAATGAAACAGTAAAAATTGTTAATTTTATCAAGACTAGGTAGATCATTCAATTTAAGACTTTTTGAACAGTTGTGCAAGGTTATGTACAGTGATTTGAATTGATGATGTTCAATTGCTGTTGCACACGGAAGTGAGATGGTTATCATGGGGGAAAGTTTTGTCTCGATTTTTTGAGTTGAGAAATGAGATAACAATATTTTTCAAAGAACACTCCCCTGCACATTCAGTAAGTCTTCATATTTTTTAAACTAACATACTTGTCAGACATCTTTTCTCATTTGCACATTCTCAATTTAAGCCTTCAAGGAGTAAATATAACAATTTTTGAAATCGATGATAAAGTTGATGCTATATTAAAAAAATTTAGAGTTATGGAGCCACCGTTTATTAAATCAATATTACGATTTATTTCTAAATTTCAAATGTTTTCTTGCAACTACTTAGAAAAATCTGTCTAATGAAAGTTTATAACATATGGAAGATCTTCGGCGCAGCTTTCATGATTATTTCCTGTACTAGATGTTCACAAAAATTGGATAAGGGATCCTTTTACAATAAATATTTACGAACTTCATTATAAACTGCAATTTATCAAATGACTCTTCCAAATTTCTGGTTAAGTGTACGAAATGACTATTAGGAGTTATCCAAAAATACCCCGAAGATTCAGATGCCGTTTTCCACAACATATCTTTGTGAAAAAGCTTTTTCATCTATTGTATACATTAACAATAAACATAGAAACCGTCTGAAGAATGTGGAGTCAGAACTGGAAATTCTATTATCTAATACTGCACCAAACATAAGTAAGCTTGTTAGCAACATACAATATCAGCTTTCTTATTAGTGAGTGTTAAATATTTTCTTTTTAAATACTGAATGTAAAATTTCAATAAATATTCTAGATACATAATGTACGTAATTTTTAAGTTATACATTGTATTAAATTTCTTCATAATATAAATTGTATAGGGGTCCGTGATTTGTAGATATTTAAAAAAGGGGGTTCTTGATTCACAAAAGGTTAAGAACCGCTGCTGTAGGCCGTATCATGGAAAATTCCAATCATTTCTTCAGGACTGCGACGTACTTTTAGTAATCGAATTTATCAATAAATGTAGAAGATCGCCGTTTGAAAGTGAAGGAATTAGCAGTGATAACAAACATTTTCGAAACAAGTAATAATAATAATAATAATAATATATGCTTTATTTTAGTTCTTGATACAATGCATAATCCCACAAACATAGGATCTTAAATCTGTAGAACTAAAAATCACAGGGTGATAGTTCAAGGTAAAATATTAACCCGTGATCTTCCACTATCACCCTGAAACACAAAGAAAATCTATCAATAAAAAAAAGGACCATGTTTTTGCCTAATTCTAACTTAAAGTAACTTAACCTAATGTGATGCGCAATAAGACAACCAAAATAAAATTAAAACATACATATCGTATCCAAAACCTATACATTTGTAAAATCTGATCAATATCCATCCAGAATAGAAAAAAGAAAGAAGAAGAAGAAGAAAAAATAAGTGAAATATAAAAATAAGTGAAAAATAAATTAATGAATAAATGATCGGAAGATTACTTATCCTGTATATCAAATAGGTATGCGCGATATCGAGCGGCAAATGTACTGAATGAGCTATCCTTGATGTCCACCGGTATCGAGTTGTACACCCTGGTAACCTGGCTCGAAAAGCCACGCTCACACAACGCTGTCCTACGCGCGGGCGGCCTAATGGCACCCCGAGAAAATCTCAAGTTTAAGTGGTGCACATCTGTGCGAAATGATATTAGTTCGTAAAGATATGCAGGTTGCTTGGTATTAACTATTGTATAATACAACTTGGAAGATTGCAAGAGTCTGCGGTTACGCATATTGAGCCATTTCAATTCAGATAGTTTGTGCGCCGAATTCTCCATGACCATTTGGGTATGAATAAAATTACTGCTAAATGGGTGCCGCGACTTCTTTCTGCTCTCTAACGTGAACGTCGAGTCGAATGTGCGTTTTTAAGCATGTGTGGAGACGATCCAAAACCGATTTTGGAGTCCATTGTCACAGGGGATGAAACAATGGTTTTGTTTTACGATCCTCTATCGAAAAGAGAGTCCATGGAATGGCGGCGACCTGATGAACCTCGTCCCAGAAAGGCGAAAGTCGTTCAATCAATGAAAAAGGTGATGTGACCACAATATTCTGGGATTGTGAGGGCATTTTGCTAATTGACTTTAAAGAGCGCAATACAAGTGTGAACGGCACATATTATGCGTCTTTATTGCATAAATTAAGGGACAGTGTTCGTGCAAAACGTCGAGGAAAATTGACAAAAGGTGGGCGATTATTGCACGACAATGCTCCCGTCCATACTGCCGCCATTTCACAAGCTGCCATCCGCGAATACAGCTTTTAAGAATTAGAACATCCACCGTACAGTCCGGATATGGCGCCTTGTGATTTTTGTTTGTTTTTTAATTTCAAAAAGGACCTTAGGGGGCATAGTTTTAAGGACGACAGTGAGTTGCAAGCAACTATTATAGAACATTTTCACGGAAAAACTTCAAATTATTTTTACAAAGGTATCGAATTATTAATTAATTGTTGTAATAAATGTATAGAAGTTAGGGGAGATATCATTGAAAAATAAACATGCTTATATTGTTCCAAGTTCCTTTTTTTGTATATCAGGCCGAGAATTTATAGCGCCTACCTCGTACGTGAGGGAAGGTGGTAGCAATATTTACAAAAAAATGTATAGAAGGTAATAGTATTGATGCAATCGAAAAACTATGAGTAGACGTACATTTTAAATGTGTAGCTTCAAGGTTTAAAATTTTAAATAGTAAAATTATAGTTACTGTCACATATAGAAGTGGCAACGATGATCTACATCTATTTCTGGATAAGCTTTCTCGCCTCTTAGTAATGCTACATCATTTAGGGATTACAAGGTCTGTGTCTGTGGTGACTTCAATATTAACTTTTTAGTTTCTGAAGAAATATAACATGAGCATCTCGATACCGAAAACCAAATCCATGACCATAAGCAAGGAACCGATACGATGCAAGCTAGCACTAAACGACCAACCAATCGAACACGTGATGAGCTTTGAATACCTGGGGATAATAGCCTCGAGCAGTCGAAATACGTACGACGAGGTGAAAGCACAAGTAAATAAAGCCGCAAGAGTGTCTGGCTGTCTGCATAATACTATTTGGAAAAATAAACACATGTCAATAACCAGCAAGGCTAGGATCTACAGAACAGCAGTGAGACCCATCCTCACCGACGCAGCGGAAACGAGAGCAGACACCAACCGGACGAAGAGAGCACTACGAACGACCGAAATGAGGGCCCTGCGAGCGATCGCAGGCGTCACATTGAGGGACAGGCAGCAAAGTAATGGGATCCGGGAACAGTGCGATAGGATGCCAGATGTTGTTGGATGGTCACGGGGAAGAAGAAGAGAATGAAGAGAGCATGTCGACAGGATGGGAAACGATAGACTCGCCAAGGCCGCATACAAGGAAAAACCGAAGACGACTAGACCCTTAGGAAGACCACCAAAAAGATGGGCTAACTCCTGGACCTCATCGTCACAGGACATTGTATAAAAGTTGGAGAAACAGGACATAGTCCTATTAAAAAGAAGAAGAAGAAGAAGAAGAAGTTTCTGAAGAAATTCAGGGATTTGTAAAATTTATTCTCTGTAAAAGCAACTATAAATGACCCAACACAAGGAAATAACTGCTTGGATAATATTTGTATAAGTAAAGAATTTTGTGAGTTTGAATCTTCTCTTGTCCATGACGGTCTCTCTCATCATTCTGAATAAGAATTGCTTTTGCCTTTAGAGATCGGAACTGATTCTAGTCAAAAATTCAGTTATAGAGAGCTAAATAGGAAAATCAATAATATCAATGTTTAAAGAGCTCATGGAGCAACAAAGCTGGCATGAAGTTTACAACGAAACAACTATCACTCTTCTAGGTTTATGAATATTATTCAGCAAAATTTTAATTTAGCATTTCTTTTAGAAAGAAAGAAAGTAAATAAAGCTACACCAAGAAATGTCTGGATAACAAACGGTATAAAAGTCTCGTCACAAAAATTAATACCAAAGATACAAGAAGGTATATTAGAAAGGCAAAAGAAATAACTTCTTGAATGTTAATTTCAAATAACAAAAACAAAACAGCTTGGGAAATCATGAAAGGTAATAATTCGAATTATAAGGGTAAGGAAATGAAAATAACAATAAATAATGACATAATTTCAAACCCTTCAAATATTATCAGATTGTTTTAATGATTACTTTACAAACAATGCTCGTGACCTGCCCCGAAGCCAATAAAATGAATGAAATATAGAACTTTCAATGAAGGAAGCTGCTGTTTGATCCTGTTCATGAGATTGAAGTATAGAGAGCTGGTATCCAAGTAAAATCAACTGTCTCAACATTTTATGATGAGATTTTCTCTTTGATGATCATAAAATGAATAAACAGTGTTACTGCTCCGCTTACTTTAATTATACATAATTTCTTGAGCTCTAGTGTATTTCCGAAAAACTTGAAGCACAAGAAAGCCTATGAAAATCTTATACAGAACTACAGGCCTACCTCGTTGCTTTCTACATTCTCTAAGATCATCTAAAGGATAGTTGCAGAATAATTGTTATCATTTCTTAACATTTTAAATGAGAATCAATACGGATTTAGAAAGGCGCGTTTCCCATTGCATGCAATAGTTGAACTATTAAACAATATCTATAAAAACGTCGACGTAGGCAACGAATGTTCGGCTATATTTTTGGATGTGAATAAAGCATTTGATTGTGTTAATCATGAACAGTTGCTAGAGAAGTAATATCGGTATGGTGTAAGGGGAACACCCTTACAATGGCTTAGGAGTTATTTGGAGGACCGAATGCAATATGTACGAGTCGGTTCGTGTCAATCGCGAAAACAACCTTTATCTCCTGGAGTTCCTCAAGGCTCTGTGCACGGTCCACTATTGTATGTAGTATATGTGACTGACGTCCCCTATGAAAGAGTTTTACTATTTGCTGACGGCACCTATACTTCTAACCTGCGACAGCAATGATAACGTGGCCGCATTAGCGAACGAAGAACTGCATAACTTCGAGTTACACCGAAAGCGATGGTTTCAGACTGCATTTGCATGCCATAAAGAAACCTGCATGTTAATTGTGTATGTGTGTATTCTGACACATACATATACTTTATATATGCTTTGCGTATATACGTATACAGGTTGCGCCACCGAAAACGAAACAGATTGAATATCTCGAAGGAGATAACTTTTTGAAAAAACGCTAAAACAGGTCGATTTTTGATCCAAGGGGGACACCTTTCCATCATATCTTCAACTGTGATTAGTCATTCCCCTCCCCTCCATCACTCTAACCATACAATTTAAATAGGGAAAGTACTAAATACGATACATCATTGAAAAGGTAATTGTACGGACAATTCAACAAAGTAATTGTTGGTTGCGTTATTTTTGATTTTAGAGCCCTCTAACTGGATAAAGAAACGGTTACGTTTTCCAAAATGTGACAAATCATTTCAAAGCTAATTTTATTAGCAACTGAACACGTAATATTTTAAACATTTATTTGTCATCATAGTCAAGTACAGATTTTCAGCGTCTATTGTAAACAAATTAAGTTCGTAGTTTCTAATATTAGAGCTCTGCAAAGTTTTCCAATTATTTAAGTTAATATTTTTTTCAATTGTGCATTGAATTGCTAATAAAATTAGCTTTGGAAATGAGGTGTCACATTTAAGAATACGTAACCGTTTTTTATCCCGCTAGAGAGCGCTAATAGTATATTAAAATACAAGTTTCATAAGACACGATTTTTGCGCACGCGTTCAAGTTTAGAAAACGAGCCGCTAGGCGAGTTTTCTAAAGAACAAGTGCGCAAAATGTCTTATGAAACGTGTATTTTATACTATTTTTTCTATTTCGATTAATAAAAGTTCAAAAAAGCTTAAAATAAGAGACATGTTTTGTTCGAATATTTTAGAAATTTTGTTTTTTTGAAGTTGGTTACTCAGATTTTTAAGTAGAACGTTTTATATATTTAAATATCGGTGGTGCTATATGTAATTGTGTTTAAAATTCAGACTGATTTATACAATAAATTATTTCAAATTATCAACAAAAAGGACGAACTAAATAACTGTACGCCCCCAGAGATTCGCAAAATAGCAGAAGACAATTTACAAAATCTTTCGTCCACAAACTCTACATATTTATCAAAACAAACTTTTATAACAGTTGTACTATTCAACATGGTAAGTAAATGTCAATAGTAGCATCCGAAAACTTATCATCCAACGCTGCTTAACAATTTATATTGCTAATTAGTAAGTGAAATGTTTGCATGTGTGCTTTTTATTCTTTGGACAATTTTATTGCACATTTTTGTTACTTTAAAGGCTTATATTTTGACATTTAAATACGATTTGGTTCCATTTTTTTTATTACCAACTTCAAGAAAATAAAATTAGTGTGCGATAAAGTAATACTTTATGCAACCAAAACGGGTGTTGTAAAGTGAACTTTATAGCACCGGAATAGAAAAAATTAAAAATAGCGCAACCAACAATCACTTTGCTTAATTTTGCGTACAATTACCTTTTCAATGATGTATCATACTTACTACTTTCCCTGTTTAAGTTTTCATGGTTAGAGTGATGGTGGGGAGGATAATGACGTATTACAGTTGAAGATATGATGGAAGGGTGTCCCCCTTGGATCAAAAATCGACCTGTTATTGCGTTTTTTCAAAAAAGTTATTTGAGATATTCAATCTGTTTCGTTTTCGGTGGAGCACTCTGTATATGTTTTCAGTATTACATCTTGATGGTAGTATATCATCTTATGTATTTTACTCTGTTCATTTTTAAATACTATATATTCTATACGCTTCTTTAATAAAATATTTCTCAACACCTCTTTGTTTTAATATAGTAATAATTAGAAAAATGTCTCCGAAATAACTCGTCAAAAATCTTGTGTTTGTGTTGTATTTCTAGTTTCATTAAAAACCATATAAGAACAAATTTAATATTGTCCTAAAATGGTTAATTTATAATGTATAGGCTTTTCTCCTTCATCTGTTTAGCAATTCCACGGCGTAATATAGGTATTGTCAATTATAGAAGCGGATGTAACACTGATGCAAGGAATGGCGACCACATACCCGAACTAAATGCTTCACTTTGGAGTACTAGATATGTTAGCGCTCGAATCTGGTTCATGCGGTCACTTGTCCTTTTGTTTGTGTCTGAGAGACGCGGGACCAATACTATTCGCACTCCACATGAAACCTCGCCTTAATTAATGTCTAGCAAAATACCATTCTTCTCGATAATATTAGCCAGCTTTGTAATGTACAATTTCTGGTGAAATTAAATTCTTCACAGGGACTGTATAAGCGATACTAATGTAGAATTTCAATTATCTGCATAAGAGCACTATGTGTCGATAATAGATTGAATGGATATCTTTAAAAGTTTTAACATATTTTGAAGGAAATGACTTATTTAGACATGTGTCGTTCATCTCTCAGAATTAATTCTACTTATAAATCTCGAAATTGACAAAATTTCTTCTTTTTCCATCTAAACTAAGTGAGAAATACGAAGAAAAATTATAAAGAAAACAGAACTTTTTTGTATATCAGGCCGAGTATTTATGGCGCCTACCTCATATAAATCTGTATAAATTGAAATTGTGTTTCTTACCGAGTTTATTACAATGGTTTAATGTGGCTTCCCAAATAACCACTTATGATTCTATTCGATTAGAGGGCATTATTTCAGTGTGCATTTCTGTATATTTATTTGATATTTTAAAAAAAATTAATATTTACATTTAAAAGACGTATACCAAATCAAGACGGGAATATCATATCTACTGTTCACCTCAGACATACCAACCACAAAACTAACTACAATCTCTGCATGTTTTGATGATACCGATACTGGGCTTCTCACCACAACCCAGAGATTGTACAAAGGAATTTACAAAATAAATTAGATAAACAAGAACTGCGGTTGAAAAACTGAAAAATGAAAGCCAAAAAATTGAGGTCATAACATATTACCTTTAAACTGAGAAAAGATTACTGTCGTCGAGTTAGATTGAATAACTGCCAACTAACACAAGTAGACAGCGTAATGTATCTAGGAATATATTCGGACAAACTAACATGGAGAATACATATATTCGACAAGAAAAATTAACTGGGACTTAGCCTATAAGAGCTCTACTGGGTAAATGGCAGAAAATCACAACTATAATCTCTACTAATTAAACTCTAATGGTCTGTTGATTTGTTCTAGCATCACGCAAAAGCTACTTGTTCCAATTTGATAAACCTTTTTGTGTTTGAAGGCTGATAATTATACTTAAAGGGTGTTCCATACTTTACCTCGAGAGACTATTGAACCAAATTTTTTAACATATAGAGCTAAATAATACAATAAGTAGAGTCTACGCAAAATGTTCATATTCAATGTGTAGGTCGATCGGCACAGCTGACAATGACAACTTAGGGCCCACGTTAGGTTGACTTAAATGTTACAAGAAACGACAGAATTAAAGGGTGGAGGATATATCTAACGTTTGATTAGTGTAGACAGCCACGAAAATTCAATTTGCGGGTTGTGAACTGTTACCACCAAAAATAAATTTCAGGTTACGATGACACTTGCCGGAAAACATCAGAACGGACGACGAGTATTATAGCGTCAATCGTACAATACAACGTGTATATCCACTCAGAAATGCTCCGAATTGACTGCGTATATCATACATAGCACGTTGTATCGCACTGGAAAGATTTTGATCAAACTTTTTGTGTTTGAAAGCTTATAATTAGACATTAAACATGGTTGAGAAAACAGATAATTACAGATTTATAGTAGTGTAGACCGCTGGTGAAGCCACGGGTAACGACCAGTTACAAAACAAAATTCTTGTACACCATACAGCTATGGAAATTCGCCATTCAGTCCAACTTAGAAATAACCAGTCTCTCTCTTTCTCTCTATCTCTAATGTCCTAAGCACTAATAAGGTATTAGAGGAAAATACTACAAATCAAATATACAACTGAAGACAGAACATAAAATAATTTGAACTTTCAAATTAACAGATTATAAATTTGATTGGAATGCAAGTATACAAATTACACATTTTCAAGAATGTTAAATATTCTAGTTACAATTTTATGTGCGATATTTTCGAAAAAAGCACAATAAACATTCTTTAGGTTAAGTAATATCACAAACAAGTACATATTCGTTCATACCGCGTCTTATATCACCGGTCAACATGCTAAACTGCCATTCTTGCATGCCATGCGTGTGCCCTTCTGCACGATTGACTCAATCTTTCCAGAAAGACAGCTCAGTAAATCTACCCAAGATCCTAAAATCCGCATCACTCAAGTGGACGGCTTTCACAATACCGAGTCCAAACGTTTTCACCTATTTTCCATTTCGCATTTTGCAATTCACTGGCCAGTTCTCGGTAAAATATAAAATCCTTTCTTAAGCTTTGTAATCGCGACAATTTTCGATTGATATCTACTTATAGCTTCAATCTCTAACTATTTTTGGTCCCAAACGGAAACGGTGAGGTTATTTAGTATTTTTAATTATATACGAAATCCTTTCAGAAATTTATCTGTTTTTACATTTTCTTTTATTCTAGCATTCGCAATTAAATCATCCTTAGAATAAATGTTGTCTTTATTTCTATTATTAAGAGGAGCGTTTACCTATCGAAAACTAAGACATCGCCGTTTTGCGTTTTTTAAATTTATTTTGTAATTTTAGAATCTCAAATTTGGGTTAGTGATGCAAAAGGCATAAATTTATAATATCAAGGTCAGTTTGTGTACTAATTTATTTTCTTAAAAAAAGTTATGTACTTTAGAAGTAACCACAAAAATGCATGAATTTGATTAATGTCTACTAACTAAGGCTGGTACACAAAAGAAAAAGACAACCTCTACGCGCCAGCTACACATTTGATGAACGATATAAAAAAAATCTTCATGTAATTATTTTTGAAGATAAAAAACATTAAATAGTAAACATTGTCACATACATTTCACACGAGTGTTTTTGAAGCTATTGCGTCATCTATCCCCACTTTACGGTATCTCTACCGGTCCTAGCCAAGACGCAAATCTATCGGAATCGGTCGGCTATTCGAGACTTAAATCCAAGTGACAGTTTGTAATTAAAAAGAAATTATATACCTATAATTATATACCTATAATATTCGAGTGTATAATAATATATCAGTTATGAGCAAGCGAAAATTGGCTTATTATAAAACATCAACAACATCAACAGTTCCGTAAGTACTCATACTTAATACATTATGTTTCCCATCTATAGTATTCCTTTATCTATGACAGAATCTGTGAATAAAACCGAAGCGCTGTGATCGAAACCGAATATCGTCTAGCTCCACCTACTCGCACCCCCTTGCGTCTACCCGTTCCGCGAGTAATATAAGTTGCATAAGTTTCTATTTGTTAATAAACGCCCCTCTTAAGGTATTATAAATTAAATCATTTGTAACACTTTTTTTTTAATATACACATATCTTGTTATTTTGGCTACCGTTTGAAAAAAAAATTGTTACAGGACATTCCGGTTTCCACAAATATTGTTAAACTGTTCAAATTTGAGGAAACGGTACAAAAAGGACGATCAAAAATAAATAAAAACTGATCTTACATAAAACTTTTTGTGGTTTATTTTAGCAGAAGAAAATACTATAGGCATTTTTGGAAATTAAACACGGGTATTGATACTGCAACACGGTTAGCACATTTACATTCGTTAATTCAGTCTGGTAAAAACAACCCTGTTCGTAAAATCGAAAAAGTAACCCAGTTCGATTATCACAACCCTGAAATAAAATGCAAAAAAAATCCCTTACCACAAAAAATATGTAATATAACCAAGTTGCCATCTTCAGTAGAAATCTGTATAAAAACAAAAAAGAGTGTTAAACGTAATATTTTTGGCTAAGATGGAACAATTCGTAAATCTTGGCAAAATGAATCTATAGAAACCACAAAAGCTTCAAAAGTAGGTGGAAAAAGGTACATTATATTTCTAAGAATAACATATTCTTATCTTATGTATATTTATTATATTATCTTGTTTTAGATATATTGTATTACATGCAGGTAGTTCTAATGGATTTATTCCTGGAGCAGACCTAATATTTCCGGCAAATAGTCAGTATTTAGATTATCACGGTGATATGAACAGAGACAACTTTTTATACTGGTTTGAACACCAACTTCTTATAAGTTTAAAAGAGCCGTCCATAATTGTTTTGGATAATGCCAGTTACCACAGTACTATTAAAAATAAAAGTCCAACATCATCTGCCACTAAAAATGAAATTCAGACATGGCTCACCAATAATAACATTGACTATGACGGAGCTGCTTTAAAAATACAATTACTGGATTTAGTTAAACGGTTAGTACATATATATTTAATTATTTTATTCAATAATTTCATTTATATCTTTACGTAAAGGCATAAACCACCAACTATATATGAAACCGATGATTTAGCAGAGAAGTATGGGCACATAGTTCTTCGACTTCCACCCTACCATTGTATATTTAACCCCATAGAACTAGTGTGGGGAATAACAAAAACATACTATAACAATCACATTGGAAAATATGGTAGAAAAGTGGACGAATGCATAAAACTGTGGAAAGAGGCATTAACGCAAGTAACCCCAGACATTTGGGCAAATAGCGTTAACCACTGTGAAACTGAAATTCAAAAATGATGGGATAGAGAAGTAGGTTTTGAAAGACAAGATATATTACCTTTTATAATTAATGTAAATGATTCCGATTCAGAAGACAGTGTTAAAGGATGAAGAAAACTAGCATTTCAACTTAATATTCTTTTCTTTTTATCATATGCTTATCGCAATGTTCGAGTTTTTTAATCACTAATATGTATAATAATATATAGATTTTGTGTATATTATTTTTGTGAATGTAGTCTAAAATAAATAAACTCACATGTATTTAGAATTTGTTTATATTTTTTGTAGACATAGTCGAATAATTTAAAACATATTAATAGTATTTGCTAATATTTTAAAATGTCAACCTAGTCCTAAACACAGATTATTTTCAAAGTACAGCTTGCTCAAAGCAACGTTATTTATCAACACTGTTATGACATCACAGTGACGTTTCATATGACGTGTATCGCCTGTTTGGGTAATTGACCTATACCACTTCGGACAAATATTATTTTTAAGGCGACTCTCTCCTGTTCTATTCTTTACTCGTAGGTTGTAACTATCATTCAAACAATATAAATCTGTCAACAATGATTGCCAACTAAACAGAATAGCTAAGTATTAAATAAAATATTACTTTCTTTTAATTCCGCGGACCACCTTTAAATTTTAGCGCTAAAAATGGGCAATTCAGTTGGTTCTTTTCGTGCCAATTTGACATTTACATAATTTAATAATTTCTATTCATTTGACAGTTGTATTTTGTACATTTTTCAGGCTTCATTCTACTTCGTTTTCTCTGTTCTTGTATTTATACAACAAAAGTAGAAATTTACCTATTTCTCCACCGAAAAACGCGGCCGTTTTGGTCACTTGTCCCATATGGAAAAGCAAATAATTCTCAATAATATAAGAAGCTGAAAATTGAAAATGCAAAAAAAACAGATAGAAGGAAAATAGCATCGCATAGAGTGTCCTCAACAGGTAGTATTGTGCTTTTTTAGTTTATGTGTAATGTTTCGGAAGTTACCCATATTCTACTATTGCAGGTGTTGCAAGAAGTACAGTTTTTAAAGTTATGAAGGAATATAAGTGCAAGGGAGCGCTTACACAGGCCAAGCAAAACTCTGGTATACAGTCATTAGTCAACAATTTTAACGAAAATGTAAAAAATGCTATAAGACAAGGCATACACAGCGCTTTTTATTACAGTGAAGCACCCACAGTTAATAAAAATCTGCATATAACAAAACCTCTGTACAAAAGTAATTTTATTTACAACCATACGCGTAATGTTGGCATTTCTGACTTTTTAAAAGTTTGGAAGTGTGATTTTGTTCACGTTTACTTCCCGCCCTCTATTACTGCCATCATTTACTTCCCGCCCTCTATTACTGACCTCATTTCCCAACCTCAATAATGTCAATCACATACCTGTCAACTCGATATGTCAAAACCTTATCGGAATTTTTATCACAAATAATTATTAATTGTATGGTTCTAAATAAAATTAATTGTTGGAAGCTCGAACCCATCTAGATAAACCGCCCTGCTATTGCTGATATGATGATATAGTGACTTGTTGTCCTCCATTAGAGCTAAGATATCCGGATTGCTACGGGAGGACTGTTTCCCTCAGTTCCAGTGGAGTGCAGTCCTTGAAAACTTTACTACTGAACATTTCTTTTATAATCTATTCACCGAAAAAACTGACATACATTTATTAGACGTTTATGCTAGAACATCACAAGTCTGAAAATTCAATATGTCAAAACTTTCACCGGAATTTTTATTACAAATAAATATAATAATTATGGTTGTCAATAAAATAGTATACAAACCTCGGTGGAAAGTTTCATTCCTGTCTCGAGATAAAGTTAACCTCGACGCTTCGCGTCTCGGTTAACTACTTAATCTCTCGACAGTAATGAAACACTTTAATAGTATATTACATACCGAGGTGTATGTAATATACTATTAAAGTCGCAAATCGAGATGAAGTTTGGGCAAATATTGAGGAATCATGGAACTCCAGATTACACAATGACACTTATTATGTCAATGCAGAATCGTTTACAGGGAGTCATCGACGCCAATGGAGCATGGACAAAATATTAAAATAATTCAGATTTGCTGTCATTCTAGATTCTTGTTGTGTTTCAGTATCTAAATAACCTTATTATTCAATAAAGATATGTGTAAATGACAAGTTCATTATATTGATCATTTATCATCATTATACTTACTGTAAAAATTTGAAGTTTAAAAATACAGGGTATTAAATTTCCTTGGAATGCAGTTTCACACTAGGAGAGTTAGAGAAATTTGTGTGTTAAGAGTCCTTAACTTTCAAGTTGGAGGCGGTGTACATAACAAACTTCCTTGATCAAAATGCAAATATTGTTACCATATTTTAATTTAAATATTCCAAAGTAACTGCAGAAATTTACTAGACATATTTGAATAAATACATTTTGAAGTAAAAATATTGAACATGTGCATGCATATCAGTGCGTATACACATAACATAATGTATGTAACCTATACAATAAATTTGTCAAAAGTAAATATCATATACTTCATAGTGTACATGTGGCTTTACTTCGTGGTCCGTGGAATTAAAAAACAGAGTATGGGTGTGGAAAAGTAATATTAAATATATTTAGTTTTGTAACGGCCTTACATGTAATAGTATTTTACTAGCGGAAGGTATATATCTTGAAATATTAATTAATTAGTTTAATTTTATTGTTCCGAAATTGTTCCGGTTGTCTTTAGTTCGTACTTTGGCCGTGTCGGTTGCAAAACGACTCAACTGTATACATGACCGCAAATTGCGTTCAAATATGTTTTAAATAACCAAGTGAAATATGTGAAACCTTCAGGTAATGTCTGACCGGGTCAGTTAAATGTGTGTAATCCTCCCTATACATTTTTCGAAAACGTCTTATGCAGATTAAAAAATATTAGCTAAATTTCAAGTCGTTTCCTCCTATTCAGAGAGAAAGTTTCTTAACCCACTATAAAGTACACACTTTAATATAAGATATAGTAATGTTAGGATAAGATATTGTATATAGCTTGGTTAAAATCTGATGGCACTTGCGTGGATGACAATTTTAAGACAAAAAGATTTAATTGCACTTTGTCTACCGTAGTGTATTGCTTTCGATACCGATGTTTTTAACGCACATAATATATATTTTAGCCACGCCTTGCACATCCTGGGTGCCATCAGATAATATCCAAGCTAAACATTTATAGATGTATTTGTAAATAATGAATAACTTTTATTTAAATTGACCTATGTGAACATGTATACATGGATATATGAAGGACTACATTCATGGCAAAATGTTTAATAATCTTATTGTTAATAATAACATATAATTTTAATTATTACTTTCAATTTTTTTGATTAGTTTTATATATGAATAAAAAAATGGTAAAACACCTGTGTATTTTGTATTAATTACTTTGATTTCTTTATGTACAGGGTGTTTCATCGGTTGGGGTATCGCGAATTAAAGTGCCTAAATATAAAAATGTCGACTTCAAATTTTAACCACTTATAGAACTTTTAAACCGCTACCAGTAGGTTAGGTTGTTTTTGATAATATTATTTTATTTAATGCGTAAATAAAAAAAAACCTTCGTTCAAAAAATCAAAAGTACTCAGATTTTATTGAAATTCAGGTGTTAAAAAGATATGTCTATAAAATCAACTATGCAATTGAAAAAAAAATTAAAACTTAATCAATTATTCAATATTTTACAATAATTTCAAAATTAAAGGCAAGACGTTGAAGAATTTATGGGTTTTTTATTACAGTGTTGTGTGTTGAGTTTATAAGCGATTCAAGGTAAGAAAGTTAATATAAATTAGGAAAAATTAGGTATTACCCAGCTTTTTTTGGCGCTAGCTGTAAATTCCATTTATTTGACAAACGGTTTCGTTTATAAAAATTCTGATTGTGAAGTTAATATGGGTGATATTTCCACGTATCACCATTCAAATTTGAACATTTTTTGAGCACTTTTAATTTTTGATAATACGTTTTTTTTTTAATTTACGCATTAATTAAAATAATATTATCAAAAACAACCTAACCTGCTGGTAGCGGTTTAAAAGCTCTATAAGTGGTTAAAATTTGAAGTCGATATTTTTATATTTAGGCACTTTAATTCGCGATACCCCAACCGATGAAACACCCAGTACAAAATCACACCTTGAATAGGTTTTTCTTTCGCAGTATAAACACTTCATTATTCAATGTTTATTATAAGGTTTATATTTTAATTAATTGCGTCAGTCAAGTACATACTGTATTTCATTTTGTATGTGTTGATAAGTAAGTTCGTCGTTTCGTTAGAGCTGTTTTCCAAACATCTTGCAATATCTCTTCTTTTAAATTATCCGGGTGTTTTTCTATTTTATTTAATTCGGTTGGCCCTTTCTAGCATGCTTGAGTATTTATCGTTTATAACTTTTCCTGTTGTTATTATAAAGAACCTTATCGCTAATTCTTCTATAAATTTATATTTAAATTTGTGTGGTTACTGGATGTATTTTAATTTTGTTTAGAGGACAATTTTTGTCGAGGCATCTAGTATTGTTGTCCGACATTAATACTGAAAGAATTTGATACTCCCGCTGAATAAGATAGATCAGGTGAGCATTTGTCGTTAGAAGCCTCGATTGTATTTCTTTGAATAATTATGTACGATGTACTATATTTCTTTCTGCTGCTGATTTGGGATCTAATGACCATTTATTTGTACTCGTATATTCAAGATTTTTGAACCGTGGTTTAGCTGTAATCTTTGGGATGCGCACAATTATCCCAGTCTGTCAATAGCGCCTGTAGTAAGAAATCGTACTAACGAAGCATGTTCTGCTAGTGCTAACAAATAAATTGGGTTATGTCAAATTATCAATTTAAGATGGATTAAATAACATCTGTAAGTACATTCATTTTAATGTTTTAACGTTCGTGATGATATCTGGGAAAATTCATATATTATCTTAATGAACTTGTGCAATATCTTCAACATGCTTTATTCTAATTAACCTAATTTGTTCATCGTTAGGTAAGTCTAAATGGAGGTAATAAAGTGATGTAGCGTCGTAGCATATTAATGTGCAATAACTCAACCCACAACTTATCCATGAACAGGCAGTGCGACTTTAAAACTTTTAGCTTATTTTTTTAAACATCTAAAAAAGTTTAATTAGCCAGTCGGAAGTTAAGGAATTTCCAATATTGTTAAAGTATTTTATAAGAAAGCTTTTCGCATAACCGTAATAGAACTAGGTTTGACCGTGATATAAGTGCATTTTTCTCCCCTTTATGCATGACGGAGACGTAGCGAGATCACCAGTTACACCATTCTTTCTATAAGAAGTTAAGTTCCTTTTTATAATTTATATATTATTTATTGACCCACTAATGTATATTCAGTTAAGATAATACTAATTCTATGTATTCTGATATTTTTGAGATGGATAAAATATTGCTTTTATCAAAAATTTATAGAATTTACTTGTATATTTTAATATTTGTTTATAACTGAATATGGAATGTTTATAAATGTTTATGTTATTATTATTATTATTTTCCAGAATATAGCGTTACTTAAGAATGTTTCATCAACGGCCGTTTATTTCAATCCATAATAAACAAAAACATACGGCATTAGTGAATGCTATTAAGACAGGCTACAATGTATTTCCTAAACAGTGACAATATTAATGAAATCCCGAGTATACAGATTGTCGTAGTTAAAAGTTAATATGCATCTTCAAATACACACACATAAACATGTACCTATGTATAAGACCGGTGGTGTGGGGAGATAGTGGGGAGATCGAAAGCGGGGACAACACATTCGTTCCGTAACTTTAGAGCGTGAACGTTACATTGTATCTGAGCAGACTCGCAAATATTAAAATAAAATGCCCTTAACTGTCGAGGAAAAAATACAGATTGTGTTATGGTATGCCAAGGATAATTCGTACAAAGACGTGCAAAATTTATTTGTTGCGGCGTATGAAAATCGTCCACCTCCCTCTGTGCCAGCTATCCATAAGATTGTGAAACAATTTCGTACAGAAGGTTGTGTTAATTCACTGCATACTAAAAGACACGTTGTGCACTAAAGCCTCGGTACCCCGGTGTCCCGATATCACGCCCGATATGAACTCATCTGTACTCCCCTACTATCGTACCCCTCCATTTCATGTTTGCATGCACTTGTGTGCGTGTTTGTGTTTCCCTATATCTACTTTTATTTCAGTCAAACGGTATATTATATATGTGTGTGAGAGATCATTCAATTTGCTGTAAAGCTCCCTTACAAGCGATAATGTGGCAAGACGATTCTCATAAATTGCGTACGTTAAATTCGTGTTTTATATCGAGTATTAATAACGGCGTTATGTCAGAAACGTATATGTATAAGATAAGTTCATGTGATACAGATACACAATTTATCATAAAAATGGTATTCCAATGGAAAAATTATATTAAAGAAATATTCAGCTTTCCATAAGATCTCAACATTGATCGTCGCAAAATGTCAAATTTACATTGTAGAAAAACTTTACAAGACGAACTCTCTACTATAGAGACTTAATTTTAATTAATTACATATTACGCATGCTATAAATTGTAAGTTTAAAACCTCGATATTATATTTTCATACCGTGTGTGCTTTGAATAATTTAATGACATAAGAGAATCATAAAAAGATGGTAAAAGGGATTCACCTAAAGTATCTCCAGACGTTAAAAAAGTCTATATACTTACAAACAAAATATATTACAAAGTCTTAGTGTAATATAAACCTAATAAAAAATGCCTGCAAAAAAATTCCATTATAATGGAAACATTCCCAGCATATACCTACGTGAAAACAAAATGCAGTCTTAAAAAATTAATTTCAAAAAGTCTGATGTCTGTCTAAAAAATAAAGTATTTTTTGTAGTAAACAAATAAATTGATATACACTGTAAGTGATATCCGTGGGTGCTTCAAAGAATTCAGATATATGTCAGGTGTTTTCGGAATAGTTCGAACAACGTTTCTGAATTGAAAGTAATCCTCCATATATTCATTCAAATATAGACAAGTCTATCCATGTCATCTGTTATTCTAAGTCGAAAATAGGTATGCATAAAATAAAATTCCTCTCCTATTCATTCATGCATGTAGGTGTAATGGAATTGACATATCATCAAATGGTATAATGCATATATAAAATACAGTTTCCAATACACATCGAACAAAATAAAAATAAATTTGTAATTTAAATTAGGTACATTCAGATACGAATGTTTGTGACACCATATCTATGTATTATACTATTGTCTTTCTAGCTAAGCTCAGTCGAGTATGAAAAATAAAAAATTATCTCAGGATTAAATTATTTTAATATTTATTTTCAAAATAATATTTTTGTAAACACAATAAAAATGTATGTTGAACTATATAAATTAAGTAATGATTGAAAACTCTATTAATCACATAACAAATAACACATAAATTCAATTTCAAAACTAAATTCTCAGTCTTAATGAAAATTATTAAAACAATAATAGAAATAGGTATACTATACGACTATTCAGATGATGTTTATATAAAATAGAAACATTGTTACAACAAATTAACTATCAATTCTATTATTCTCTTTATCTTATAAAGATATTACTTCAATGTTTGATATTAATTATTATGAACGGATTTTCTTTTAAATGTTTATAATGGTACTGCACGGTTTTTCTATTTCTGTCTAGGACTGGTCCTCTTCATAAAATAAATCTACTCTGGGTTACTGGTACAGTTTCTTAAGGTGCGGATAATACAGCATATTAAAGTCCAAATTAAATTCATCCAATATGTTTTCCCCGTATTTATATTCACGATATGGGCTTCTTCTATTTCGGTAAAACGTTTCTTATATATATTTTTCAGTTTATAAATCCAATTCAATTTATTTTTACAAGCAACACCAGATAATTCCGGTTCAGTAATCACTTTGATCCAAGATATGAGTTCCACAAGTTTACGACTTATCAAACATGTAGATGATGAAAATTAACTTATAAAATCAGTTATTTATTACTTTTATACCAACTTTTCAATATAAATTCTTCTTTATTCCAAAAATCTCGTTTCATTACATAATTCTTTTACTTTCATGTAAAAATTCACAAACCGTCTATTTGTTTTTTAGTAACCAGGATATTTTTTACTTAGTTTCCATATACGTATTTGATTTTTCATGATAATGACATTTTCTTGTATAGTAATTTAAGATGCCTATCTTATGTCTTGACAATATTAGTTATATTGTGACTTTTTAAAATCTTTCAATAAGAATGAGATTACAATAAATTTAGTTCCTATCTAACATTTTATACATTCCATTACTATTCTAATAAAATGTTTCTATTTTATATACGAATGAACTTTTATTTGTATAACATAAATTAATTTTCTTGAGAAGTTAATTTTGATTTTATATTTATAAATATTGAAAATTTAAATCATTATAGTATAAATGGAGATTATTAGTGCACGAAATCTTTCCTTAATTAATATAAACACTTCGGAGACTAAAGAATCTTTACGTTTATAGTAACTTGGCCGCTGACAAAGCAGTGTTTTTTTGCTGACATGGCGGAATGGGCTTATTTGTTTTGTCGATTTTCATCAATCGGCGGAATGTTACTATACCGCTTGAAAATTCCGACGTTATCGTAACGGTTATGATCATAGTCTAGTTCTATTTATTAATGTGAGTGTGAATCTGCTTATTTATTAAAATCGGCAAATACAGATAATATAAATTTTACTTTATATAATTTTGAATTCCCTGCTGTATTTTTAATTGTATTTATATTATTATTGTTATATTTTTCATTCAGTTAAAATAAGGTTTGTAATAATTAGAAAGCAAAACATATATTCAAATACGCAAATAAATACTGAAAAAAATCTATTTTTAAATATTTTGTGAGTAAATAACAACATTTAAAAATGTGCCCTTTGTATATGAAGTATTATTTATATTTCAAACTGTCAAAATAAGTCCTGTAATTGGTAGAAAATGGATTTATTAGGATATACTTACAAAAATTATTCTTTTGCTTATTATACGAGTAATTGACTTCTAAGAAATATGTTTTTAATATTTTAATTATTTATAATATTTTTATGTAATTTATAGAAAGGAAACAATCAATATTTAGTAATTTATAATTAATTATAATTATTTATAATTAATTATACACATGCAAATCAATATAATCAATAGGAATTACTGCAATAAATTACTACTACAGCCTGACCTTTATACGCTTCTCCTTTTTGGATCATTCTAAAAGCTTGATGTGTTCCACGGTTTTTTCAACGTCTAGATATGTCAACTATAGTTCAGAAGAGTTATACGATTATAAGTCTTGTAATATATGCCGTTGCCATTGTTTGCTTTCATATATAATCAAGTATTAAATAATCAGTTAAAGAAAATCTCGATAAGAGAGAAGCGTGAACGTGTTGAAAAATAATTATTGACGTTGAAAGGTGGGTCCACACTGGAACAGTTAAGTGCTAACGAACAGAACAAGCAATAAGCGCAAGCAGAATTCGCCAAGTACAGACGTATCGGAGAACCGAACATTGCCGAACCAAACGCGCCAAATCTTTTCCGGAGCTTGTGCTGTTCGCAGCATTCGTTTTTTCCTTTTTGTGCTAATAATTTTATTAATATCTCAGTCTTCTGAAATAGTCCAGTCATCGAAGGAAAAATAAAGGAAATGATTTGTGAAGACGCAAATTTTTGTACAGTGGTAGGGGGAGTGCCATGAAGAACATATTGAAAATTCTAACAGAGGCAGAAGAGTGTTTGAATGTCATATTTCTAGATTTTTCTTGAATAACTTCTAGCGAAAAAGTGTCCATGTACAAAATTAATGTTTAATGTTAAAATGAACTTAGAACTAAGAGAAGGACTACATTATCTATTAAAAGCAAACATTTTATCTAGAATGTTTACATTTCAAAAATCAACAATTTAATTGTCATTGTCATCATTATCTTGCAAATCGAGTGGGGGTGCGCCATTCTTAAACATACCATAGTACGTGCCGCACACCATAATGCATGAAATTCTGGCTTTCCTGCATCCACATCATCCCCAACATCGAGTAGAACATCGGCAAAAAATTGCTTCATGTGCTACTACGTCTTCGTTGTTACGAGGAAGAGCGATCCATCCTTCCCAGCATCGTCCAATACTTGTTGACAAAATGTTACGCTTGAGGCAGGCTCCTCAGTGTGGTAGAAACTTGATAATTCCAGCTGTTAGCTGCGAAATAAGTTCCACTGGATCCCAAACTAGCAAGTATATTTCCAAGTTTTTTGATCTAAACTTTGTCTGATTGAACATGGCTACAGCATGTAGGATAGGAGATATGAAAGATCGCGGGGCGAATGGCAGCAATGAGAGCATGGGATGTAGATGTCAACTTCTCTTCAATTTTCTCTTTTGCCCTTTTCTTTGCGGAAATGCAGTCTATGAAGACACGGAGTATACGAGGTATCACTTCCTCAGACCCACTACAGAATTTGTCAGAAGGTAGAAAAACAGAATTGTTATAAGCTATTGACTCGATATATGTACATGAACGCGCTAGAAACCACGGTTTTCGACTTATTCAAGAGAAACGCAGAAAAATTACTTTTAAACAGTCACGGGTTAAAAGCATGAAGTGTCTTATTTTTCTATTTATAGAATTATTGGTTGTTAATTCTCAAGAATATTTTCATTCTTAAAAATAAATGCAAGGCTTATTTTCGTATTTTTAATAATATTAGTGTTAGTGTTAAGGTAAGTCTTCCTAAGTTATTTCTGGGTCAGTAAGATGGCGTAGTTTCTGTTATCTCGCACTTATTTATTTACGTTATCTTTCGCATTTTCCGAGCTGTAGAAAAATTCATTCTTAATTATTAGTAATTTTTTTATTTATTTATGCTCCGTTAAAATTTTCTCTAACACTTTTGGCTTTAGTTTTCTGTTCGTCCACAGGTGGCGTTTAATGACTTGACATCCTTGGATTGTTCTGGAAACTAGACATTCTTTAATTGACATTTGCGGAATGCGTTGTGCTCGAGCCTCCATATTTAGGTTCTCCTGTTTAAAATTTATTAAATCTGTTATCATCCGATGTAATCCAGAGTTTCATGGGAGAATATTTTTAGAAAAGAAGTCCGTGAATTTTGCCGTGTGGTTGGTGTCTAATATGAACTTCTTTTAATCGACATAATGTCGGGTGCTTAGGAGATCTCGTAGCTGTAGAATAATTTCTTTTTCTGAATACGAACCTCATTAATTTTACCGAATTAGTGGTGCTTCAAGGATGATTTGGGATTCTACCTAATAAGTCAGTTCTATATGTTAAATATTCTAATTATTTGAAGTCAATTTATCGTCGACATTACCGCCACGTGATTTTTAATATTGGTAATTAATTATTTTCTCTCTAGGGAGTTAGTTAGTTTTGGCTATTGGTGACTTAAATTTCCGGTATGCCCTATACCTTGGATGGCTAATTGTTAATTTTCTTGGATAATCTCAAAATTGGTGGAGAAAACCGTTTAAAGCATGGAAATATTCCTTCATTTCTTCGATATGGAATGGTACACCTGAGGGAGCCTATTGAGTTCTCACTGTGATCCTGGTGGAATTTAAGAAGATAAGTTTTAAACTTTAATATTGTTCCCTTGTACTGATTATGTAGCACCTTGGGTGTGAAGTAAATGTGCCGATAGATTCACTGGTACAATATTAAGCCATATTTACTTAAGAATCTTACGTTAGACTTATTACCAGTTAATGTTAAATAATCTTGCTTGAGAATCATTTATTCCTGATACGAGCATCATTTGGTTGTCTCGTAAGATACATGCTGTCCTTTAGACAGATTTTCTTTGAGTAGATTAATAAATCTTTAGAAGTATACCCTATGAGGTGAGGTTTAGTTGAATAAATTTAGATATAGTGTAGTATTGGTTTTGGTAATCATCAGCTGCTTACGATCATTTGTAAGAATCTTTTATTTATTTTTATTCTTCAATTTATTCAATTAGAGTTAAATAATGAGATGTTTGTACAATTTTTTTGACATTTTCCAAATTAATTTTCATTTACATTTAATTTAAGTAATGACATATAGGATGACCCTGTATATTTCATCTTTGTTTTTTTTTAAATCCATAGTGATTGTAACAGCGTGTTTTTATTGTAATACAGGGTGGTCTATAGACTGTACCAGTCACTAGATTCAGAACTTTGTTTTTTTTAGTTTTATGCCTTTCCATACTTGTAAAATTTCTTAACGAACATTTAAATATCTGTTTTCTTTTAAGCTTAGTTGAATTTTGGGACATTGTAACGCTTTAAGTTTAGACTTATATTATAACTGTCATATTTTAATAGTTTTTAAACCATCATTTAATCTTTACTTTTCCTCTCTTTTCTCTGCCTGTCCTGATGTTGATGCATATTAAATTGATATCTTGTTGCTTTTGATATTTTGCCTTTATTGCGTCTGAACTGAACCTATATCCGCCTAATTTTTAACAACTACGACTCCAAATTTGTGTGAAGGTTAATATAGTGGTTTCGACGCTCTGTAAATTTTTGATTTTTTGTCTTTTATGTTCTAATAATAATTATAACCCAGCGCCATATTATAATTGCCACTGGTCTTTCGTCCTTTCATACGTGGCAACACTCTCCCACCCTTCCGCTCATCCCCCACCGGTCAGGATTTTTAGTATATTGTTTATGGCACTACCCCCCCCCCCGCGCCACTATACAAAAATTTGCGACCACACAAATTATTTCCCCTAGTGACCGTTTTCGGTCTTCGATGACTGGACTAAAATCATGATTAAAGACAATTTTAAATAAATATGGTACATTTCATGCAATAATAAGTTATTGTTGTGATGTTGGTACAATCTTTGCATTCATTGATGCCTTCGCGTTTTCTTATTTCTCTGTACTACCAGCTTAACAATTATATATGCTACCGTCATATCAGAAACCATTATTTTCTTTTGTTTTTGCTACACAGCCTGTTATTTACTTTTATTTTTATTTAGTGAATTATGGCTAATTACATTTAGGTGCTGGACTGCTATTACTTACTTATATAATATACAACAATAATGAAGTAGGGACTGCGAACAGTTTGAACACGTTGGAAAACTCGTTGGATCTGCCGAACACGATGAGCTACTGTTCAGACTGTTCTGCTCGTTCTGCTCTGCGCGTCAATTCGTTCTGTTCGTTTGAACAAAACTGTTCTAGTGTGGACCCACCATAATATCTTGCGCCAAATCGTGGTCGATGGACCGATAACGAGTGTTTTCATAGGCAAACAATGGCTGGGTATTTTAACGAAGGTTTTTAATCATGGTAATTTAGAACTAGCATTCATAATCATTAAGTGGAAAAGCTTGAATGCTAAATCGAGTAAGATGTGACAGATGATTTCCGAAAATTTACGTTTCTTTTTGTTGTACTATATATAAACATTTAAATATATTAAATTTGTATATTAAGTATTCCTTTGTGACTGCCGAGGTTTAAATAAATCAATAATTTATCAAATATAATTATATATATATAAAGCTCTGCCAAGCTTCTAGGTCCTTGGCTCCGTTAGCAATTTGTTTCCAAACCGCTCTGTTCCTTGCTTTTCTTCTCCATGATGTTACTCCCAATTTCCTCAAGTCGCTCTCCACCTCTTCTAACAATTTCCTCCTTGGCATGCCTCTCTTTTTTTCCCTCATTTCCTCCTAGCCACATCGCTTGTTTTGTTACTTTCTTCTGACATTCTTTCCACATGCCCTAACCATCTCAGTCTTTGTGCTCTGACTTCCTGTAATATTGTTGGTTCTCAAAAAATCGCATATACTTCTTCATTTCTTCTTCTCCTCCATTGGTCTTGTGTCTTAACCTCGCCCATTATTCTTCTCAATATTTTTCGTTCCCACACTTCTACCACATTTCCGCACATGTTGCTTAGGGTCCACGTTTCTTCACCATAGAGTGATCTCAGCACTGTCTTATAAATTATTTTTTTATCTCCTCTAGATAATTCCTTATTTCTTAGTAACTTGTTTAATATCTCAGCACACTTATTTCCTTTAACCAATCTTGCTTCGATTTCTTCTTCCATCTCGTGTCGATCTGTTACTTGGACACCAAGATAATTAATACTCCTTACCCTCTGGAAGCGGTACGTTTCATCATTTATTTTAATTTTTAGTCCTTCGTCCTGTTTTTCTTCCTTGCCGTATCTCATTTTCATATACTTTGTCTTACTTTTATTTACCCTGAGTCCCAAATTCGCTGCTTCACTTATAAATTGCCTTGTTACTCTCCTTAGTTCTTCTATATTAATTTCTTGTTATTATCGTAACGTCGTCGTCGTCAAATGCGAGACCCTGGTGTTTCTTGTCATCAAATCATTACAATATAATAATAATACTTTTTACAGTTAAAGATGATTTTGTTTATAATTTTCATTTTGAATAAATCTTAGATAATTTGAACATTAGTAAGTCGTACAATTATTTGATTTGAAGTATATTATTATATTATTTTATCAAATTTTTCCTTCATTATCGCGATGTTACGTTAAGTACATATCGTAGAGTGATGTTGAGCTCCTACTGGGAATAGGTATTAAAATAAAACGCAGTATACTTGAATATGTGTGTATTCGATATTAACGTGTCTGTAGAACTAACTCAAGAGAAAAATAATATCATACATATATCGCATTTCTCCAGTGCATCTTATATAAAGAAATATACTGATACATAATAGAGTGTTGACATTTTAATGAGTATAACATATACACTCAACTCGAACGGGTAAACACCGCAGCCCACACATATATTTGTGATTTATATTTTTGTATAGGAAATGCCCATGATGCATTTCTAATAGCTTCCATACCCAAATGTGTCACACATACTGCTTTCAAACAAATTTATTTTGAAAAGTATAAAAAGTAAGTGATAGACAAGGTTTAAATGTATTGACATTGTATGTATATTTTACTGACCCCTATAAAACAGCACATTTCCTTAGAAATGGTTTTGCAACTTGGTCGCTTCCTTGCGGCAAAACGAGTCCACTAAATCTCCTGAAACGTTACTTTTATACGAAGAGAAGATATATTAAAAGCAGACGATATAGTCAGCGCAAAGTCAACTCACCAAAAGACATACCGAGCTTCACGCCACGCAAACCAAAATCCCACCATATAAAATTTGAAAGTCCGACTCGCAGGAAACGTACTGACTGGTCAGGAGAAGAGGATTTACCGTCGTTCGTTAATTCAACTTTTCCAATAAGGTCGGAAAGCTTTATAGATGTTCTACTTTGCATCTTGTCACATAAAAACACCCGCTGAATGGCCTTGAATTTCCGTTCAATGTTACTATCAAGGGAAAACCGTTTCACTCGAATTTTATGAACTAAATTTTATACGCCAGGAGAGTGTTATTTATGTTGATGGAAATTATTCTTCTTTAAACAGCGAGACGGCAACATCGTTTCGTCAATGTCAAATTATAAATCCAAATTTTGTTATGAAAACCTTAAAGAAAAATGTGAATACAAATGTTAGGATAACATGAAAAATATAATATATATATATGTAGGTATTACCTCTTCTAAATTACACTAAATTAATTAATTTTCTTTATTTTGACACAACTTAAAGTGGTTTGATATGTTTATTCAATATACTATATACTGTAAATATAAATTTAACATATGCCGATATTAAATAACAAATATTAGACAATATATTGCAAACTTAACAATCGTAAAAAATTAAGAAATTCAAAAAAAACATTTACACATAAAGTTTAACAATATTAAGATGTACATATAAGGAATTCAAACGATTTTATTATTCTAAAATAGATATGAAAACGTTCAAATAAAAGAAAATATAATAATTTTAAGTTTTTAATAAGCATAGAAAGAAAAACCATACCTACAAGGTTCATATATCATGATATATACTAAAAAAGATATTAATTTGCAGTAAACAAAATTCTGTACAACTATGTTTACCCTGGATAAATCATCTTACAGCTGTTTAATTACATGCAGGAAATGCCATAAGGTATGTCCCGAAAGAAAAACTCCATATTCATTAATGTAAAAGATGATCCAAGTTTTACCGCTACCGCCAGAATGGATCTTATATACATAGACAAAATAATCAAGTTTTGTGTAAAGTTAGATTGAAATGTACAAAACTTAAAATAATGAGGTGTGGCCACCACACGACTTTCGTATACGTATGAGCGTTTCAAATTATATAAATTGTTCTAAATTGTTTTAAATACCTTTATCTTAGAAAAATACACCTGTGAGTAACCAAATTTTAAGAATATTTTTATCTAAAAACTATTCAAAATCCTATTCTAAGTACTTCTATTCTCTTTTTAAATCTCTATAGAATGCATACTTTGCGAGGTATTTGAAAGAAAGTGCTACTCGCTAAGAGTAAAATTGTTACTTCCGGTCCAAATTTTAAAATTTCATTCATTCAGAAAATATTCCAAATCCCGCACTAAATACTTTTGTACTCTTGATAAATATATATAGAATGCATGATTTACTATATATTTACAAAAAATCGCTATTCGATAGAGTAAAAGTGTTACTTCCGATCCGAATTTTGAAATTTTTTTTATACAAAAGGTTATTGAAAATTAAGTTCTAAATACTTATATACTCGCAATGTGCCTATCTAAAAAGCATCTGTTGCGAAATAGTTGCAAAAAACTGATTTTCGATAAAAGACCTACTTCAGGTAGGGATTTCAAAAACTTTTTTTTTAATTTTATTTAATTTTGAGTATATATGAAATGTTTATAAATTTGTTTAAACTTAGTAGTTGACAAAATATTGCCAAAATTAGATTTTTTCACAGTAGTAACCTACTACTTCCGGTCTACCGATTTTTCTGAAAATCTAATCGATCTCAAGAGAAAGATTATACTCGCAAATACAAAATTTAGAAATCATTACTATAGCAGTTTAACCTCTATCGTGGTCACACACACATATGATAAATCATAATCACAATAATGTCTGAAGCTATGATTCTTCACGTTCGCGAGAAGAAAAAACAAACAAACGAAGTTACATCGTACCTTAAATATTGAGAAACATATTGATAAATGTCAAATAGCATATTTCTAAAGACAATATCGACTTTTGTAAATAAAAGGGAAATATTTATTTACATGTCAGATGGGCGGCCATAAGAAGAAGAAAGTCCAGTGAAAATAACATGATCTTGGACCAAGCGTACCAACAGACGTAAATAGCATGACAGATGGCACTCTAAGAGCGCGATTTTCAATTGTCAATGTATATAAAAGGACATGCATCGCACTGAATAGGGACTCTCTCGTGGTCTTACTTCGCTGTCTAAACTTGCGGGTAGTATGCCGGCAAGAGTCATATTAATTTACATTTGTTTATTTGTTTAGAATGTTTTGTTTCTTTTGGTATTATTTGTATATATATATTTGAATTTTATTTTAAATAAAGTATTGCATTAGGAGTTAAAAATAATAACGCAAAATTACGTAAATAATTATTTAAAAAAATATTATTGTATTATTTTTAGAATTCAAGTAATTGCCAAAGATGGATAAAACTCATAAAAAAGAATTTCAAGATTTATATGATGAGGAAATATAAGTAAATATGAAATATTATTTTTTTTATTAATAAAAAGGTTTATATTTCAATTTTATTTTAAATATACACATATACTCTAAATTATTTCATTTTTGTACTCACCGCGTGTAAAGTGACATTTGGCGCATGTGTCGCTCGACCAGAAAGGAGTATTTCCCGGTCGAGGCGACTGTAAAAATTCAAAAAAACACTGACTCTTTGGGACATTTAAAAAAATTTAACTTGATAGTAATAAAATTTAGTCTATAAAATACTACTTCCCTCGACTATTCTTCACTAAAAGTTGGGTTAATAGGAGTAATAACAAAAATTTCCTGCAATAAATTTGTGGCGCCATCTACTTGATGACACCTTAAGCGACATTCATATTGGCAGTTCATAATCAATTGTAATTAAACCAAAAAACGCAATAAATTACTATAAATGTATAATTATAAGAATAAATACCTCATATTTGCCATGTGTAAGTATATAATAACTTAATTTTAGGAATAGGTGAGTAATAGTTCCGTACATGAAATGCTTAAATTAATTAGGTAATCTATTTTAGGTTAGGTATGATACTAATGACATTAATCAATAATATTTTTTTAATTTAATGTTCGTACAAAAAATATTGTACAAACCACTTGCGTGAAGACATCTTCCACGTATTCGCGCAATTAAAAGTGCGCTCATGTGGAAAAATAGTCTTCCCGCACTTGGTTCGTAAATAACTATAATATTTTTCGTATTACTATATATATCATTAAAATGTATATTAAAGCATCCTACCCTGTAATATTCATTAAAAATTAATCAGCGGACATAATAGATATTGAATTTCTTGTGATCATTGTACCGTTATTAATTAGTACGTTTTATTCAAATTACAACTTATATGTATCTATTAATTACAAAGGCAAGTAATGAAACTTCTGTGTGTCGACAAAGTTTAATAGGTGTAATGACAACAATGGTCGGAGGTAGTATCTAATGTAAGTGTGAGTGTGGTTTTCTATAGTTGTCTGTGTAAGTGTGCGTTTCTTGCGTGCACGTAGCCGAAATAGGCAGGAGCTGAAGGCCCTATAGAATAAGCAAACAATTCAAGAGGATCGACTGCTCAGGATAAGTCTAACTTTGTCGAAAGTTATATTAAATTCCCGGGAACAACACAATGTTTTCCAGTTAAAAGCGAAAATGGTTTTCAATACGATTGAATGTATGAAACAATAACTATGTACTTCACAAACGCTAACAGAACCGACACGATACCAATAACGTTCATAATGAAAAAGCTATTTGTCGATTAAAACAGTTTTGCTTTTGCTTGTTGTTTTTTCGCTTTAAAAAATTCAATTTTAGATTTTAGATAGCTTGCGTTTATTAAATTATACATTTAAGCATTGTTGACAGAAAATCATTATATGAATTCCATTACATGTCCATTTCATGTTCGGTTTGAATCATACACGAGTATTGTTAACTGATTTATAGGGAGCTTTCATTAAAATTTCTCCGATATTTTCTTGTTGATTTACTTTCAACAGATTCACTTTTTTTTGTTAAGGTTTTAATTCAACTAGATTCTAAAATTATACTTTTTATTGTGATCCTCTTTGATTTAGATTTATTTGGTTTGATGCTAGATACTGTTGAATAGTATAAATTATAATAATTACTATAATGGTTTCAGTTTCGGCTGATGTTTGGTGGAATACTTGCTTTAGCGGTTCCATGTGCTGCACCCTATCTAGATAGCCAAACTATATTAAACTATTAATTCTAATGAATAGTAGTATAGGAGGTTTTTTGTAATGACGTTTAAATTCGAAATTGTAGTGCGTATAACACATTAGGTCTTTCTAATTCTTAAAGTTGAGATTCTTCTTATTCTTTGAGTATGAATGTATTCTGAAGAATGCATTCAAAGAGGATCAGAATGGTATAATGAATTATAACATTCTGATCCTCTTCTCTCTTTTTCTTGTATTGCTATGACTTCCGTTGCTACTTTTTCTAATATCCTTCGACTTACACGTCAGAGTTCTGCTAATTTTTTTTAATTGCCTCAGAGATTTTAAACTTATCCAGAGTAAACTCTTCTTCTTTAGCACTTTTTCCTCTTTTTTGCATTGAAAAATGTTGTACTTATTTTAGACTATACTAGACTGTGGTTCGAGTCGATGTTTGATTCGTGTCTAACATTTTAATAGGTACATCAATTACATCATTGAAATAAATTGTGTGGATCTCTATTTTATCAATAGATTTTATTCCTGGACTGAAGAAATAACTGACTGGACAGAACATACAACATGCATGAAGAGCATTAGGCATTTCTTTATGTTAAAATATGTACAGGCTTTCACCATATTTAGTGAAACATCAAGGTATTTAAAGGGACTCCATTTTGCGAAGTCTTTTCAATTATATTATTATTGTTATTATTGGTTCATCTGCTTAGTACGTAAACATATTAACAATTGCTTTTAATCTTATTTTACATAGTATTTCTTTTATGGATTGGAAGTCTATTACTATGTCTTCTACATTCCTAAAACAATTATAGTTTTGTTCCCTAATGTTGAAACTCTTTTTTATATGATACATAAATAATATCTGGTTTTCGGTAAGAACAAAATTTCATATCAAATCATTAAAAAAAAGCCCATTATTTACACCCAATTTTTACTCTCTTTATGAATACAAATTGATATGTAGTATAGTCATAATAGGGCTTTTACCAAGAAGCCCCATATAAATCAATCAAAATACAAACATTACGCTTCCAGAGTGACGCAAAATACTACCCATTTTTTTTAGATGAAATTACCACAATGGAAACATGAAAAAAGAAAACTGAAAAAACAAAAAAATTTAACATGGAAAAAATGAAAATCACAATTACCTATATACTGTATGACATGGAAACTGCAACACCAAGAAGGGGTGCGGATTTTTTGACCAAACTTGGTAGAAACGTATAACTAGTCAAAGGCAATAATTGATTAAAATTTCAAAGAAAAAAAAACAAAAGACTAACACAATTTAACATAATTTTTATTAATAATGTGTTGAACCGCCCCTATTAGTGTCACACTCCCTCACTCTTCGTGGCATTGATTCGACTAGGTGGTCGATATCCTCTTGGGGTATGGTGTCCCAAGCAACCTGTAATTCATGCCGGAGAGCTATTAGTGTCTGCGGGGGATTGGCTAAATTCATAAGTTTTCGTCCCATAATGTCCCACACATGTTCTATTGGCGAGAGGTCGGGGGATTTGGGTGGCCATGGCAAGATATTGACATGAGTCTCTTCCAAGCGATTTATAGAAATTCTCGCTACGTGGGGAGGGGCATTATCCTGCTGGAAAAGTGGGTCTTCGAGCGTTTAAAGATATGGTAGAATATGGGGTTCTACCACCTCATCAATGTAACGCTGGGCGTTCATGGTGGTTTGGATGAACACCAATTGAGACCTACTCCCATATGCTATAGCACCCCATACCATAACACCCACTGCTCGATGCACATGCCTTTCAACGGAAAACTGAATATCACGACGTTCCCCACGTCTTCGTCTGACCCTCATACGGCCATCATGCATCCCTAGACAAAATCGAGATTCATCACTGAATACCACCCTGTGCCACTCCACGTTCCAGTGCAGTCGCAATCTACACCACTCCAAACGTTGCTGTCGGTGTTGAGCCGTAAGTGGTAGCACAAGATGTGGACGATAAGATTGTAAGCCGAAACCCCTAATTCGACGATAAACGGTTCGAAGGGTTACAGGACGACCAATATTACCTAACCACACGTCAGCAATTGATCTGGTACTGGAAAACCTGTCTCTTAGTGCCATTAAGCGAAGGCGGCGGTCCTGTATCTCATTAGTTCTTCTTCGGCCTCCGGTTCCTCTTTGGCGTCTTTCCTGACCTTCCCTAGTCCATGATTGATAACAGCGCATAATGGTGGATTAGTTCCGGTTAAGGCGATTTGCAATTTCCCTGTATGAAAAACCACCTTCTCGCAAACCAACAATTCGACCTCTGTCGAATTCGCTTAATTGGCGATAATTTCCACGTTGCCGCACTCTAGGCATAATAAAACTCTTTAAACACGTTAAACAAAGGTATAATAAGACAAAACCGTTGAAATTAATTTCAAACAAACAATTAATACACCACACATTAATGTCAGCGAAAACTGAATGAAGTGTCAGATGTGTCATGACCACTTGATCTATCGCAACAAAATTTTAATCAATTATTGCTTTTGACTAGTTATACGTTTCTACCAAGTTTGATCAAAAAATTCGCACCCATTCTTGGTGTTGCACTTTCCATGTCATGCAGCATATATATATAATACAACTAATCAATTAAGAAATAGAGAAAAATATGTTTGAAATTAATATTAAGAGGAATATCATTATTACAGGAAACTAAATGGAGTGGAGAAGTGGGTGAGAGGAACAGGTTTTTATAAATAAAATATAATAATGTTTTATGTTTTCATAGGTTTAAAATCGTGTGAACCAGTGCTAGTGATTGAATTCAACATTTAAGAGGAAACAGTCGAAGGAAATATATATATGGAAAATGAGCAACACAGTGAAAAATATAGAGCTATGTCTAGGAACTAAAAAAGAATCAAAATAAAAAAAATGAGGTGTGGCTACCACACGACTTTCTTATACGTATGAGCGTTTCAAATTATAGAACTTTAAGAATTTTTTTATACAAAAATTATTGAAAATCCTATTCTAAGTACTTCTATTCTCTTAATAAATCACTATAGAATGCATACTTTGCAAGATATTGTCAAAAAAGTGCTACTCGCTAAGAATAAAAGTGCTACTTCCGGTCCGAATTTTGAAATTTCATATATACAAAAAATATTGCAAATCCAGTTCTAAATATTTTTGTACTCTTGATAAATATATATAGAATGCATAACTTACGACATATTTGCAGAAAATCTCTATTCGATAAGAGTAAAAGTGGTACTTCCGGTCTGAATTTTAAAATTTTTTTTATACAAAAGATATTGAAAATTATGTTTTGAATACTTTTATACCCGTATCGTACTTGTCTAAAACGCATGACTTGCAAAATTTCGCAAAAGACTGATTTTCGATAAGAGTAAAAGACCTACTTCCGGTAGGAATTTCGAAAAACTTTTTAAATAAAATTATTCTCAATTTTATTTTTAAATATATATCAATTCTTTATAAATTTGTATAGACTTGGTAGTTGACGAAATATTGGCAAAATTCGATTTTTGCGCTAAAGTAAACTGCTACTTCCGGTCTACCGATTTTACTGAAAAACTAATCAGATCTCAAGAGGGAGATTATACACGTAAATACAAAATTTGGAATTGATATCTACAGCGGTTTGACCGCTATCGTGGTCACACACACAGAGAGAGAGAGACACACACAGAGAGACACAGACACACACACACACACACAGACAGACAGACAGACAGACAGACAGACAGACAGACATTTTTTAAAAACCACTTTTTCGGTATCAGGGGACTTCAAAACGTGGACATATGCAAAAATCTCGAGGTCGAAAATTTTCATCATCACAATACTTCCTTATACTAGAAGTTGCTCATCTAGAATGCGATCATAGTACTCATTTGTAAATCAAATGAAGGATAACAAGCTAAATATATACAGATTATGTAAAAAAGTAATTGAATATTATAATTAAAAGACAAAAAATTAATAAAAGCAACACTTTCACTTATCTACTAATATTTTTATGCAGATATCTCACAAAAACTTACTTCCACAAAGATTTTTAAGAATACAAAAGGATTTTTTCTATAAACGAAAACATAAAATTCTATTTAGAAATATTTTCATGTGGATACCTATGTATAATTCTTATAATTAAATAGAATTAACAGTAATTGGACTTTATATAATTTTCTTATATAAGTAATATACAACTAACGATTCACAAATTTCACACAAAAACTATTTATTCAGTCAACTAAAATGACAAACGCTGAATATAGAAATAAAGATAAAAAAGTACAGGGTATGCAAAAAGTTTTAAAAAATATGATCAAGCAGTAAGCTAGACGGTGATAAGTGATTGTGGGTTTCAAAAATCCGGGGGACCAGCTATTTAACTATATATTGCTGAAATCTAATTTTTGTGATAACTCATTATAGTTGTAGTTTACAGACACACCAAAACCAACAATGGGTACATCTCTTCAACAGTGAAGCTTGCTTTCTACCACTATTATGCATATTTACACATTTCTTAAATTTAAACCTTAATAAGAAGGATCACAAGAATGCACAAATGTCCTCAAAATAACCTCCAAAACATACACATAACCTACAAATATCGATGTCATCACATATTTTTATTGTCTGATTTTACTATGCGATTCATTTCAATTTAGTGTTAAAACTTCTGTTGCATTGAGTCTGGTCTTAAAATATAGCAAGAAAACTTCTACTCGTTCTTTAAGGTCGACCCTAGGATGCAAACTTAAATATAAATTTACGGTCTTTTCAGCAAAAACTGCAAATCAAGCGTGTTTGTGATCACTTTTCTTTATTAACTCACTTAAAGAAAGGAAAGTTAGCTAATGATTCAATATAAAAATTTATTAAACTTGAAATAATAATTATTTCTTGGTTACTAAATTATTCTGTTAATGATTAAAAGTCAAAATCATTATAGGTACCTCACTTATTTTTAATTGCCAATTCTTATAGAATAATCTATTTCGCTCGGTCTCGAAAATCAAATGCTCAGGAGGATCAAAATTACAAACCTTCTGAAAAATAGAACCTCGTAATAACTTGTCTTTCACCGATAACTAATGACGTTTTTTGTTACCAATCCATTCTCTGTCCGAAGTTAAATTTGACTTTTTCTTCCAATATCCCCGAACAATGCATCTGGACAATCTTATGGACCATTAAAAGAATACGACAGCTGCCCGTATTTAAACGAAAATCGAAATTGCATTTACGTGTTCTTATATTTCGGTCCTAATACCATCTCACTTTTATAGGTTCTTTCTTCATAGGAAATTTAATAGCATTAATGTAAAACGGGCCAATCAAAAACTGCATTGACTTTATAATACAAAGTTAAATTATTTACTGCAGAAGCGGTGGCAATCAATATCTTTATATAATTTGAATATGAAATATTGCATTTGGATTATAAACCTATTCAAATTGATAATTATAATATTCAATTTAATCCAGCTCAATTAATTAATTAATTAAAAGATACCGGAATAATTATTCCATCATATTTTCCAGTGCTGCCGTGAATGTAAACGCGTGTTGCCAAGTTTGGTTTAGATCTAAGATAAAATCGAGAATCACATTAAATATCTACAGCTCATACAAGAAGGTATTAAATATGTTTTATGTGCTAATAGTTGGATGAGGCCAGTTGACGTAAAACTTCATAAGTGACATCGCCCAACTGATGTTGAAGTAGGCCAAATTGCTTCCCGCCAAGTTCTAATGTTCGGGGTTTTCAGTATTGGTTCAACCACACAAGTTCAAGTTAAGTTCTAATTTCAGGTTCAAAGTGTATTTCAGTACAGTTTAAACATAAACTAAAGTTTGAATTGAACTTGAACCCTGTAAATTATTCGGTCCAAGTCTTGTTTTTGATTTAAAGTATTAGCATAACTTACATTGAAAGATATCTTCTATGCTTTGCGATATTTAAATTTATTGTTCTCTATCGGCGTATTTTTTTTGAATAAGTACATAAGTTAATATGAATATCCTGAATTTAATTGATTCTTTCGACGGTTATTGATTCGTTGAACATCTAGGGCGAAATTGAAGACCTAGAATAATACGTTAACGACTTAACAATTTCCAGTTCTTGGAAAACCATACCTTTTTGATATGTATCGTCTAAATAAATATTCTGTTAGACGTATTTTGGATGAAATTTGTGAAACAATAGCCCAACCTACAGTTTGGTAAGCAAAAAATAGTAATAAAATGTATACAGTTTACATATTCAGGAATTTTGCCTTAACTCCCAATGAAATGCTTATTCTAACACTTCGTTTTTATGCTACTGGAAGTTCTTTGAATACTGTTGAGGACTGTATGTATATATAAATCAACTGTCACCCAAGTTATTGAAAAAGTTTCAAATACAAAAGCGGCTTTGAGAAATCAGTACAATCGTCTTCCTATAACAGATAAGGAAATAGTCTCAAAAAAGTGGATTTTTAAAATCTAGCTTTCCTCAAGTAATAGGTGCAATCGATTGTACTCATGTGAAAATTCATTCACCAGATAACACTAGATATTGTATATACTTAATTGCTGATTAACTTGTATTTATTTAAATAAGTAGGATAATGCAAAAATATTTCGAAATAAGTAAGAGTACTTTTTGCTTAACATTCAGGTGTGTGACCATAAGTTGAGGATTTGAGATATTGTTGCTCGTTGGCATGGATCAACACATGACCACAATATTTTCAATAATTCCTTTATTCATCAGAGATTTGAAAGGGGCGAATTTGGAGACGTACTGGTCGTAGAGGATAGTGGATATAGAAATTGTCATTTTTAGTGACGTCTCTTTTGAATCCAGCCACTCGAGGAGAGAACTCGTATTCGAACACGTAATTGTGTTGAGAGCAAGTATAGGGTTTGTAAAAGATTGTTTCCTGTACTAGAAAATGGCGTGCGCTTAAAAATATCAACAGTTCAGACAATTGTGGTGGCTACAGCAGTCTTGCATAATATTCCAATTTGATGCCCACGAGGAAGTACCTCCAGTGCAGTAAGATATGCAAGTTGTAATTGTCTGAGGGTGATATCCAATTACACGTTGAGTTACATAACAGCAATGACAATAGAAATGTTTTAATTAATTTTTATGTTTATAATTATCGGAATTGTAATAATAAACCAATTTGGGTTTTCTTTTCAATTGCCAATTTTATTAGTAACGATATTATCAACTGAATTAATTATTGGACAATACGTAAATGACGCAAACAAACAAAACATTCATTTCAACATAGATCACTAACAATCTTTGGGTAAGTGAAGACGTAAGTGATGAGTTGCTTTTCAAATACAAAGTTATATACTTACTGGGTACTTAAATATTAAAGGAAATTATTTTTAGAATCCCTATTTACATTGTTACAAAGATGTCCTTTTAAATTCTCGTTTCTTAATATGTATTCTAATTTTTATGAAATTTTAAGTTGTTTTTGACGTGCAAACTTCTTTAGGCACGTTACGCTGATTGTAGGCACTGAACAAGACTGACTGTAACGCTCGGATATGTGTAATGCTCGGATATGTGTAACGCTCGTTCGGGTAAAGTCGGCTAAGGGAACAAGATAAATAAATATATCATATATGTAGAGGTATTTAATTTAACTTAAATTGAAATTTAAATGAATAAATAAATTCATGTTCCAGAACAGATTCGATCCCGAGCCGCACGGGTATGAAGACGACACGTTACCATCAGACCAAGCGCGGGACCGTAAGCGAGTATTTATATCGTCTATTTATACATACACATACGTCCGAACCGACCAAACGAAATGGCCGCTCGCGTAAATGTAATAAATGTGCGAATATGTTTTATTTAATACGTTACTGAATATTATATGCGTGTATTTCGTATTAATGAAAATTGACGTATGAAAGTGAAATTTTAGATACGGGGGTGTCTTAGGTCTCCGATCACAATTCCAAAGTCAAAATGTCAAAAAAACAAAATGGCGGAAGAATTTTTTGAAAATTGACGTATGGATGTGATATTTTGGATACAAGGATGGTTGAAGTTTACGTTTTATTTAATACGTTACTGAATATTATACGCGTGTGTACATGTGTAAATGTAATAAATGTGCGAATACGTTTTATTTAATACGTTACTGAATATTATACGCGTGTATTTCGTATTATTAACCTCACCTTGATGAAGTTTTCACTTCTGCCGTGTGGTTTTAAGCACATTCATTCTTCTTGTTCTTCGATATGTACCTATAGCAGTGGTGCTTCCTGCTATTTTATATTTTTTTATGAGGTGTTCTCCATCAATTCTTTATTTCTGGTTTGCAATCTCTTTCTTAATAAAGAAGCCTACGAAACATCTCGAGGCTCTCGGGAAGACGACATAGGCTGCGAAATCCTGGCCCTGGAGTAATATTGCCATTAGGAAAGATTTTTACAGAAACATCCCCTGGTTAAATTATGGTTTCTGGGCCACCTCCTTGTGTAAACAAAACTGTTTTATTTTGAACATATTTCATATTTTAAATAAATGAAATACCGATTAATAATTACCTCTATCATCATTGCTATCAACTGCACAAGATTTGCTGGGTTAAATACAATGTAGGTGGGTGGGTCGGTGGAAAATAGTTTACATTTATTCTCTGAGAATTTTTTTTAATTTTCATATTTTTTTTTGTAAAACCGCTGCCCACTTCGCATGTTAAACTTTACTACTATTTTCTACCACGTCGCACCTGTTTTTTTCATATCGAAATTTTGTAATTATTTCTTCTACTTCAATACTAATATCTACTATCTAACTTCTATATAGTTAAAGGCAGATTGCTAATTGTATTATCTTTATGTGCATAATCAAAAAATTATTGAAAAGATGCTAATTCATTTATTTTAAGAAAAATTCAATTATTATACACGCCTAGCGTTTGGGATTCCTTAAATATTTTCACGCACTTAATTTCCACGGAAAATATTTTTTGCTCGGATCAATACTACGCTCCTTCGAAGAGTGCTGATGTTTACTTATCAATTTAAACCCGTTAACGTTGGTAATTGAGGGGATTAAATATGTTCTCCATTAATTAAAGACGAATTGATTACGTCATTAACTGCACATCCAAAGCACTTCCTCATATATTTAAATCATGAAGAAACACGTTGCCTCGACACAGTATATACATATACAATTAACAGAATCAGCAGAAATTTAATTAACTCCTCTAACTAATAATACATTGATTAATATATAGTAGGTAGCGGATGATGAATAATACTAATAAACAGTCCTTTAAAAATGTGGTCGAATATTTTACCCGCTTCTGGTATTAACCAAATACAAAATATTTCAATCAATACATATCTGAAAATCAGTAATATAATCTGGTTAGAGCAAATAATTTTCAAGATATTCGCAAAAAACTAATCTTCGACAACTGTAAATTCGGTACAAATTTTCAAATTTTTTTATATAAAAATTTTTCGAACCAATTTCTCTAATTTTCATATATTTTAATAAAATTAAAGGAATGCTGATGTTTCTCGTGTTAAACTGCTTTATGAACGTATGTGCTCGACTGAATTTCACTTTTAGGTGTGTTGATGGCTCTGAAATATAGAGTATTATTCGACGTGTTAAGTCCTCGTTGTTCGGACACGATAATGTAAATAACTTTAAGAGGGATGTGTCTGCCCAGCTACCTTACCATGCTTGACACCTATAATAGATTCCTCTATTTTTGACTCGGTGATTATTGGAAACTTGCGGTGGTCCGCCCTTTGCCTAAGATAATTGTCCTGAACAGCTGAAGGATTTAAGACATATCAGACTTTTGCACGTTATGTCCAAAATATTTGAGAAAGTTGATCTATTGTGTAAAAACGATATATTGTCCTCTATTCAGGTTTCCGATCTGGGTATGGTTGCGAAACTGCTTTATTGACGGTTACGGATAACCTGATTGCGGCCACTTGTTTCGTGTCTTATACTACTGAACTATTCCAGGGCTTTTGATACTATCAATCATGAATCATGACATTATTTTATCTATACTAAGGAATACTGCCATGGGTAATAATGCCACAGCTCTTTTGAATAATTACTTTGCGAATCGTCAGCAGGTTGTCAAGCTGCGTACTAGTACATCTGGTAGTCTCACACTCATTCGAGGAGTACTACAGGAATCTAAACTGCATAAAGTATTGCAAATTTCATGTCTACGCAGATGACACAAAATTATATTATTCGTTTCGTCAATCAAATTAGTCTTCTGCGGTTTGTTGAGAATATTAACACTAACCTTCAATACCTCTTTGCTGCCTCCTCAAATCATTGTCTCCACATTAATCCGGAAAAATCGCATATTACTTTGTTAAGGTGAAAGAGGATAATCCCAACATGAGTAATGCTATAAAAATTAAACTTAGTAATACTACATCACCTATAATCGAGGAGGTTAAAAGATTGGGTGACACTTTGGATTACACTTTCCGCTATCGAGACCAAATTACAAAATGTAGTAAAATGCGTACATGAATCTAAAAACCCCTTACAAACACTTCTTGAATCAGCAACTCAAGACGAATCTGTGTGACACTTACTTTTTATCACATTTCAATCAATGTTGTTCGGTATACCAATGTGCCATAGACCAATACTACCTATATACAAGGCCGTGCAACAAGCTATAATGAGTCATTATTATGAGGCGTACTCAATATACTGAATTACACATAGACTATATTGATTCTAATGCAGAATCTGTAGTCATAAAATATAAATTTCAATTAAATACTTTTTGTGACCGATCAATTTGAAATTACTCTAATTAACGATGTTAAAACCGAAAAATGGGTCGTAAGAAATAAAAAATGCATTAATAATAATAAATAATTAAAAATTCTTTCAAGATTCTTAAAAAACAATGTACTTTTTTCTCCGTGAATTAATAGAATTAATACATTATTTATAATCAACAATAAAAAGGAGTTATGGGTATATTTTACTTGTGGGATATTTATGAAAAAATAAAGTTGTGTTTAATTTCAAGAAAGCACAAATCAAATTAAAAATGCTTTTATTTAAACACTGATTTTGAAATGTATGTTTTTATAACACAACATACATAATAAGGTTACATTTATATATACATAATAATAATAATAATAAAATACGTCTATCTAAGAGATTTAATTCTTTTTAAATGAGGCATAGTTCTTGTAGTGGCGCTATCATTATGTTTTTTCGTACAATTTTTTTTAAAAATATTTGCAACAAGTTGAAGCAACAATTTTAGCTGACACTTTTTATTATGATCTGGGCAGCTATGCCCAATAAACAATTCTAAGTCTAGCTATTAACTATAGCTTCAAAATATAGAGTCATTAAGATATCTTTTTCATTCTTTTCTTTAAGAAACTCATTCTCAATTTGTAACAATTTAATAAGAACTAGGTATGTATAAGCTACTGATAAAATTACTCCCTCACTGGGATAACAAAGACCACATCTGCTAGTCTCTGCTACTAAATCTAAATATAAGCTAAAACTCTCACATCAGATTTTAAAAAAATATTACATTAAACACATTTAACTTTCTTTGATACAAAGTAAGCTGCATAACCTGCAACGTATATTAGTGGGGGCCATATGTTATGTTCAACAATGTCTTCTATATCACTCTCGTCAATAGTAAGTAGCACAAATACTTTTGGAAGTTAACGGAATATCGGTTTTATTGCATTCTTGACTTTCTTTTTCTTCTATGAAAGCTACAATGAATACGGGTCACTTGCGCTCCTACCTGAAATCGACCTATTTGCGCTCTGACAAGAAATTAATGATATCTTTGCCGGCAGACTTGCGCTCCCGTTCTCTCGGGATATATACAAGTATAAATACATAAAACTTAGGATATATATTGTACATAGTGCCTTTCTGATATGAAAGGCACTATGCATGACCTACCTTATTGAGGCGAGTATATAAAAATTACTTATTGTAGGTTTTTATAAAATATATATTCTCGCTTCAATAGGTTAGGTCATTTAATATGAATATATATATCATAAAACTATACAAGAATAATTTTTTTATGTATCTCTAACCTGACCAAAACTGTCTGCTACTTCAATTCGTATTTTTATTATATAATTACGTGACTATGTATAGAATAACTCAAACCATTTTTTCTTGAGTATTTTGCCAAATTAATAATAATAATAGAACAAGCAATTAAACAAGAGAATTATAATAGTCAGATAAAAGTTAATAAAACAACACTTTCCTTCACATTTCATCCTGACTTAGGACTGGCAAAGTTTAATACATAAATATAAACTTTGGTATGTTTAAAAGTGTGTAATATGTCTTTCTTTTTTGAATAAAGAAATCGAAATTTTTGAAGAATTTTAAAAAAATCATTTGGTTTGTTTACTTTTTTATTTTTGTTTTGTGTTTAAATATCTATTACTCAAACATACTTTAACTGCGTAAAATGTTTTATTTTTGTTTTCAAAGTTACTTAAGAATTTAAATATTTTTTTGCAGAAAAATTTAACTCAATATTTGTTCAAAATGTTGTTCGTTGATCGTTAAGCAATGGTATAGCCGTTCTTCATAACTGAGGTGTACGTTTTCAAAAACATCTCTTTGAATTCCACGGCAGGTTGTATTAAGCCTCTGACGAAGTTCTTCTAAGTTTTGAGGTGGAGGGGTAAATACAACGGACTTTAAATAACCCCATAGAAATAAGTCTAGTGGTGTCAAATTAGGTGATCTAGCTGGCCATTCTATAGATCCTTTTCGTCCTATCCATTTATTTGAAAATACATTGTCTAACCACCGTACTGAAAGAAGTTAGTGAGGAGGAGCTCCATCTTGTTGAAAATGTAATTCGTCCTGATCAAGTAGAGTATTTCCATCTCTATCCAGTTGATTTTCGTAAGCTTCAATAATTAGCGGATTGATAGCATTTTCCAGCATACCAAAATATGCTTCGCCATTTAGATTTCCAATGAAAAACAACGGACCAATCACTTGATTCTCCACGATGTCTGTCGATACCTTAATTTTTTCAGGATACTGGGTTTATCTTTCTACAAACAGATGAGGGTTTTCGTTACTCCAATATCTGCAGTAATGTTTATTTACAAATCCATGTAAATAAAAACGTTATTCATCACTAAAGCAGATACTTTTCACAAACGCATTATTATTAGATTCAATAATATTGTTCAATAATAGCTTTTGTTCAGATGCTCCTAAAATATATTGACTAGCTATAAATATAAACAAAACAAACCAAAAGATTCTATTAAAAATGTTCAAAACGAATCTATCAATTTTAAAAGAGTAAACGCCAAAATTGACTGTTTCAAAAGACATTTAAAATGACGTATTTCTCGATACCCCTTTCCATTTAAGATTTAAAGCGGGTGAGTCAATTTTTGCATCAAGAAATGGCCCCGACGATAATACTTCTTACGTGTTTCAGAGAATTTTTCATAGATTACCAAATTTCCAGAAAAAAAAGAAATTTGTGTAACAGTGTGTCGCTATAGACTCCAAAACCGCTGAACCGATTTTGATGAAATTTTCAGGAAAACTCTAGCATAATCTGGAGCATGTTTCTGTGAAGTTTGGTGCCGATAAAAATGGATTTTTCTTTCTTAGTAGTAGTAGTAGTATAAGGAAGTATTGTGACGACAAAAATTTTCGACCTCGAGATTTTTGCAGATGTCTACGATTTGAAGTCGCCTGATACCAAAAAAGTGGTTTTTAAAAAATGTCTCCCCCCCTCCCCCCCGGGGGGTCTCTCTCTCCTGAAACAAATTTATAAAGAATTCAAATGTACTCAAAATTAAATTTGAAAAAAATTGTATTAAAAAAGTTTTTCGAAATTCATACCGGAAATAGATCTTTTACTCTTATTGAAAATGAGCTTTTTGCGAATATCTTGCAAGTCATGCCTTCTAGGCAGGTACATTACGAGTATAAAAGTGTTTAAAACATATTTTTAAATATCTTTTGTATAAAGAAATTTCAAAATTCCGACTGGAAGTCACACTTTTACTTCTATTAAATAGCAATTTTTTGCAAATATATCGTAAATTATGTATTCTATATATATTTATCAATAGTACACCAGTATTTAGAATTGGATTTTCAATGTCTTTTGTATTCAAAATTCGGACCGAAAGTAACACTTTTACTCCTATCGAGTATCGCTTTTTTTCGAATATCTTGCAAAGTATGTATTCTATAGCGATTTATTAAGAGAACAGAAGTACTTAGAATAGGCTTTTGAATAATTTTTATATAAAAAATTCTCTAATTTGAAATGCTCATACGTATAAGAAAGTCGCGTGGTGGCAACACCTCATTTTTTTGGGGGTAATGACTCGCGCCGGGTATCGCTAGGCTAGTATTTAATATAATCTATCACGTAACATCGTTTTATTTTATTTTACTTTATTATACTCCTGTTATTATTTAATCTCTATTTTATTTAACCATGTATTTTTTGCAATAAGTCATTTATTGTTATTATTATTATTTAACCAAACATTTAAACACTAAATATCTCTTAATAATAAGAATAGATGTTTAAGTTTAAAATACGGATTCCAGAGCATTAGCTGTTTAGGCACAATGTCGCCACTGTATGGGAACATGCATAGAAAAAGAGATGTGCAAAAAAACACTTTTAAAAAAGTAAAAATACCCTTTTCCACCATATTTAAGTGTACCTTATAGTTCTAGACCTATCTTCTACTTCCTTCCGCTATCAACATATCAATTTGATCTAACAGAACAAGATTATAAGGAAATAAGAGAAAATATTCCAATATGATCATCGAAACCACAGTATAGTACCAATACAGTAAAACGTCTCCCTTAAAAATCCCGTTTCGATCCCCTCCATAAAATACATGCGCATAGTTCACCACTCTGTAGCACAGTATACTTGGTTCGGTAACGAGTGTTTGTTTACATTTATATAACCCTAAATTTGAAATATATTTAAAAAGAAGTGATTTTATTACATTCTGTTTGTTTTACTTTTTGATTTGTGTACATGTTATATAAATAGCATTTTTTAATAATTAATTGATTCTATTACTGTTTTTTAAGTGTTTAGGTACTTTATTTAGAATTTATCTAGGTTTACATTTTGTAATCATTTACAATGTGGTTAAGAAATGTGTTGCTAATGGTTGTGGAAGTATTATAGGTGATCCAGGAATATCCTTTTTTCGATTTCCACTTGATGAATCTCAGTAATAATACTAAATAGGTATATTTTATAATTTATTTTAGTTATGTAATGTATTTTTTAGATGTTTTGAATGGATGAATAGGGTTCGTTTCTTTGAAAACCACAAATATGGAAATTTCTCATCGAAAAAATGTCATGATTATTTGCGATTATGTAATAAGCATTTTGAAGATGATTGTTTCTACACTACTTGAAAGAATAAACTAAGGAAGGGTGTCATACCAACATTATTCAAACATCGCATGTTAATATATTTTAATTGATATTAAGTGTTGAAAATATTGAAATACTATTTCAGAATAAAAAATTCAATGTGAAAATAAAACAAACAAATGTTTGTTTGTTTTATTTTCACATTGAAAATGGATTTACATCAAGTAAAGACCAACTCAATCCAAGATTTAAAAAATTCAAGAAATAAGAAGTACTGCAAGACATCAGGAGAGTCTGTCTTTTTGCGAGTCTTCTCTAGACAATCGAGGAGATATGTCCAGTGTCGTTTGTATTGGTAAAGTACCTTCCACAAGTTTTGATGTGTCTCAAGATGAGATTTTTACAGATATCATTTTCTATTAAATTTAACACTTCGTCATATTTAATTAGTACAAAGATGTAGTACATATGAATTTACACAATATAGTGTGAATGTGTCATTGGGACATGCAGTTCCACAGTAAATATTGTGAAAAGGTTAGCATTAAACACTAAATATTGTCGCAAGCCTGAAATGTAATTAACAGATCACTGAGATATATAACCCAATTACACATACTAAGTTATTATATTAGCATTACTGTGATTTAGTGGCATTTATTGAATTTTGTTAAAAACACTTACTGATACATTTCAATAAGTGAATTTAAGATATATCTATCAAATATAATTCGACTACCATCAGTATCAACTCTAAGGTCTATTACGCATAATTGGGAAATAAGCAGCGGATTTAATGAATTCTTATTTTCAGCTATAAAATTGAAAGTGAATACGTTAGATGAAAAGAATCGAGAATGTATCCTTTGCATAGATGAACTGTCTTTGAAATCACATTTGTTTTATAATATCAGCATTGATGAAATTGTTGGGTTCCATGATGTTTTTAATAGTCGTTCAACAGATATTGCCAATCATGCTGTTGTTATTATGTTCATGTTTTTAATTATTAAATTATATTATTATCAATAAATAATTATTTCTACTAATATCATGTTTTATTACCTGTAACCCTGTATATGTGTACATTAACCCATGAACTAATAAAATAATTATTTATTATGATAATTTTTTTTCCTTTGCTTATGTTCCTTGATTAAAAAAAGGACCTTGAAAGTGAGATAGAGCATTTGTTTATTTGCCACCTACAAAGTGGTAATAAGTAAAGCAAACTTTAAAAAATACAATAAATAACTACATTTTCAGTAAACACATTATACACACACACACACATTATTCTCTTGAATTTTGTTGATAAACGGCAAGTTCATTTCCACTTGGAATGATGGTTGATTTGAAAATTCTAGACAATACAACAGAAAACACCGTTGATGTCCTTCACATTATATTTGTATGGCACAGATTTTTTAAATCATTGTTTATGACCCCGCTTACAGTTAACCAATTTTATCAATAGAATCACTAAAAGTAGTATAATTGTAATATTTTATATTTTTATAGGAGTGTTATGTCATTTTTAGAATGTGAAATATTAAAAACTAGCTACCATATATTTTTTGTTATCTAATATAGTGTTCAGAATATCTAATATTTATTATTCATATAACTAATCAAATTATTATTTCATTATGATTGTATATTTATAACTTTTTCGCCGACCCCTGTATATTCACTTCCCCTATGCGCGTAGTTCACTGCGCAGTCGTCCTAAAAAAATAAAACTCGAACACGAACATCAAAGGGACCGCGGTAGAGTCACGGTACTGTATAGTTACTATACTCTGTCGAAACTAACATACCCCCACTATTGGAAACGTTACTAAAGCAAGTAAATGGTTGTAAATTAATACTGAACACTGACATCAAAAATTTCATTCACGTAACGAAGACAAAAAAAAAATTCCAATAAGTTCATTAATTGTTAAAGGTAATTTTTTACTTTTCGAACGAATTTATAATACCATATTGATTGACTTAAAATACCTTAACTTTTGTTTGAAAAATTTAATTGTCGCTGCAAATTGCCTTTATAAAAAGCAATTCCAATTTGAACATAATCATCAATTACATTTTCAATAACATTTCCATTACAAGTTCAATGACATTGTAATGTTAAGGATTTCTAGATGACGAACGCATATTTGAAAGTAGATGACCTTATCTTGCTTAGAAAACTGCAATAAGACGACGCAATAGCAAAAATTTAAATACGTATATAATTTTGACTGCCGTATCACAAATTCAAGGTTCAAAACACTAGAAAGTAAGAATAAATAATTTAGGCATATATACATCATACGCCCCTTGGAATATTCCAAAGAATTATCTAACATTTAATATTGTTGTAAATAAGTGCATTTGACAGATTTAAAATTTCATGAATATACTTAATTTGTAATGTATAATTAATTAATGAAGTTAAGACTGAAATTATTTTCGGTTGCACAATGTTTTTAAAGCTGACGAAATATAGAGTTATAACAAAATAAAATTTTAATTTGTCAGATAAACCTGTTTCTTAGAATACATGTCAGCTAATACTCTATTAAAAACCTTTATTAAAACGAATGTATACAACAAAATAAAGTAATTTTTTCAAAAAGAAAATAAGTAACTGCAACCAGGAAACTGAGATCTAGGGTTTCCTGGTTGGAACCGCGTCAAGTTTGGCATAATTGCGGACGTTTTGTCCACTATTACAGGGGCATCTTCAGTGCTGCACGTAGAAGTTTGTCAATTAGTAATAGCTCGAAGAATGATAGATTCATAGTTGACGAATATGTATTTCATACTGGATTTAAATTAGTCGAGTTTACTCCTTCATCCGGAGTGCTACACGGTTTCATTTTAGGGCCTCTATTATTTATTCTCTATGTTAACGATTTTGCTTAATTCACTAACATTCAAGGTTAAGCAAGTGAACAAATTATTGGATCTCGAAATTTTTTTTGATTTCAAGTTGAATTTCTCCAGTCATGCAAATTACATTTGTAGTTTAACCTCAAAAATTGTAGGTTTTGTTATGCACTGTTATTTTAAACTCTCTATTACTGAAAATTCTTTATTACAGTTTTGTCATGAATCAAAGTCCAAAATTCATGTAGAATAAGAAAGATTATACTTAAATTGCAATTCTTGAAATATGCGTCACAAGTCTGGTTACCTCAGTACATATAGCAGCAACAAAGGTGAATCCTTTTCCATTCATAAATCGGAAAAATCAATTAGAGATTAATTTGTTACAAGATTAATAGTTTGTCAGGTCTCCTAGATTAATCTACGTTCAAGTATACACTTACTGTATATGGTCAAAATACTAAACGGCCACTATGGCAAAACAGTAATAAAATAAAAAACAGCGTTTGTTCAAAATTTCTTTTGTTTGTGGCAATATTTAGTTTTCAGTTATCAACAAACTTAATAAATAATATCCTTTAAATATTGGCTTTCACGGGCCAAAATGTTTGGACAGATACTGCCATGTTAGCATTGTGAAGTTATCTTTAAATACCTCAATCACGTTGAAAGAGTTCAGCATACAAATATATATAAAAAAATAATCACATAGAGACAAATCTGATAATCGACTCGGCTGTTAATATCTAATGAAATGATAGAAATATCGAATCGATAGCTATCTACATACAGGCCACGCGATAAGCAATTCAACCGGAAGAGATCCTATTGCCGGGTCTGAATTATCTACCAAAATTTTTACAAGTCATTTTGATACTATACTTCATTTCAGATTTCCAGATTACTAGTAGTTGCTAATGTAATATCATTCCAAGCAGTGGTACATTCAAAATAACTTAATAAAACTTAACTAAACTTCAATTAGGACATCAGATCCAAGGTCAAAATTTCGATAAAAAAAGTTAAAACTATTTTCTTTCTGGAAAAGTCGTTATTTTTACTACAGCAATGACAATTGGTGTGACGTTATTTGTATTTATTTATTATTTGCAATTGCCTCTTTTTGTACTGATTTACTACATTTCCAAACGGTTCCTCATTTTGATTTTAATCACAAGTAAACATATTAAGACATAGACAAATTAGATTTACAAATAGACGCATAGGGGATTCAAAGATTAATATTAATCGTACTTGAATATAATATTAGAATGCAGGGAATTATATTTGTTTAAAATCAGGAAGATAAGTGAAACAGATTTGTGTAAACTGCATCATTTAAATCTTTCTCTTTAAGTAGGTCAATATCCTTGTATGCTTTATGAGTTTTTAAAGATTCTAACCACTTAAGTTTTTAACCATAGCTTTTTTATAAAAAAATATTGTTTTTTCTAGAAATGACCTCTTTCTCTGCAGTAGTTAGCAAATGTAGAATTTTTGTTGGTTTTTATTAGAACTTAAGGTGTTACCATACCTCATTTTCATTGCTGCCAGAGCGATTTATATAAAAGATTTTACACTCTGAACACACTAACGTAAAAACTACAGAATTATGAACCTTATTTATTTTATCTTTTGTATTATAAAAAATGTATGATAATGTAGTCGCTAGTTAAAAGTTACCTTTTTTTTAGATAATATTTGTTTTTTGATAGCGGCCCAAAATATGTTAAATTATTGCTAACTTAAATCACTACAAATTATATGTATGTAAGCTTTTTCCTATATTTAGTCTTACCTTCATTTTTACATTAATTAGACGATCTATTTACTTTTAAGTTAATAGCTTTTTCATCAAAATATAATTATAAATATTGATGTATTGGTTTAGTCTTCAGTTTTTTGTTTTACTCTCTTTATCCCAGTATATATACATATAACAGGGCATATGTTATTTACATATATAGACCCCGTTAATAGAAAGGTCAACTATAAATGTTTAAAGACCTCATTCAGAATTCAGAAGGTACTTTGTTTACATTACTGTTCAAGGATAAATATGATTAATTGATATGGTTTGGGCCGCAAATAATCTGCGACTTTATATCCTGACACTACTTGACAGTAAATTTGTTTGAAATTGGGATGATAAATTGAAAACTGAAATATGCGTTAAATGATGTCTGAAACCCGAACAATAGCTTTCACTGCAGAATTATTTATTCCCATTGGACATTCAGAAAGGAAATTTTGTAATTTATCATTTTAATATGCACCCATTAGTAATTTGTGGTTATATATTAAATCCGATTAATATTTTATTTTCGGTCATCTTCTAAAAGCTCTAAAAGTGAAACGTTATGCCTATTAAAATATAATTTTAGAAATTGTATATTCAATGGGACTAATGATAGCAGCTAGAACAATAACATATTTAGTGAAAAATTGTATTATCGGTCAACCCGCAAAAATTTAAAATTATTAAAAACATCTTGATTAAGAAAAAATGCTTCCTCTTTCCTTTTCTTTTTCTATTCCAGTTTTATATACAAAAAAAATATAATGAAGGCTATTTCAGTATTCATTAGGCCATGTTTAAAGAGAATGGCTTAAAGAATGGGAGATTGTTAACACTTACATTTATGATAATTTGTTTGGTGATTAATTATTATTTTCTCCTCTTTTTTATTTCAGATTCTGACAGAGAAAGAGGGGCATATTAACCTTGGAAAAATTCAGCACCGGCCAACAAAACAAAATTGTGGAGCTTTACTTTGAAAACCAGAGTCAATTGTTCTAACATACATCACCACCATTTCAACGTCAGAACCGGACCATTGCAGTCCATGATCCGTCAATTGATCAATGCTGCAGACAACAGGGTTCAGTAAATGACCATAGTCAAAGCTCAACATCCAACGAGTGCAAGACAGTGTTGATGAGGGCGCAGGAACTTCAATATGAACACGTTCTGGGCAGCTGGAGTTGGCAAGGATCGTCACTTCGGCAAATTCTGACAATCGATTTGTTTGGATATTTATTCTTACAAAATCCAAATGGTGTAATACATAACAGACACAGATTATTGTCAAAGACTCGCATATGTAGTTCGAATGCAGAAGTTGGTCACACAAAATAATGATTTCATCCACAAGTTGGTGATAGGTTTTGGTGTACTGAAAACCCACATACCATGCAAGAGCGGGAACTGCATCCTATAAAGTGTACTGTGTGGTGTGGCACGACGCCAAAAATGATCATTAGGCCGTACTTCTTTGAAAATGATGAAGCCAATGCAGTAAGGGTGATTGGTGATCGATATCGAAACATGATTAAGACTATTGTGCGTCCTACAGTGGAGAACATGCCTAGGACGTAGTTTCAATAAGATGGGGTCACTGCACACACGGCAAGGGCGTCAACTGTGCTTCTGAGGACAATTCTCTGTCATCGCATCATTTCGAGAAACACTGACATAAAGTAGTTGTCCCATTCGATTGATCTCACTCTTCCTGATTTTTTTCTTTGGGACTATCTGAAGGACAAAGCGTATGTGAACAAATCACAAAAAAAAATAGAAGCTCAAGGAACCATATTCATGCAGAAATACGGCCACTCGGACCAGAATTGTTGATCCCTGTAAGGAATTATGTGCTACGCGGGCCCCTATTTGTGAGGCTCATAATGGCGGACACATACCTGAGATTATATTCCACACATAAGTGTAAACAATATCGTACTCTTTTAGTTTTTAAGTCTGTGAAAAATACATTTGTCATTCTAAATGACAACCAGTTGTCATATTGTTATTACTTTTGCTAATCATTTGCCAATACTACCTAGAAGATATTCATTTTTTCCATATATGTATACATTTTCGATTATCTTTTTTTATAGATAATACTTTCCATACACACAAAGAACTTATCAGGCATGTATTACGTATATTGTGACAACTTATTAATGAGTTTATTGTCACCCATTTAGCGAATTATCCAATCTCCCACTTTACTATATGAATACGGGTCACTTGCGCTCGGCGCACTTGCGCTCCTACCTGAAATCGACCTATTTGCGCTCTGAGCCTAATAACAAGAAATTAATGATATCTTCGCCGGCCGATTTGCGCTCCCGTTCTCTCGGGATATATACATGTATAAATACATAAAACTTAGGATATATATTGTACATAGTGCCTTTCATATTAGATGACCTACCTTATTGAGGCGAGTATATGAAAATTACTTATTGTAGGTTTTTATAAAATATATATACTCGCTTCAATAGGGTAGGTCATTTATTCAAAAAGGGAGACATACTTACTTACATATAATGACATGTTTTTCTACAAAATTCATAAATATTGACGATTTCTTTATTCAAAAAGAAAGACATATTACACACGTTTAAACATACCAAAGTTTATATTTATGTATTAAACTTTGCCAGTTCTAAATCTGGATGAAATGTGAAGGAAAGTGTTGTTTTATTAACTTTTATCTGACTATTATAATTCTTTTGTTTAATTGCTTGTTTTATTATTATTATTAATTTGGCAAAATACTCAAGAAAAATGGTTTGAGTTATTCTATACATAGTCCCGTAATTATATAATAAAAATACGAATTGAAGTAGCAAACAGTTTTGGTCAGGTTAGAGATACATAAAAAAATAATTCTTGTATAGTTTTATGTATATATACATTCATATTAAATGACCTACCCTATTTAAGCGAGTATATATATTTTATAAAAACCTACAATAAGTAATTTTCATATACTCTATGTACAATATATATCCTAAGTTTTATGTATTTATACATGTGTATGTCCCGAGAGAACGGGAGCGCAAGTCGGCCGGCGAAGATATCATTAATTTCTTGTCATTAGGGTCAGAGCGCAAATTAGTCGATTTCAGGTGGGAGCGCAAGTGCGCCGAGCGCAAGTGAGCAGATACCTACTATATATGGATATGTTTTTGTAAACTGATCGATTAAACTTTTTGATGTTGGTAGTGCTACTTCATGTACTGCAAAACATCTTACATAACCTTATATTTTATTTATCAAAGAGTACATGGTAAGGGGCTTAATTTTTTGTTGTTGCTCCTTCTAGATCTTGACAGTACGTGCCTAAAGGCTGTTTTGTAGTTACGTACACACACTGTATCAATTATTTGACCAACTTATTTACCAAGAAATTGTTTGTCAATTTCTTGGCAATTTATTTTTGAGTTCTAATTGTTTTGAATTTCTTCAAATTTATTTAATTAAGAGTACAAACAATTCAAAAGTATTGTAGTGGCAAAATAACTAAAAATAAGTTGCTGACTGTTAAATATCACATTTGTAAGATTAAACACAATGTACATAAAATACACGCGAACATAAATTAAAGTATAGACCTGCATAAACCTATTGTATGAACTGAACTTAAAGAAAGAAACCACAAACGAAAGAGGGAAATTGATAGATCTCTAATCAGCTGAGTGAAAAATCTCAATTTAACTAAGTTCCAGAATTCACCTCCCTGATAAAAGGACAGCAACTTTTAATTCAAGATAACTAGAGAACGTTCCATATTTTAAAAATATTGCAGTTTGATTAAACTTTAAATTAAACTATGGAGTTACTTATATTCGTCTTGTCGTGCCAACCCTCTATCTTTATGTTAGATGTATATATGAATAGCATACAGTAATTATAATAATCACTACTTAATACCTCTCTAAAGAATTACACATATCATATTGTTACTATTTTTACTTTCCAAATATAAAAACCCAGTGAAGTAGCTATGTTATATATAAATCTATTGTGCATTTTTTAAATTTAGCAAATTTTTGTAATGTTTGCAACACATTTCGATTTATTTATCGCTAATATATTAGCTTAACTTGCAAAATAATATACTCATCCACTTTGCTAAAACTTTATTTTTCTGCTCAAAGCATAAGTTTTACATGTTTTGCTTTCTAACGTCCAAAAGAAAAAATAAATATGCTATCTTGTGGTATATTTCTCTCCCACCAAAACCTTTTCAAGCGCAAGCTTAAATTAATGTAGTTCTCTTCTACTGTTATGTTCATTTATAACTTTGTATTCTTCTTAATTATTGTTAGTCTTTACTACCTTGCTTATAACGCGTTTCTGTTGATATAATACATCGTTTTTCCTGCCTCTAATTTACCCTCTATATCCCACCAGGTGTGTTTTTTGTTCCTGGTTCACAGATCTATATAATACTTCCGGTATCTTACTTTTCTGTTTATTTTGCTGTAGCATTTTACTTTCTTATACGTAGTATAAGGAAGTATTGTGATGATGAAAATGTTCGACCTCGAGATTTTTGCAGATGTCCACGTTTTGATGTCCCCTGATACCGAAAAAGTGGTTTTTAAAAAATGTCTGTGTGTCTGTGTGTGTGTATGTCTCTCTGTGTGTGTGTCTGTGTGTGTCTCTCTCTCTCTCTCTCTCTGTGTGTGTGTGTGTGTGTGACCACGATAGCGGTCAAACCGCTACAGGTATCAATTCCAAATTTTACATTTACAAATATAATCTTCCTCTTGAGATCTGATTAGATTTTCAGTAAAATCGGCAGACCGGAAGTAGTAGTTTACTTCAGTGAAAAAATCGAATTTCGCCAATTATTCGTCAACTACTAAGTTTAAACAAATTTATAAGGAATTCATATGTACTTAAAATTAAGTTTGAGACAAATTGTCTTAAAAAAGTTTTTCGAAATTCCAACCGGAAGTAGGTCTTTTACTCTTATCGAAAATCAGTTTTTTGCGAATATCTCGCAAGTCATGCTTTTTAGAGAAGTATGTTTCGAGTATAAAAGTACTTAGAACATAATTTTCAATATCTTTTGTATAAAAAAAATTTCAAAATTCAGACCGGAAGTACCAGTTTTACTCTTATCGAATAGCGATTTTTTGCAAATATGTCGTAAATTATGCATTCTATATATATTTATCAAGAGTACAAAAGTATTTAGAACTGGATTTTCAATATTTTTTATATATATGAAATTTCAAAATTCGGACCGGAAGTAGCACTTTTACTCTTAGCGAGTAGCACTTTTTTGATAATATCTTGCAAAGTATGCATTCTATAGCTATTTATTAAGAGAACGAAAGTACTTAGAATAGGATTTTGAATAAGTTTTGTATAAAAAAAATCTTAAAATTGTATAGTTTCAAACGCTCATACGTATAAGAAAGTCGTGTGGTGGCCACACCTCATTTTTTCCTTTTGCTTTACCAATTTCCGCAATTTATGCTAATTTTATTGGTCTTTCTCATATTCATCTTTTTCAGTATCATTTAACATCCATCACTCCCTTAGGTAGCTCATTTTCCACCCATTCTAATTACGTATTCACATCTAATTGTTAATGAATAAAATAAACGCAATTAATATTACAGCATTATATGCAATTTAGTAATAATAATAATAATAATAATAATAATAATAATAATAATTCATTTTATTTCTTAGTACTTCAGACATTGTATGTAGCACAGTACAAAAAAAAAGTAAAAGAAATACGTCACATACAATACAATATAAAGTTATTTAAAATAATTTATAAAATCTTGAACACTATAACAACAAATATGAAGGAGAGAGTCTCTAAATTTTTTTTAAAAACTCGTAATGCGGGACATGTTCTTATTTCATTTGGCAAAGCATTAAATAATTTACAGCCCACAAAAGCCAGAGTCTTCTGAAAGGAAGTCGTTCTATGTACAGGAGGCAAAACACGATCATAGTGGCGGGTCTCATAGCCATGCGATAGACTAAAATCAAAGTTGCTGCGATTTCTGTATACATAACACAGTACCTCAAAAATATATACATCATAAAATGTAAAAATCCCGTTGGCCCTGAACACATTTCTACACGTGTCGCCCCGTCGGAGATTAAAAATAGTCCTGACAGCCCTCTTTTGTAAAATAAAAATGCGAGAAACGTCGCTACTCATGCCCCAATGCACTATTCCGTAACGCATCCTGGAATAGAAGTCCGAGTAGTAAAAACTTTTTAGTGTAGACAAATTGCAAGACTTGCCCAACTGAAAGAGAGCGTAGCACGATTTGGCGAGTTTAGAACTTAACTGGTCTATGTGTTCCGACCACTTTAAACCCTCATCGACAATGACACCGAGCAACCTACAACTGCTAACGAAATCAATTTCAGAGTCAGCTATGACAAACCTTGAGATGTTAAATTTTCTTTTGTTATTAAAAAGCATACACTGAGTTTTTTCGATATTCACGACGATCCTATTAGACTTAACCCACTTATTTACTTTAGACATGGCCACACTAGCAGCACTAATAACATCGTCAACATTGTTCGATGAAACAACTAAACTTATGTCATCGGCATATAACATCACCTTAGCAATACCAGTTAGACAGTTAGGAAAGTCATTGATAAAAATTAAAAATAACGTGGGCCCGAGGACAGAGCCCTGTGGAACACCCATACGTACATCAGTGCTACCAGAGAAATTCCCGTCGATACTCACTCTCTGTCTCCTTCCCGACAAATATGACTCGAACCACTTCAAACAGACACCATTTACACCATATCTACCAAGCTTATGCAATAATATCAAGTGATCAACTGAATCAAACGCTTTAGACAAGTCTATTAGCATACTTAGACATGGAAGATTGTGGTCGATCGAAGTGTAAATACTGCTCAAGAAATTAAACATAGTAATTTGCAAATACTACAAATATCATTGAAAATGGTATTTTATTCTGAAGCAAAAGCAAAGGGCCCTTATTTCTATTGCTATAAAGCTTAAGTAACTAATGCAATACGTATAAAATCTCTGTGTATCATATCTAATAAATATACCGAGGTCGACATATTTTAATTTCTGATACGAAAGTAGAAAGAGGAAAAGAGCGCGACGAAATAAACTAAAGATAAACATAAGCGAGGCTGCCACACTCAACAAACGTTTGCTATGAAATGTAAGGCGTGGGGGTCCCCCGCCACTGCGTTGCTCTACCACCACTGTTAGCAAGCAGGCATCGCTGCATATCACAAGGTCATCTTCTGCATATAATAGAAGTACAAACCGAAATTAGAATTTGACGACTATGGTATATCATAAGTGTTAAGCTTTTGTTTATCGTGTTCATCAACGACCTTTTGTTGTCATTGAATTGTGAACTATCAGCATATGAGGATGACCTCAAATGGATTCCCAAGTCTCTACTTTGCGAGGCTGTGAACATCTGCAACAGAACCTACAATTTATTGTTGCCTGGTGTGGTCAAAATGGTTTTATTTCAAATATTAACAAGTGCGCGGTTGTCAGATACACTAGAAATTCAAACCCATTTCAATTCCGCTATCGTGTCAGTCACATTCCAGTTAATAGAAAGTATAGGATGGTAGATTTAGGTGTTATCCTGTCCTCCTTCTTGCGTTTCACTGATCATATTTTTGATACTTGTGCCTCCGCAGTTAAATCACTGGGTTTTCTAATAAGATCTTGTAGTCAATTCAATAATCCCTTTGCATTGAAATCGCTTTACTATGCACTTGTAAAGACCAAGTTAGATAATGGTTATTTAATATGGTATCCGCACTATCTATACCTGCAGCTCTTGAAAGAATTCAGAAACGGTTCTTGAAATTTCTGTCATTAAAAGGTGATGGTTATTATCCGGAAAGGAGAGTTGTATGCAGTTCTCTCAAACAGACATTCCATCGATACTTTAAGCAGTAGAACAGATCAGAGTAATGCCAAGTTCTTGGTGCATTTAGTCCACAACAAAATAGACTCCCCGCACTACTCTCCCAGATAAATATTCACGTCCTCTTAAGGGCAACTCGATCATCTGATACCTTTGCTTGTTCAAGAGCAAGAACTGATACTCTAATAAAAGCCCCTTTGACCCACATGATGATCAATGCTAATAGAGCATCCCAGATTTTACTTATAATTTATTATTTTCTCCTATTCAATTCTCGTAAGCAGATATTTTTCAAATTTGTTCTGCTAAAACTAGACTAGCTTTTTGTTTTTGTTAAATATTTGTTTTCTTATAAACTGTTTTTATTTTATGATGTCAGTATTATAGTATTATTAAGAATTAAAGTAGTTTGTGTATTTTTTATATTATTAGATTATTTTTATAAATGTATGACAGTCAAGATTATTATTTACAGGGTCCGGCAACGAAGCGGGGACGGAAGATTACATGCTTATTTGAAAGTTAGTCAAATATTTAGTCATCGGATATTCTTGCGCGCCATCAAGCGCACGTGTTAAAAATATTTTGGTTTATACAGGGTGTTCCAGATGCAAATGCCAGACTAAAGTTGCCTTTTTTCAAATGGAACACCCTGTATGTAAATAGATAAAATGATCTGCGCTTGAAAGCTGGTTACATCGATATAATGCTGTATGGGTCTAAAGTTGATAGTTTCTGTATTAATAATTATTTTACTTGATAAATTAATACATTTTAGTAGGCTATTATTCTGCATAAGGAAAAACAAAAGTTCCGAAACCAACAGAATAGAATATTTTTTACTAGTATTGAGTTTCGTTGGTACGTGAAATAAATTCTGTAACTGTTCGCGTTATACAGTGTTCACAATTTCGCAAAATCGAAGAAATCTCGTAATTTTTAAATGGAACACCCTGTATATCAGTTCATTTTTGAATTGTTTATTAAATTTCATATCAGAAACATGTAAGACGTTAATACTTTAAATGTGACTATTACTGAGCTATTGCCTCTTTTTGATATGATTTTGTCAGTACTATACTATATTAATTAAAACCACAAAACTTACAAAATTATATCAAAAAGAGACAATAGCTCAGTAATAGACACTTTTAAAGTATTAATGTCTTACATATTTTTGATGTGAAATATAATAAGAAATTCAAAAATGAAATAATATACAGGGTGTTCCATTTGAAAAAATTGACTTTTTTGCAAAAACTAACAAAAGCATATCAAAAAACGACAGAAGCTCGAAGAAGAATAGTCACATTTAATGTATTAACGTCTTACATGTTTCTGACATGAAATTTAATAAACAATTCAAAAATGAACTGATATACAGGGTGTTCCATTTAAAAATTACGAGATTTCTTCGATTTTGCGAAATTGTGAACACTCTGTATAACGCGAACAGTTACAGAATTTATTTCACGTACCAACGAAACTCAATACTAGTAAAAAATATACTATTCTGTTGGTTTCGGAACTTTTGTTTTTCCTTATGCAGAATAGCCTACTGAAATGTATTAATTTATCAAGTAAAATAATTATTAACAGAGAAACTATCAACTTTAGACCCATACAGCATTATATCGATGCGCGGATCATTTTATCTATTAATATACAGGATGTTCCATTTAAAAAAAAGCAACTTTAGTCTGGCATTTCCATCTGGAACAGACTGTATAAACCAAAATATTTTTAAAACGTGCGCTTGATGGCGCGCAAGAATATCCGATGACTAAATATTTGACTAACTTTCAAATAAGCATGTAATCTTCCGTCCCCGCTTCGTTGTCGGACCCTGTATATTTTAGTTTTTAGGAGCACATAGTTGCTATGATGCGTTATTACCTCTTTCAAAAATCGTAATATCCTTGTCACTCGATGTGCGTCATTTTCTATGAATAGGTTTTAGTATTTGCAATGGCGCCATTGTAAATACAATTATGAAACCGGGAATTGTTTTTCTAAACAATAATTACGTAATTCCGAAATATCAACGACATTTTCAATAACATTTCTATTACAAGTTCAGTGACATTGCAATGTTAATGAATTCCATGAGAATAATGCATATCAAAAAGAAGTTGACCTTAACTTGCATAGAAACCTGCAATACAACAACGCAATAATAACATTCTAATTATATAATGGTGGCCATTATTTCGCAAATTTCAAGGTGCATAAATCATTAGATAATAGTAAATAACGTAGGTTAATAACTTCATATTTCGTTTACACAGTTGACAAGGAATGATTCAGAATTATATTCCGATTGCAATAAATTACATGTACCTATTGTTTAAAAATATATATAATAGAGTACATTCAAATTGCAACAAATGCAAGGTTACTTGGAAATAAAAACATACACAGAAATTAAAATAAATTTATTGGTCTGCTCAAATATATAGGGCACCACGTAAAATGCTTTTTCTATATATCCACTATAATGCACAAAACTGAAATATTGGAACATTTTTTTTTGAATGTACTTAAAAATTGAATAGAAAAATCAGCTAAATTTGTAAGGAATCGCGACTGCTTTGCAATAAATATGATCAGTAATTTCTTTTACATTGCATTCTTAAATACTGAAGATTATTTTCAAAAAGCGAAAAAGCAACTGTATTTCGTACAAATGCAATTTCAATAATAGTGATTGAAACTCATCTTTCGGATCATCTTGCACAGATTGTGACAATTGAAGTTTCGATGGACTTGCTTGACAATGAAAATAAGATTCATAAAGTAAGAATGATAAATGAGGAACAGATACAGTTATTCAGAAACATGTTGTCTGGGGTGGAATGGAATCCAATCTTAAACAGTGGTGATGCACAAGAAAAATATGCAAGATTTCACAAAGTTTTCGAAGTCTCCTTTGAGATATGTTTCCCAGAAATATATAGGACTGGGGAACGGAATTTAAAAACCAATAGAAGGCCGCGAGAGTGTGAAAACATAGAGAACGGTCTAGATGCTTTATATACAATATTCAGGGTGACGAAAAATGTAAATGTGCTGCAGATGTACAAAAATGAAAAAAAAAGGTATTATGAGGAAGTGAAGGATGTAAAGAGGAGAAGGTATGCAAAGCAAATTAGAAGTTCGGAGAATAGACAGCAAACCATATGGAGTATAATTAACAAGGAGTCAGGAAAAAATAGAAGATTTTTACCGCAAAATCAAACAAAATTTACTACAGATGATTTTTAAAATTACTTTCTTCAAGTTGGAAATAATATACGAAATCATATAGATGATAGTCGGGAAGATTCGAATGAAATGCTCAAGAATACTAACAAATCGCCAGTTGATTCGTGTTTTATTGGACATGTTGATATAGAGGAAGTGATCAACATCATCAAAACTTCAAAAAATAAAAAATCGAAAGATATAATATATGGTATGAGTGTATCCTTGTTAAAGGAAATAACAAGGGAAATTGCAGAACCACTAACATATATAAAAAACTACTGCTTGAAAGAAGGAATCTTTCCAAAGCAACTGAAGCTTGCTAAAATTACACTTCTATATAAAAAAGGAGAAAGGGATAATGAAGATAATTATAGGCCCATATCTGTTCTCCCAAATATATCAAAGGTTATGGAAATGGTAATACGCACGAGATTGGTTTCATTTCTCGAAAGACAGAATATTTTTACCCCATTACAGCATGGCTACAGATCTGGAAGGTCCACAATAACAGCGATGCTAGGAACTTTGAGTGATATAATGAATGCTAGAGATAATTATGAAACCCCGGAAATAGTAGCCTGTGATCTTAGCAAGGCATTTGACTCGGTGTCGCATGGACTGCTGCTGCAGAAATTGGATTACTATGGGGTGCGAGGTATCGCGCTCAAACTGTTCAGGTCTTATCTTAAAGATAGACAGCAGGCAGTAGAATGGAACCATGAGATATCGAGGAGAGAATCAGTCAACAGTGGAGTTCCCCAGGAGTCTATTCTAGGCCTAATACTGTTTATAATATATATAAATGATATTCCGGAAAATGTTGATGCCAAGGTATGCTTGTATGCTGATGATACCTCCTTCGTATTGAGGAAAGGGGGTAGTGATATGGTGTATGAGCGGGATCGCATAATACTTCAAATAAAAACCTAGTGTGATGCAAACAAACTAAAACTAAACGGGAAAAACACAAACACTTACTTTTTCATCATCCACGCAGGGTGAAACGCTAAATCTTCTGGGGTCATAATGGATAGCAGACTTACGTGGTCTGAACATGTAACAACTCTTCTCTTGAGGTTAAGTACTGCTGTATATGCAATAAGGAGGATCAAACAACTGGTAACTCATGAAGCGGCGAAATTGGCGTACTACTCGAACATCCACAGCATAGCATGCGATAGTGATATGGGGTACATCGTCTGCTGCAGAAGCGTGCTATGCGGGCTCAGCGCGGGTTGCGACCGTGTGACAGCTGCAGGGGTGTTTTTGCTGAGGAGGGGGTTATGACTATTATTAACGTATATATAATGACTTGTGTAAAGTATATGCATACAAATAAAACCCAGTTTATGAGAAATTCCGATAATCACAGCTACCATCCTTGAAGTAAGGATGAATTAGTGACAGCGAGCCACCGATTAAAGTAGACGCAGCAATCGTTCAGTTATTGGGGTGTGAAGCTTTACAACAAAATACCAGACTTCGTTAAGGAGTTGAGTGTGAACAAGTTTAGTAAAACAATTAGGCGTTTTTTATTGACTAAGGTTTTCTACGATTGTTCCGTCGTACGACGGTGTCGTCATATATTATTAATCACACGACTTCAGTTGATGACTCTGTGCATTCATATTACTTGTGTTGACTCATTCATGTTACTGTAATTAGTTGTTCGGAAGTTTTCGTTTTTCTGAATTTTGTCTTTACACTATTTTGTACCTGACATGCCATGTAAGTTTTTTTTTTTGATGGCGAAATAAACTACTACTACTACTATTACATATTGATGTCTATAGAAGAACATGTCTATTGAATAACATATGAGAAACTGATATAATTAGACCAAAGATTGTAACAGGTTGTATACGATGTCGCCGGTAATGAAAAAATGTAAAACACTACAAAAGACAAAAGATCAAATGTAAATAAGTTTAATAGTATTTTAATAAAAACAAAGTTTTAAGAATATGTTTAATAGATAAAATTACTAAATTTAAGTCATTCCACACTTAAGATTGTGGCCTTGGGCTACTTGTACAGTAACATTTAAAGGAATACCTTTTAAATTAATTCTAAAAGAGATGATTTAATAAAACCAAAAAAATTTAAAACTTTAGATCGGTAGCGTTTACACAGGTTATGTGAATATTTTATGAAGTTATTTAGTGGACGTTTGTGCACGTGTTACGTTATTATTAAATTTAGGAAATGTTGCATAAAAACGTACTCAGATATAAATTCCTTTATATGAAATTATTATATAAAAAACTTCGAAAATTTAGGACTAGATATACACTGCTCAAAACAACTAGGGGATATTTATAATTTATAATAATAAATTTAATATAATCTTAATATATATAATCGTTAGTGTGTCTGTTAATGATCGTGTAACTTGATGGACTGATTGAGTTCATTTTCACACAATATAGGACAGCGTTGTGTGGGCGTGATTTTTCATGCGTGGTTGCCAGTGTGTATAACTCAATATTAATGGGCATTAAGAATAACACCTTTGCTGCACGATACCGCGCCTACTTATTTGATCGTCAGAAGAGGTAATTTCCCGATCTTACATTTTCTTTTCCAATACTGGAAGGATACTGATTTGATTGTGCAGATGTAGGTAGATGATAGGTTTTGTATATAAAATTTCATTTGTTTATATTGCACGTTACATTAGGTTAAATTAGGTCAAGTTAGTAATAGACAAAAACATTATTTTTATTTTGTAAATATTCATTGTTTTTCAGGGTGATAGTGGAAGATCACGGGTTAATATATAATCTCGAACTAACAACGTTGTGATGTTTAGTTCTACGTATATTAAAATCTGTGTCTGCGTTCTTATACTATTGCAGCGAGAACTGAAATAAAGCATCTTTTTATTAATAGTGGTAGTAGTAGTATTATATTTGCTTTGTCGAAACGTTGGTTTATAGCCGTGCTAGGAGCCGATAGGTGGCGCTGTAGTCAAGTCATTAAAAAATTCTATATTTATGGACAAAAATGAGTCATATTCACAATATATGTTGGTTCAGTGCCAAAAAAGAAATTTACAAGATCTGGACCCGTAGGTGCGCTGTGATTGAGTTATTACTTAATTTGTGCAATTTTTCTGTTCTCTGGCCTATCATCCATTAGCGCCAACAACCTCTTCTGTACAAACTTCCATATACAGGGACTTTAATCAAGTGTAACTCATCGGGCCACCTACCGGAAAGGGTAGGACAACGTCTGCCCGCCCAGCTAATAGTATAATAAAAGATACCTAAGAAATTAAATAGCATATACAAAGTACAAATTAATGGAAAACCGCTAGTATTGGCTTAGCCTTGGTTACGGAGTTTGTTCAGACGAGAACTTGTTCAGGAAAAAAAACATAAATATTGTGTTACAGAAAAGTAAGAAGCTTATTCTTGCAATATAGCATCGAAAAGGTGTTACTGGAACGCGTGGTCCTAGATGGCACGACGAAGTTGATTCGGGACAATAGTACCGGTGAGACCACCACATTGTTAACCAAGCTATATAAAAAGAAAGCGCGCTGTTGTATCTTCTTCTGTCTCTGGAACGCCTATCAAGTAACTCAAAGTAGCCAGTGTTCCGAGCCGGGTCAAAACCATCATTTTTATAACCAAGCAATTTCAAGAAACGTTTTTTGCACTCTCTCTAATGCCAACTGCTGATATATGTAGTAGGGATACCAAATAGTGGCTCCGTACTCTAATCTACATCTAACAAAGACAAAATTAATAGTTTTAGGAAGCAAGTGACTAGTGAAACCTCTGCAGGAACGAATCAGAAAACCCAAAAATCTTGTGGCGATATTACAGGCCCAGTTTATTTGGCCCGAGAATTGCAGGGTAGAGTCAAATAAAACAAAAAGTCTTTAAATTGTTTACTAGAAAGAGTGACGTTGTTTATATTGTGCGAGAAGAGTGATGGTCTTAGCAAAAGTAACAAACGCACATTTATTAATGTTCAAATATATTTTGTTATCAATAGACCACTGATTGACTATCTGCATGTCATTCTGAAGTGTATAACTATTATTCAAACTGCTAATATGCAAGAATATTATAAGGTCATCAGCATATGCCAAAACACTAGAGATTAGCGAATAAACATTTAAAAATATATTAAAGAGCAACGGCCTAGGTTAGATCCCTGTGGCACACCAGACTAATATCCATTGTAGAATACATAACTAGATCGATTTGTTAAATATGACCAGACCAGTTTAAGTGGAGAAACCGAAACTATTCAACTTCAATGAGGAATGGTCAATACTTTCAAATGCTTTCGAAAAGTCAGTGTATATCACATCCACTTGAAAGCGATTGTCCAAAGCTTCACAAACATATTGTGTTATTTCAACCAAGTTTACAATAATGGATCAACCCAGTGTAAATCCATGCTGTGACAAATACCAGACATAAACAATTTAATAAAAATGGTTTACAAATTAATTGGTCTATAATTTTCAATGACTGAAAGCTCACCCTTTTTAACACAAGAATAATTCTACTAAACTTCCGTACATCAGGAAAAGATGAAGTTCTGATGATTAAATTAAAAATGAAAGTTAAAGGTTACCAAAGTGCTGGAATGCAATCCTTAACCAAGAACGATCTTAAGGAAAACTAAAAGAACAGTATTTTTTGTGATATTTTTTGCGATTTGCCGGTCACGGACGTTACTCAGGCAGCAAAAGCACTGATGATTAATCAATGAGTTATTGAGCGAGGTGATATGGTAGAAGATAATCAAGTTAGTTTAGAAGATAAATGTATCTTGTTTGAGTATCCAATGATTTTTGATGAGAAAATTAAATATTAATGCATATAGTACAGTTGAGAATATAGAATTACAATAGTGAAGCAGGACTATTTTCTTGACAAAGTCTGTTATTGATCTAAATTGAGTACGACAGAAAGAGTACAAAAAATATGCAAGAAAATAAGTCTGGCAACCGACAACAAGATCAATAAAAAGCAAGAAAAATCGCCTGAGGCCAGATACACATTTTATTATGATTAACATCCTTATTGTAAATTTTCAAAATGCTGATTGAACTCTGCCAATGTTTTTGTTATTAAAATGTACGTCAATAAAAATATATTATTATTAATTCGAAGGACTTTGTAATACATAATGTAGTTGTTTTAAGGGTTTGTAAGTTTGGTGGCGGCGCCGTTAAAGTTTAATCAAATACGAACGTAGTTTTTCCAAGTGAATGGTAATGCTACAGAAAGTTCCATAGATACGTAAAAGTAACAAATTACCATCTCGTCGTTTGAGACACCGGAGCTTAAACAGAGGCGCTGATGAGACAAAATGAAGTAAACCGAAAGTATCAAGCGAGGTAGGATAATAGAAGATAGTCAAGGTAGTTTAGACGATCAGTGAATCTAGAACAGACATTTAAGGAATTAAGATTAGAAAATTAAATGATAATAGATAAGGTACAATTGAGAATGTAGAGTAATAATAGTTGAAGAAACTGTTTAATTAGAAAAAAAGCGTGTTTTCTGTCCCCTAGCTAGATATCACTGTAAGTACCTTTTTCATGTATATGTATATGTAATTGAAGTGTAAGAGCAGATGCTACGTAATAATATATTATTTATTATTAAGGGATGAAATTGAAACAAGGTCCAAGGTCCCACAGATTCCTTATTTTGATTACGGCGACCGGTTTCGTGAGTTTAAATAATACACTCACATCCTCAGGCTAAGCTTAAACAAGAAAGTAAGCCCGTGATACCAAGGTACAAATTACAAAATAGGTGATAAAATGTGCTTAAAAATGTGTTTAACAAATTAACTTATTAATATAACAAATTGTACAAGTCATATAATGAAAAAAAAAATTTTTTTTTAAACAAATTGTAAAAAAATTCAAATAGTCAAAAATACAGTGAAAACATATCAGTATCAAATGAAGGAGATTAATCCAACACTCACAATCCCAAAACAGAAGACTATCTTCCTTGCACCAGCAACCACATCCGTGTAAAAATCATATGTCTCAACAGACAGTACTGATAATAAAATTTTTATTCAAAAAATAAGAAGGAATAAATCAAAATTATTCCTGTATGTCAATGATATAATAATCTATAATTTACATACAAGTCTGTTATATTTAAAATACGACATACAGCACATTAAAAACTTGTATATGGGACAACACTCACAAACAAACGGTCAAACGCAAAGTGACCTTATAATTCAAAAGTCAAATTTGTAAAAAAAAAATTTTAAAATGAATATAGTTTAACTTGTAGAAAATGTGTATTTTTTAATTTATATTATACTTATGCCAAACAAGCAAAAACAATTTAACGAATGAAATAATAAAATAAAAAACATACATCTGAAAAATATTTAATCCAAACAAGTTTTTAGAAATTTTGAAAATTAAAGTTGATATAAAGTAATTTTAATTAAAGAATCATCTATATGTGATGGGTCGAAGTGACCGAAAAGCAAGCTAAAGCTATTTAATAAAATTGACGTGCAGTCCCACAACCAGAGTCCAAAGACACACAGATGTCCCTGTAGGCAAGCAAGTTTACAAAAGCAAAAGAACAAACATTAGGTGTTAAAAAATGAAGTGAATTATTCAAAGAACACAGAGAAAACAGGTCTGACGTCGGGTACTAATTGGGTATTTAAAATATAATTCTGATCTCTGTTAGATTTTAATTTCAGAATTTCCAAATTTTCTAAATTATTAAGGTTAAAACCTTTATTTGCAAAATGCAGCACTTTGAACCCTGTAGTCACATCAAACGTATGGTTGTTATCTAAGATGTGTTTACCAAAGATAGAAAACGCGGAGCTGTCAGGACGTGTCGCTCGTAAATGTTCTTATATACGTGTCTTGTAGTTTCTGTGTGTTCTACCAACATAAGTTGAAGAACAAATCGCGCAATTAAATTTGACCCCACATCTATCCAAATGATCTATGGTATCTTTATTATTAATAAAGGAGGAAAGTGAATTTAAAGTTTTAAATGAGACTTTACAACATTTATTAAAGATGTTAGCTATTCTATAAGAAAATTTCCCTATAAAGGGGAGTGAAACATATTTAATATCTTTTACTTGAGCACCATCTACAGCACCATCGCGAGTGTACGCTTCCTGTTCGAGGGAACAGGAAGCGTACATACAGAATGAGGATTCTATTTAGCTTCTTGGAAAGTAGCTTATCTATTAAATCCCCCGAGTATCCGTTCAAACGTGCTATATCTTTAGTAGTTTCAAGTTCTTTATTAAAGGCGTCACTACTCAGTGATATGTGTAGTAACCTGTGTAAGTTAGGATTAAATACCGCCATCTTATGACTGTAAGGATGTATAGAGTCATTATCGATAGAAACCCCCGTGAAAGTTGGTTTTCTGTAAATATTGAAATCTATTTTATTATTATTGTTGGTCAATGACAAGTCTAAGAAATTAATGGAATTATTTGTTTGAAGTTCTGAAGTGAATTTTATATTGTTATTGATATTGTTTATGTGTAAGAGGAAAGCATCAAGATCAGAGCGAGAGCCTCTCCAAATAATGAATGTGTCATCCACATACCTACGATAGAATTTTATATTATGACAATAATTGTTATTAAATAAAATGTGATCTGTTTCAAACTTGTGCATATAAATATCTGCTAAAATGGGAGACAAAGGCGAGCCCATCCTATAAATTGAAAGAAATTCTGTTCTAGACAGACTTTAGTTAAGCTAAGTATGTCATTAGCTTCGGATGAGGGAACACCGTACATCACAAGATCCTGCCGAAGAATACTCAAAGTGTCCAGAACAGGTACGTTCGTGAAGAGGTTGACCACATCCAATGATATCATCAAGAACCACCCACACATGGCCCATCATACCAATTTATTTATTATTATTATTACAATGGCTGACCTTGTTATGATAATGGGTGCCTATAACTGATTTATCCATTGCAATTTAGAAATGTTCATGTTATTAACTTGGCAATTTGGAAATCTCTTCCTGCATTTCTGCTATCACTAGTGTCGTTACTAATTATTTAACTTACACTATAAAAGTCATGTTATAAGCTTATATGATTCTAATTCCAATTTCAATTCAATTTGGCGATTAATTTAAATTCACGCAGCCGTGTAAATAAATTACAGACACATAATATATGACATAATAATTAAAATTATAGTTTATATTAATTAGTGGTTATCGTCAAGTGTAGCTCTTTATATAATTGTTTTTCTTATATGTGCTTCTACGTATTCTACTGAGTACAAATTTTTCGAAATTTTCACACCTCATATAATCTAACGAAATTGAAGCTGTTGCTTGCATTAATTCATCCCCGTATTGGTACTAAAATTATCATTTCTTAATTGTTCTAACTGCTTTTATTCAAAAATGTTCATACTTATCTTTTCTAATTACTTTATAGTACTAATTTGCTGTGTGCTGACTAATTCACCATTAAGGCAGGTTCATTTAGCAATTCAACAACGATTTATATTTAATAAGGCATCGTGTGCTTAATTGACCCACTTTGCGTTTGCACGTAGAAAATAATTAAGAAATCGTCATTTTAGCATCAACTCTGAGGAATTTGTAGATTAGCTACACAAATTTAATATAATCTCGTAAATGGGGTAGATTATCCAGGCACAAAATCTCTTTCGATAGCAATATTCGGCTTTAAATATTTAGTCTCATCATGCATGTATTATTAATATTTAGGGTTCAATTTGTAACTGACATCGGAATGAAAGTGACTTTATAAACTGTGCAAGTGAGTAATTTGAAAAATCTTTAATTATCCACACACATTTGTCGAATAAATGCCACTTTCGCTCGACAAATGTGAGCAATTACAGTTTTTTAAATTAGATAATATCTCATACACACAACGTTACTAACACTTTCTATATATATATATACCAATAGGTATGTGTATACCATTGAGTTCTGTTCATCAATCTCAGTAGAATAAAGTAACTCACAACTGGCATTAATTTTTGTAATGAAGCACCATTCTACGCTACTACTCTATTGTAAATTAGATATATATTGAGAATTGAGTCATCTTTGTGGTTAGCAACTAAACAACAATATGCTTGGACTAATATTTATTATTTAAAACATATATTTCTACACATCAGAAAGATCTAACCATATACCTCCTAAAGAAGTCTTCAAAAATTTTGTTCGATCCATCACCAGAGGGACTGGAGTCTTTGGATTAAGATTGAGTTTAAATTCTTTTACCATGAGTAAGACCAGAGCTTTCAACATTAGCAATGCAAACCGCATACCTGAACATAAATACACAAATATTAGAGAAATAAATGTTCAAAATTATCATGTAGAAAACTTACCAATACAAAGCCGTGGACCATCTCCAAATGGTAAGTATGCAAATGATGGTATGTTCCTCCTGTTGTCGTCACTAAACCGTTCTGGATCAAACTTTTCGGGGTCAGGAAAGTAGTCTGGATCGTTATGAAGGCCTTCTACTGATATAATAACTTGTGTACCTTTTTCCAGCTTGATATCTGTTTGGGGTACTGTATAATCTGCTGTGCAGACTCTGTTTAAAACTGGTACTGATGGGTATTTTCTTAAAGTTTCTGCAAAGAAAAATTCTATTCTTACTGGCAATCTATATAAGTATTATTAGTATATACATACCATTTAAAACCATGTCCAAGTATTTCATTTGAGTGATCGCTTCGTAACTTAATATCCCTTGACGTCTACCAAGAACTTCCTCTATTTCATTTCTGAGCTTTTCCTGCACGTCCTCATTACAAGCCAATTCGTATAGACAAAAGGATAAAGTGCTAGATGATGTTTCGAATCCGGCAACAAAGAAAACAAATGCTTGCCCAGCCATTTGCTCTAAGGTAAGATTAGTTAACGCGGAGGAAGTTTTCCTATCTTGACTATGCTCTGCTTGTTCAAGATCATCATCTAATTTTCCATTACGCTTAAGCTGTAGTAGCAAATCCATAAAGTCCTTTCGTTTCACGTTATTCTGTTCACGGTATTCGACAGTATCTTTGAAAACACCCATAAAGAAGTCTGTAGATTCCTTCGGTAGTTGACGAACGCCAAAAAAGCGCATCTGGTTGGGAAACACAAACGTCAAAAAATTGATTAATTTCCGAACTCGAGATTCGATGAAAATTCTCCTGCCGTATTTCATGAAATCTGTGTCAGGATCTTTGACGCTATTGCAGTCGATTCCAAATGTACAGGTTCCTATAATATCCGTGGTGTATCTAGCCATCAATTCTTTCATTTCAATCGGTTCGCCCGGTTTTCTTTCTCTAAGAAGAGATAATACTTCTTCTGCCACCGCGACTATCGCCGGTAGCATCATTTTCATTTTTCCTGAAGTAAAAGTGGGCGATATTTTTGCTCTGAGAGCTCTCCATCTGTTTCCCTCCATCGTAAAAAGGTGAGCACTTAAAGGATCATCCCTTTCATTGTAATAAACACCTCTGTCCGTGAAATGTTGGAAATCTTTTAAAAGAATGTCTTTTATAATATCCAAATCAACAGGCAAATATTGTGGTGTAAAAAGGAAGAAAAATCCAGCGTCTCTTGCACGAGCAGCTTTTATTTCGAAATATCTTTCAGCGAAAAGTTCAGCAAATGATTTTTTTACAGTCAAAATATTCCCGGCATTCCCACCTGGAAATGTAGTCGCAAAACAATAAATTCCTTTATTTTTCCAATAAGTGTATCTTCGATTTACAATATACCACTTTAAACTGTAATATGCTGTTAAGAGTAGACACACTATGGTGATCAAAACCTCCGTCAGTACCATATTGTCAATCCTGAAACAATACAAAGGTATGAAATATTATCCCACGTTACGTAAAATAAGTGTCTTAATAGATAACAAGATTGATGCGGCGACATGAACAGAATTTTATTCATAGTATACTGAAGAGAGAAATTAAATGTATTTTTCCTAAATAAAGAACTATAAATGGTATTGCAAACGAGAAAATTCATAATATTTGTATTATAATAGTTTGTTTTGTTTTATAAGTTTTAGTGTTTAGCAACCCAACCATTATGGCATCATTTTTAAACTGCATGTTATCTTAAATAATGTATGTTATATCTGCATGTCGAGAAGCTCCATATATAACCCATTATAAGAATAACTTAATATAATATTAATATGACTATTATAACAAAATAATACAATAAATTAGTAAAATACTACTACAACAAAACAATTCTGAGGTATCTGTATTTTATACTCCTATATATTAAAGAAAACGCTCACTTCGAATATTTGGAGCACTAGGAGATTGTCGCAATACTATATTTGCGGTAATATTCGCGATATTATTTTCTTAACACCAGGTTAAAATGTGTTCATATTGTTTTTAGTAAATATTTCGAAACTTTGTTGGAAGAAGATTTTGCTAATTGCCAACTGTTTTCCGAAGTTCGGGGGGGGGGGCGTGCAAGTATTTGTTTCGACCATTTTGTTAATTATTTAAAATAATTTGTTTTATAAATCAGTGTAAACTTTAAACTTAAAATGGCCGCCGATATTCAATTATGTAATCGTAATTACCAAAAATAAATTTCTAAAATTTTTGAACAAAACATGTCTCTTATATTGGCCTTTCTGAACTTTTAATACCCCAAATATAAAAAAAATAGTATAAAACACGTTTCATAGAACATTTTGTGCTTTTCTTGTTTAGAAAAGTCGCCGCGAGCTTACTGTTTTCTAAAGTTAAACTCGTTCGCAAAAATAATATCTTTTATTTTAATATACTATTAAATATGTTTTAAATATATGTTCTTCAGTATTAGAAATATTGCAGTAGGAAAATTAAAGGTTTCTATAGAATTACTAAAATAAATGTTACATGTCTAGTAATTGCTCTGATATTTGTGGGACAATCTAAGATGTGACCTTATACTTGTCAAAAGTCAACCATTGCATAGAACTTAACCATAAATTTAATAAAGACTTTTTACATGTACGCAATAGGGGGAAAAATTATTTGAAGCTTTAGAATCTACAAGATAGTTAAAATATGTTTGACACGAACAAACAGAATTAAAGCACTCCCCTCTACTGCAGTGGCGGCTCGTGAGATTTCTGATAGGGTGGACAAGTCGGATGGGACATTTTGAATAAGGTATTGTACATCTATTAAAATTTATTGGAGCTCTATGTTGATCGGAATAATTTCCTAAAGCAAATATACCGTTCAGCAAGGATCTTGTGATAGTCTAGGGCTATATCTTGCCAGGAGAGGAAGAGGGAGGTTATTGTTAGTACGCGAAAAACAGTATACGCAAAATAAGTATTAACAAAAATAAAACAATATTTTCTTAACAAAACGAAATAATAATAACAATATAAAATGCAAAATTCGTTAATAAAACGGAAAAAGAAATTCTCAAACAATATGTACAAGTAAATAAAATATTCAGCAAGAAATAAATTAACCATTATATTCTATTAAAAGAACACATACATGGGCCTTAACTAATTTATGTACTGGCGATGTGTTTGTAGTTTAACTCAATTCGTCTAATTTTTTGTAGCGCAAAGTCATCTACAATTTTTTCGTAAAACTGAGTTCATTCATTATTTTCATGAAGATATTTGACTAAACCCCTTTCGATAGCAATCTTTGATAAGTGACATAATCTTGACTGGCTCATAGAATTCCTAGCGAAAGTTTTTACTCTTTTCAATGTCGAAAAGCTTCTTTCTACGGACGCCGATGTAGAAGGCAGACACAAAGCAATACACAACAATTTATGTATTTCCGAAACATCATTTTGTAGATCATTTGAAAAAATAAAATTTAAAATATCAACACAATTTGACGAATCTCCTAATATATCACCATCAGAATACCAAACGCGTAGCTGACTTTGCAATTTTGGTTTATCAAACAAATTTTTGTAAGTCTTTAATAGCGAATCAACCAACTGTTGAGGAAATGTACTTTTGAAAGTTATAAATTTGTTTTTATCTAATAAATCTAAAGAAGCTATATCCTTGAACCTGACCTCTATTTGATTAATTATTGTGTCAATAATTTCATTGAAAACTCTTTTGAAATACATTTTTGGATCGTCCATTCCATCATAATCGGATTTACGTTTTGTTAACATGGTAGGTGGTTCGGAAATACTGCAAACGGTGTTATATATTTTGTCAAAATAATTCTGATCATTTCTAAAGTTCTTTAAATGTTGTTGCAAATTTTCGATTCTCTTCTTACAGTATGCTATGTTTGAAGATTTAGATTGAACAATATCGAAAATCAACTCTGTTTGCACAAAAATAAGACTGAAAGTGTAAAGTAAAATTAAAAAACTAAAATTCTTCAACATTTTTTTAAATCCAATCGATTCTCTAATTGCCTCACAATCTCTAGTAAAAGGCTCAGAATTAATAATTCTTTCAAAAACATTCAACAATTTTATTCTTTGTTGGATAACAATATCAATAAGACGCGATTTGAAATTCCATCTAGTGTCGGATCCGCTTGGTATTCTTCTGGCACCTAATTGATCTAAAAGATTTGTTATTTTCTTTTAGCATTACATACTATTATTTTACTTTATGATTAATTTTAATCCAAAAAACATTTCCAATATATTTTTAAAAACTATTTTTTCTAAATTCAGTCTAATAAATTTTCAAAAAAAATTAAATAAAGTTTTTTTACTACTATGTTATAATGTACAATATTTTAAATATAAGTAGTATAATGTTTGCTTTTAAAAATAATTTGACAAACCAATTTATTTTCAGTAATTTTTATATGGTCACATTTATTATGAATTTATGCTACAAACATTATTCTGTGTATAGAGTTACAATAATATAATGAATGTATGTATTTTTTATTTCACTAATCGAATAACTCGAATAACGCTGCAAGCGTATATGCCAGCAGCCCAGCTTCAGGGTGGGCTGATCCGACTTTGCCCATCGACTCTCTACTTATTCCACACGCGCTCGTCAAGACATCACAGAGGTACGTGTCATACGCTTGTGTGTCTGTTTCTCTTTCTCTGCCAAATTCTACTACTGAATACTAGGAACGTTGTTCTCCCTTAATTCAGCTTTAGTGGGGCGCGCCCAAACTCGCATGAAAATTAAAAATTTTATTTTATCTTCGTCTAATACGATTAATTTCATACGAATTTAAGTTTATATTTATATTCACCGTAAACAATTTCTGTTCGTTGTAACTCCATGTTACAATTCCTAGGTTAGTATATACGAACATCTATAAAATCGATGTTCCAAAGGGAAAATGGGATTTCTAAACATGATTCAAAGTTTTGGAATGGGAGAAAATATGATCACAACGAAAGAACGGAATTATAATTGAACATGTTCACTATGTTCACGAAACATTGTGACCAACGAAAGCAGCTATTATCTGTTGGAATAATTCAAAGAGATACAATTCCGGCGATAAATAGGTGCCCCAATGAAATTCAATATTTTTTTGTGTTGGGTGATTTTTATAAATTAAATTTATTGCCTGTAAAACTTTTCAAGCTTCAAAGAATCAGGGTGGGCAGTGCCCACCTTGCCCACCCCGAGGAGCCGCCACTGCTCTACTGTCCCTACACTTATATAAAATATAAAAAGCTTCGTTTTTCTACTAATATCACTTTCTCATTACAAGCCAATTCGTACAGACAAAAAGATAAATATTACATGAAGTTTGGAATCCAGCAAGAAAGAAAACATGAGCTTCGCCAACCAGTCACTTTTTGGTATGATGAGCTGCGGTCAATCGTCAGAAAACTAGCTTGTTTATGATAAACTATTTAATATACCATAGGTGAGATAAATATTCGTTCTTTAACATGAAAGTGAATGTCGAACGTTTGTGGACTATCGACGAATTGTAGATTATTGTAGGTGAAATCAAATAAGAGCAAAAATAAGATCCATGTGAAGAATACGCAATGTAAATATGTCAAATGTATAACTGGAAAATGAAGTCGATAATAGAAATGTATGCTTTTGGAACTAGATTAAATACATTATGAGTACAGCTGGCCACGATGAAAAAACCTTCGTCATTCCATATAACAATGTCAATGGTCCTGATAGCCCATTAACACATGAAATGAAAAGATAAGTAACATTTATAAATTAATTAATATGTTATAGATTCTATGAGGCTTACCTGTGAATGCGCTTTAAAATGCGATAACATACTGTTCTCCTATTGCAAATTTTAGTTTATATATACTCAGGATTTTCTAGTCATGATTTGAAGGAAGCTAATAATAAAAAATTACAGCGTTTATTCGTTCGTTGCTCCTAACAGAGCAATTCTGTGAAAAAAAAATCTAAATATGATTAGAAAAGTGCATTTAACAGCTGACCTTCGGTCAAAAACTGCCATCAAAAGCTCGCAAACGAAAAAAAATCTTACATAATACTTTAGTTTGATATAATTATTTACATGAAAATGGGAAATATTCGAAGATGTATTAGCAAAAGTCAAATTTAAATGCAACACGTGCTACGAACCCAAATCGCAATTACCAATGTCGTTCTTTGACACAAAAGCGGAGGTCAATAGATTTCTACAAGGATCCGCTATGTAGTTTCATGTTGTCATGAATTCAAATAATTTACGTTATTAATGTTAGATCAATGATCGCAAATCTACGCCTTCGAAAAAATTACACGCAATTTGAATCCATTTCCGTATCTCTTAATAGCAATGTCAATAGTAAATTATGTAATCAATTACCTAATTTACATATTGTAGCGCGTACGCACTATCCTATACCTATCTATATCTGTAAGTGTAAACATATCGCTTCTAAGTCATTAATTAAATAAAACTTGAAAATTATTAACTAGTAACCTTCAAAATGAGTATATGCTTTCAAAGTTAATTGTTCCTAAACCTCATTTTGTCTTTCATATATTTCCATAGATGACCAGTTAAAATTCATTATTTAAATACAGCGCGTAATGAAGAAATGTCATGTTAAAATTTAATTAATATCTACGAATTTAATGGAATTAGGGATACTAGATGTTAGATTTAAATATGTTTGTAATTGTGAAAATACACTAATATAATAAGGTTTATGCATATGGAAATATTACTGAATAAGCACAATGTTCTCAATCGCATCAAATTCATTAAAACACATATTATGAAATCAATGAAGATTATGCTCACTTGTTATAATTGTAACTAATAAGCATGTTATACAGAGACGTTCAAAAGGACTGTGTGCTTTGACAATACATGACACATATAATATTTTTATACAAGGACGATTTGACGAAATGTGGAATTTACCTTTAAGTGCTGCTTTATGAAAAAAATGTTATTTTCGAGTAGCACATAGGCTAACAAGAGAATCGTCTAATTCTTAGTTTGGTAGATACAGTAGCTTAAAGAATATGCGTTTTTAGTGAAAGATAGAATAAATAAAATTGCTATTCATGGTACAATTCAATACTTGTTTTGTTAAGAAGATTAACGCAACTCAGAGTTTGACGGATATACAAGTCTTATCTATTGGTTCTCTTTCGAAAGTCAGGATCTGCCGCGACGATGAAAAAACATTCTGAACCACCAAAATTTGTTACCATTTCAGAAATGTTTGGAAAAGCTTATGTTTGCTATCTTACGTGATCGAAGACTCAAAGAGAAGGAGATCGCCAAGATTGTGGGCATATCTACTGAACTTAGTTGTAATAAAATTTTATTTTCTTACTGAAGTAAACTAGTACTTCCGTCCTATTGATTTCATTGAAAATCTAATGGGTTCTCGAAAGATGATTATACTTGTAAATATTAAGTTTAGTATTGGTAGCTTTAGCCGTTTGGCCGCTATCGGGATCCCACACACAAAGATAGACAGGCACATACATACATACATACATACACACATAGAGAGAGAGAAATATTTTTCAAAAACCACTTTTTCGGTATCAAGGGATTTCAAAACGTGGACATCTACAAAAATCTCGATGTCGAAAATTTTTTCATCACAATACTTTCTTACACTACATACAATAAAATAAAATAAAGTAGAAGTAAAGGGTACAACAGTGAAATTACCAGATTACAAAAAATTTGATAGCGTAATTGAAACTCTTATTGTCTCTGTTGACCATAAAATAGAAAATTCGTCGTACAGCGATAATGAATAAAAATACATATTGTAAATAAATATGTTCGTAAGTTGCTGTTTATGATGTCTGTATATTATTTTGTGAATAAATATAATGTATTCTGCTTAGAAATAAAGCAATAAAATCGAATAAAAACAACACAATATACTGCTTCTCTAATACTGATCAAAATAGTATTACAAGTTATGTAAAACATTTTTTATTAATAGTTTCATTAAACTGTCTAATATACAACAAAACCCACTCTTAATTACTGTGGATATTAAAATAAAATAATAATAAATGCGTCTTTTCAATGTACTCTTACAAATTAAACAATAGAGTATAGTTAATTTTTACTTTTACTACAATCTACTAGTAAACCGATGAGCTATCAAACTATATATTATACATTTACAATATAGGTATACTTTCAGAATTCATGCGTGCTTGCCAATTCACCCTGTATATTTATTACTAGTTATTACTCTAAAGTTTGTAGGTCATACTATATACAAGATTATAAACTAACATTATTAACGACAGATTAACGAACTCCCTGAAATTGGTTAAGACCGTATAATACGCAATATTATTACAAAATTAGTGGTTTCTGATATACGCCAACGAATAATACAATAAGATAACCGTTCGGAAGTAGCTCCGAAGCTACTCCTTCCTGTAAATGAAAAGCCTATTTGACAGAGAAAAGGCGACAATATCATTAAAAATACTTAATACCTAAACTGTAAAAAAAATGAGGTGTGGCCACCACACGACTTTCTTATCATGCGTATAAGAAAGTCGTGTGGTGGCCACACCTCATTTTTTTTACAGTTTAGGTATTAAGTATTTTTAATGATATTGAAGTGTTACTTCTGGTCCGAATTTTGAAATTTCATTTATACAAAAACTATTCCAAATCCAACTCTAAATACTTTTGTACTCTTCATAAATATATATACCTAGAATGCATAACTTACGACATATTTGCCAAAAATCGCTATTCGATAAGAGTAAAAGTGGTACTTACGGTCTGAATTTTGAAATTTTTTTTATATAAAGGATATTGAAAATTATGTTATAAATACTTTTATACTCGTAACATACTTGTCTAAAAAGCATGACTTGCGAGATATTCGCAAAAAACTGATTTTCGATAAGAGTTAAAGACCTACTTCCGGTTGGAATTTCGAAAAACTTTTTTAAGACATTTTGTTTCAAACTTAATTCTAAGTACATATGAATTTATAAATTTGTTTAAACTTAGTAATTGACGAAATATTTGCAAATTTCGATTTTTTCACTGAAGTAAACTACTACTTCCGGTCTGCTGATTTTGCTCAAAATCTAATCAGTTCTCAAGAGGGAGATTATATTCGTAAATATAAAATTTGGAATTGATACCTATAGCGGTTTGACCGCTCTCATGGTCACACACACACACACACGGGGACACACACACAGAGAGAGAGAGAGATTTTTTAAAAACCACTTTTTCGGTATCAGGGGACATCAAAACGTGGACATCTGCAAAAATCTCGAGGGCGAAAATTTTCATCATCACAATACTTCTTTATACTACGTATAAGAAAGTAAAAGTGCTTCTCGCTAAGAGTAAAAGTTGTACTTCCGGTCCGAATTTTGAATTTTCATATATACAAAAAATATTGCAAATCCAGTTCTAAATACTTTTGTACTCTTGATAAATATATATACATATAGAATGCATAACTTACGACATATTTGCAAAAAGTCGCTATTCGATAAGAGTAAAAGTGGTACATCCGGTCTGAATTTTGAAATTTTTTTTCATAAAAAAGATATTGAAAATGATGTTTTAAATACTTTTATGCCCGTAACGTACTTGTCTAAAAAGCATGACTTGCGAAATATTCGCAAAAAAACTGATTTTCGATAAGAGTAAAAGACCTACTTCCGGTAGGAATTTCGAAAAACTTTTTAAATAAAATTATTCTCAATTTTAATTTTAAATACATATGAATTCTTTATAAATTTGTTTAAACTTAGCAGTTGACGAAATATTGGCAAAATTCGATTTTTTCGCTGAAGTAAACTGCTACTTCCGGTCTACCGATTTTACTGAAAAACTAATCAGATCTCAATAGGGAGATTATACACGTAAATACAAAATTTGGGATTGATATCTACAGCGGTTTGACCGCTATCGTGGTCACACACAGAGAGAGAGACACACACACAGACACACACAGAGAGAGACACACACAGAGACACACACACAGAGAGACTCACAGACATTTTTTAAAAACCACTTTTTCGGTATCAGGGGACTTCAAAACGTGGATATCTGCAAAAATCTCGAGGTCGAAAATTTTCATCATCACAATACTTCCTTATACTACGTATAAGAAAGTAAAAATTAGAATTTTTATTTGAAGATATATATTAGTGTTAAGAAACTGAATAAATTCGTAATAAATTGATTGGAAAATAATCAATCTTTGCTATTATTCATAATATTTTTTCTTTTCTTACTATGCTAATATTGGTAATATGTTATTTCCAGTAGATTAGAAACTGGAAATTTACTATAATTAATGAGAATACATCAAACTAAGATGAGAAAGGGTCTAAGGGAAATTGACCTAAAATGACATACCATAACTGTAATTTAGATTAAGTTTCCGGCTCGACCTAAATTAACAAGAATAACCCAGCAATTACAATCCCAAAGGAATAAAAATACTTTTTTTAATTTATTGAACCTATGTTTTCTGAATCATAGTTATATGTGACTACTAAATATAACCAATGTAACAACAAAATTTAATAAGCGAACTATTTGTATAAGCGTAACAAACTATCAAAAATATATTCAAATTTTAGAAGAATCTTAGATCTGTTAAAACAATAGTTTATAACTTTAACTAGTTTTTTTGAACAGACCTTAAATTCTTCTAAAATTTGAATATATGTTTGATAATATTTTGTTACTCTTCCTACAACTAGTTCACTTACTAAACTTAAAAAAATTTGATGAATAATAAGAAAATATCTGAGAGATATAGTAATAAAAGTAAATAAAATAGCAAAGATTATTATAAAATAAGTGTAGTTGAAGAAACATGAAAGTTCTCTTTCTTCCTAATTATTCTATGTAATGATTTGGATCGATACTTTGTGTTTTTGGCTTTTGGGAAAGGGCGATTAATTCCATTTGATACTGGAAATTGTTAAATACCATAATATTCTTAGTTTAAAACTGGACTGGTGTGCTGACGGCAAAAGGCGAGCGGGTCGCGGCAGGTTTCAAAATGTCTATACCTGTTAAAACATTGAGCTCTATGTGCACGGTTGTACGTTCAAGTCATTGCGTTAGCGTCTCGTCGGAAATATGCAAACTGTTCAGATGGAGCAGCGAGTTAACTTCAAGTTTCTTGTGAAACTGGGGAAAACTGCTATAGAAACTCATGCCATGTTAAAAGAATAATACAGAAGGGGATGTTAATCGCGCACACAAGTTTTTGAGTGGCGATAAAACGACCGATCCATGCCCTGGATGACTCTCAACATCAAAAATGAAGTACAACATCCAGAAAATTGGTAACTGATTCGTGAAAATTATCGTCAAGTGTCCGTCGCGATTCTGACTGCCTTTTGTGAACGAGTCAGGAGAAGAAGATCCGATTCGTGGAAGAGAAAGTCCTGGATGCTTCGACAAGCCAACGTGCCAGCCCCTTCGCCCTTGTCTGTGAAGGCGTTCTTTGCGAAATACTCCATCACCGTGTTGGACCACCTACTGTACTTGCCCGACCTGCCCCGCTGTGACTTTTTTTGTTTCCTAAGGTCAAATCGGAGTGTAAGGGGATCAGATTTAACAATATAGAAGAGGTGAAAGCAAAAGCAAAGGAAGTTCTCAACAAGCTGACAGAAGCAGACTTCCAGAACTGCTTTAAACCATGGGAGACGATAAACAGTTATGTAATTACCACATGTCGTATGTGTGCAGCGACAAACGCTAACATAGGTGATCACTATACTGCGTAGCTGATGAAGTGACTACCAGCAAACTATGAAACAAATGTAGTGGTTCAGAATTTCACTTAGAATATCAGCTATAAACGATCCAATTTAAGATGGCAACACCAGAAAATAACAATCAACGAGATGCCATACTATATTTTGATCCTGTGTTTTTTCGTATCTTGTGACTAATTTTATTGCAATCAGAGCATTTAAAAGCTCTAGGTATATTACACATTTTAATTTGCTTAAAATAAAAACTCGGTTAACACTTAAAATATCTACTACGTACAAAGAAGCTACGACAGTTTATATTGCAACGGACATAAATAAAATTAGATATCATTAAATCATCATTTAATAATTTAATCCGTAAGTTTGCTTTAAATGTGTTTATTAGATTGAAGCTCATAGTAAATTAAATTTTATTTAAATTGATTTTAAATCATCAATTTTGCTACCTTCGTGATTTATCTCGGACACTATAGTACCCGCAAAATACCATTGTTTAAAAATTAAACTAAAATAAATAATTTTTTTGTACACTATAAGAAGTAGCCGCAACTGCTTGACAAATTTATTGCTAATACTTGTAATGGCTTATCTGGGTATTTCTGCTCTATAATCGTGATACAGTTTTCAGTCAACTATGGCTAAACAAAAATTAGAAGTTCCTGAGGTTATTCAAGAAGCTAATCTGAACGCTGATCAAAACTCAATAAAATACGATTTATCGACTTTCCGCATTGTATATACATAAAATAACAAATTTCAAATTTTCTTGGAAAAACTTGGATAATTCTAAATCAATCAGTCTACTAATTTAAACAATTTGACAACGGAAATAGCAATAATGTGCAAGTAATTGGGATCAGCTCTACATAAAAATAAACCTATACTTTTTAATAAATGTATACTTAATTTATTAAGTTTCCTAACATGGACTTTTATGAATGATAAAATGATGATATACGAAAAACTGTAGAACATTTTCTCTAAAGATATATTATTATGTACCAACTTTGAAGGGGCTTTTCACACCGGATTAATACATAACAAATATTTACTTCTTATGGAGCAGACTGGATAACAGGATTTCTTTATAACCTGTCTATATGACTGACACACACACACCCTACGTACATATTAGTTATGAATATGGTATACCTACATGTGATATATTAGGAATGTGCATGTTATAATGGCTTTAAAAGTATGTTAAAAGTGTATTTAATAGATACCAATATACAATGGTAAGAAACTAATTTATATTAAAAAAAAATATTGGCTGAACAAACAATAAATGGAAATGCTATAATTTATTTGTTGAATTGCTGATAAACAAATTTATTCTCAGAAGTCTTACAATGAAGACGGTATAGTAATAGTATACATAATTTATACTTTTTTCAGTTGCCTGGAAACTTAAGATATTCACTGTAATAAAAGGTATAAGTGAAAAATAAATCATTGTCAACGTACTGTGGCAATCGAATTCTAATAAATTCTTTCTTCAATTTACTAGTGGCAAACACGTCTCAAGCTAATTTATGATCATTATGCAGCCCCATGTATCACCCGCCATCCATTATTGTATTTAAATCAAAACAAATATCTCAGAATAAAAACATTTGATTTAATTTATTTTTTACAAAATACTTTCAATACTCTTGGAGTAAAGCAAATAAATAATGTGTGAAACTCGTTTTTTTAATGAAAGATTACAATTTGTCCAAAAATTACTTAATATTTGTAATAGACTATATTTTAACACTTTATCTGATCTTCTTTTTAAATTTCAGTTTCTAAACGACTGTGATTCACATTAATAAGGATGCACAATGCCCACTGAATTTCTCTTCAAAACAAAAGAAAGCGACTATATCATTCCAAATGTTTAATACCAACAATGAGATTGAAGCCGAGTAAAAAAAAATCCATAATTGCACTATCATAACGATGCTTCACATAAACCATTAATTATTTAAAAACATGCCATCAACATTAAATAATTAATATTTTTAAAAATCTTAAAATAAGCTTTAAATACATCTCATTAATTTTTTCTCTTTAATTGTCTTTACATTATCGTTTCAAATATTTTCTATTTCTCAACATTTTATGAGATTATAACTTCTAATTTTAGTGTATATTCCATAGTATATATGTTATTCGCAATAGCCGAAATCGGCCACTGTCCGAATGTTTTGCCCACTACGCGTTTTGTGTATTGCAGTTTACCCACGAAGCGATTAAGAAGATTTTTATCGAGCAGTGAGCAAAACGAATTACCCAGAACGCGTTGTGGGTAAACTACGTTACTCAAAAAGCGAAATTATCTTTCGAGCGGCTTTGTTTCGCATTGTGGATCTTTTCGTTTACCCACGTCGCGTTGATGTGTGTTTTGTGTACCGGCAATTGTTTTAAACAAGATGAAGGCTGAATTTGAAGAAAGATTGCGGATCCTAATGTTGGAAAAGAAAGACAGGTCGTTTCTATTATCGGATGAACGTTACTTAGAAATAGTTCAAGAAACCAAAATTGCTCTACAAAAGAAACGGGATGGTCTTGAATTATCGTCAAAAGATTATCGTAGATTAAAACGATATGATTTATTGACAGTTGAAGAAAAGGATAAACTAGTCAGTAAAGAAAAATCAAGAATCCAATCAGGTTTAATTTTTTACTGTACAGCAAGTGAGATGTATGATATAATACACACAGCACATTTACAAATTGGACATAAAAAAGAGAAGGCAATGGAAAATGAATTGAAAAATAAATACTGCAATATAACTAGAGAAGTAATTTTGATATATTTAAGTCTGTGTCAATCATGTGCCTTGAAAAAGAAAGCAAAGAGTAAGGGATTAGTTGTTAAACCTTTAATTATGAGTGAAATGAATTCTCGATGCCAGGTAATATTTTTTTGTAATATTTTTTACTCTGTTTTATAGAAATATACTTTTATAGGTTGACCTCATCGATATGCAGAGTGAACCTGATGGAGAATATAAATTTATTCTTAATTATCAAGATCATCTAACGAAATATGTTATATTGCGACCACTTAAAACAAAAACGGCGGATGAAGTAGCAGAAGTTATTCTTGATATCTTCTGTTTGTTTGGTGCTCCGAACATATTACATAGTGACAATGGAAGAGAATTTTGTAATCAAGTAAGTGTAATGGCTTCACACAAGGGCTTTCCTTTATCTAAGTGCCTACTTTTTAGGTAATCGAAAAGTTAGCAGCAAATTGGTCTGCTCTCAAATTGGTCCATGGCAAACCTCGACACTCCCAAAGTCAGGGTTCCGTTGAACGAGCAAATCAAGATGTTCGTGATAGTCTTGTAGCCTGGATGTCAGACAATCAATGCCAGAACTGGGCAAAAGGTCTTCGCATTATTCAAAGCACAAAAAATCGCAGTTTCCATACGGGTATAAAGCGAACACCTTATGAGGCTATGTTTGGAAGTCCACAAAAAAATGGGCTATTGGATACATGTTTAGATACCTCTGTCATAAATACAATTAAGACTGAAGAACAACTAGAAGAACATTTAAAATTAATAAAAGAGTCTTTGGAAACAAATACCATAAATGAGGAACCTAATGCGACAACAACTGAGTCGGAATTAGAAACCGAAATGGAAATTGAAACAGAAAATGATAGCAGAGATGGAAACGTTAACGATGATAATAAGAATGACACTGACAGTATGACCAAATGTTTTATTTGTGATAATATGTATGTCCCTCGTATCCAAAATGTATGTATTGAATGCAATGAGTCACTTCATATCGAATGTGCTGCTAATTTGGATTTACCATTATGTCAATTATGTAGCAATAAAAGAGCAGCTGATACGGAGAGAAAAGGTTGCAAACGGGGGCTAGAAAAACAGGCTGATAAAATGCTTGCCCAATCACAACATAAATTCCCACCTGCCAATATAGGTGACAATGTTTTAGTAAATATACCAGAAGTAGATCGGGGACGTCTAGCTCCTAGGAATGTATTAGCAATCATTATAGACAAGACTGACCAAGGTTTTTATATTCTCGGTACTAAAAATGGAAAACTAAAACGATTATATAGCCGAAATGAGTTTCAATTGTCACCTTCAGTATTTTTATCATTATCTGAAGTGCCATCAGATTCTTCTGTTAACGTGCGAGAAGAAGCAAAATTATCTTCTGGGTCTAAGCAAGGTTTTATTCGGTGTAATTGTTGGAAAGGGTGCCACACAAAAGCATGTAAGTGCCTTAAATCAAATATTAAATGCAATTCAAAATGCCATAAAAGCACGTCTTGTAAAAATAAGTAACATATTTTTTTGCTTTTTTATTTCTGGTTTTTATATTTCCATATTGTTTTCTGTGTTTTTTTATTTTTATGTGTTTTTTATGTTTATTAACATATTATAATTATGTTATATATTTTAATGTTCCGCTAAAATAAATATTTTTGTTTAATTATTTGTTAATTTATTTACAACGCGTTTTGGGTAAAGTTCTATACCCAGAACGCGACGTGGGTAAACGAAAAGATCCACAATGCGAAACAAAGCCGCTCGAAAGATAATTTCGCTTTTTGAGTAACGTAGTTTACCCACAACGCGTTCTGGGTAATTCGTTTTGCTCACTGCTCGATAGAAATCTTCTTAATCGCTTCGTGGGTAAACTGCAATACACAAAACGCGTAGTGGGCAAAACATTCGGACAGTGGCCGATTGCGGCTATTGCGAATAACATATATATTTATGAAGATAAATTATTATTTACACTACAAGATAGAGCTGGTAAATACAATCTCTTAATAAATGACAGTGTCACATCTCCTTTAATTCTAACATTGCCAGAGGAAGGCTGGAATCATAAAAGGAATAGCTATTTTGGCATAGAGATTTCTTATAGGGTCAATAAGTTCTTCTAGTTTGTGAGAATGAGTTCTCTAGGACAGGTTTTTCCAACTCCTATTAAAATGCCGGTTAGCGTAATCATTGATTAAAACAAAGGTTAGTTGGAATTTGCGTTTTTCCAATACTCGTTGGCACTAATCGTTGATTAAAAATGCCGATAATCAATAAATTTTAACCCGTGTTTCGGGAAACTGAAAAAATATTAAACGATTCCTTACACATACTTATACCGCAGGAAATTTGAATTTTCATTATTATTGACAGTGGTTAGGTTTTCATAACCTTTTCTTTGCTGTGTGAAAGTATTTGTTGAAATTAATTAATAATTATTGTTATCAGTGATTTATTTACTAATTGTCTTTTATAAGTGAAATGAACAGCATACTTATGCTAGAACGTTTTAACTTACTACAGAATTATAATTAATTGATAGCTACGAATACATTATCGTTTCTGTCAAATGAGTTTAAATTTTTTTAATTCTATTACAATTCTGAGAACTTGTCTCATTTTGTGAAAATCCTAAATTTTCTATGGAAATGTATGCTTGCGCTTGGTCGTTTCCTCTTTGTAATTGCTTTTAACATCACAATAACACATGGAAATATGAAAGAAATTTTACCAATGCTGGTAGATTAACGTTAAGGGGGAGTGCTCACTACCTCAATCAGTTTCTTCCAAATTCTGACTTTATTTTTTGAAATATTTCGAGAATTATTTTCTTGAATTACTTAAAAAAATAAAAGAAATATCATAGCATAGTTCTTTTTCCGAAAATATATTTAAAAAAAAATAAAAACTGAAATTAGAAAAATATCCGAAAATTAACGATACCACAATAATTTAAAAAATATTCTGACCACGTCCTTGTTGAGTTGAAAAAAGATTTTCTTAATTAAACTTTTGCTTTGGAAAATAGAATACATTCTGCAAGACTAATTGTTGGAGAAATGTTAAAGTGAAACATGGTACGGTTTCGGCTAGCAGGCGGAGTTTCGCCAGACGAAATTTATCGGTTCTGAGTATTCTAACAGAGGCAGAAAGATAAGGGTTTTACGATCCCCATTCATTGGGTGTTTAGACCAGATTTAAAAATTCGAATTATTTCGAGCTTCACTTGATGTAAATCCATGATATCCAATTAAATTATAATAAAACAACAATATGAAGTTTTGAGATTTACACTAATTTATTAAAAGACACTATAGCAGTTTCGCTACACAATAGCTTTTTCAAGGGATAACTATAAACTAATATTACACACAAACTTCTACCTTTATATCAAGTATTACCCCTATATTGGATTACTGACAAATATTACCGCAATTGCTATTTGTGATCTTTAACAATACCTAATTACTTACTTAGGGAAAACCTTTATTTTTATTGTCTAAACAGATTTAACAACGGTGACAAATTAGTCTAATTTATCATTTAATAATAATTCTGAATGTTTTAGTTTGTTAATTTAATTTGTTAATAGTTTTTTGCTTTTATTTGCTACATGGAGAATATCAAATTGTAAATTAAATCCGTGGTTGTTTTCTAATAAATGATAATTAGACAATGAAAATAAAGGTTTTCCCTAAGTGTATATGGTTACTTTAGTAAATTTGTACTTTCTACAAATTAGGTATTGTTAAAGATCACATATAGCAATTACGGTAATATTTGTCATAATCCAATATGGGGGTAACACTTGATATAAAGGTAGAAGTTTGTATATAATATTAGTTTATAGTTATCGCTTGAAAAAGCTACTGTGTAGCGAAACAGCTCTAATGTCTTTTACTTCATATTGTTGTTTTATTTTAATTTAATTGGATAGACCAGATTTTGTGAATGTGCACATTCTTGGAACCATTTTATCTAATAGTAAATAGACAATGTGCGATAAGCAAGGAAGATCTTATAAACTAAAAAGTATTCGATTCAGAATGAAACGGTAATTATAAATTTTAATAAAATTTAAGTTTTATTTAAAATGTTACTGACTCTTTTGTATTCTCAAAAGCAGACTTTGCTATTTTTCTTTTATAAACGTATACGTGTTTTACACTCTTTTATTTTTAAAATACTAAAAAAAATTACTTTTAGATTAAATGAAAATTCCCTCTACATCAATATGTTATTCTCCGCGCAGGTGAGTTTGATACAAGTAGTAAGTAACACAATTATATAACATATCGCATTTGAGTTCGTGTACAGGATTATTACATTTTGAAGATGAGAGTCCTCCCGATGACAGTTTCGACGAAACAAAAAGGAATTATCCGGTAGAAGAATATGTAATGTGGAGTTTTTTTTTCAAGAATTACAAAAATCAAATAATCATTCTCCATATTCTTGTAACATATCAGATATGAGTATATTATCTAAAAAACAAAACGGTCTGATTAGTAAATATATTCTCAAGTGCAAAATGTGTGGCATCGAGAAAGAAGTTTCTAAGATAGTGAAATTAGTGATGATCTAAGCGTAAATACTACAGCAGTTTTTGCTATAATTTGAAACGCTCATACGTATTAGAAAGTCGTGTGGTGGCACCACCTTATTTTTTATATATTAATTTACGTACTAAGTACAAGAAATACTTGTGTTTTGGATTGAAACTAGGCTGTATTATATGTTTGTTATATTACCTAAATAAATATATATTGCAAACGTAATTTTGTGAATGTTTTGTATAATAATTTACACACTAAAGATAAGAAATATGTACTTATGTTTTGTATTGAAACTAAGCTGTGTTATATTTTTGTTATATTACCGAAATAAATATATATTACATATAGAACTTTGTGATTAATCTTTTAAATAATAATTTACTTACTAAGGGCAAGAAATATTTCTTGCAATATTTTGAGTGAAGAATAATAATTTTATCTGGTAACTGAAATAGCCTATATTGTATTGTGTCCCAACATTTTTATGGTTATACAACAGTCCACGTTGATTTGAGTGACACATGTCTAGTATCGATACAACAAACCAAACGCACGGTACACTCATAAATCAGAGTGCCTATGGGGCTGCAACTTAATATAAATATTTCATCTCTTTCGCACCGCTTGCGATTAGCATGACGGTCTAAAACGTACGTCGGTGTACAAAAATCGGAGAAATACAGGACACCCCTCTTTGAAATTCGAGTTTCTACAATCTGGAAACACAGCCTTAAGAGTATATGCAAACACTTTCCGTAGTTTGACTGGGCTGAGTTCGGATGAATAGTGTACATGCTTTTAAAATTGACCTTCGTAATTCAATTTACACTTAGAGTTGTTACCGACTGCAAAGCTAACGCCTATTCATTCAGAACATAACATTAATTAGGTTGAAATCATGTAAACCATTTGGCAAAAATTTTTCGTCATATTACCTCCTTTGATTAAAGAAATTTGGAAATAACATTAGTAAGAATTTAACGTTTTAATACACAGCTAATATATGATCTTTCAGCAAAAATAATTGATTTTATTTACCCTACAGAATTCTGGTGCAATTTTGTCCCAGATATAGCAATGGTAAGCACAATATCTTACACCGTTAGAATGTGTTTGATAGTCCAGCTTGAGATTGCAGATACAGTTCAACAAGTTATTCCTAATTTGTATGGTTCAGGTACATGTCATATATTTTGCATATTTTCTAGTAAATGTTAATTTTATATGTATACTGTATTAGTTTTTCCATTTTCCACAATTCTTCGGTATTTAGCATTAGGAGTAATCAATAAATTTGTTTCAGTGTCACTCAAGTTTGTCGCACTCTGCATTTTAAGTGATACTACAAATTTTAAATATGTGAAATGAACACAGAAATTCTCAGAAGTCATATTCACAAAATAAATTCCTATAATATTTATTACTAAAATGAAATTCCTAATTATACACAATGAAATCTTAAAAAAAAATAAGGGCAAAAACGTACAAAGAACAAATAAAATTTAAAAAATGGCCCTATTATTATTAATACAAAATATAGTAATTTAGTTCAAATGCACTAGCAAATATGTTGTCAAATTTGGACAGTAAATCCCTATACGCTATTTAGAAAACCAGCTTATTTCTGCGTACCTATTGAATAACGCCGCTTAGAAATAATCAATGGGTAATTATTAGAGACTGGATTTTATGCAAAATGCATATTTGTTGTTTTTTGGTATATCCCTTCTATACTGTGTACTTATCCATTTTCCACCCTCAGAACACGTTTTTTACCATTTTTTTTTAGTGCATATAATGCATATTTGGACACTTTACCATAACTGCATATGCACGTACATATTTTATAATTATTTTGCATATTTATGCATATATTCGCCATTTTCATAAGAACCATAATAAAATCTGATATTTAAAGATATTTAATTTGTTTGTGTAAACGTGAAGGGATTGCATTCCTTCAACTTTGCATTAATGACTCATTAAAAGTCCATCTCATTAATAATGAGATGGACTTTCCCAAAAATAGGATTTAACTATACTGATAATCGGTTTACAGGGCAATTAGAACTTACGTAAAAAATCCTTTTCAGAAATGTAGGTATTAATGCAGGTATATTATACCGTACGACTAATATCAATATAAGAAAAAGAAATAATTTCCTTCATAGTTTGTTCGTTCGTAAACGTGTTAAGGTCTGTGCTATTTGGTGAAGCATAAGTGAATTTAAAAGTTTTGAAAATGCCGAAGATAGCTACAGCGAAGTCAACTCTAATAAAAAATTGGATAAGTGATTGCAGTGCACTAAAAATTATTGACGAAGAAAGTGTTTTGTGCACAATCTGCGAGAAAAGGGTAAGTTGAATTTTGAAATATTTTGTCAATAACAAGTTCTACAATTATTAGTATTTTTTTTTGTGTTCATAAATATAATGAAACAATTTCATAATAAATTATTATTAGATATGTTTAATTTTATGTTCTTTAAAGCTAATATATCTTTTTAATATTTCTTTGTCATAAACACCAAAATAACCAAAATCAATCAAATTTAAACAACTGGAGAACTTTACAAAACCAGACAATTTATTTTTCTAGTTTTTGTAGTAATATAGTAATTAATAATAATTATTATAACTGAATGTTAAAAATATATATTTGTTACACAGATTACCTGCCAGAAGACATTTCAAGTAGTGCAACATTTGAACACAACATTTCATCAGAACAGGGTTTCTGAAAATTTGAATAAACCGCGGCAGCAACTTTTGGAGGAAAGTTTTCTCAATAATTCGAAGAATCCACAAGATGAATTTTACAAAGATTTGTGTAATCTTTTGTGGGTTGTAATATTCCTTTACATAAATTGGACAATCCGATATTTCTAGAATTAGTGAAAACTTATTGCAAAGTCGATGATAAACCCATTTATGTACCCAGTTCCTCAGCTCTACGCAAGAGAATTTAAAGAAACATATGATTATTTATTGTAATAAATAAATATATAATTTGTAAATACGACAATTTATTGTAATAAATAAATATACAATTTGTAAATACGACAAATAAATTTTAATTTCCTAAAACATAATGAATAAATGCACATCATAAGTGCATATTGCATATTGTAAGTGCATATTTAGGGATTTTTTAGGTGCATATTTTCCAGTCTCTAGTAATTATATTTTAAACAGAGTTAGAAAAACCGGCCCTAAATATCTTTCTTCTGAGGTGTGAGTAAATTAAATAATCTTTCTGAACATTATGACGAAAAATTTACTATATGTAATTAATTTAAAAATGGTTGTAATAAATTCTTTGGATATATTTCTCTTTTCACAGTAGCTATCGTTAAAAATAATGTTGAACCAATAATTCATTTACGACAAACAGCAATCCAAGCGCCTATTTTTATGTGTGGATTTATACTAATTGGAGGTCAGATGTACATTATTTTATATAATAATAATTCCTAATATATCGCACAATATTTCAATAACACAAAGTCTGTGAATTATTGTAAACATTTTGCAATACAATTGATAATAAACCAACAGTTGTGTTTTATTTGTAATTGCCAATTCATAGCAGGCATAATTTTATTGGTTTCTATATAGTAGAAAAGATTTCAATATTATGGTATATATCAGTACGCATTTATGGACAAATTTATTATAGTTATATGTTCCACTCACATCTAGTCTACGAATTTAATTCTAGTAATATATTTCAAAGTTAAAAATAAAATAGATTCGGCTTTTACTTGATGTAGTTCCATATTACAAACGTAAATAAAACAAAACAGACTTGTTGAACTACACTTTAATATCTAGAAATTGAACAATTGTTTCACCACACAGTGGCTTCTTCAGCAATGACTAAAATATAAGTTACAAAGTATATATATCATGTGTATCGGTTGTAGGAGGTAAGAAAAAAGGGAAAAAAAGAAAGGAAACAAAGGGGGAAGTGGGTTAAAACCCTCATAAATCTATGTGTATTGTATAATAAATATCAATAAACACAATAACTCTAATTTTCTTTTAAATGACCAATTGGATGTCAATAAATCTCCTTTACTTAATTTATTTGTCTAGTAGTACAATACACATAGATTTATGAGGGTTTTAACCCACTTCCCCCTTTGTTTCCCTTCTTTTTTTCCCTTTTTTCTTACCTCCTACAACCGATACACATGATATATATACTTTGTAACTTATATTTTAGTCATTGCTGAAGAAGCCACTGTGTGGTGAAACAATTGTTCAATTTCTAGTTATTAAAGTGTAGTTCAACAAGTCTGTTTTGTTTTGTTTATATTTCAAAGTAATAACACTAAACATACGAACTCAAGAAAGTTTCGAAACTTTATAAAACGAGTACTAACTACTCTAATGAATATAAGATTGCCTGAGTTGAAATTATAATATTTCGAAGATAATTAAGTATATTGAAAACCAATTTAAGTGAGTATGTTATTAAATAGTTCAATTCCATACGAGCACACAGTTTCAATCTGATTTTATAAAACCAAAATACGCTATTTTAAACTGCGAGTGTATGGATGCCAGCTCGGTTCCCCTGTTGATAAAGGAAACGACAATTTTCTTCTTGAATCTCACTATTTCACTTGTCCTCACTTAATAACACCATCGCTAAACGAAAGAATCCACTAAGGATATACGAGAGATGCCATTCGTAGCATTCCACGATTTCAATTCAATTTAAAATGGATCTCTTTAAAACGAGATTCAAACACGTGACATTCGTGGACGTATATGCAAATATACCAAGATATCTCGTTACCTATTTCATTTTACTGTCAATATAAACAAAAGACAAAACTAAATATGTAGATTTATTCGACTTTTACAACGATTATAATACATGGGGATTATTCGGGTGTGTTTTTGGAAAACCTTGGGGAATCTAATATGAAAAACATCAAATATAATTTCCTTTAAAATATTGCATTATTAACTTTGTAATTAGTGATCAAGTCAGTACTTATAAGCTTTATGAATTTTAAGTGCAAGGTGTGACAAAAAAACTCATTTCTTCTTAGAATTACTCAAACAAAATTTACAGGAATATCAGCCAGTGTTGGGCACCCAATTCAATTCTAAATAGTGATATTTCGTATCGGCTGTAGTTTCGAACCTATAGCTAAAACCAATAACAACTGGAAAGTTGCAGACATTGTAACGTTTCTTTCTATTTTTTTTCAAAATTACATGTATTATTTTAGTAACTTCCATGTTGTTGTATTAAATATATTTACTAAGTATTTACTACTAAACCTTTAATTGTCCATGTAAAGTTACTGAAACGTATTTCGTTATGCATTCTGTTCCTCTGATCTTTGAAAGTGAAATGTACGAGTAAATAATTTGTATTAAAAGAAAGTACTCCCAACGAAGCCTTAATTAATCCTTTGTATTCAATGTAATGCAAAAACATAATAAGAAAAACAAACATTTCTGCTGTTTGTTTTATTTTAACGAATACCTTACATCAGCGGAATTTACATTAGTGCATATGGCGCCACCCCCTTACGTCCTACCTCACGGCTGTTAGTCGGCACCTCTGCGTAAGTCCCCTTAAATATTACATTCAATCCTTAGGCAAAATAGGTCTTGTGTCACTACATGTGACGCCTCCCTAATAAAACATTGTTGCCAGGAAACTTCGACAAAAAAAGTGCATAGCCAGAACGCTAATTTTTAAGCAATTTCTGTTTAAATTAAAATTGATGAAAGAAATACATTACAGTAAATTTTGCTTAATAGAATAATAAGAATCTTTTAAAAATTGTATACAAATATTAACCGACTACAGAGAATGGATGATATTTCAATTTCTTAAAAAATTAAAATCCACTGAGAGAAATTACTTGTGAATAAATACTACTTAATGGTGCTTGAAGAATTCAAGTACAACGCGATCAATAAAAAGAATACGCGCGTTGCTACAGTGTATGAAAGGTCGGAATCTACACCTAACCTGATTCAATACCAACTGGGAAATCAAGATTAACGTCGTATATCTTTTACTACAAAAGATTTAGAAACTTATAGACGCGATATTAATCGTTTTATTACACGTAATGTAACTGATACCATCAAACTACAAGTCGAACTTAATACACTTTTTAAAATGACAATAATATCAAAGTCTAAAAACTACAACTGATTCATCCAAACTGTTTCTTTCACATCCCAGACGAATGTTCAATTGACAAAAATAAATTAAGTACAATTAGACAACTCAACACTAGAAACGATAAGAAATAAATATCACAATGTAGCAAAATATTCATTTACAGACAAAAGGTCAGTATGAACTAATAATTTACTTACTTTGAATTAAAACTTTAAGACAGTAAAAGATTTAATTTTTGTAGGTAATTTGTTATAGAAGTTGAGGCATAAATAATGCCCTTCTTCCCTCGTCATAGAGCAATAAATTATGTTGGGGTAACAAAAAAGATTGACCGACCCTGCTATAATGACCTAAATCTCACAAATCTCTTTAGAAAGAATGGCGGTAATTACACTGACAAAAAATACTTCTGAAGTTAAGACAACCTTTCTAGTATGTATGTGTGTAAGCAAATATGTCATATACTAGAGTCAATTAATTCTTACTTAGGTAAAAAAAAATACTTGAATAAATTAAGATTTGACTTGAGTCACACTTGCAAATTAGGCTGTTACAAGAAAGTTTTCTTTTTCTGTGGGTATACTCTGCATTCCTAGATGTCTCAACTTAGAGGTCTTATTAGTATTTATAAATAAATCATAATTAGCTCTGCTTCATAACATAATTTATGACATGTTCTCTATAGCTAACTTTTTTTGTCTAAAATGACACCTAGTAAACAAAGGTTGTTAACCAAACTATTATCATATTTTTGTATGCTCAAAATAATTGGTGCCATTCCTCGTGACTTTATTACTCAATACAAACTACACAATATATAGAAATAGCAGTGTTTACGAATGCAAACTAACACTATAACTATTGTCTGTCTACTTTTTCCTTGCCATTCGTTGGTTAATTTCTGTAATAGACATGATCGACAAATATATGCTTGCTCATAGATATACAGGCTGCCTCACCGAAAACGAAACAGATTGAATATCTCGAAGAAGAAAACCTTTTTGAAGAAACGCAAAAACAGGTCGATTTTTGATCCAAGGGGGACACCCTTCCATCATATCTTCAACTGTGATACATCATTCCCCTCCCTTCCATTAGTCTAACCATTACAAATTAAATAGGGAAAGTACTAAATACGATACATCATTGAAAAGGTAATTTTATGGAGAATTCAGCAAAGTGATTGTTGGTTGCGCTATTTTTGATTTTAGCACTCTCTAGCGGGTTAAAAACGTTTCCAAAATGTGACACATCATTTCAAAGTTAATTTCATTAGCAACTAAATACGTAATATTTTGGACATTTAATTGTCATCATTGTCAAGTACAGACTGTTAGCGTATATTGTAAACTAATTAAGTTCGTAGTTTCTAATATTAGAGCTCTGCAAGGTTTTTCAATTAACAATTTTTCTCAATTGTGCATTAAATTGCTAATAAAATTAGCTTTGAAATGATGTGTCACATTTTGGAATACATAACCATTTTTTATCCCGCTAGGGGTCGCTAATACCAAAAATAGCGCAACCAACAATCAATGAATTTTCCGTACAATTACCTTTTCAGTGATGTATCGTATTTAGTACTTTCCCTATTTAAATTGTAATGGTTAGAGTGATGGAGGGGAGGGGAATGACATATAACAGTTGAAGATATGATGGAAGGGTGTCCCTCTTGGATCAAAAATCGACCTGTTTTTGCGTTTTTTCAAAAAAGTTTTCTCCTTCCAGATATTCAATCTGCTTCGTTTTCGATGGGGCACCCTGTATATTATTTAGCTACAGAGTTGCCCGTATGATAACTTATATACATTTATAAAAAAATAAGGTGTTGGCACCACACGACTTATACGTATGTGTGTTCCTAAATGTGTTGAAGTTGACGTTGTACCAAATTAACTTTAAATACTGTATTCCTTAATAAAATGAACTGATCCAAATTTTGAAATACAGAAATAATACAAAATCCAGCTCAATTGATTTATTTATGTTTTATATATTAAAATTGTTCGAACTCAAACCCTAAGTACTTTTGGTTTCATAAATATGTAGAGAATGCAAGATTTGCTAGATGTTTGCGGAAAACTGCTATTTGATAAGATTAGTAGTATTACTTCCGGTCCGATTTTTAAAATTTCTTTTAAACAAATATTGTTCCAAATTTAGCTCTAATTACATTCGCACAATAAATCTGTATATAATGCTTAATTTTGTCCATTATTCTAAAGGACATCTTCAGAGCGTCCAGGCATGTTTCAGGTTATCGCAGCAGCAGAAGCTCTAAATATATCCCTTAAGATAGGGGACAAAACGACGGCAGTATAGAAGCAGAGATAACGCGGTTTCAACCCAGAAACCAAGAAATAGTTACTAAATATTTTGGTATCCTTAATATACTAAGTCAGAAATCAGTTTATAAACATATTAGATATTCAATTTGAAAGAGGAGGTCTATACTCCCTTAGAATATGTAATACGTAGCACATGGAAATCATTTTGCGTAATAGGAGTAATTTAAATGTCGATTTTGATAAAAATGCAACCAAAATAGTTTATTTATAAAATACGTGGCATGCGTGATTTATTGAAAGATAAGCAAATATACTTAAAAAATATTATCAATACTAAAAATATAAGGAATCTTAAAATAAAAGAAAGCGACACCCACTATCTTTAATGGTATATTTTTTCCAGTTAAATGAAAAATGTTTCTGCATTGGGTAGCTAATACCTATTGCTAGATATACGTTCTACAGTTTACATTTTAAAAAGTGCGTGATATACATTTATTTATTGATTACATCCTTTATGAAGCCTTTTGTTTGGTATATCTACAAAAGATATTAAATGCAGAGATAAATAAAAATAGAATTAAATATCGTTTTATTGAATTGATTTCACAATGTAAATTAATAAAATACCACTCAAATAAATATTAAAATATTTATATATTTTTCTGATGACCTAATTTAAAACAGTGGTATGGACAGGCAATATATATTCGATACATTTCTTTAATTAAAAAATTAAAAACTCCATTCCATAATAATCAAAATCTCATTTGCTCTGGATAAATATTAAAAAAATAGTCATTTAAAAAACTCGGAAATGTATATATTACCGTTATCTGTAATTGGGGTTATACCATATTCGACAATTCAAGAGCATAAAGATCTGGGTAGGTAAAAGCCCTGTACTTGAATTGCAATCCCTATTAACCACCACGTCAAGATGATCCCTTACAAGGATTATAGTGTGAAAATGTCTAGCAGGCAGGTATATGTTTTGGTCCGATAATCTGTACTTAATACCTTCACATTAAGCGCCCTTAATGTGATTGTTATTCTAGTTCTAATAAGTTAATATTTGATAATTTATTAATTACATTTCATTTAAAATATGAAACAGCTGCTTAATATTAATAGAAAACAACATTCATGAACTGTAATCCTCAAATATTATTTTAACTGCAACTTACCCTACAAAAAAGGGTTTAGAGTCAAAACATATTAACATAAAACTACAGAAAACTACATATTGGGCTATTTAATCACTATACTTCATGAAGAGATACAAAAAGGTTGAAGTATATACCTATGCAGGGCAAAACTCACTTATTACAAAATACTGAAAATGACGATAGTTTCTTTGAAATTACTAATTTTTAAAAATATATAAAAAAGTCCATGCTAAGCAATATAGTCCATTATTGTCATCTAATAATGTAGATAAGTAGATAGCACAAAAATTGTAGATAATCATCAGCTGAACAATTTAGAAACATCACCAATTATACAGAATTGTAGTAGTAATAGAAAATATTACTAAGTAATTTTATTTTTTCATTGGTTGACTTCGCAGATATTTCTTGGTGAAACATTTTGTAATAACTTAATTAATTATTCGAAAATTTCGAAAAATTAATTAAGTAATTTTAGTTATGTTATGTGTAATGCATGGCATCCAAACTCATATTTTGAAATAAATAGGTTGTAATCAGGTTTATCCAGATATGATATTCTATAAATTGTACAGGCGCAAACAAGTTGGTATTTTTAAATAATAAATGTTTAGTACTTTTGACTATGTTGACATATAATTCTCGAGGACTAGGTTGTTATGTAAAAGGTATTTTTAAATTGTATAGCTCAGGATTATCTAGAATTGCCGTATTAAAAATTTTCTGCTATCTATATCAGATACCAATCATGGACTTTATTTTATTATTATGAAAATGTATATGCCTGTAATCTAACTATAAGTTTCACTCTCTAAGTAAAATATAAAATACTTACACAATAATTTCACATATAGAGATAGTAAAAAAATATCGTTGCCCGACCCTACTACATGTCATTTGTCTTCGATGTGGCATAGACAATCTTTTTGAATGTCCCTGTATATAATTTTTGAAATATATAGTTTCTGTTAATAATAAAAGTATTTATAATTTTATTGCTAAATAATTAATTAAATGCGCTTTCTTTATTATAAAATATATACCATATTTAATATAACATCTAAATTTAACAATGTTTGAAATCGAACATTTTTAATTACTAAAATTAACACATACATAAAATGGCAATAATGTAATTTCTAAATATGAAATGTTTCTAGAAGGAAATATTACAAATGATAAACTGCAATTATTACTGGCCCATGCTTGTTACACAAGTACCATTAAGTTATGGTTTATATTTATATAAATTAAGTTTTCAAAATTTTTTGTGAATTTTATAAATAGCTCACATTAAAAAGTAATTATCTACCATTTTATATATACAGATTAATCTCATATCATTTTATTGAGTGTTAACGTTTTTAAGGTGTAATATTTATACATTCATTAATTTTTAGCATCATAAATGACCTACACTTTAAATAATATTATAAAGACAACTGAATTATTAAAATCTGAACGATATATAAAATTTAATAATTTGTTACTGTTACTCCTAAAATGAGTAAATTAAATATCGTAACCAAAACGTCATAAACGAAATTAATTAATATAACTATCATTAACTATCTATTTTTAAATTGTATTTGTTAGATAAAGTATTCTGACAGAAAATTAGAAATGTTTATTGGAAAAGGACACAGAAAAAGTAGAAATAAATCTAAATTTACACCATTTTGTTCTTTCCCCAACAAGAAATGTTAAATTGAGATTTATATTTATGACTCGAAGCACGGATTTTTAATTTATTAGAATATAAGTCTGTAACGTTATCTGTACTCACGTCGATATCTCAATATTAATATCCTTTTTGAATTTAATTTAGAATAATATATTCTCCAACAAATGATAATTAACAAAATACGTTAAAATTCAATGTTTTTTCATATAAATATTCATCAAGCTTTCATTACTTCTTATATATATTTAAGGTATAAGCATTATTTAAAATTTAGCATGCACATGTTTCTTCATTTATTTGCTGAATCACATCTTTTTACAAATAAATATTTTTTTAACATAATAATAAGTGAATTAGTAATTAATAATGAAAAAATTACCTTATCCTATAGCTTCAGAAGCCTGCGTTATTGTTTAAAATCAAAATTTAGACATAACAAAACGGACAAAACAATTTAAGCAAACGAACACAGACAAATGATTGGATTTGCATAGAAATTCAAAGATATGGACATGCTATGCCAAAAAATTTACAAAAAGCAATCCGAAAAAACATGGCAGGTTTTTAATAAAGAAACAACTCAACTTGTACCTGCTATTTTCTGATTTATAAATATACTATATACTTATAAATTCATAAAATTTTAAATTACATAGGAAATTTCCGAATATTCATATTGGATGATTTAACTAATTAGTAAATTAAGAATATATTTTGAATTTTTTATATGTGAACATTTGATGGATAACATGGATATAAAATTATATGTAATATAAATTGCCCAGAGTCAAGATAGGTAATATTTAAAAACCCATCAACGTAGTGTATACTTGACTAAAATATAAATATATTGTTGTTATATATACACTGTACTCAAAAATTTTGGAAATTCCTATTTATGTTTGAACGCTGCTATAGGGATAGTCCTTATAGGTATTATTAAATTTTATGCTTGGTATAAGTTTTAAACAAAAAAAAAAGTTAATTAGTAATAAACACTGAGGAAAACTGAAAACAAATTCTTGAGAAATTTTTGGTCTTTTATGTAATGATATACTCAACTCTTCCTGAAAATCAACCTTATTGACGAATTTTTTTCAGTTTAAGCATTAATTGTCAAAGACTTAATTTCGAGAAACGAAAACAAGACTTAGAATTAAGATGGTCGGCTCTTTTACTCACAATGCGACAATTGTGAGGAATTTCTCAAGAAGTTTCTAAATTGTTACACTGGAAAATTTTATCGAATGACTCGTTAGAATTCTTGCCTTAGTTTATCTCAATTATTTTTATGGAAAATGGCTAAACATGAAATGTATAAAAAGAATATTCCACAACACATTGACAACCTTTGACATTTTATAAAGCCATCAATGCAATGTTTTGAAGAATCATGCAAATGGCTGCCAGAAAGCGTGCGCAATTTTGCATTAATGAAAAGGATCATTTTAAATATGTAATTCTTATTTTAATATCAATATGTTATGTGTGGTGGAAATGGAAAAACTCAAGGAGGATAGAAAATAAGGAGAAAACATTTTTAACAAAAAGTGAAGCCGAAAGTAGTATTTTTACATCCGCCATTGTCTAACACATGTTGTATTTTATTCTTTATTTTTCGTTTCATTTTTTACTTTAGCAGTGTTGTCTATCATTTAGTACTTAGTATTTAATAAGGTTGACGTGTCGCTTTGCATAGCACAAATCAGATCAGCAAGAAGTGTGCAGGGCAATTAGACACAGAGAAGAGTAAAATTTTAACTTTTCGCAAGTAGGTACATACATACGGTTTTAAATTTCATACATAATTTGGTCATAAATTTTTTTATTTTAACATTGAAATCCACTAGAGAATCTGTGGAAAAAGAAAATACATAGGCCAAATTGGGTTCTAAACGAAAGTAGTAAACTTTGATCTAAACATTTTGGGGAAGACCGCCATTATAAATATACTACAATTGTTATACAGCTTAGTAAGTGTGCTATACAAACACATAAATTGTGAAGTAAGTCCAGCATTTTTTTGGTTGCAGCGGAATTGTCAAGAGATCCATAAGACCTTGAAAAGCTTTTGGATTTCAATATATTGTAAACAAAATCAATGTAGAATTCTAAAATAAAATCTCCTACTTATATGTAAATTCAAGCAACTAGTTAGATGTTGAAATATGTGGATATAATACCTAGTAATAAATATATATATAGTGTGGAAATAAAGTAGCGGATAAAGGCATTAATTTCTTATTAATTTTTTGAAAAAAAATTAGAAGAAGCCTTAAAGTTCAAATATTAAAATTCATTGCATTGGCAAAATGAATTTCGTTACCGGTGCATGAAAAAAACTGGCTGTCAGAATAAAATATTTTAATAATAATTAAGTAAGTGTTATTTCCCTTTTCCAAATTAGAATAAATTTACATTTTGATTTTATTAATAAAAATGATACTATTGAGCGAGAGACAGAGAATGATTGGTAAGGGCGACAGTGCTAGGACACGTCAAGAAGTCCTCAGATCAACCTATAAGTCAATCAACAATTAGTAGGATTAGTAAGCAATTTCAGGAACATGGCATTGTAAAGAATCCCCAGGGAAAGAAAGGAAAATCCCTATTGGATGCAGGAAACTCATCCACAATATCCTCAGAAAGTTAACGTAGGGACAGGAATTATAGGTGACAGAATTTTAGGTCTATTCTTTTTTGCTAACAATTTGACGGGAGAGATATACTTGCAATTTCTACAGTTCGAATTGATGCTTGCATTAGCTGCATTATTTCTTAATGCAAACAGCTCTTACCTACCAAATAATAGCATATGGTTACCACATGATAGTGCTCCTCCTCATTACGCAATTAATGTGCGACGCTACTTGGACCAAGTTCTCTCAGGAAGATGGATAGGAAGAAGAGGTCCGACGGAATGGCCGGCTAGGTCTCCAGACCTAACGCCATTAGACTTCTTCCTATGGGGGTACCTAAAAAGTAAAGCGTATAAAAATCGACCTAATAATTTAGAAGATCATAAGCACAGAATTCAACATGAAATTGGATTAATATCAGCCCAAACAATTCAGAATGTTAGAAATGATTTCTATAATCGTTTTGGGTATTGTCAGATGGTACAGGGTCGTCATTTAGAGCACTTAGTTATAAATGTAATTTAAAAAATGTTATTTCTGAGCTTATTTTTGTGTTTGATGTTATTGTTAGAGTATTTTTCTTGTTAATCAATTTCATTTTAATGTAATTATTAACTTTGAATGGAGTAGATAGTAAATTTATTGCTCAACTTTTCAAAAGTTTAACATCGTTGGATAGAGAATTGAAAGTACTATCGAAATCAATTAAAAAAAATACAGGTTGTCATTTAAAAGAATGTCGGTGACGTCATAACATGAAAGAAGTGACAAGAAACTGAAAAGGCATCTTTAGAAATAACATTAATTTTTATTTAATTGATGTATTGAAAGATTATATATTATTATATTATTAACATATATTTTCAGAAAAATCTATCAAAAAAGATAATATATGAATTTCTACCATTTAATAAAATTTATTACATAGGATCACTTAACAGTATGCAACCCGCCAAGGTTGTAACATTTTTACCTTTCCCGTACCCCACTAGGCTTCACTTTATTTGTCTACAAACTGGCATTATACTCTCTCTATACCATCTTACTTCATTTTCTTTTAAATGAAAAATACATTTTCTCGCAATGTTAGAATTCAGTATCGCGCTCATAAGAAGTAAAAAATTCGATGTTACACAAGAAATATGGAAAGTCTTACAAAACTGTAGAATACACCAAAAAGAAAAAAAAAGACCTCAATAATGTGTTTCTAGTTTTGCTCTAAAATGGCAATTAAAGGTAGTAGAGATGCAGAAGAAAATTAGCTTCTTCGATTTTGATACATCATTTGCCACAAAGTTATATTCTGTTCGGATTCATAACACCATTAAATTCATTAAAAGAGCTTTTCCATCTTTGAATCTACTCTCTACGATAACCGATGTCATCATAGCAATGGTTGAAACTAAAAATGTGCACTAACAACAATAAAATTTTAACTACTATAGTATTATCGATAGTCTCATGTACTGTAAAAAATCGATGTCCAAAAAAGCTCGAATAAAACCATAGTATTTATGCAAAGATTGAACATTCTACATGATAGACATTGTAATTAATTGTATATAAAATTATAATGCGGTAGAAGAATGACTAAAATTTTTTATTAGTTAATTACTGTATTAGTTAATTATTTGCAGTAGTGCCTCTTGAGATCTGGTTAATTTTTCAGTAAAATCGGTAGACCGGAAGTAGTAGTTTACTTCAGTGAAAAAATCGAATTTTGCAAATATTTCGTCAATTACTAAGTTTAAACAAATTTATAAAGAATTCAAATGTACTCACAATTAAATATGAGAAAAATCGTATTAAAGAAGTTTTTCTAAATTCCTTCCGGAAGTAGGTCTTTTACTCTTATCGAAAATCAGTTTTTTGCGAATATCTCGCAAGTCATGCTTTCTAGGCACGTACATACGAGTATAAAAGTATTTAAAACGTGATCTAGATATCTTTTGTATAAAAAAATTTCAAAATTCAGACCTGAAGTCACACTTTTACTCTTACCGAATAGCAACTTTTTGCAAATATGTAGTAAATTATGCATTCTGTATATATTTATCAAGAGTACAAAAGTATTTAGAGTTAGATTTGCAATGTTTTTTGTATAAATGAAATTTCAAAATTCGGACCGGAAGTAGCACTTTTACTTTTAGCGAGTAGCACTTTTTTTATTATATCTTGCCAAGTATGCATTCTATAGAGATTTATTTAGAGAATAGAAGTACTTAAAATAGGATTTTGAATAATTTTTGTATAAAAAAAATTCTTAAAATTCTATAATTTGAAACGCTGATACGTTTTGAAAGTCGTGTGGTAACCACATCTCATTTTTTTTTATTATGAAGAATGATAAAATCGAATTTCTGGAAATACCATTTTTCAAATTTAATAAAGCCTGCCTTTTACACGCAATTAACCACACATTTCGTACTGTCCCTTCCTTGGGAAACCTGTAATGTTTAATCTGACTATCTCTACTTTTTCGATTGTTTTCACGACAACCGTATACAGCACAACCAGGTATATTAAATAGAATATAATTTAAAAAAAAAAACTATAAAATAGCTTAAAAGCTGTGTCAAAATGTAGCCGATATGAGAACTGTCAATCTGACTTGCTCCGCAATGACGTCATTGACAACTAAAGTGAGCATACCGGTATAAGTGTATGGTGGTATGAATATAATATAATATAGTTAGATTACGTTTAGATAGATAGATTTTTAATTGCTTGCTTTTTATTTATTTTTCTGAATAATTTATTAAAATAATAAATTCTAATTTTATTTAAATTTCAATCTTTCTTTTATTGCAATTCCAGTCCCAAATATATAAGAGAATTATCCTAAAAAGAATGTTACCCCCGAAGATGTAGAGTCAATTAAAAAGAATAAAATAAGGTATGGATAAGAGAGAAGCAAAAATACACTGCTTAACCCACCTTTTGTAGCATATGCTAGAAAGGATAAAATACATATTTTTTAAATAACAGTATCATAGGGATATGTCACTCTTTCTCTACATATATGTACAAACTAGTATATCCTGATTTATAAGCAAAAGTAACGTATCAACCTTCGGCAACTCTCACAGCAAGAAAAATTGTTTTAGCACTGTATATCGAACCAATAACCGATCATTGATAGTGTATACCGTCGCAAAACATTTTCCAAGGAATTCTCACGTCAAGAGTAGCCGAATGTCGACAAGTATTGGTTCAATATATACCGTAAAAACATTTCTTCAAGGCATTGTTACAGCGAGACTTGTACATGTTTGTAGAAAGAAAGTGACATTTTTTCTACAATTGTGTGTGAAAATAGAAAGTTTTTACTTTCTTATACGTAGTATAAGGAAGTATTGTGATGATGAAAATTTTCGACCTCGAGATTTTTGCAGATGTCCACGTTTTGAAGTCCCCTGATACCGAAAAAGTGGTTTTTAAAAAATGTCTGTGTGTCTCTGTGTGTGTGTGTGTCTGTGTGTGTGTGTCTCTCTCTCTGTGTGTGTGACCACGATAGCGGTCAAACCGCTGTAGATATCAATTCCAAATTTTGTATTTACGTAATCTCCCTCTTGAGATCTGATTAGTTTTTCAGTAAAATCGGTAGACCGGAAGTAGCAGTTTACTTCAGCGAAAGAATCGAATTTTGCCAATATTTCGTCAACTACTAAGTTTAAACAAATTTATAAAGAATTCATATATACTTAAAATTAAAATTGAGAATAATTTTATTTAAAAAGTTTTTCGAAATTCCTACCGGAAGTAGGTCTTTTACTCTTATCAAAAATCAGTTTTTTGCGAATATTTCGCAAGTCATGCTTTTTAGACAAGTACGTTACGGGTATAAAAGTATTTAGAACCTAATTTTCAATATCTTTTGTATAAAAAAAAATTCAAAATTCGGACCGGAAGTATCACTTTTACTCTTACCGAATAACGATTTTTTGCAAATATGTCGTAAATTATGCATTCTATATATATTTATGAAGAGTACAAAAGTATTTAGAGTTAGATTTGGAATATTTTTTGTATACATGAAATTTCAAAATTCGGACCGGAAGTAACACTTTCATACGTATAAGAAAGTCGTGTGGTGGCCACACCTCATTTTTTAATTAAATCTCATGCCTACAACGTTCCTAAAATATAATTGCATTCGAAATATTATGTTTTTTTTTACATCTACAAATTTTTGAAGAACTGAAGTATTTCAAATTTAGTACCACTTTATATATGAACGAATTAGGTACTGGCAAAGGTGTATTAGCAGATTTGTAATTACCGTAATCAAATAATATATAACACTTTCGGCTGTTACTTTGTGAAGATTCGTGATACTGGATTTAAGTAAAATAAAACACTCAATTAAACTTTGAATAACTTCACTTTATTTTAATCACTATGTGACTGCAGTTTCGACATTATCATTAATCATATTATGATTAAAATAATGTGAAGTTATTCAAAGTTTAATTGAGTGTTTTATTTTACTTATATCCAGTAATCAAATAACTTATTATTTTATTTGGGATGATTAATAAGTGTTCAAATTTGTAGGGCAGCTTCCTTATTATATTCGTTATTATTTACTTCGAGTGTCTACAGAAAAAAACGGCAGATTTGTACGAGAAGATGAGCTTAATGGGGTTGCTAAGAAACTTGATTAGTAGTCCTTAACAGGAAAAATGTTCTATTATTTTTTTCTGAGACGGTATTTTCTTCAGATGTGCAGTTTTAATATAAAATTCATTTTATTATAATTTAATTTGCTGCTGAAATAAGTGAAAATATCTTTAAAAATCATATACAGTTTGTTCATCATTCAAGAAAGAAATAGTAATTTATAGAAACAGTATTTCTTATGATTTTTAATGGAAGACCGTCATATTTTCCGGATGAAAACTAAGAGCTACTTCAAATTTTGCACACGCTTTCCATATTGTGCGGTCTAGAGATTGAGAGGACGATTTAATTTTGATTTTTCTTGGTTGTACAGGATCGACTGATGTGTTTGAGTCGTTATTCTCTCGTAACACCCAATGTTTGTTATTAGCTCCAAACATATTCTTGACTGATATAAGAAGGTCACTCCCGTAATTTTGGCCAATTCTTCTGCGTGAAAAGCTCCAAACCTCTGAAACCGGGTTCTAAGCAGTATCCTTATATACACCACGCAAGCTTTACGGGCACCCATGCTCAGAAAATTGCTTCATCAGAATTTTTGGCCACCCAGTTTAAGAATTTTTACACGTGGGTTTCGGAATGCAGAGGTTTCGAGCTCATAGATTTATAAAACTACATTGCTTCATTCAACGTCTGCCTGATGGTGTTGATACTGATGTAAAGTCCCTTTTGAGCAAGCTCGCGCATGTCGCATACACGCAAACAGCTATAGGACCACTTTGTACTGTTTGCTTGCCTTCGCTCTCATTTCGGCTCGCCCGAGGTCATCCACATTTTTGTCTGTTTAGATATAGTCTTTCACCAGTTTCACAACAAATATATCTTCTATTTTTTAATAACGTGTGAAGCAGAGGCGTACGCTAATTATAGTCCTTTCCGGTGCGTGCAAAGAAAAACTGCATCGAATCACTTTGCGTACGCACCACTCATCTTAGAAATGCGACACTAAATAAACTGGGTATAGTAACGCAGCTTATCCTTTGTACGATGGCGCTGAAAAATGAGAAAAACATATTGCTGTGACTCTTGCAAATTAATGATTGTATGAAAATAATTTAATTTATTTAATTAATAAATAAGAACATAATCAAGCATATATCTTACTACTAGACCTTATCCTAGACTAAGATTTCATAATTTTCTGCATATGGTAGGTTTAGCAACTTCACAATTCACTAGCTCAGTTTTTTTTTTTTTAATAATACTTATGATATCTTCTTCTCAGGGACAGAAGAAAAAAATATAACAATATAACAACACTCCTTCTCCAAAGTGATTACCTCCAAGTTGTCCCAGGTCAGATAAAACAAATAAAAATACAAGAAAACTTTATAATATAATTTATTAACAATAAATCAAATATCAAAAAAAAAATAACGAGCATATACAAAAATATATATATATATACTAGGCATTAACAAAAATTCTTGCATGTTACGATAAAAGAAAAATTAATGAAGTAATTAATTTTAATAATAATAATATATGTATATAAAAAAATATATTCCACTAGGCATTCATTACCTACTGATTCATGAGTATCTTATGAATTTTAAAACAATCAACAAATCGCAAATTTACAGACGTCGTGATCTATACTGGATGATATTCATATATAAATTATGTTGAACTTTCCCCGAATCAAACAATACATGTAATAAAATGAATTTATTTTATATATTGACAAGACTTAATTAATACATAGCCAAATCTTCTAAATCAATATTAGAAACCTCAGAAAATATTCTAAGTTCAAAATATAAAGTTAATTCATGAGAATATTTCTAAATATAAATACCCTGTGTTTAAAAGGAAGAAGAGGTTTCCACCTACTTCTAGATGTTTTCTTTAGAAAGCGGTTTTCACCAGCCGTCTGTCTTAAAATTTACATATTGTTTCTTATATCAACCTTTTCTTAACAAAAGCGTACGGTTATCCTCGGCACGATACCGATTCCACCTCTCTAATTACAATTTTACCGTGCTGCACCACTCGGTAAAGTGGTGTAATACTAGCCTTTCAAAAACGTAAACAAACATCTATTGGAAAATTGATTTGTTTACATCCGTGATCGTTAATCGCATCCAGCGGAGAATATTATATCGCCGAGCCTATCTGTCGCACGGTCTGAGTCATATCTTTTCACCGCTGAAGCTTGCGGGAAACACTTATAACATTCTTATATTATTTTACTTAAATTAATTTAAATTTGCCAATATACTAACTTAATAAATAGTTATATACACTGATCATGATAAAACAAATAAAATAGTATTTAACTAAATTAAATCTAGAAGTGATCTTGATTATGCTTATTTACGATTCAATCCCAGACTCAAGATCACTGCAATATGTTCTCGTTTCTATGAAAAGAGTCGACTCCTTTTTTGATGAACATACTCTATCAACACCTATAGGTACATTCTCATACATTTCTCTGGCTTGGTCGAAGAAAGGCCGAAGTACAAATAAGCAGTTTTGAGAAAATCGTCATTCAAATAATATTATAACACCTATAAATCAATCAATTTATGACACAAACTGCAGACATGTGGAACTGGATTGTTTGCATAAATGTGCTATGGTGGTTCAAAAGAAGATAAAGATTATGTTACATTGGGCCTACGTGTATTTGTCTAGTTTCACATTCGTTCATAACGTAGAGGGCACTATAATTAGCACATTGGTTACAAACAATGTTATTTTGGCCCTTGTGTGGCAGTGAGTTGCATTTTGGCCCTATTATTATAGCAAAATAGCTAAAGGTTAGACATTTTTTGTACCTAAGTGATAAGTAATGTATATATAGTTTGTGCAAATGACAATAAATAAATAATTAAGTAGCCTTATTGAGTACGATAAAAATTTGAGAAATGTTATGAATCTTGTTATAACATAACACTTTAATACAAAATTAAAATATGTATTTATCTTATTCAAATGAAAGAACTACAAACAATAATAATAATTCAAAAGGACTAGACTATTGCTCACAGAAACTACATTATTCGTTATATTCCAATTCATCATTTATCATTTCCATGATAACTCATATAAAAGAGTCTACTGATAATAATATCATCTAACTTTTTTGGCGAAGAACAGATTGATATAAACTTTTCTATAGGTAAAAATGCTTCGCATTGCTGTTTTTTTTTTTTTTTTTTTGGTAATATCCCATGTTCTAAGTTATTCTTCTTTAGAAAAACTATCCTAATACAATATTTTCCCAGGGTTTTCGCTGGTATATACGAGCCACTGAATTTTATTAACACTATACTAAATTGCACTTAAGCCCTTCTCTATGTATTATCATAAAAACTAAAAGGGGCGCATGATTACAAAAGTCCAATTTTTTAGAGCTTATATGTCACTTTTGTCGTCTAAAGTTTATAAATCTCTGTAGAGAAAACACCTAAATTCATGTATTGGGTACCTAATCTGAACATTGGCCTTTTTTTCATGGAACTTACTTTCATTTAGGCCTGTATAAGATCTAAATTTCTGTAACTACTAAAAAAAATGACATAGGACCTTTTGCATTGTATAGAGCAAATTTACATTAGTAAGATTGGATCAATAAGAGAATTTTGGTGAAATTGCAGTTAGGCTCTTTTTCGAACAAGCCACGATTTTTAAAACTTCTGCTATTCCCAGGAAATAAGTAACTTTATTGTTTATCACACTTTTTAAAAATACTTTATTTTTAAATACAATGTTAAACAAAATAGTACTTAATAAAAATGAAACTTATCTAATATAACTACTGTTCTTTAGTACATCACAAATAAGAATGTTCTTACATTTCTTACATCTATGTATTTACTATAAAGAAACGATGGGGACGCGACTTCGTCAGCGGTTCCCATGATCTTCTAAGAAATGTTTACGCCTAACTCCTAAAACAGTATGAGCGCTGACCGAGGCTGGATATAGAGACAGCTGTAGAGATATTTTTAAACAGCACCAAATACTAACCTTATCCACGATATACATACTCTCCTGTCTTCTTCACGTCAATGGATTCCAAAACAAGTTCCAGAGGCACTAAGACATGGTGCTATCAACGCAGAACCTGGAGAGGGCTAAAACATGAACAAATTACCATACCATATCAGGTTCTACAACCATCTGCCGGAGTCCATAAGAAGCCTAGATGAGAGAAAGTTTTCTCAGTTTATTAAAAAAATTCTTATGAGAGAGGCCTTTTACACCTCAGAAGAATTTTTACGTTTTAGTTTTAATTTATAATAACCTTCAGCTGTTGCGTATTTACTGAATATTATGTACATTTTTATATATATGATATATTATATTACTACAGTTTTGTATTCTTTTTATTTACCATATTGCCAATTGTAATTGCTTTTGAATTGCAAATAAATTTGAATTTTAATTTGAATTAACACATAGGTACATTGTAATGATCGAAAATTACCACACAGGTGGTTGTTTCTCTTTCCGATATTTGAATATATGATGTGATAAATACCATAAATGTAAAAAAATTGATTTTAGCTGTAAAACCAAAAGCTATAGCATTTGCTGCTGTGAGATATGGTATGTTAAAGTATCGGGAAGAAATTAATAAATTAGCGGAAGAAATAAAAATAAGAATATTATATAAGTAACACGACTGAAAAAATCAAGTTTCCAACATTTATTACGTATATGTATATACCATAGTCGTCAAATTTTAATTTCGGTTTGCACTTTTATCATATGCAGAAGATGACCTTATGATATGCAGCGATGCCTGCTTGCTAACAGTGGTGGGAGAGCAACGCAGTGGCGGAGGACCCCCCGCCTTACATTTCATAGCAAACGTTTGTCGAGTGTGGCAGCCTCGCTTACGTTTAGCTTTAGTTTATTTCGTCGCGCTCTTTTCCTCTTTCTACTTTCGTATCAGAAATTAAAATATGTCAACCCCGGAATATATTCATTTGCACGAGTACAGCGGAAGTTAACTCTTCAGATGCAATCTTACTTGAAGTTTATACATTCTTGGAAATGTCCTAATAAAGTCGGCGAAGCTTTGCAATGCATGTTGTTCAAAAAGAAAACCTAAGTCTTTCAGTGCACTTTAATAAGGCTAATGTCTAACAACAAAAGTTTACTGAACAACTAATATTAAACTCAATTTATCTCTTTCACACAAACGGTCAAAACAGTTTACAAAATCTCGTTACTACAACGAGAAAACTGTCTAAAACATCTAGAGACTGTGCAGATCTTAATCTGGAATAATAAAAATGTAACAGACTTTACTTCAACTTTCTATTGCACTACACCACCTGACAATCTTTTCTAATTTACCCTTCGGTCCATTTCCTGTACCACCAAAATTCTAAATTTCAGTTTATAAACTGCACACGTTTAGTTAAATAATTAAATTAATCAATTATGTTTATTTTATTAAATGTATTTATTTATATTGTATTGATAGTCGCTGTATATAATTTAAAAGGTATAATATTTAGCCTGCAAGATATGTATATATTTATTTTAACGAAAACTCGGCGTATAAGAAGAAAATAAAAAATCAACTCGATTAAAAAAAAAGGAACTTAAATACATAATTCATTTAACCGTTTTTTAAGTGGACTTTTTACCCAGTCTCGTTCAGACACAGCGTCAAAATTGAAAATGAAACTAAATTATACCCTAAAAGTGCTTTGAGACAATGTACTAAATAGAATTAACATCGTAATGTCAATAATTCGACACTTTAATGAACCAGAAAGCTTTTTCAGGCTAACAGCGAACATTTTAAAAACGAAGCATTTCAACTGTATTATTTAATGAGGAATTACAGGGATCATATAAGTGCATAACTTCTAAACATATACTTTCGTTCTCTAAGAACCATCTCCCTGTGTTATTTAAAACAAGAACGGGATAACTGCTAAAGTTAAAGCAAAAATTTTGATTAGCAATTTATTACTTTCAAACAAATATTAGCCTGAAATTCTAATGGAAAAATTGGCGGCCTGAAGTGAAGCAGCGTTGGTAGACGTTATTCACTAATATTTACAATACCTAGGTCTGAATTTGTGAATTCTAAAGTATTTGGGGGCTAATTTAGTATAATTTTAAAGAGGATATCGGAAAACATATATGAATACTGAATTCAACATTGTCCTATAATTAGACTTGTAGGTATCTGTTGGATAAATAAAGATGCTATAGTAATTATTAAAATGGTGTAATTATAAAAATACCAGTGAATAGCAGCACGGGCAAAAGACCATTCCTTGATATAATACCCTGGGAAGATTTTGGTCAGTCAGTTGCAGTGGCGGCTCGGGGTGGTTCACATAGGGAGTGCATAATTTCAAAATTGAAAAATGAGGTGTGGCCACCACACGACTTTCTTATACGCATGAAAGTGTTACTTCCGGTCCGAATTTTGAAATTTCATTTATACAAAAAATATTCCAAATCCAACTCTAAATACTTTTGTACTCTTCATAAATATATATAGAATGCATAATTTACGACATATTTGCAAAAAATCGTTATTCGGTAAGAGTAAAAGTGTTACTTCCGGTCCGAATTTTGAAATTTTTTTTATACAAAAGATATTTAAAAATACGTTCTAAATACTTTTATACTGATTTTCGATAAGAGTAAAAGACCTACTTCTGGTCGGAATTTCGAAAAACTTTATTAATACAATTGAGGCGTGTTTTACAAAAACAACATAAGTCCAAAATTACTGAAATCGGGTTAGTGGGTCCATCTGGCGCAAAAATTCGATATCTATATATGCGTAAAACTTATTTCTGCAAAAAGAACACACACGCCAAGATAAAGACGGTTACAGTATAGCTGATTCCACAAAAACCACATAAGTCCAGCGCGTTTCTTTCAAATACCACACAAGTCCGTGTCGTATTTGGACATGTGTGGTTTTTGATAGAAACCCGAATAGACGGTTGCTTTTCAAGTGAGTTTGATAGTTTAGGTTATGATTGTCGGCGTGTGTAAGCTACAGGTGTTCGCATTATTTACTTAGACAGTGTTCTTTAAAATGGAAAATGAAGTATCTACAGAATGGCCCAAGAAAAAAGAAAAGAAATTAAAGAAAGAAACTTTAATTAAGCAGGCGAAAATTCGAGGTGAAGAACACACAAATCATAAAGGAAGGCGTATTGAAGCTCGAAAAACTGGAGAACCACGCAGGTAAGTCTAGACTATTGTAGCTTGTTAACCTTTATTGAGTTGCGTATTTCCTCTAGATGTAAAAATCTGTGTTTTACCAAATTTTCTGAAGACCAAAAAATCGCAATTTTGCAACAGTTTAATGATATGGATAACAAGAATAGCCAGGACTCTCATTTATCTGGACTGATTTCAATGAATCATATAAGACGAAGGCGCCCTCGAAGAGACGACAACACAAAAACTCATGGGGCTTCTTTTACTTATAAAATTCGAACTAGGGAAGGTGAACAAGTACTTTGTAAAGAGGCTTTTCTAAGCTTATATGGGATGAAAGATGCACGTTTAAGGCGAATTAGAGATTCCTTAATGATAACAGGTGCGTCTCCAACAGACAAAAGAGGTATTCATAAGAACAGACCGTACAAAATTCCTGAATGTGTAACTGAACTAATTAAAATTCACATAAAATCTTTTCCTGCAAGGCAATCGCATTATTCGCGACGCAAAAATCCTGAATGTTTCTATTTACCGGAATCTCTTACATTAAAAAAAATGCATCTTATGTTTGTGCAAAAGTATCGTATAAACATTGCCTATAAAACCTATTGGAAAACCTTTAGAACACATTTTAACATCAAATTTGGATTTCCTAGGTCGGACACCTGTTCTGAGTGTGATAAATTTGCACAAAAACTTAATAGTCTGGAACTAAACGTAGAAAACAGAAATAAAATAGAAGCCGAAAAAGAGTTGCATCTTCGAAAGGCTGAAGCATTTTTTGAATTAAAGCGAAAATACAAACTAAAGGCCAAAGCAGGGGAAGTAATGTGTATCAGCTTCGACTTTATGCAGAACCTTCCTCTTCCTCATATACCGTCTAATCCCGTATTCTACAGTCGGCAACTCTGGTATAACGTATTTGGCATACACGATTTAGGAACTGTTAAAATTAGCATCTATACATATCTTGAAAATGAAGCAAAGAAAGGAGCCAATGAAGTGACGTCAATGCTCTTGCATTACTTAAACAGTAATGTACATAATCGCAAGTTGGTTCTATTTAGTGATGGATGTCCTGGCCAGAATAAAAATTACGTAATGGTACATTTTTTATTCGCATTGGTCCATGTGTTGAAAATTTTTGATTGCGTAGAATATATATTTCCCATGAGAGGCCATTCATATCTGCCAAACGATTCAGATTTTGCGCTGATCGAAAAGAAAAAGAGGCGCTTGGAGAGAGCAGAAAGACCGGAAGACTGGGATAGGATAATATTAGATGCAAGAATGAAACCAACTCCGTTTGATTTGGTCAAAATGAGACAATGTGATTTCTTTGACATAAAGTCTGCAACCGAAAGCTTTTTCCTAAAAGCTCCAAAGCCTGCCATTAGCATAAAAACGACTAGGATTATGAAGATTACCAATCTAACACCGACTCTCTTTCTGAAGGACACTTACAATGGACAATTTCGAAGCAGTATTATCGCTAAAACAAACTTACCGTGTACTATTGAACTCAGTAACCTGTATGATAACCCCATACCTATTCCTGCTAATAAAGCAGACAACTTAAAGTCGTTACTGCCATTACTCCGTTTGGTAGAGAACAAAACTTATTACGAACGTATTTTAAGAGGAACACCTTCCGAACATTCGGACATGGAACAAGATGACAATAGCAGTGGATGCGAAGATTAATAAAAAAATCTTTTTTGTTCGCCATGGTACCAGTATTTTGTATTTGAATTTACATTTATTTTGGAAAAATAAATTATTTTTTGAAATAATAGACACTATTTTCTTGAAAAAACAACATATGTCCAAAGATTTTTATTTTTTTTTGTAGAATCTAAGCAATCTATATCTATATTCATATCATACATACCTTCCTAGTCACATTATGATTCAAATAAATAATAAACAGTTTATAAATAACTTTTATTTCCTCTTGTCTTGTTAGATACCAATTACAGTCGTCTAGACTACCTAAGTAGACGACTCTTTACAGGAACGGTTCCTGTAAAGGGTTGCCATGGCGTCTTTACAGGCCCTTTCTGTCTGTCAAGACCTTTCAAAAAAAAAAAACATTTATAATAAATACTTCCTTTAATATTGTACAATTTTTAACGTTCACAATTCTTATCTATTTATAATAATTTATAATTTAATTAATAAAATATGTTATTAATGTTTACAAGAATAAAAGTTAACAGTACACTTCGATTCGGGATGAAAATTAAATGTTGCGCCAGGAACAGTCAAGTGGCTAGTACTTTGCAGCTGATCGTTATAATTATTCGAATTATGTATATCTAAAGTTTCAGATGCAGATGCACTCTTAACTGTTCTGTCTCCTTGTATCATTTTAGCAATTTTAATTTTGTTTGTAACAGACTCTGCCATGTAACTTTCAGCGACAGACGATGACTTCCAAGAGCCATGGCGTTTTAAGGTTAACACATCAGCACCTGCATCTGCTAAAATGGTCGCTGAAGACCGGCGAAAACAATGGCCAGTGTAGCTTTCAGGATTTTCCAATCCCAAGAACGATGCTATGACACTCGGGAACTTGCCAAAACTTTTAATTCCTACCGGTTGTACGGTACATTTTCCATGACGGTAGGAGATAAAAAAGCGATTGTGATCAACATGGCACGGTCTTAATGATGCATATTGACGGTAGAGTTCCAAACAATTCAAACCTTCTCCATCGGCAACAATAGTGAACTTTCTGGGCACATGGGTTTTCGAATCAGGAATTTCAATAACAATATACTCTCCTTTGTCCTTAATATCGTTAACTCGCATCTTATACAATTCCTCACGACGGCACCCTCCATTTACACCAAATACTGTTGCCACCTGTGTGTAGAGTAAGATATTTTTAGATAACTACGCCGATAAGTTATCGAAACATACCTTTATCATTAAATATCTGTCATTTGGTGCTTCTGTCAAAAACCTATCAATATCTTGTCTGCTCAAATTTCTAGACTTTTTCGGTTGATAACCCAATGACTTCTTTTTTAAAAAGCTGGTTACTTTAGTAAATTTTCCAATATCAACGTTCTCGTACACTAACAAAGTGGTCTTCAGCATAGACATAAAAGCCCACAGTGACGATGGTTTGTACTTAAGTGACTAATAAAAGGAATATAATCAGATGTGTTGCCATACAAACGTAATTTTTATTTACCTTTTCATAAATAAAGCTCATAATTAAATTTTCATTAACACCTTTGATTCCTTTCTCTTTTCGCCATTCACTGAAAACCCTAAATTGCTTCTCATACCGTTCTTTGGATTTTTTAGGTATTAGGCAGGCATTGGCTGCGTTTACCGTATCTTCAATTTCTTTGCAAACAGCAGTAAAATCTCCCCGAAAGTCTTCATCCGCGATTAAGTCCATTACAATAACACTTTTTTTACAAAGAGCGACAAAGGGTTTTATTTTTGTAATTTTAATTACAAAACATACGAATCTCCTTGGTTACCATCACAGCAAACTAATTTTTCTACAGTGCAGAGACTGGCTTCGTATTACTGTATCATTTATTTATATTTATCTATTTCTACAAGAGGAAATAAAACGTTGTACGCAGCTCGCTTGCAATTAGTCTTTACTGGGCTCACCGGGTTATGGGACTCGCTCCTTCGTCGCTCGCCCCACAATCTTCCCGGCTCACCCGTAAAGACTAATTTACTAAGCTTGCCACGTAAATAACTATTAGGTATCAATGTTAATTGTTTTTTGTGATTTCTGAAAAATCTCATTTTTGGACAGATGCTGTTTTTGTAAAACACGCCTCAATTTTTCTCAAATTTAATTTTGAGTACATTTGAATTCCTTATAAATTTGTTTAAACTTAGTAATTGACGAAATATTTGCAAAATTCGATTTTTTCACTGAAGTAAACTACTACTTCCGGTCTGCCGATTTTGCTCAAAATCTAATCAGTTCTCAAGAGGAAGATTATATTCGTATATACAAAATTTGAAATTGATATCTGTAGCGGTTTGATCGCTATCGTGGTGACACACACACAGACAGACACACACACGCAGAGAGAGAGAGACGTTTTTTAAAAACCACTTTTTTGGTATCAGGGGACCTCAAAACGTGGTCATCTGCAAAAATCTGGAGGTCGAAAATTTTCATCATCACAATACTTCCTTATACTACGTATAATACAAGAACGCTTACCCAATCTTTATAAGTTTCACCGACATACTGTTCCAGACAGGTACTGTTCATTGTACAGTTTGTTTTGAGGGAATAATAAATATAACACTACAGTTTGATTACATCTGACGATAAACGAAGTCCATTTTGCGTGTCTTAGACTTGCAGAACAGTTCTATCACTTTTTCATTAACATTTGGGAAATCATTTATAAATTCAATTAAAAACCGGTGCTGCTTCGATGTGATCTCTGAGCGATTTATCTAATTCTGCCGTAAAATTTATCAATTCCCGAAAAATGCCCTTGGTATTCGACGTTTGCCGTTCATCATGACCCCGAAGTGCCAGTTCAAACGCGCCACAAAATCTAATGCAATTTATTATTAAATTTAACACATGCCTATTTTTTGTTACCTACCTGTTCATTGTGTTGTTGAACTGCTTTTCTATATGATGATCTAAAACATTCTGAATGTTATTTTTTCCTAACATTCTTAGACTAAATATATTTTTCAAATGCCCTTCGGAATTTTCATGTTTCGTAATTTTAGCACTAAGATGAATTAAGTCTTTTATTCCGTTCTTTGACCAAGACGGTTCACCACCAAACAAAAGACACGGAAAACAAAACAAAGTATTTTTAATTTCACACCCACAAATCCAGTCATTTGTCTGATAAATATTCATTTTGAATTTTCTTATAACGTCTTTACCTTTAACAGATTGTTTATTTCCTAAACATAATTGAGGCATCGGCCGTTTAAGATTTTTATTGCGATTTTTTCATCATACGTTAACCGCGAAAACGTGTTATTCTGCATCGCAGACACGAAATTCATCTTACAACAGCGTTGAGCCGACGGGAATCTTGCTCACATGCTATGTATTATACGATATGGAACTAGAACAAAATACAGTTCTCCCCACCTTCAATGTAATGTTTAATGGCTTAACGCAGCAACAGTAGCGCTTTGCACATGGGTATGTTTCTCTCGGTGGAAGGGGTCTTTACATCCGTGCGCTGTTAGTCTTAGTCGTCATTATATCTATGACTACGATCGGTGCATGTAGGTTGTTTCGCGTGCCGTAGACGCCACGTTCCTGTTCAATAACAATGAATACGTAATAAATAAATACTTTCACAGTTAGTCGCCGCTTGGTTTGTTTTATTTCAAAATTCCAGGGGGTGCAATTGCTCACTTGCTCTCATTAAAGAGCCGCCACTGGTCAGTTGTATTTCCACCTGATCCAATTCTTGAAGCGCCATGGATCCTTCAGAAAGTATACCAGCACCTTCGGCATAGCACTTAGATGATAAGGGTGCGTGTATTGCCAGACAATAACACAGCCGAACATACATTCTTAGTATGTGACATGGTATGTGAAAGACAGACTCGTTTAATATCGGTGATATGCTCGGCATCTGGGAGTATATCCCCGATAATAAACGAATCAGTCTTGTCTAAGTTTGCTTATCCAAACATACTCAGCCACGACTGGTGAGTTCGTTTAGATTAAGCAACTGTACGGCTTATAATAAATAATAGTAATAATTCGAAACCTTTCATTTTAGAAATATATTTAGGTAACATATACCTCACCTCATAATACTTCATGAATACCAATACCAAGCACTACTCAGTTTTTCGGTCAAACATCTCAATGGCTAAGAAACAGAATTACACAACAGAAAAGTTACTTGAAAGTTTGTAAGATGTCCTGTGCACTTGTCACACATTCGAAAGAATACAGTCACAACTTCAATTTTGACAATGTAAAAATCCTATACAGCATGTGTCAGTTTTCATTAGCCATAGGCGATTAATTCATGCAATACGTGACAACATGGCACTCCTACTTTCCTCTCCAATGCGAGCGCGACCGATACAAGCTCAAGTTATAGCAGTAACTGTTGGACCATTGATTTGGGTGTTTGTAATGCGTTCAGAAATAATATTTACTCGTTGCAAGGATTTGTTTTTCTTTTTCCTTTCAGTAAATGCAGAGAATTATTAAGCTGCGTTCACGCTGCATGACACAAACAAAAGCGTAATTCTAATAAAATTAAAAATAAGGTAAATAAAAAAGGATTCTGAAAATAATAATAAACTAGTAGATCAGGAGATCGCGGCGGCCATTTGATGTTTCCCGTTCCAGTAATAAGACGGCTTTTATGGCAGACTAGATCGCAACGTGTTCGCAGCTAAAGATTGAATGTAAAATCTGGTGGGGAGATCGGAGAAAATCGTTGTAATGTCGATTGTTGCCGGGATTGGTGACGGAGAGTAGGGGTGACACACGTTGCCACATATTATTTTGGTACGTATAAATCGCACGTAAAGATTGAATCCCTATACCTAAAGAAAATTGACACATAATACGGTCAAGAAAAACATAAGTACCATCCTTATAAAAAATTAGATGGTCAAACTCTACTGGAGATGATGAAAGACGATTAAATTTTTGTGCTTGGTTCGTAAATATATACCATGAAAATAATAACTTTCCGATGCAGATTTTATGGACCGACGAAACACGTTTTACAAACTGCGGCATGTTCAATCGCCATAATGGGCGCAAATAAATCCTCACCATTTAGAAGAAAGGCGACCCCAGATTAGGTTTGGCTTCAATTTATGGTGTGGTGTTATTGGTTCGCAATTTGTTGGGCCATTTATTTTTAATGAAACTTTAACCGGAAATCGATATTTGCAATTTCTTAGGGAAGATTTCGACAATATCCTAGATGAATTAAATTTACAGACCCGTACAAATTTACGGTGGTTTCAACACGACGTGCCCCGCCTCACTATCAGGCACAGGTCAAAAGATATTTAGATGAATTATTTCCATACTCGTGGATCGACAGAAATGGTCCTATTTTATGGCCTGCACGTTCCCCAGATCTTTCCCCGTTAGATTTCTTCGTCTTTGGAGCAATAAAAGATCTCGTATATGTGCGATCATATGCCCCAAGAGGAGCTATTGGAAGCTGTTATTAATGTATTTGATAGCTTAGATAGGCGCAAAATTAGGAGAGCTATTAACTCAGTGTTAAAAGGTGCCGTATGTGCGTCGATAATAATGGTGGGCATTTCGAACATTTAATGTGAATTTGGCGTGTTACCTATTGTTAATCATTAATTCGTTTAGCGTTTTTATTGTTTCTTGTATTACATTGTATATTTAAGATTCTTTTCTTTTCCATGGCAAGACATGATTTTTGTTAAACATAATAATAGTGTATTGTGCAGTTATTTATTAAAATAAGTGCTACAACCCTTACATCATTGCAAGCAGAAAAAAATGCTCTACTAGAATATGTCATAGCCAACTATAGTTTCCATTTAAAAAAAAATAAACTTTGTTTGCTAACTCAAAAATTCTAAGCAAAATTAAAAATTTAAGAAGTTGTCGTTTGAAATTGAATTTCTTAAAAACAATATTCAAAAAGTTGTTTTCTAACTTTAAGAATAGAATTATTATAGCACTGAAAAGGTTTTGGAGAATTTCTATTTTTTGCAAATGTCTAGTAAACCATGCATTTTCTTAAATTGACAAAAACGTATCTGGATGAGGCTTATAAAGATGCAAATCTTTCTCCATTTAACCTAATGCTTATCTCTTATGGTTTTCGAGATCCCCATACAAATGGAAAAAAACTCACCCTGTATAACAAATAGCTCCCAAAATGTTGAGCTATTAGTTAGGTTGATATTGTAATACTGTGGATAAGATCCCCAAACTTACAGTGGGATAGAAATTCGCGCTAGTTACACTATACTAGATTTTCATTTTAATCAAAATCAAAGGTATACCCCCTTTCAATTATTTTATGTTACCAACATTTATTTTTGAAAACTACAAAAGAAGCCAGCATGACTGTCTTTTCAGTTTCTTTTTCCTTTCGATAGATACTCCATGTGCACAATTACTTGTCACCACTTGTTCAAGATGTCACTTTTCAGGAAAATTCTATCTTCAAACATTCAAGGTCATCAGTATCATTCCCTTGTCTACTACATTGTTTGTCTTGAAACAATTGTTATTGAATCTGCTGCGTATGTATAAAATAGGTATAAATGACGATAAAAATACAAGAACACTTTTGTATTAATTTTATTAATAAAGGAAAAGTAAAGAACATTATATCTCATCTAGAACCTGCATAAACTTACAATTATAAATATTACAAATATAATAACAAGATTATGCAAAATCAATAATTATTAAAAAACTAATACTTATAAATCTAAGAGAAAAACATATCCATGAGATAAATTTTTACTAACAAAGTATGTAACACATCATTAATAAAGAACCTATATATTATGTAAAAAAAGGCTTTTTACACAAACACAAAAACGTCAAAAAATACTTTGACTAGCTTCTGTCCATTTTTTGTAAACTCCTTGTTTAAAAAGCACATATTACACAGAAAAATATACGAAGAAATAAAGCTTAATTATATAAACACATAAAAAGCTCATACAATTTTGTGAACACATATTATGTAGCAATAAAATAAAAAAATATTAGCTGTACATTCAAATACATGTAGTTGCAATGTGTATATCCAACTATAGTTCTACCTTACGAAATTTGGTTATAAGTAGCATTCTAGTAAAATAGAAATATGGTTACAAAATATTTAAATATATTTGATGTGCAAACCGTAGCGACGTTGGTATAACCTTGTTGATATACTTATTTATTATAAATAGTTCGCCAATGTTTCATCAGAAATTTCATACGCAATCTTTCAATTTTACGTCATTATAAACATATGCAATATTTTCGAGGTATTACGATAAATAAATGGCCATAGATATAAAGTACATGCAAAAATACCTAATAAAGGAAATATTTTATCCCAAGTTTCCAAGTCTTGCACAGTTATAGTAGCGTTTTAGCAGTTGCATTTTTTCTAATTCAAAGCAGCTGTAACTGTTTAATGAAGAAATATCACTACAGAAACCATTACTTAATATAAAAATTACAGTAACTACCAAAGTATCTCCACAAATGCTCTTTTATGCCCATTTTTTATTCTTTTTATATTTAGATATATGAATGTCTATGGAACGTCAAAATTAATATATTAAAATAAGCATATAAAAATACACTGTAACATACGAGATTTAAAATTATTATTAAACACAAATTCATTGTCTGACACTAGTGTCTATAGCTCGTCCGCCGAATAGATGGAAATTTCTTAATATTACAACATGCATCTTACAAATTCTTATGTACCTATGTCAAAAAAATTTAAAGATAGTTTCCTTTAGTGTTTAAATTCAAATACAATAATATAATTTTAAAAATGCTATGAAATATTTTCATTTTTAAAATAACCTCAAAATCATGTAACAATCATGAATAATTTTACTATAGTAGAGTTGTTTTAGCAACCGATACTGCCAGGGTATGAACTATAGACTACAGGCGACGATTCAGTGTTACCACAAATTGACAATGACCGCAACAATTTCAAAACAAAGATATTCCTCTAATTACTTTATATCTTACAATATATAGCCTCTACTGTTGAAATACTATTACCTGAAAGCCATATACAAATTGAATATCACAAATAAATATATTAAACATTACTTTTCTGTACGTATATTTTCTTTAATACTTGGGTAATCTCATTGAGGAAAAATACTATGGAGACATTGTACAGCATATTTACTGTACGCTCAAAACGGGGGCATAGGGCGGGGCTAAGTGTGGGACCAATATGGCTGCCTCACCTGGTCCGGACTACTCAAAAATATAATCTGTCATCCTACACCTGTCAGGCCTACACTAACCTATGAAATGTCATTCCAGACGAATTCTTCTTATCTGCTGTTGCAGCTACATAGAGCACAATAAACCATAATGTATTTTAATATTTAACTTATTATATAACTCTAATACACGATGGACTTGATAAACTCTGCACTTTTTACCAACACTACCTGTTTGACTTAAGTGTAATATCAATATGGCGGACCTGTACCCGGTTTGATCACGTGACGTCGTCTCCCTTCCTATTCTTTCTCAATGGGTAATCTATTTTGTAGGCAAGAATTGTTAACAAATGTGTATTACTTGGATGACAGTTATAATAAACGTCAAAAGTCACAAAATGCATGATTATGACAATCCGGAAATGCCATTTGTAGATTATATACTTGCATGTCGGTTGCTAAAACAATTCTAATATACAAATTTACGAAATTTTCGCATAGATACCTCAATTTTTTCTTTAAAGTATGTATTTGTTCCATCTGTTCGGCGAATATAGTATAATCCCCATCAAGGAATAGTTTAACCATAGAGAAAATAAACAAAAAGCGTTCTATTACGTACCTAAAATTGGTAACACGATTATAATGCCACCACTAAGAAAAGTTTTAACTACAGAAAGATATGATTTTTAAAAATATAGGCATAATATATAAAGCATTAAATCAAACACTAGAATCCATTTCCCCTGATTTAATGCTTTATTGATGTTTTATAAAATATAACCCCTAACCTGATACAAAACTGTTCTATGCAATACAGAAGATATTTATCCGCAGTGACTGGTTTCATTTACTGTAACAGACGGAGTATCCTAAAATGTTTCCAATCCAACCTTAAAAAGATTCTTTACATTATACATTTTCTCAAATCCTAACGATTTTTAAATTAAAAATAAACTTCCTCTATAAGAATGAGTATTTATGGATCTGTTTAGCCCATTTATATCAGTTAATTATTTATTATATTTGACCAGCTTTATGAGCGGCAGACAACTTACAATATTGTATGCATCCTGTCAAGAGTGAATAATAGTCATTAGATACTAACTACAGAAACAATATGACATAGGATTTAAGAAAATGTTAAGAGTCTTGGTATATAACGAAAATCCGGATATAACGGATAAAGTTTATTTTAATTCTTTTGTAACAGACTCGTTTATAACGAACCTTTGGTTATAATGGACAACAAAATCACAAGGAATCCTCTACAAATGGAGTATTCTGGGTTTTGTTAATTCCCGTAAGTATGTACAATAAAATTAGTAATCTATTTTGAAATTCAAACATTTTGAGCTGCTAATTTCAGTCAAATGTAGGCGTTTCAATAAATTAAGAAGCTTTTCATTTTACATACATCCAAATAAAGTGTAGAAGCAGTCCAAATGTCGCAAATCATTTATTTCACATGAAAAATTAAAAATTATTGAAATAGTAGTAGTAAATTCCAGTACAGTGTGTATGTGTAAGTCCTCTATAATTTTGATCCAGAAGATGATCTTCCATTAAGAGAATGTAAGTGGAGATATCTTTAGATGAAATTATCCAATTTAAACATGTTATTGTTGACAACAACGTATAACTAAAGAATATTCAACGACCAGTTGACTAAGTGTTGAAGGAACACAGTAAAGAAGTTTTGCCAGACATGGATGAACATGATGAAGTAGGTATAGATAAAATAAAAAATGAGACACTAAAAAATCTGTAGGAATATTTGATAATCATTTTCAGTATAAAAGATCATAAGAACTTTGTGGATAATTTAAATATTATCTATATATTTTTGTTGCACTTGTTTGCTCAAAAAGTTTTCTGCAAACAAATATTACAAGTGCTTTAGTTTATTATAAAAATTAGTTTTTCATGTATTTTTTTTTGTAACCAATAATCCAGACACTTAAATTTGTAAACTACAAATGCTACTATTATTTTACACTTATCACCTTTTTCCTGTATAATGAACACCCACATTAAATAAAAGTTTATAGGAAGTCCCTTTGCGACCATAATAAGCAGATTATACTGTAAGTCAGGTGATTCTCAAACAGGCATTAACTATGTACTAACTAAGGCATCTCAAGTGAAGTGTAGTGGTAGCATACAATTCCCTTGCACAGTTGATGATTGTATTATCCAAGTAAATATTATAAATAAAATTGCGACATTTTATTACTTTAGTTGTTATTTGATTATTACTTGCTAATTATCTTCTATTCTGTCATTACAAAGATAATATACACTAGACATTATACGATTTCCAGTACCACCAATTATTAAAAAGTAAAAACTCTCCACCAAATTGGTATCCTAAGTGTTGATAGCATTTTGATGGTAAGTATTTTCACTTTTCATTGTTTTGTTAGCCACTGTCTCCTATATTATTTTAACCACTAACTAGTCAGTGTTGCCTACTTAAAAGTGTAGATCACATAGCCTTCACGTGAGATGGGTCAGTCTGTATAAGATACTCCAGTAATACAATAACATGAACTATTAAAATACAATTCACTAAAAATAATTCTTAAGACAATAGTTATGTTGTAGACATCATCTAGACTGTTTCATTATGCATTTCAATGTATTTTTTTAAAAACAAAAAGTTGTAACACAAAGGAACATAAATACATATCAGTACTACAAGAACTTTGAAGTAATTAACATGCAAACTCACAATATCTACCTTATTTACAACATTACTTTCAAGTTAATGATAAATAATAAATCAATACACACATATGTGAAGGATGTGAGTACAGTAGAAGCTCTCTTAACCGGTCTCGGATTACCCGGCCGCTTCCCGGATGGCTCAGCGGCAAGTCTCAACTTGCGCGTGCGCGTGTACAGTAGTATGTATGATGTACATAGTACAAATCTAATTTATGTATTTGAGCAGCTTGATGACAAGTGGACGTTTTGTGTTGCTTCGTGGTTTTGTCACTCTATTATTTTGTATTGTTTTGTTTTTTAAAAGGAAGTTCGTCAAAACGAAAACGGAATATTGTGACAATTGAACAAAAACTAAATGCGATCGGAAGAATGAGATAAAGGAATCAGTAAAAAAGGATTTGTTAATGAACTGAATGTGGGAAAAAGCCACTATTAACGATTGGCGTAACAGAAATTCTATTGAAGACTTTTGTACTCAAACAGAGACGGAAACAGTTTTGACAGAGCGGCGAACTTTGAAAAAATCTATTAATGAGAAGGTTGACGACGCTTTGTGGCTGCGGTTTTTACAAGAGCGACGGAGAGGCACACCTATATCCGGATCTATTTTAAATGAAAAGGCAACGATTTTGCATACAAAGTTTAAAGAAAAGACTGAGTGTGCAGCCAGTGATGGCTGGTTAGGAAGATGGGAGAAGAGACATGGAGTCAGTTTTGTAAACATTTGTGGAGAAAAAAATGTCAGCAGATGCTCCTGCAGCAAGTGACTTTGTCACCAAACTAAAAAAGATTATAACTACAGTTAAACTCCTTTCAGAACAAGTTTACAACATAGACGAAACTGGGCTAAATTTTAAGCGCCTGCCAAAAAAAAAACCTCTGTTGGCAATGCAAGTTCAACTCCAGGGTTCAAACTCAACAAAGAACGAATTACAGTCATCACATGTTCAAATGCTTCGGGAACTCAGAAGCTGCGCTTTTAGTGATTGGCAAATCTGAGAAACCACGCGCATTCAAGGACATAATTGTATCTTCACGTCTAGTTTTTTATCGTGCTCAGAAGTCAGCCTGGATGAATTCTTACAATTTCAAGGATTGATTCATAAATGAGTTTATCCCGAAAGTAAGAACAAAATTAAAGGATCGCAAAAAGCCAGAAAAAGCAATTTTAGTCTTAGACAACGCTGGTACACATCCAACCGAACTTCAAAGTGAAGAAGCCCCTGGAATAAAATTGCTAGTCCTTCCAGTTAACATAACAAGCCTCATTCAACCAAAGGACCAGGGCGTAATTGAGTGCTTGAAGACACGATATCGGCACAAACAGGTTTCTGTGATTTTAGGGACGATGAAAACTGAAGAAATAGATCTTATATCAGCTGTCAAGTCAATCAACATAAAGGATGTAATTTACATGACTGTAAAAGCATATGAAGAAATTCCTAGCTCAATATTCATCAAATCTTGGCGAAAAGTTTGGCCAGACATTGAGAAAGAGGTCAGCAACACACTTGACAATGAACTACCTCATTCCCATTTAGTAACTGAACAAGATTACAATGCAGCACTACTGAATGATTTCATGAAATTATTACCAACTTCCAGTGATGACGAAATTGTACAGCAGGATGCCGAAGAGTGGATAACAGGTGATGACGACTTAGAGAACGAACTCGAATGATGATCAAATTGTACAAGCAGTTGTGGAAACGGGGACATTTGAGAATAGCGTTGCTGAATAATCAGAATATGAAGCCCAAGAGAAAAAAGTAAGTCACGAGGAGAGGGAAAATGCTCATCAGTTCGCAGCTATGTACATTAAACAACAGAGCGAACCTACTGCAGCTGATGTAATGTCCATAAAAAAAGTGGAGAGAACAAAAGACAAAAAAAGATATCACACTTCTCTTAGGCCTGTAATATGTATTAAAAAACTTCTTTACATATCTACTATACTGTCAAACTCTTCTATTTTCATTATGTGCTGTAAATTATATATTATATATTTATTTGAAGTGCTGTAATATATTTTTAATATGTAGTGTACAGTATAACCTCTTTAATCCGGACATCCAGTAATCCGGACACCCACTTCGTCGAGTCATAGTCCGGACGCTCCTCTCGTTAATCCGGACACTATGCCTGCACGGACTTTTCAGACACACCACAATAAATTGTTATTGCGTCAGTCACGTCAGTGTCTTAACGGCTGCTGTGCAAGCAAGTGCCTGCATAATTTTATGCATATTTGTGTATGTACGTAAACCGTCAAAATGCCGAAAAGGAAGCACACAACGTTAGATTTGAAAAATAAGTGCGAAATAATAAAATTAATTGAATCTGGACAAAGTGTCCGATGCGTTGCAGAAAAATTTGGAGTCGGAAAATCCACGGTTGCCGATATAAATAAAAACAAAACAAAAATACTGCAATTTGTAGAATCTTCTGATTCGGGCCCAGGAAAGAGAAAAACCCTCAAGCTCAGCGCATATCCCAAAATGGAAGAAGCATTGTATACTTGGTTCCTTCAGGAGAGGGCCAAAGGTAAGTGAAATTTACAAAACAAAACCAGGATCAGTTCAATTGACGAGTTTAATCAACAGATTGCAGAATTCCTGCAAGTGAATATAAAATTATGTAGATACATACATATGTAGTTTTTCTTTTTTTTACAGGAACTCCTTTGTCGGGTGATATCCTATGCGAAAAGGCCAAATTATTTTACCACCAACTAACTCAATCTGATGATTTTAAAGCAAGTTCTGGGTGGCTTCAGAAATTTAAAGAACGGTTTGGTATCAGACAATTGAGTATTTCTGGTGAGATACTCTCTAGTAATGTCGATGCCGTAGAGCCTTTCAAGGAAAAACTGATGGCGAAGATTAAAGAAATGGACCTTCAACTTGATCAGATTTATAACGCAGATGAGAGCGGTTTGTTCTGGAGAGTCTTGCCCAAGAAAACATTAGCCCATCGTGACGAAAAGTGTGCTCCTGGACGAAAAATTAGTAAAGAAAGAGTAACTTTTATGCCTTGCGCTAATGCTACTGGCCGTCACAAACTGAAACTGCTTGTGCTAGGGAAAGCACAAAAGCCTAGAGCTTTCGCAAATTCTTACATTCCTGTTTGTTATAAAGGACAGAAAAAAGGTTGGATCACCAAAGATATTTTTCGTGAGTGGTTCAATACAGAGTTTATACCATCAGTGAGACAGAACCTACGTGAGCTGAATTTACCTCAAAAAGCACTTTTGATATTGGATAACGCTCCAGGACATCCTGAAGATCTAATTAGTGATGATAATCAAATAGCCGTTATGTATTTGCCTCCTAATTGCACGCCATTAATACAACCGATGGACCAACACGTAATTCAAGCTGTTAAACTCTTTTATCGAAAAAAGTTGCTCAAAACAATCGTTGAATCTGAAACTGACATTCCCACAACTTTGAAAAAGATTAATTTGAAAAATGTGGTCTGTTCGCTGGACGAAGCATGGCAACATGTGAGTGATGAGTTGATTAAAAAATCGTGGAAACCACTATTATCAGTTCAGCAACCATCTTCTGAAAATGAAGACGAAGAAGATAATCTTCCGCTGTCTCTTCTGGCAGAAAAACTTGTTAAAGAAAAGGAAGTACAAAGCTTCCAAACTGAGATGAATGAATTAAGAGAAATGAGCAAGAAAGTCAATGATGACATACAACTTACTATAGAAGAACTTGAAGAATGGGTTTCTGGAGATAATGAAACTGAAGTATTTTTAACAGAAGATGATATTACTAAAGAAATACGAGAGAGAGAAGCTTTTGAAGAAATGGAACCTAGCTCTTCTAGTGATGACGAAGTTTATCCTAACACCGTCGCGCACAAAGAAGCTATTTCTTCTTTCAATACCTGCATTACATGGGCATCGGAAAATAATATACCATCCCATCAAGTGCTTCTGCTTTACGATCTACGTAACAAGGCACTCAGAGCAGAAATGGAGTCTAAAAAGCAACAAACAATTACAAACTTTTTCCCTTTATTGCAAAAATAGATTTATGTATTTTGTTTTTTAGTTTTAGTTTTTGTTAGAATGTTTTACTTTGTTTAATTAAAGTTTTACTGAGCTTTGGAAGATGTTTTATTCTTGAATATGTATAATTTTTTGCACTTACACTCGCACTTACATCCTAGTTACTATTTCCAATTCATATTTTGACATTTTTCACATATATCCAATAATCCGGACAAATCGATAATTCGGACACCATCCTTGCATTTAATTGTCCGGATTATCGAGGTTATACTGTATTTATGTACATTAATTTTGACCGATATTTGCCTATAGATGTCATTTATATATCCGTAGTGGCTGGTTAAAAGAGCTTGTACTGTATAGTAAAATATTAAATTGTATCCAAAATATTATTTCTATAAGTATCTCATACAAACTTAATAACAAATTAATTTAAAATTATGTGTATTTCAAAGAAGAAGACGTGATTTGCTAGTGTCAAGTAAGAGCTCATATATATTTGCAATGTAGTTATATTAAGTAAAATCTACCAGACAAGAATTATAATTAATAGATATAGACAAGATATTATCCACTGAACATAAATCAAAAATATATAATAAACAACAAGTACTGTGAACATGAACTGCAATAATTTCAGAATAAATGCAATCAGTGAAATATTTAAACTCCTAAATGTTGCATTAATAGCATTTACTAAAACATTTTTGAATTGCTACAATTCATTTTCAGAGTAGCATATATGTGAATAATGAAGCATCAGTATTGCTTCAAATAAAATAACTACAATACAGCTTGCATTTTATAACTACAATATTTTTTAATATAAACAAAAAAAACTCAAAAAAATAATTTTAATTTTATACAGCACATAAAAAGATTTGTATAAAGACATACTACATTATGAATCAAAAATGTATCATCTTATATCCATGCTATATTTTGAGTGTAGAAAAAATGGACAAAACTTTGACAAATAAATTACAGTATTAAGAAACAATTTTTTTAATAAAATAGATATATTATAGATATATATTTACACAACTATGTTGCAATTCTTTTAATCCTTTGGTGTAAATTTGTAACATTTCAATATTCTTTCATTTTACATTCACTCCCACAGAAAGAATTTTCTTTATAACTAATAACAGACGCTCAGTAATTTTTATATTTTCTTTCTTTTTTTTTTTTTGATTAACAAAAGGATATTGTTCCCATTTTTTTACAATTTACATTACACCTCTACTTTATTTTTAATAAGAAAAATATACATGCAATATACTAAGCGAGTTCGCCGAATAATTTTTTTTGTTATTTTTTATGTATATTATTTACTCCAATCAGTATAAAATCTACGAAATTATTCAACAATTCAGCAAATATATATACTTACATAAAATATTTACATAAAGAATCACAAATATATCAAATTCAAATCTCAGATGCATACATCATTTATTAACTTTCATGTTTCTTTTCCCTTCTAATGCAACATTCTCATACATTACCAAAGAGACGGTGAAGAGCCATATACAACATTGTATCACTTGGCACTATTTTTTAGTTAATGATAGAATAGTCAGTTAGTGCAAATTTCTATTGTATGTACAAATAAATATATTGTTTTTATATTAGATTTATAATGTAGGATCATCAAATTTACTACCCTTTAGTACAAATATTTCACTATATGGTTCCTCTTGTTCTAATTCTAATACTTTAAACTTCTTTAGTACTAACAAACTGTAGAATTTTTGAGCAGCCTGAAACAAAAACAAATATTAAATGTCTAAGTTCATGTTAGGTTGTTTTCAGGGGTATAATAACATAGTTACTTAAGAGAGTAAGGCAAAACATGGAGTCCCACTATAAAAACCCCCAAAAATGAAATAGCGCTTATCTTTTTCATTTAGAGCAAGTAGTTTTTTTACCGTGATGTATGAGTCTTAAATGAGCTTGTCAACAAAGTGGGTAGAATAATAGATTTTATAAGGTTGCCTGGTCCCCTCCTATCTTTTAATATGTTATTGTGTGGGCGGGATATAACGCCATTTGTGACGTAATACTGTACTGTCAAATTATATGATTTAAATTGGTATGATGGAACATGTGTGGGTGGATAGTTAAGAGATGAAATTAAAACAAGGTCCAAGGTCGAAAGTGTAGTATTCAAACTCATGAAACCGATCGCCGTAATCAAAATAAAGAATCTGTGGGACCTTGGACCTTGTTTTAATTTCATCTCTTATATGATTTATATCATAACCAAATAAAATTATACTCTTTTATAAGTTAATTATGAACATACTGAAGTACAATGTCTCCATATGCCACGCCCTCTATTCCAGAAAATGCCTAGACGAAACCTTTATGCAAGCTGTCATTCTATGTACCTTGGCTGAACAACAGAATCTCGCTATCGCTGGGCGACATAAGGGCTGTAACATAACTTTGATGTACATTGTTGAAATTGATTCTGCAAAACTCAAAATATCACCCCTTGTGTATCGGCATCTCGTAGTAGAATAATACACCAAATAGAATGTTTTGTCAATTTTTATTGAAATAAACTAAAATATCCCTTTAAACATTAACTTTACAATAATTGAATCACAATTTTTACTTTACTTATATTTCTAATTTTTGTAATCGTTCATAAGGTAAAATTAATTAGAGATCAATTAAGTTGTAACTGTTTGTTTGGATTTTCTAGATGACTTCTTGGATTATGAAAATGTTGCGGTACTAACGTAATCGATGCTTTGAACACATCGCAATATTTATTAAATATCAGAATAAACACATTTTTTTCTATCCTCTTTAAATATACTAAATCAGCCCTCAAATACCTTATAGTTGACATATTCAGACTTATCATTAATAATGAGTGACCAATGCTGCTGCCTCACTTCTGTCTGGAAATTTTCTATAGAACTTAAAAAAGGTTCTCTTTACACATCTACAAAAATTAAAATATTTCTATTTATAACTTACAAATGCAAAATTATGGTTATTTACCAAGAATGTTCCTTATACTACATTTTGGTTAATTCTCATTTTCCGAAGTGATGAATTACTTTTGTTTTAGCACAGACAAATTTGCTAAGAACTAAATGACCATAACATCCATGGTTTTTCAGTGGAAATACTTCATATAGTTTCTATTATTCTATTAGTACACGCCCTTCCAGAATATATTACAGTAAATATGTAGCATAGTATCAGAAGAATTTAAGTAGTCATAAAATTTTCAAAATAGATGTCAAATGTCAATAACAGTAATAAATTAAGCTTTAACTGGCCTCAATATAATCTAATCATATTGCATATTTTGAGCACGTGATTTTGAAGGTGTTCAGCGATTACCAAATAATTTATAATGTTTTCGACAGATGGTGTCAGATAGAGGACAGAATTTTTAGTTTAGCAGAATCAGCAAAATGTCATTATGTTAAGGTCTTGATATCGCCAGTGATAGCGAGATCCAGTTGGTCATGTTTATCACAAGGCCAACTGTATCAATATCGCTGCGCGATATAAGGCCGTCACATAACGAGATTTTTCTAATTTTGGTAACCTCAAAATATTGATCCTTATGTGGCGCTATCTATCCAAACCCAAATAAACTGCTTGGTAATCGCTGAGCATTTTTAAAATCACGTGATAAAATTATGCAATATGATTGGATTATATCAAATCCATATCCATATCCAGTTTTCACACAGAAAAAAAAATGGCTGTCCTGGATCATTTAGTTCTTACCAAAACACTTTGCGCTAAAAGGGAAGTAATTCGCAAGGTACTTCGGCAAATGAACACTGATTATTCGAAATGTAGTGTAAGGAAAATTCTTGGTAAATAATTATAATTTTTTGCATTCTTAGGTTTAATTTATATCTTAATATTTGAAGATGTATAAAATCCGAATAGAAAAAATGCCGGGCTGAAGTAAAGCAGCTGTACTAGACGTTATTTGGTCACTAATATTAACAATAAGTCTGAATATGTGAAAAGGTATTTGAGGGATGATTTATTACAATTTTAAAAAGGATAAAAGTGGATTTATTATGAATATTTCAACATTGTCAATTTTTGTTCTGTAATTTGACTTGCACCTGTTGGATAAATAAAGATGCTACAGTGCTTTTAAAATGCTCTAATTATTACGAATAATGCTTTGTGTTATCATCGTAAGGTTCAGAAGTGCCAACAAGAAATGATCTGTGTTATAAAGCAAATTTTGGTCTGTCTTGAAATGTGTGTGTAGAAATACTAAAGGAGTTGGTATAGGCAGCACCAAAGAGTGCATCACTGTAGCTAGCTAAATTAGCAAAGTGTAATAGTGCCAAATTGGAAAAAAGTATATCAAATATGTACCAAGACACACAGATAAAAGTTTAGTGAATATTAGCTTTTTAACCACTTTTATTTGGAAATATTCTATATTTCTTTTAATAAGTGTACATGCATGTATATCAGTTTATTGTAATATACGGGTATACTGTACAAGAAAGTTATTTTGTCATAATAAGAACATTTAGTTGAGATTTTGTAGACCACACGCTAGGCTTAAAGGAGGTGCAAATTATACTACCGATGCCAAGTGTTTCCTTTTGAAATGTTATAAAAAATTAGAAACGCAAGTAAAATTTTAATTCTTGACAATACCCAACAACTTTATTATCAGCGACACTTTTTTAATTATTTTAAAATTATTAATATTAATTGTAAAGTTAATGTTTAAAGTGTTATTTTAAAGTTTATTTCAATAAAAATACAGAAATTATTTCTTTTGGGTACAACAAAATGGCGTTACATAAGGATCAATATTTTGAAGTTACCAAGATCAAATTGAACAATTTAAATCGAAGTTATGTGGCGGCCTTATAACGCGCAGCGATAGCAGATACAGTTGGTCTTGGTTTATCAAAACAATTGTTGCTCGGCAAATTTCATCCAAGTGTCAAAATTGACTTTATTTAATTCATATATTAACTGAAGTTTGGCTACTTTCCTTGTTGAAATCTTTGGTGTTTCGCCAATTGTCAAATATTCAAGTCAAAATAGACAAACTAAAAACTCTAATTCTTTTACACCGCCAATACTACACAACCGCTGAAATAGAAATTAACTTAAAACTTATTCTTTTTATACCCGTTATCTGTCATATGTATAAAAAGAATAAGGTTTAAGTTAATTTGTATTTTGTGGTTTTGTATTATTTGTGGTGAATGTTGAAATGTTACTGAAAAGGTAAAGAATTGTCAAAACATTTAAAAATGTTTTTTATTTAATTTCAATTGTTGACAAATATATTGGATAAAAGGTCACTAACACCGAGAATTAATTATATTTTTATTTAATAAACACAGCCAAAAAATAGATTTTATTTTAGTAATTATTAATGATTGTTGTAAATATAATATAATTACTTATATGCTATAGTTTTCACACTGTACAACAATCTTTACCTACATTGATGGCCGAGTCTTAGTAGATTACTTTTTCATAATTCTTCTTTTCCTACTTTTATATTCATAATGACAAAAAAACACTAATGAATAGAAAAAAATACTTATTTCAAAATCGCAAAAAAAGTTGCTTGTCATTTAAAAAAACGGACAAAGTAAGTTGACATAGCAACAAAGGAATATTTGAACAGACAAAAAAAAAGAGTTAATCATGCACACTAATATGCCAAACAACTTTTGTTTGTTCCTTCTTTACACCCTGTATAATTCAAAATATTATCATAAAATTATATTAGGAGTTGCTAAAAGCAAAAATGTCATATTCTATATAACTATATAATAAAAAAAAATGAGTCAAATTTTCGTCAGTGTTATAATTCAAAAGTGTGTGGTGTTATAATCCAAAATTGACACAAATTTAAATTAAATGCAAAAAAATACATCTTAAAATATGCATATTATATTCTCTTTATTATATGCCAACATAAATTTATACAAAAAGATTACCTGTTTCCTATTGTTCCTGTGACACATCTCCGTTAATGTGATTTGATTCGTATGCTGAAGTTTTCTTCTTACAAGTGTGAACATTTGGTATGCCCTTTTGTTTAGTACCCTTTCTTCAAATTGCTCGTCCGATTCATCAACTTGCTGTTCCTCCGCCTGAAATTAGAAACAATATGAAATACAAATTACTAAAGTTGGTAATAATATTATTAAATGAAACTGATTTACTTGATCAACAGATGGTGGTAGATCATAATCGCCTTGCCATGGAGACTGTACACGTTCAGACATTCCACCCGCAGCTGGTTCATGGGCATGCTCATCATATCCCATATTTGCCATCTGTACTTGACCCTAAATTCAAACAATTTTAGATTAATAAATTATAATAAATTAAAAAATGGGAAATTGTTTTTCAGACTTACTTGTTAAACAGGAACTATTTCAGGATTTAAAAGGATGATCAGGTCATATAGGCTTGTTAGTTAAATTAATCAGCAAACACTAAGACAGAATATATACTTTATAAAAAAATGAAAGGAGAAAAAAGTAATTTGTATCAGGTTGGTAAATAATCTTGTATACCTGATAACCCATGGGTTCCATATCAGGCATCTGCTCTAATTCATCTAAACCATCATGATGTGGCGTTTGTGGGATTCCTATGCCATGAGTTAGCAAATCTTCAGTCGTAGATGGCGTCATAGGTGGTGCATAACCAGATAAAGATTCTTGCTCTTGTAATAAAGAACGTACCTGAGAATGTATTATTTAAATAAATTTTTATATAAGAAGGTTGAATAACAAACCTGCTCGGGTGGTAAATGAGGCATTTCTTCTATATGAGCTAAAGGTGTAGGTGGTGCAGGTGTAGCAGGGTAAGTAATACCTGTACTTGGCCCTGGAGTCATCGGGAAACCCAAAGGTGTAGGTGGTGGCGGCATATCTTCCTGTAGCATATGTGATGGGGTGGGCATTGTTGCCATTATTTGAGGAGTAGAAATCGCTTCAACAAACTGTGGTAATGCTGTACTTATTAGAGCTTGTGATATGGGTGTTGACATTACTGGTGATGGTGGTATTTCCGGTGGTACTGGTGTGGGTGGTGGTAAAGGTGTAGGTGGACCCATAGGCGATGGTGGAACCATTGGTGTAGGAGGTAAGGGGGTTAGAGGACCTAGTGGTGTTGCAGGCATCATTGGAGTTGGAGGACCTAGTGGTGTTGGTGGTGCTAAAGGTGTTGGAGGAGGTAAGGGTGTTGGTGGCATCATCGCTGCCAATGTTTCTTCGGGGTGTAAAACTAATGCTGGAACTTCTGGTTCTGAAACATGTACAGGAGTACGTGCTGGTTCAACATCTTCTGCGATCTTTCGTTTACGTCCGCGGCGAGGTGGTACATGTTCAATGCTTGGCTGTTCTTCCGCTTCACGAATCTGATCTAATGCCAAAGAATCAGCATCACCGAGCATAGCAAAATCTTCCGTACCAATTGCTCGCAACACTAGATGTCTTTGGTAATTTGCAAATAATGCTCTTGCTGGTATTGGTCTAGCGGGTAAAGCAAATAACTTTTCTACTCCACCAGTTTCTTTCCAATGCATTAATCTTTTAGTTGGTGGTGCCAAATCTAATGTCGTAACTATATCGCTGGTATCAGATAGTTGATTTTTCATTTCTTCACCTGATATATTTTTTATTTCATCAACAATTAATTTACGCTTTCGCTTGGTTTTCGTGAATCCTCGTAACGCAGAAGCATCAACAGGAGCTAATGCAAAACTTTCTTCCTCATTTTGAAGCAACGTTGTGTGGTCTAATGGTGTTGCAGGCCGATGTTCTTCTAATGGTTCAACTGGTGGTTCTGGTGTCGGTATAGCTGGTGGTTGTGGTGGAGGTTCACTAAGAGGAGCATCTATAACTGATGGTGGTCTTGAATCATCTGATGGCGGTCCAATGGATGGTGGTCCAAAGGTATCCATTTCATCATCACTTTCAACAGGAGGTGGTGGTGGAGCAGGTTCTTGTAAATGAGAATCAACTGGAGGAACTTCACCCATTGGAGCATCATCAAATAAACCGCCTTCAAATAATCCTCCAGCTTTAAGATAAATACATTAAAAATTGAATAATTCATATATGATAAATACCATACATATTCCACCAAAACCTTCATCTCTAATATGGGAATCTACCTCCATTGGTTGAGCAGCTGAAGTAGATGGAATAGGTTCTCTTTCTTTCTCCATCCCAACTCCGTCTAATACAGGACCATCCGTAAATAGCAAATTACTCTGTAAAAACACAATTTATATAAATTAAGGAACAATACTTACTTTTAAAACAATATTGTTTTCAAGAGCTTAATAAAATGGTAATGCATTTTTCAAAAAAATCAGTATCTATTTGATTACTAATAAAATAAATCAAATACATTAGCATACAAATACCTGTTCCATAGACGGTTCCAATGTTGTCGCGTGCCTCATTAGTTCAGGTGCATCTGTATCAAATCCCATATCACCAAACCCATCATCAGTTGAAACCAAAGCCATACTACCATAGTCTTCTCTCATCGTAATTTCTTCTGCTCTTGATTGATTTAAACTAAATTGTGCTTCAATATCAACATCACTATAAAATGAAAAACTACATCGTCATGTATTTATACATCTTATACTGAAAAAAAGCAAACATATATATAAAACTAATATAAACTTACTTAAGTTCTGGCATTGTTGTGTCAAAATCATGAAAAACTTCTGGTAGAGTAATGGCATTTACGGCAGCCTCACGATGTTCTTCCGGCAAATCGACCATACCAGGTCTAAATGCCATTTTAATCTTAACGAAGGCTTCATTGCAGTCAGCTAATAAATACTTTGCTTTACGGGAATAAATTCTAACCACACCAAGAAGTAAATGACCGGAAGTTCGCAATGCCATTTTAACTTTGGGTTGTAGAATCCCATCGACAGACTTCTCTATATTTGTCTCAAAGACATGAGCTTTAGTTAACTTCTTATCCCAGTGGGCTGCTAACCAAATTCGAGCAAGAGGGCCCTTCTTGGCCAACACAAAATGTGCATAAAACATGTTGAATATTTACTTGTTTAAGTTTTCAAGACAATAATTTAAAATGTAAACAAAAAGTTCAATTGACGGAATGATATATAAATGCTTGGCGCCCAAACTTTCCGCTAACACAATTCCATATTAATTGCATTTCCTGAAACTTCTTCTTATAATTACGGGAATCGTTTCAGTGCTGCGATATGAATTATTAGCTTTTCCATTCCAAACACTTTAATTTAACTAACTAAAAGTTATTATAAACACAACCAAATACACAAACACACAAAATCCAAAATGGCGCTGCCAAAATAGAAGCCACATAATATTTTGAATGCGCATGCCTGAAACAATGAAATTCAAATTAGCTAATTCCAATCTTAAAAACTCTTATTAGGTACCTATAACTACCTATAATGAGAATATATAAGTTTCTGCAATTTACTAACTATATACTAAGTTATATACACACATATAACAATAATATTTGAGACATAACTAAATATTAGTCTATATAGTACGATATACTTAATGAAATTTTAGTTAGTTTGATGATAAGTTAATACGTAATAAGAGAAAATTGACGCATATTGTGTTTTTCATGATTCTTATTTAGCTATTGTAATCGAATTATTATAGGCCATGGGCATATTATACCCCGTATACCTTCACTTTAACTACATCTATGTGTTAGTAGCAGAAGTTTTAATCCAAACAGAAAATAATAGTAGCACATGGTAAATAGGAAACGCTTACACAAGTAAATGTTGGTAAGTGCAGTGCATATAAAATTGTAAAACTAACTATACAAAGTAATAAACAATAAAATGTATAATTGTAAGTTTAATCTAGTTCTTTGTCTAATAATTTTATTGAACTATATAACAGCATTTATAGTTCAGCGTAATGTTTACTTTTAAGCTGCTGCGTCACTCAAGCGTCATAGGTGAAGAACGTGAAGAACTTGTTTACTTTTACTGTAGGTCAGTGTTTCTCTAATAATTTTACTGAACTATATAACAATATTTATAGTTCAGCTACGGTTCAGCGTACAGTTCTGTGCAATAAAATAGCGTACACGTCTTATTGCTAATTTTGACATTATTTTGCCATTGTGAAAATGGCTTACATTAAGTATGACAAAGTGAATTATAGCGTCAATTCAATTTGTCATACATGACAGATATTCAAACAAAAGTCATATTTACATAATCGTATAATAAGTGTACGCCAGTTTATTGCACAGAACTGTACATACAACATTTTAGTCCTAAAGATGTCGCAGCTGTATCAAAACTCATCATCTGATATATACAAATAATTGAATTGACAGAATTTGTTTCAAATAACAAATAGGTATACGATCACTATTAATCATTTTAAATAACTTAGATATTTATGATTGCCTGTTAATGGTCCTATATACTGGATCGGAAATGTAATATTATATGTAATATCTAAGCGAATAAAAATTCATTTATTACCAAATATTTACACATTTGTAATCGCGGGAAAGCTTTTTACTAGAATAACAATTCATTGTAATGTGGGTTGCCTAATTTTAATTTATTTTATTTTCATTTAAAACAAAGTAAAGAATAGTTGAACGAAAAATAAGTGCAGAGCGGGGTAGCTTTTTATTCAATTTATAACGTGAACCCAAACAAACAAATCTCCGAAGGAGTTTTGAGAAAACTTGTTTTTAATATTTTGACATATTAATTAATTTTCTTTAATCCGATAATTTTTTTCTAAATTTGATTCTTCAGCGGGATAGATTACTAAATCATTCATAAGTTGACGTTGAAAGGTTTTCTCCAAATTTAAAATGAACAAAAATATCTTGCATCTAAAATCTGCTATTTTTCCATTGTTAACAAATCCACTATATAGGACCCTTAATTTCCTCAGATAAGCAGTGACATTACAGTATTTACTGAGCTCGCGCCCTCTCTTAGGGAATCCTGCAAGGTACAAAATATAAATATGGCCGTTCCTTACCAACATATATACAGAGAAATAGAGTAGGGGAGAACGCGCTTCGACGAGTGCGCATCCAGTTTTAAGCAAACGCTATAGTGGTCGCCATTTTGCAGGAAGGCATTTCTTTTCACACGTAAGTTTGTTTACATTTTTCTAAGTCAATGAACTTTACATGCGAATTGTTGAGCTAGGTATAAATATAACCTTCAAAATGGCGGAATTCAATTTAACTTAGTTGGCGCATCTTTAAGCGCGTTCTCCCCTACTCTATTTCTCTGCATATATACCGTATGTGTCTATTTTCATTAGCTATAGGGATTCAATGTTTACATGCGATTTATACGTATACAAATAATACGTGGCAACGTGTGTCTCCCGGCAACAATCGACATCACAGCGACTTTCCCCGATCTTGCCACTTCTACATTAAATGTTTAGCTGCGAACACGTTCCGAGATATAGTCTGCAATAAAATCCATCATCATCAAATGGCCGGCGCGATCTAGTTGTTTATTATTATTTTCAGAATCCTTTTTTATTTACCTTATTTTTAATTTTATTAGAATTACGCTTTTGTTTGTGTCATGCTTAATAATTCTCTACATTTACTGAAATGAAAAAGAAAAATCCTTGCAAGGCGTAAATATTATTTCTAAGCGCAGTACAAACTTCCAAGTCAATAGTCCAACAGCTACTGCTAACTTGAGCTTGTATTTTGTATCATCGGTCGCGCTCGCATTGAAGAGAAAAGTAGGGGTGCCATGTTGTCACATATTGCATGAATTAATCGCCTATGGCTAATGAAAATTGACACGTGCTGTATAATACTACTATATTGCGTGTGTTGTATCTTGATAATGTGTAATTTTTCGTCCCAACTAAGAGAGATAAAATTGGCCGCCTTGCGTGTTCTGCGCATGCGTCGACTAAAATTGTCCATTTTGAATTTTTTGAAATGACAGATAAACAGAAAACATAATTATAACCTCTGATTTAATTTGACATCTATAACTATATATTACTGAAAGCATACGCAAGGTTGTTTTTTTTTATTGAATTCAGTTCTGTGCAAGTTTAGTTCATCGGTGAATTTGTAGAATTACCCAGAAAATACGCGGTAGAATAAATAAACGATATCAGTGGCGGCTGGCGCATAAGCGCTGCAGTGCTGCAGAGCTCCCAAAAAATTGGGCGGGCGAACCTGTATTAGTTATAACTAGTTTTCTTTTACATAATTTTTCCGACATTTCTGATGTTTATAAAAGCGTAACATATTGTTGTGAAAATTCTCCCCCTGTATATCAAAAAATTTGCATATTTTTCTACATCATCCTGTAGAGGACATCAAACCCTACAATTTGACATCTGAATCATCAAAATCCGATCAGTAGAAGCCGAGATATTCGCTTCGGAAATTCCAACATAAAATGTAAGCAAAAACTGATATACTTTATAATAATATTCAATAGGCGGCCAGTGGAATAACCAATCTAATTCGCGCGATCGCTCACTTGTTCCTTATCTGGTCCACACGAACGTGCGCTCAGAGCCCATACAGACACCCGCGCGCCACCCCGCTACCACCGCGGCTGTCTAAAACTAATGCCTGATTTTACCAGACAAATTCGCTGCATTGAGTGCAGCGAGAACGGCCATATGATTCGGTTTATTTAATTTTTTCGCGACTTTTGTTACGGTGCAGCGTGTTTAACATAAAAACAAATATTAGAGTGCGCGTGCTTCTGTTTTTGTGTATTGTTGACAATTTATATAAACTCTGTGTATTATGGAGGTGGTCTTTAATTTAATTAATGTGAAGAGATTCTTTAAATATTCATACGAAGAAAAGTTAGAATTAAAAGCAAGAGGCAGGCCATTAGTAGATATCACTATTGAAAAAACTGGTGTAAGTAGAGGGAAAAATTATACACGTAAATTTAGTAGCGATATTTATTCAAAAAACGAATGGATTTGTGGATGCAACAAAAAAAATGCTTTATATTGTTTTCCCTGTTTACTTTTTGGTGGTGATAAAGCTTGGACTGAAATAGGGGTCACGGATCTAGAGCACTTGAGTTTGAAAATAAAAAGACATGAGAATTCTAAAAGCCATCTTCATAATTCTATGGAATTTGCGTTACTAGGGTCAACTAATATTATGGCTCAACTAGATTCTGCTTATTGGGTAAATATACAGAGACATAATGAAAATGTGTCAAAGAATCGGTATATTTTATCAAAAATTATTAATTGTATAAAATTTTGTGGAGCTTTTGAATTGGCCCTTCGGGGACATGATGAGAGCGATACTTCCGAGAATCCGGGGATATTTCGTGGACTTATTAATTTTTCGGCTGAATTAGATGCAACTCTAAGTGAGCACCTAAAAAATTGTTCGGTATTTAAAGGCACTTCCAAAGAAATACAGAATGATCTGTTACAGTGCATACTTGAAGTCTGTCAAGAACAAATAATTGAGGAAATTAATAATTCTCGGTTTTTGGCGATCATGGCGGACGAAACAACGGATGTTGCTGCAAAAACTCAAATGGTAGTTATTTTTAGATATGTTCGTGATGGTGAGCCAATTGAACGTTTTTGGAACTACGTCATTCCTGAAAAATGTGATGCAGAAACACTTAGCAAAACAATTTTAAGTGTTATAGATCCTTTAATTCAAAATTCACCTAACAAACTGATTGCACAGAGTTACGATGGAGCAGCGGTGATGAGCGGAAAACACGCAGGCGTTCAAGCATTGATTAAAAAAAAGTACCCTTTTGCGCACTATGTACATTGCTATGCCCATCAATTAAATTTAATTATGTCTAAAGCTGCTTCTGCAAATTCGCAAGTACGTGTATTTTTTGGAAATCTACAAGACATTCCCGGCTTTTTTAATAATTCACCCCAACGAGTAGAAGTGTTAAACAAGATTGTAAACAGAAGGATCCCCCACGGCGCTACAACCCGTTGGAATTTTAATATCAGGACCATTAATGTTGTGTACGAAAATAGGGCCTCTCTCATTGAGTGTATGGAAGAAATAGAAGAACAATTCTCCAACAACACAGTCTGTAGTGCAGCCGCCTCTATTCGCCGTACATTAAATGATCCGATCTTCAATTTTTGGCTGACTTTTTACCATCATGTAATGCCCCATGTAGATATCCTGTTTAATCAATTGCAGCAAAGAAAAATTGAACCCACTCTAGTAAAAGACGCTATCGAAAATTTTGAACGCGGTATAGGCCAAGTTCGAAATAATATTGACAACATCATAAGTGAAGCATCAGATTTAATAAGCGATGAGCCACCACCAGAAAAACGCAAACGTCCAAATAACAGCAGATTTAATCATCGAATTTCGGCTTTAGAGGTGTGTGATGTTATTCTAAATTGTGCAAAAGATCGATTTCATTTTAAAGAGCATCTAGTAGTGGCATCACTTTTTTTTTCGGAATGCTTTGGAGAGTATTGCAGTAAATTTCCTGAGGACAAACTCACTTCCGCATGCTCCTATTATCCCACCCTTGATAAAGAAAGATTACGAACTGAATTGTCTGTTATTTACTCAAGAACTGATTGTAGATCTTTAAAAGGCGCACTACCTCTTCTAAAATTTTTAATAAAAAACAATCTGGGAGATACGTTGAAAGAGACTAGAAAATTATTAGAAATTGTAATAACAACTCCCATGACAACATCAGAGGCCGAACGATGCTTTTCAACACTAAATCGAATTAAGACGTTTCTCAGAAATTCAATGACCGAAGATCGTTTAACATCTCTTTCCATGCTATCTATCGAAAAAAAGTTTATCTCCGAAATAGACAATTTTAATGACAAAGTGATAACAAAATTTGCAAATCGAAAAGAACGTAGAATAGATTTAATTTACAAGAAATAATTTGTTAGTAAAGTAGTGCTTAGTGACTCTTATTTTTTTCTGTGACAATTGACAATCGTTCCAGAAATCCATTACTTCAGTGCGGAAGGCGAAGAAAGCACGATAAGATCGATGGGAGACAACCTCTTACTGCCCGTGCAAGGTAATTTTTTTTGTAAAACTTGCAGAACACCTTAAAATTTTTAGCACGAGCCGCCACTGAACGATATGAAGCCTGATTCCAGTGAATTATTAACAGAAAAACTTGTGAAGTTATAACTTCTGCGTTGATTTATACGTGCTTACTGGAATATGTGAAATTATATTATTAAATGTAAATACCGATCGTTTCATTTTGATTAACAGAAAAGATTTTGAACAGAAAAACTTGTGAACTTATAACTAATACATTGATTTGTACATGTTTATTGGTGTATGTGAAATTATATTATTAAATGTAAATACCGGTCCTTCCATTTCGACTAACAGAAAAGATTTTGAACAGAAAAACTTGTGAACTTATAACTAATACATTGATTTGTACTTGTTTATTGGTATATGTGAAATTATATTATTAAATGTAAATACCGATCGTTTCATTTCGTCTTATTGAAAAGATTTTGAACAGAAAATCTTGTCTACATTGATTTGTATATGCTTATTAGTGTATGTGACAAATTTCAACAGATAAATTAATTATAAATACCTAATTTGTATGTAATTTTTCTGATTTGTTTGATGACAAATAATATGTTTTCGGAAGTAACAGTCCGTTTTTTCAGCGCGTTTAAAAATCGCAGTCTGACGTAGGCTCCAGGGCATCACGCGCGACTGCCCCGTCTGTATTAGAAATCGAGCGATGAAACTGGCGCGGGTAGCGCGCGTATATATGTAGGCGGCGGGGCACTACTCTATGGTGCCGGGTCCGGGTTGCGGTCCAGTATGTAATATACAGCGGTGAGTGTATGTTGTAATTTCTATCGGTGCAAATGCAACTATGAATTGCGTTAGTAACATTAAGACAGAATTAAAAAATCTAGGTTTCCCTAGACCAGATTTATTGATTAAACTAGATCACAATTTGAAAACTAATAAAACCGTAACGAGAAAATTCAACAGAGGCTCTTACAGTTTACCAGACTGGTTGTGTGGGTGTAATGTGCAAAATGCTTTTTTCTATTTCGGTGCTATAAAGTTCACTTTACGACATGCCTTTTGGTTGGAAAAGTATTTCTTTATCGCACGCTAAAATGGAACCAAATTATATTTAAATGTCAAAATGTAAGCCTTTAATGTAACAAACATGTGCAATAGAAGTTGTACAAAGAATAAAAAGCACACATGCTAACATTTTATTTACTAATTAACAATATAAATTGTTGATGATAAGTTTTCTGATGCTACTATTAAAATTTACTTCCAATGTTGAATAGTACAACTGTTATAAAAGTTTGTTATTGATAATATGTCGAGACTATGTTGGCGAAAGATGTTGTAAATTGTCTTCTGCTATTCTGCGAATGTCTGGGGGCGTGCAAAATAGAAAAAATCAAGTGAACGGTGTTTTTCTACTTTGAAGAGAATAAAAACATTTTCTAGAAATACCATGCAGGAAAGCAGACTATGTGCCTTAGCAATGTGTTCCATTAAAAAACAATTACTGACATCAACACCTTCAATGAATGAGTTATTAATCATGTTGCTGATCGTAAGCCGAAACACTGCACATTCATTTGAAATTTCGTCCGTAGTATCAGGGTAGCAGAAAAGTAGCAGCCACACTATATCGTGAATATAGAATTCTATATTCACATGCATTAGGAGTAAAACAATATAGAATTCTATATTCACAATAGTGGCTATATTTAGGATATAGTCCAGCTACTATTGTGCAGATGGCGCAATATATTTAATTTTACTCCTGATATATTTGATATACCTCCTCGCTTTTCTGCTGCCCTGATACTACGGACGAAATTTCAAATATGATGTTCGCTTGCATTTTTATCTTGACAGATTAAAAAATATCTGTCTACACAGAATTAAGACATATTATCACTAGCGATTCAGTTTATAATTTAAAATTACTTTAAATGTCGAGCATAATTATTTTTCAAATTCACATTCTTTTAAGAAAGCGTAATTTATGAAAATAGTCATAGTAATTTATAATTGTATTGGGATTAAATGAAGCACTGATAAAACGTATATATAATTAACTCTTTATTATTATAATAATGGTCATTAAGCACGACCAATTAGCAAAACTGCACATATGAAATTTCTTCCGTATTATCAAGGAAAGCAGAGGAGCCAGGAGATAATATATTTTATTTTACTCCTGATACATATGATATACCTCCTCGCTTTTCTGCTTCCCTGATACTACAGACTAAATTTCAAATGTAGACTAATTGCCGAGATAAATTTCGTAAATTACAGTTTCATAAAAGAATTTAAATTTGAGAAATAATTATTCTCTGCACTTAAGGTAATTTTTAATTATGAACGGAATCGCGGCTTATAATGCCTTCCTTAATTAGGTTTACACAGACTTTATTTAGCAAGAAAAAGAGCGAGGAGATAATATATTTTATTTTACCTCTGATACATTTGATATACCACCTCGTTTTTCAGCTTACCTGATACTAGGGACGAATTTCACCTGAGATATCATACCAGGTGGTTATAGTAACTTTAAAATATTTTTATTTTTATTACAATTATACATATATTGTTAAAGTATTAACTGAGAGTATTTTCGTAAATTACACTCTCTTAAAAGAATTGAATTTAAACAAAAATATTCTGTGCAATTAAGGTAATTTTAATTATAAACGGAATCGGGACGGCAGATAATGTCTAAATTTTGTCTAGACAGACTTTTCTTAGTCTGTCAAGAAAGAATATTTCAAGTAACTGAAGCCGAAACACTGCACATTCATTTGAAATTTCGTCCGTAGTATCAGGGTAGCAGAAAAGCGAAGAGGTATATCAAATATATTACGAGTAAAACAAAATAAATGTGGCGCCATCTTCAAAGTAGTAGCCACACTATATTGTGAATATAGAATTTTTTAGTCACATGTATTAGGAGTAAAACAATATAGAATTCTATATTCACAATAGTAGCTATATTTAGGATATAGTCCAGCTACTATTGTGCAGATGGAGCCAATATATTTAATTCTACTCCTGATATATTTGATAAACCTCCTCGCTTTTCTGCTGCCCTGCTACTACGGACGAAATTTCAAATACAAAGGATGTCCGCTTGCATTTTTATTTTGACAGATTAAAAAATGTCTGTCTACACAGAATTAAGTCATATTATCACTGGCGATTCAATTTATAATTTAAAATTACTTTAAATGTCGAGCATAATTATTTTTCAAATTCACATTCTTTTAAGAAAGCGTAATTTATGAAAATAGTCATGTCAGAGAAATTTATAATTGTATTGGGATTAAATGAAGCACTGATAAAACGTATATATAATTAACTCTTTATTATTAGAATAATGGTCATTAAGTATGACCAATTAGCAAAACTGCACATATGAAATTTCGTCCGTATTATCAAGGAAAGCAGAGGAGCCAACAGATAATATATTTTATTTTACTCCTGATACATTTGATATATCTCCTCGCTTTTCTGCTTCCCTGATACTACGGAAGAAATTTCAAATGTAGACTTACCCAGATAAATTTAAAAGAATTAAATTAAAAAAAAAATTCTCTGCATTTAAGGTAATTTTAAATTATAAACGGAATCGGGGCGGCAGATAATGTCTTAAATTATGTCTAGACAGACTTTTTTACTCCGTCAAGAAAGAATATTTCAGGTAACTGAAACCGAAACACTCACTGCACATTCATTTGAAATTTCGTCTGTAGTATCAGGGTAGCAGAAAAGCGAGTTGGTATATCAAATGTATTAGGAGTAAAACACAATAAATGTGGCGCCATCTTCAAAGTAGTAGCCACACTATATCGTGAATATAGAATTCTATATTCACAGTAGTATCTACTCCTAACAATGAATTAGTTATTAATCATTTTGCTGATCGTAAGGAACGGCGGATGGATTTTATTTTCAAACAAGTTAAATAAATAACATATTGAGTTTATTTTTTTTTCTGTACTGTAATTTTTGATATGAAATACTCAGACCCCCCCCCCCCCCGGTGCCCTCCCTTCCCACAAAATCACGGGCCGCCACTGGTTTTAAAGGTAATTGAAAAGTAACATAAAGCTACATTACTTACAAAAATTTGATAGTCTTTATTCAAACATACAAAAATATAGATAAAATACACAAAGCACTTTTCTGTTACATACTTCTATTTTCTCCACTCCATTCTAGTTCTTCAGTAGTTGGACTTCTCTATTCTCCTTATGATTTCTTTGTCGCAATATCATTTCTACAGTGTTTCATTCTATGTACTCTCAACTGTTGCTAAGGACTATATGGAAGAATATATAAACTACAAAAAGCTTTGGCTGGAGTCTTGGTGGCCGTATCTATACATTAAATTAAAATTTCTGCAATGTATGCGACAAATGTGATATATCTCTATTGCAACAAATGTTTACCCATTTAACAAATAAATCTACTGGGATCAGGAAATTAGTGTGGGGTACATTTCTTGTCCATACCATTCCGAACAGAACATGAGCGATACGCCATAATGATTTCAGAAGGAATCGAATGGTAAATCTGGAGATAATAATAATAATAATAATAGTAGTAATAATAATAATATTTTATTCGTTGTAATTACCATTACAAGAAAGTCAGTAAGTTAATTAAAAATGCACAGTTAGCTGTATATGTCAATAAAACAAACAATAACAACAAAACAATAATGTGTATATAATGCATTAATGTATTTAAAAGTCATTAATGTTCTAAGTCACACTTTAAGAACTCTTCTATTGAATAAAAACTGTGATAGCTAAAAGTTTCCTCCACTTTTTTTATGAATAATTTGTCCCTCTCTTCAATATGGTTCTTGATTTTATTATACAGTTTGGGCCCCCAATAGTCTACGTAGCGTTGTGTCGTTTGCAGGCGGTGATATGGGATTTGGAACTCTTTTCTGGCGATGCCCTTCATTCAATATATACTTTTCTTGGTTTTTTCTAACGTATTTTATACATGTAAGTATAAATAGGCAAGGCAAGGTCAGTATTCTTTCTTGCTTGAAATGTTCCTTACAACCATCCGTGTATTTCAGATTACAAAGTGCTCTAATCGCTTTTTTTTTGCAAACAGAATATTCTTGTTGCTGCAGGTGATGTACTCCAAAACAAAATTCCGTAGCTTATCTTACTGTGGAAGTTCGCAAAATAGGCAGATTTTGCAGCGGCATGGGTAGCAATAGTCTTCAGTCTTCTTATAGTATATATAGCTATACAGGGTGTAACAAAATAAGTGTAAAACATTTCAGGGGGTGATTCCTTAGCGAAAAAGAGATAGGGTCTTTCATATAAAGAAACTTCAATGGAGCATCCCTTGTTAAGATACAGCCCCATAAAGGGGGTACATAAAATTTGTTTTACAATTTTTCTCACAAACACTAAAAATGTAATTTATTTCCAATCTAACTTTTTGTCTGATTATTTGTTTACCATTTAAAAATCTATTTCCAATACCTTGTTTCATTCGAAACAAAAAAATGTCTTGAATTTTTTGCCCAAAAGTAATCAGTTCGCAGCAAAAAATTATTTTACGAATAACTACAGAGATACATCGTCATAAATGCGAACTGGATTAGTATTGTTATTTTGTAGTTACTATCTGCATCAAAATACATATGATTAAAGATGAAGAAACAAAACTAATTTATTAATAACAAAACATAAAACATGTAGAAATCATAGTAAATGTTCAATATGTTCACCTTCAGTCATTACACATGCGTCTAGACGTCGGCGCATTGAGCCACGTATTCGCTCAAATATTCCTGGATTCTCTCTAATTACCCTGCACGCATCGATGATGCGGTTTCTTCAGTCCTCTACATCGCGAACAGGAGTAGGACAAACCAAAGTCTGTAAATGGCCCCAAGTAGAGAAATCGAGAGGATTGAGATCCGGGGATCGAGCGGGCCAATTCTGTGGTCCTCCTCGACCTATCCAATGATTTGGATATGTTTGGGTTAATTGCTGACGTGCTGCTTGACTAAAATGGGCGGGAGCCCCATCATGCATAAAAAACATATCCCTTCTGATGCCCAAAGTAACTTCCTCCAGCAGTACTGGATGCACTTCTCTTAAAAATTGAGTGTATGCCTCACCATTTAATCGAGGAGGTAGAAAATGAGGGCCAATTAAATAATCCCCAATAACTCCGAGCCACACGTTAAGAGAAAAGTGTTCTTGATGGTTAGCTTGTACAATAGCGTGAGGGTTTTCATCAGCCCATATGTGGTTATTATGAAAATTAATTATCTTGTCCCGAGAAAAAGTACATTCGTCTGTGAATTCGATCGTCTTCAGAAAGTCAGGATTTCTTCTAATCATTTCCAGCATCCAATTGGAAAATTCAAGACGGTTCGGAAAATCTCGCTGTAATAGTGCCTGTACTCGTTGCAGATGGTAAGGGTATAAGAGTTGTTCCTTTAAAATTCGAAATACCGTCATATGATCAACATTTAACTCGAAAGCAATCTTTCTAGTACTGCTAGTAGGTTGTTCTTCAACCAAATTAAGTACTGCTTCTTCAAGATGTGTTGTTCTAACTTCTCGATGGCGACCACAATCCTGCGTTCTTTTGTCGAATGAACCATATTCTCGTAATCGTTGATGAAGTCGGGCAAATATTCTATGCGAAGGAAGCTGCCGTTGAGGATACATTTCAGCATATCTTCTAGAAGCTTCTAACCCATTCCCCTGCGACAGACCGTAAACGTAATGCATATCAGCCATTTCCTCATTTGTGTATGCCATTTTGATAACAAGTGAATTATTAAACTAGCAAATTACGAACAAAACAACGACACACAATTAAGTATTAATTCAATTTCAAAAATTTACAAACTGACAGCGTGATACCACTACTAGCGGCCTACTAAATAAATTAGTTTTACATTTTCGTTTTATGACGATGTATCTCTGTAGTTGTTCGTAAAATAATTTTTTGCTGCGAACTGATTACTTTTGGGCCAAAAATTCAAGAGACTTTTTTTGTTTCGAATGAAACAAGGTATTGGAAATAGATTTTTAAATGGTAAACAAATAATCAGACAAAAAATTACATTGGAAATAAATTACATTTTTAGTGTTTGTGAGAAAAATTGTAAAACAAATTTTATGTACCCCCTTTATGGGGCTGTATCTTAACAAGGGATGCTCCATTGAAGTTTTTTTATATGAAAGACCCTATCTCTTTTTCGCTAAGGAATCACCCCCTGAAATGTTTTACACTTATTTTGTTACACCCTGTATATAAGGAGGAATATGAAGCACATTTTAGATAATGCTAGGATTATGGACCTACAAAAATTATGGAAAAGAAAACACGTATTTTTTAATATGAGATGACACTTTCTAAGAAAATAATTTGTGGCGAAGTTCTTGGCACAATGGTTGGCATTATTTTGTTCGAACAGACCACGTTAGCATTGACTGTATCGCCACACCACCGCAAAATACTTTGCTGCAAATTATTTTATAACAGCATTTTGTTGCATAAAATGTCATCTCAAAGTAAGAAATAATCTGCAATACACGTTGGAAAAGGAAAATAATATCACAGAACAGTTTACAAAAATACACATTAAAACATATTAAAAAAGTATAATATGTAGTTATATAATATAGTACAAAAAAGTATATAGCTTAATTTTACAATTATATGACACTTACCTAAAATTGACACTAATAAACTTCAACTGTGCTTCAACTATAATAGAAACAAATTTATACAAACGAATGAAAGTAACACTCATTCTTAAAAATAGTCAAACAAAATAAACCAAGACGTCAGTTAAACACACTATATATATAATTATATTAATTATATTAAAAAATGAATAAGTGCACTCTTATGTGAAACCGGCTAATTAAAACTCAACTACATCCAAAATTAAAACAATAGGCGGTAAAGTATAGGTAGCTAATTTAGTAATCTACATGACAGTACTAATCAGTGTCAACTGGTGAGATTTTCAGGTACCTGGAACTATAGCTACAAACGTCTGATTTAAGTTACGTCCCTCTGTTCGCCACTGGAGACTCCTGTATAGGTAGGTAATGAGGCACTAAATATTTTAAACGACATGCAATTTTGCATGATCTATTTCTAAAAATTTGTTAAATATTTGACCTTTTTCAAGATTTAAGTTGATTTTATTTATGGTTTTATTGAAGCAGACGTTTTTGACGTATAACCGTGCGTATAACGTATAACTACTTTTGACAAGTGTCAATAAAATTAACAATTTGAAAAATGTCAAATATTTAAAAGATTTTTAGAAATACATCATTCAAAATTTCCTGTCATTTCAAAAACTTATACATATCTTATAATGCAAATAAGCTTTTATATTTATACAATTTTACTTATTTTATTCTATTTCATTAATTGTACACAATGTGCTAATAAACGTCGATATTGCAGAAATTACAAGAAAGAAACTGACAAAAATGAATCAAGTATAATAATTGAGGAAGAAAATTGTACACTTTATAATCCAGGTGAAATGGATAACCATTTACCGATGCAACAGTGTACTATCGATTTCGAACAAAGCAGAAAAATTATAAATCCCTTTAAAAATTTGAAGCAAAGTGGTTATAATATCAACCATTTGAAAAGCGCCTGTTTGAAATGTGCTGCTTGTCTTGCAATTGCCGAATATGTATTGATTAAAATTTGAAAATATTTAGGTTTATGACGTTTTATTTTACAGATAAATCAAACATTCACTGATTTTTATTATGAGAATAATGCAGAACTACAGACTATCAAAAATTGCCAGTGCGCTGTTTTAAATAATTTATGCTCAGAGGGATTTAAAAAGTACGTATTAAAGGTTTTAAAATGTTAGCATCAATATGGCCGTCTATAGTCGTGTTTTTACGCTCTTATATACCGTGCCTTCAATTAAATTTTTATTTAAAGTACCGGTAAATGGGGTGGCTTTATGCCACTTTTTATGGTTTTCAAAGAATTTCGGACAATTATGACATCAAAAATGTTTGTAAAAATTAACGATATACTTTGAATCTTTGGTTACTAAATTGTGTAAAAAAGACTTAGAAATTTTTATTCGTTTTTCTAAAATTATTTATAACAATTGGCACAATTTCCCCCCATAGGATGGGGTGGCTTTGCGCCAGCTACTTGTTTACCGTTTTAGCACAATGCCGCCTATTTACAGGCTGAAAATGTGCCAGGCCCAACTTCATATTATAGTGAAACTGTATGGTATGAGTGACATGGCCCAATTTCACCCCCAATTAGTTTTATCTCTGTTATTTTTGTGGTACAATCTCGCCCCAAATAAAAGGTTAATGAATTTTTTTTTTATTTATAAAACATAACAAAAACTAGATATTCTTACAAACCAAAATAAAACAAAAGGACAGCCAATTCTCTCATAGAATAGTAACCAATAAAGATAATTAAGCGTATAAACTGAATTTCAAAATAGGTAGTGGCACAAATTCCCCCCTTATATTGTCGGAATCTTATTCAAGGTGACACACCCAGGTTATTTTGCACTACTCGACCACTGCGTATTCTTTAAAAGATAACCTATATAACACCTGATTACGTGTGAACTTTGAAACGGTCATTATTAAAACACTTTAGGCAATCCAGGAGAAAGTATGCGATAAAAAGAAAATTTTGCAAAATCTTACCTACTTAATAACTTGACAGAACAGAAATGGAGGGTATTGCATACACAAACCATACATTTCATTCTATTCGCCTCTAATATCGGTATTCTTGAACAAGAGTTCGGGGCGGTAGGTGAATCGATGTGCCGATATGGTGCGAATATACACGATCAACACGTAGTGGCACAATCACGCCCCGGCTGGCACAAAGTCACCCCATTTTACGGTACCCTATGATTTCAATATTAATTTGGGAACACTGTGGAAAAGAAATGTTTTTCACTTTCAAGTCAATTTATTGAAAAGTTGTCTTATAAATTAGATTAGTTATTTTCATGTTAGAAGTAGAACACAACGTTTTTATTGTTGAAAGTTATTTTAGAATTGGTAGATTAGTAAATGGACAGTTGGTTTATGCAATGTCAACAGGATTTTTCGACAATAATTTTCTGTTATTGCAATCACTAACAATAATAACACATTTTATTGTCCAACAGAGCCATCCAAATAAAGGACAATATACATGAATGATTACGTATAATATATAGTACTAATTATACTGATGTATGTACACACAACATATAACATAATATAAACAATTGAATAAACATTTGAAAGTATAACAAAAGTGCGACATATAATAGATGCCATAAGAAATAAAAATAATATCAAGCCATCAGATCCGCAGCCACTCTCAATATTTCAATAAGGGGGGTGAAATTAATGTCGCACTGTGACGAAAGCTGTGGAGAATTCATTGACGAATTCGATCTAGCATATGGTATATCAAAAGTAATACTCTGCCTCGCTGATAACCGCGAATCTACCTTGAAGTGAACAAGGTTAAATACAAATTTCATAAGATTTAACTGACGCCGAAGTTCAAGTGAATCCATGTTGAATTTTTGCAGTAGTAGTCGATAGTCATACCCTCTGTAAGGGTAAGTACCATCCAGTTTGAAGTACAAGGACTCCATATAATAGAGCCATACTCCAATCTGGATCGCACAAAGGTAAAGTAAAGCAGTTTAACAGTATCTATATGAAAATGCGCTGAATTTCTTATTACAAATCCCAACATCCTCATCGCAGAAGAGACAGTGTGATTCCTATGTTTGGCAAAAGTCAGAGAGCTACCAAAGTAAACACCTAAGTCTTTGATTGTTGAAGTACGTGATAGTGTGGTACCATTTATTGCATAGTCAAAGGGAATGGAATACATCTTTCTGGTAAATGTTACGACACAACGTTTGTCACTGTTCAATGTGAGGTTGTTTGTAACACACCATACACAAATTTTGTCTAGTTGGTCTTGTAAGTGTAGACAGTCGGCAACTGATGTGACAGATCCAAAGAGTTTCAAATCATCAGCAAAGACACACTTGTCACAATGAATCTCCTTAATGAGATCATTGATGAATATTAAAAACAGTAGTGGACCCATACTTGACCCTTGCGGTACTCCAGTCGATGATGCAGTGAACAAATATGACTTGTAGGTATCTATTGAAGGTAACGTACTGCATTCTGTTTTGCAGGTATGAAGAAAAGAATATCACCAGGGGAGTACTAAAACCGAGGATGTGCAGCTTCTGCAGAAGTAATCAGTGATAACTAAAGGGCGGAATATATGCAAAGTGCATATATTTGCATATTTTGCATATTTTAACAAATTTCACAAAAAATTGCATATTTCGGCAAAAATAAAATTTGTGTGCATATTTTTATGTTTTTCGTTTTATGAAAAGATTAAGTGCGACCCTGTTTAGGAATTTACAAGTAATCAGCTTGCCTAATGGAGAGCAGATGTGGTCTATTCTTTTATATTTATATTGTATAGTTTTTATTATTATATGGTTTATTGCCGGCATTTATTGGGTGTCTAGGAATTTCCAAGTAATCAGTTTGCCTAATGGAGAGCAGATGTGGTCTATTCTTTTATATTTATATTGTATAGTTTTTATTATTATATGGTTTATTGCCGGCATTTATTGGGTGTTTAGGAATTTCCAAGTTATCAGCTTGCCTAATGGAGAGCAGATGTGGTCTATTCTTTTATATTTATATATTGTATAGTTTAGTTTGTCGATAGATTCCAGTGTGAAAAGAGTGATTTCGAAAATATTTTATTTCAAACGCCTAAAATGCCGAAAGCCGCTTCGTGGATTAAAAATTTTCCTGAGTTGGAGTTTAGTGGGGATAAAGTGTTTTGCAAAGTTTGTGCCAAAATCATTGTTTGTGAAAAGAAGTTCCAAATTGATCAACACTTGAAAACAGCTATGCATAAAGCTAAGTTGCAGAAAAATAAATCAGTGCCTGTTCAGCAGTGTGTGCAAACCGCATTTCAAAATGTCAAACCAAAGAGTGAAAAGGAGGTGTTTCATCAAGACTTATGCAAAGCTTTAGTCGCAGCAAATATACCTTTGAAGAAACTGCAAAATACACAATTCAGAGATTTTTTGCAAAAATATTGTAATCAAAACATCCCTGACGAATCCACACTTAGAAAGAAGAATGTGCAAACAGTATACGAAACCGTAATGGGAGAAATTAAAGTTACACTGGGCGCTGAACATTTTTATATTATTGTTGATGAAAGCACAGACTCATGTGGTCGATATATCGCACATCTTATGATTGGAGGGCTTCAAGAAAATGATCCAGGGAAACCATATTTAATATCTTCTATACAGTTAGACAAAACAAATAATGAGACCGTAACTCGATTTATTCAGCAGTCTCTATCAAATTTTTTTTTACCAAATCCAGTTCCAGTAGAGAAGCTTTTAGTGTTTTTATCTGACGCAGCGCCGTATATGGTTAAAGTAGGCCAAAACTTAAAAATATTTTATCCCAATATGGTACATGTCACTTGTCTTTTACACGGGATAAACAGAGTTGCAGAAATTATTAGAACAGCATATCCCTTGGTGAACAAATTAATTTCAAATGTAAAGAAAGTGTTTTTGAAAGCACCTCTAAGAGTGCAGATCTATAGAGAGAAATTGCCAGGAGTTTGTTTACCTCCAGAGCCCGTAATTACTCGATGGGGAACATGGATTAAGGCCGCGATATTCTACGCAGACCATTTTGAAGCCATTAAAGACATAGTTTTAGATTTAGAAGACAATTCGCAGTGTGTAGTGCAAAGTCAAGCATTATTCAAAAATGTAAATTTAGCTAAGGAACTTGTTTTTATTAAGGTTAATTTTAGTTTTGTACCAGATATAATGACTTCGTTAGAAAGTAGGAATATAAGTTTAAGAGAATCAATTAATATTGTTGAAACTTTTTCCGACAAATGCAAAAAAGTTCCCGGTGATGTAGGAAATCAAGTAAGAAGGAAACTCGAAGTTATTGTGGGAAAGAATGAAGGCTTTAAGTATTTAATGGAAGTCAAAAATATTTTTGATAGTAAACCATCCAACGAAGTAATACCTTGGCCTTATAACTTACTACCCAAATTAAAATATTGCCAGATCACATCGGTAGATGTTGAAAGAACTTTTTCTTTGTACAAACATATTTTTACAGACAGAAGGCAAACATTTTTATTGGAAAATTTTGAAAAATATATCGTTATAAATGCATTTTATACTATTTCAGGTTGAAAATTGTACCTATTATGTTTTTCTTTTAATTTTACTTAAAATAAATAATTTTTGTAAGAGTCGGCGTTTCTTTATTTCCATTTTTCCATGTTATATTCAAGGCATATAATTGCATATTTTGACAAATAAATGCATATTGTTGCATATTTCAGAGAAAAACGATGCATATATATGCGCATATTTTAACTGAATTGACGTGCATATATTCCACCCTTTAGTGATAACACAACTAAATCGTAATCCTTGATTTGAATTGATGCCCTCTCTCGTTTCAACTCAATTATTCTTTTTCTTTTTGGGCTTCTTGTTTTCTCAAACACATGCATATATACATATACGTTTTACGTATAAAGGTATATATGTAAGACACAGTAATTATTCTTGTTTTGTATTTCATTTACTCTACAAATGTTGTAACACTGTTCATTTTCATTTGTAATTTAAATGGATTGGCTATGTATTAATTATTAAATATTTACTGTTCTCGTTCTAATGTGTTGAGCTTTTTGTTTATTATTACTACAATATGAACCACTGCCATTTGTATGTATCAGATTTTGAATATTAGCTTTTCTATTCAAGTTGTTCGTGTATTTTCCTTTGTAAATCAGCTTGATGTGTTCTATAACTTAACATGTCCATGCTAGTGATTTAATTTTGCAATGGATTTCCCGGGATTTCCCATTAATGTGTATATTCAGTTTTCTTTTTCTCTGTTAGATTGTTGCTTTGTATTTTGTTTTATAGTTATAGGAAGTACTATCAAGTGTAAATTGTTGTCCTGTAATTGGCATTTTTGCTGTTGGACAAATAAAGACTATTATTATTATTAATATTATTATCTTTCATATGACAGTTGTCAAAATTTGACTATCGAAAACCGTTGCTGTTCCACAGTGTTCCCAAATTAATGTTGAAATCATCGGCTTCTCTAAAAAAAATATTTGAATGCACGGAACTAGTATGTATACTTTTCACTAATATTTCTATTCTAACATTACGTTAAATATTAAGTTAAATATAACTAAGAACTGCTGTGTTATTGATTGTTGAAAACCTGATTGAATTAAAGTAATTTTAAATAAACTTTCATAAACAATGAGAAATGAATATTGAAACTCTTACAATTAGTTATAACACAACTAGTATATACAGGTCTTCAAATTTATTGCTATAACACAATGCAGAACACATAACATCTATAACAGCATAAAATGCGGTAGCGATATGACGACAAATTTCAGAATGTTCAACTGTTACTAATAGTTTATTTGAAAGAAGAGTAGAATGTGTTGATAAAATTGTGGCTATATAGATGAACAAAAAAATTAGTATCAACAACTCATTTAATGGCTGATATTATTTTCATATCCCGTTACTATGTCTTTACTTTTAGACTCTTATAATTACATTTCCTTTAAAACGACTTGATACCAATTTTTATCGGTAAAATTCATTTTAATAGGACTAACGCAGACAATTAATTTATTACAAATACGCTGTTGGATACGAAATATCTGCAGATAGGTAGTAGCAAAAGGGAGAAAATAAATAATTTGTATTTGTATATTTGTAAATAAAAGTCACTTATTCTGGAGAGGCTCATTTAGCCATAATGAACTGTCAGAGTATACACTAAACCAACAATGACAAATAGTGACAATTATAACATCTTAAGCATGGTTTCCATTTTATTACAAAATCATATCATTATTTTTTGATGATTCTATTTTATATATTCTGTATCTGTAGTTTCGAAAGCTGGAAATTACATTATTTGAAAACTGAAATACATTGATATTATTGCCTTTAAATAAGAAGATATTTCTGGTATTCTTTACAGTTATGATTTGCGGGAATATAATGGACAAACATTAATAACGAAAGCTTCGACTCACAGCAAGCACGTGAATTCTAAAATTGATGGCAGTTGGACAAAAGTGTGAGTGTTATTTTGGATTTTTTTTAATAAAAAGAAAGTAACATTGCTTATTTGTTTTAGTTTAAGGGATTTGTGCAGTAGTTACGTCCAAAATATGGATGTATGTGATATTTTATACAAGTACAAATCGGGTAATATTGATTTTACGAATTATATTTGCAAGTAAGACATTTTATCTTGTACAATTGATTTAACACATACCATTAAACTATGTTTGTTTAGTATACATAAAGCTTTAAATCTTTTTTCGGGTTCTGACGTATAACTCGATGTTTGTCCGCTGACGTTTCACCTGCTTGTGGCTGCAGGGTTGCGAGATGATTTTTTTTTATTTCCCTAGACTTCTTGTTAAAATTTCCCTAGATTTCCCTAAATTACCTTGAACTGCCTTGCATAATTTTAAAAATATATAAATTGAAGTTGGTATTCTTTGTATTAAACTATTAGAAAACTTAATTCTATTCTCCTAATCTATTTTTTTATTCAAAAACATTAATTATTAACTCAAAAATAAAAATACAGAAACTGAAAGGCACGAATTATGGGTTATCTTTTCTCTGTTCTGCATGAACTTGGGTGCACTATATTTTAGATTTGTATTTATTGAATTATATAGTCTATTTTTAATATTTTCCATCTTTGTTTCAAAGACACCTAACATATTGAGCAAAATACAAAATATAGATGATATTTTTTTAGTATTGAACGATTACGAAATTCATTTCAAATCTCGTCATCTATTTTTCATTAAAAAAAATCCATAATAAATAAGAAACAGCCGAAACCTGAAAGGAAGAATCAGATAAGCTAAACCTCGGCAATAAAAAAAGTAATTTTGTATCTATATATGCTTACATTAAATAAATATAACTAAGCTGTAGTTAGAAAGGCGCAACTTATTAAACGAACCGATAAATCTAAACTATTAATGAATTATAAAATTCAAATATTTACGTCCTACATAATACGTTCACAACGATTCACTCCACGAAAGCTTGTTTTCAAATGTGAAAAATATTATAAAAAAGCTGTTTTAACATCAGAGCAGGAACTATTTCCAAGGGATTTACCTTATTTTATTATACTGTAGTCATTTGATCGATTTGCAAAAAGCGATAGAGCAGAGCACCGATTCGGAATGTGTGCAGATGTTGTTAACCCTTAAATTTTCTACTTGTCATAAGATGGCATACTACTCTTAGAAACAATCAAGTAATCAGTGGTTTAAGTTTAAAACGTTTTAAAATGAATTGTGACATTATAGGTAGCTTAAATACCAGACGATTGTAATAAATTTTCTGGTGATTAATAATTTTAAAATAAAAACGTAGATTTCCCTAGATTTCTATTAAAATTCCCTCTTCCCTAAATGACCATAAAATTCCGTAGATCTAGGGATATTTCCCTAGATATCGCAACACTGTGTGGCTGGCTTCTCCACGTTTACGCTGTCATGTCAGATACAGTTGCAGCTGAAATGTCAGCAGTAACAAAAAAAAAAATCTTAAATCACATAATTTTAGATGCCCAATTCCAAAGAAATCTTTAGACCAAATATTTGGCATGCAGCTACCAAACAGTACTGTTGTGTAAGGGTTTTTATTATTTAAGATTGGTAGCGATTGGTAGTTTTAGACTAGAATAGGAGTTTTGTCAACGAACGAGATACAGAGATGATGGCTTCTAGTAGCGCCATACATATGTATAAGATTTAATATCTGTTACTGTAGCTTTGTTAATAAAGTGTTTTAAAATGAAAAGTGTGTTAACGTTTAATTAAAACGAACCCACATAAGAAACAACAAAACATGGTGTCAGAAGTATTAATTAAAACGTGATAACAATCCTGATAACATACTAGTTCCCGCCAACAGATAGGTAACGAAAACAAAATGGAGTGCAAACCACCAGAACAATTTTCCATGGAAGATTCAATTAGTAAATGGCCGAAATGGAAACAAAGGTTCGAGATTTTTATGCTAGCATCAGGAAAAAGTAAAGAACAGGAAGATGTAAAAATTGCCTTACTGTTACATACAATAGGAGAAACAGGTCTGGATATATACAATACCTTTCCTAAGGATAATATAAAAACACTAGAAAATGTCCTACACTGTTTTGACCAGTATTTTCTACCCAAGAAAAATATAACAATGGAAACATTTAAATTCAATAATATTATTCAAAAGGAAGATCAAACCATTGATTCGTTTATAACTGAATTAAAAAAGCAAGCTGCTAACTGCGAATTCATGTGCTCAAAGGACAACTGTAAACAGTCATATATTGACAGAATGTTAAAAGACAGAGTAATTCTAGGAATTAATGACAAACAAATACAACAAAGATTAATTAGAGAACCTGACATGAGCCTTGAAAAAATACAAGAATACTGTAAATCTGTAGAATTATCCGAGCAGCATATAAAATTATTAACTCCAGAAGAGCGAGTCAATGCAGTTTCACTAGCACTAATTAAATGCAAAAGATGTGGCTTTGAACACACGAGAGGGAAATGCCCTGCATACAACAAAACTTGTGCTGTATGTCAGAAGAAAGGACATTTTGCAAAAATGTGTCGCTCGAAAGATAAAAATCAACTATCCACATCAGATTTCAAAAATTCTAGAAAGGATGCAAAAGATAAAAAAGAGAAAAATAAAAACCCTTACACAACAAGTACTAATTTGTCAAAAATCGATTTACCTACTGTTTCTGATACTTTTCTCTGTAGAGAGGACGGAGCTTATTAGAGAGCGGCCGCCATTTTTATAGCACAAAGTAAAATCGCTTCCAAATACAAACATGTTTAAAAAGAAGAAATTTATGATCCAATAACGAAACATGCAAATGATCATAGTTCTAAAACAAATATAATAGCTAATATAAAGCCACAAAATATAACTTCTTGTTTATGTCGTGGGTTATAGTCTGAATACTTTTTTACTATAGTAACCAACGGGTTCTTTATTTACATTTCAAGGGTCGCTTCGGAATACAACGGAATGCTCATAGAGCGGTTTGTTCTACCAATCTCTTCCAAACTTTTTGTATTCTGAATGCGACTAATGATACCAATGCTTAGATAACACAACTATAGTCGAGTCGCTATCGCAACCGACATGCGCCACTAAATTAAAATGGCGTCAAATTTGAGATGTAAAATTTTACCTGCCAAATGATATAACCTACAAAAGCCATTACAGGACTGTCATAAATAATGATATTCTTAAACCTTTTGACATTTGTCATAATTATCTTTTGACGTTTCTTATAATTGTCATCTAAACATTTTAAATTTGTCAAAAATGCTCCTAAACAGTATAGCCAAATATTATATAAAATATAGGTGCATAAGAAATAATATTCAATAGCTTTATTTCTAATATTTAATTTGTAACTGGCTTTCATGTAATAGTATTTTACTATGGGAAGGCATATATCCTGAAATATTGATTAATTAAATTAATTTTATTGTCTTGAAATTGTTCCGGCAGATCGAAATTTGTAGTGGTATTGAATCGTCGTCTTTAGTTCGTGCTTTGACCGTGTCGGTTGCCAAAACGACTCGACTATATTAGTTTTTTCGTTTATAATTTCCTTGTTATTTTGTAACTTGTGTTGCGGTTGTTATATTTCTTACAGTTTTGTTTATTTGTGTATATACGGATAATACTTGTACATAGTAATGATATACTGTAGGATTATTTGAGGTTAAGGAGGATATGTATAATAAAATACTGCCTTTCATTTGGTTATACATTTTTATTTAAAATGTAATATAATATATACTTGTAGTATTTACAGTATTGTATGCATCACTGGTTTTCTCAACTTATTGATCGCTTTCTAATTTTGACGAAACATATAACTATCCCAGGTAGCAGAGTGACGTTATTTTTACGTACATGATATGACTTATTACGTGATAAATGTCTAAGTTTGGGACGTAACAATCACGTCTCACGTCGTAAAGACGGGAAAATGTCACAGCCCAAATTTTTACGTCAAAACTACGCAATATTGTTACGTAAATCAGACGCTATATTAATGTAAAAGATGAGGTTAATAAAAAGTATAGAATACATACATAACATTTATTTTAAAACCTGAAAAAAGTTACAAAGTTTCTTTAGTGTATGTAACAAAGGAAAAGAAATTCTAGTAAGATCTAAGTTATTTGGTAATACAATGCATTTTGCCTTCATACAATTAATGTTTAATAGTAAAAAAAAGTCCAAGCTTACTACTACTAGATGATACTGGAAGCACCGCGTGAATTCGTGGTGGGCGTCATCGCTTTCTTCATCACTAGACAGAAGTTTTCGTGATGGTCTACATTCTCTTATGTTTAGCTTGTATTATGTCCTCGCATTCACTTCTCACGTCCGATGTAATTTCTGTTAATTTTTATTTCATCTTTGCCCTCTCATAATCGTCTACAGTTAGTGATGCATTATTAATTTATAACAATAATGTAACATACGTCTCTTCAGGTTGTTCATGTTTTAATAACGCATTATCAAATTGGTGTTGCTTTCGGAATGGAGGCCAAAATACTTCTTTTTTACGAGGTTTCAACCATGTCGAATGAACGACACCCAGTCCACCTTCGTTTTCAAATTCTATTTCTATATAAACCATTTTACAAAATCACCTAATAAATTTACACAAACCACAAACATTTCATAGTTAGTTTGTGTTGTTATTACCTGTGCAGAAAAAAAAATGGACGCATGAAACGCTGTAAATAGCACTTTCACACTTTTAGCGCGTTTTTTCTTCACGAGACACGAGGGTCACGAGATGCCATTGCAATATTGCATCGACACGAGCTCAAATGAAATGACACTAGGTCTAATCTGTGCACTAGGTTCAGTGCTGCCGGAGCCATACGTCTGCCTTACCCGCATAAGTGAATGAAAAATACCCGCTTTTACCCGACATTTCAAATAGAAAGCACCAAATTTAAAAGTGGTCTAAAATAATTCGAATGTAAGTAAGATCTTCAACCTCCCATATCTTTAATGCCTCTTTTTGTCGCCATTAAAGACGTTAGCGTTGCGGTGCCTAACGCATTTCTGTGGTCTGTCTTGATATTTTCAAATTATTGAACATTCTTTCAACAAATGCGTTTGAAAAAGGCAGAATAAAAAGTAAGGAAAGCACTAGTTTCATATTGGGGAAAAGAAGAACATCTGCAGCATTTATTTTTCAATTCAAATACCATTTTCCAATAAACTTCACAACCTGACTTCACATTGATAATTAAATTGCTGCATAAATGCATCAACAATCTTTGAGTTTCAGGTTTCAATTTATGAATAAGTGGCGATTCTGATGTCTGAAGTCCCAATGTATATGACATAAATTTTCGTGAATTTTTTCAAAGAGTTGAACAAACCATTGGCTTTTCCAGATGCAGTTTTAACTACATCAAAAAAGCTACTTTGACATCATTTGTTTTTGAATAGTATATAACAGTAATTGCACATTATTTTATTGCACTCACGTCCGCCGTCTCGTCCATGACTAAGGAAAAAAACATCCAGGTTCCTTCAATATTTCAAACAGATTTTTGCGAAGTGTACAATCCTAAACTTTCCTTAACAAGACAAGTAGCTTTTGTTCTTTTAACGGACAGAAATGCAACAAACAAGCGAATATTTGTGTGGTCAACAGCTAAAACATTTTTCTCTTTCAAGTCACTGAAACTGATTAAATTGCTGCATAAATGCATCAACAATCTTTCTGTAGCGTTTAGATTTAATAGACAATAAAATACATATTGATATCTGATGTTGACTAGGCCCGGTCTTTCCATCTCCTAATAAAGTTGACAATAAAGTTTATTCAGAGCGAAGTTGCACGAGTGGAAGATGGAGTTTTGTTAACCTGTCAATAGTGCTGTGCATTAATGTCAGTGACTTTTAACCTACAAGAAATCATCTGCTTTAGGTTTTTCATTTGAAATTAATTACATGCATAGGTATTTTTCATTTATTAATTTCAAATTATATACAGATTTAAGTTTGGTTTATTTTCTATTATGCCAGCATGTAGCAGCACAACATCTACTAAAATTCTAGTTTCCAGTTCTGTAAAGTTCGCAGCTCGTTTTCGTTTACTGGCCCCGCTTTCGTTAGTTGAATCCATTCTATAATATAGAGATACATACATAAGTCATTAAAGTGTTGGTGTACACTATAAAACGTGTAGAAAAAACGCAATAACAGTTTTACTTGTTGCTATTTCCTTTAACACGCCTGGAACACACGCATGCTACGATCCTTTGATTAAGGTATCTTTGTACACTATTTTAAACTATATTTACTTACGTTTTTATTCTCTGCTACGACTTTTTACCGAAAAAGATGCTCAAAAGACACATATACACAGATATACACTCGATTATAAACTGTTTTCAGGTTATGTCGACGAAAAAAACCTCTACTTCTGTTTCCGTAAGGTACCTATGTTCTTTCTCTTGGTTTGCCATTGTATCTGTGAGCAACTGCTGTTGCATACTTAAGTTTTTCATGAACAACTCATGTTGTTGCTCTCGATTTTCTCGATCTTGAATTAACTTCTTTTGCATCTCATGCAATAGTTTTATATACATATATAATTTTAAATACCAAAAGTTTGAAATAAAATATTAAAGTGTTTGTAAACGTTTTATTTGCTTTTAAAGAGTGAACACATTATCATATGAATAGCATGTAAAATAGAAACGTTATAAAGTAAAATGTTAAGTAGTGAAGTTTTCTAGTCAAGTTTTCTAATTTATTTTTATTTTGTTTTTGTTTTAAAGCTCTTTTTATGCCATCGTACTTCAATCTTAATACTTTTGTTGTTCTGTTAATACAGCCAGTGACTGCATTAAATTCTAACGCAATATCTGCCCAAGCTTTATCTTTTTCTTTCCACGTAACTGCATCTGTCTGCTTGTTTTCAATAATGTCAATATATCGCAGTGCAATATCCACCAAACAACGTATTTCTAATCCGTAAAATTTACCGCTCGCTCTCTCTTTTTTTTTTCTACAGAAGCCATTTAAAATATTACAACAAACGTACAGGTTATAATAAACAGTAAACACAACTGACACTGAATTTCTAAAATAAAATAATGCCGTGTTTTATCATTTATCACTCTCTTACTTATTGGAGGTATACAGCAGTTTATCTTGTCTATCAAAATCCACTTGAAGTTGTTTCGGGTAAGTTTCTATACCAACATAAGAAATATTTTTGGATTGAACGTAATTTGCCTAATAGCTATTAGCAGGTTCGGAAATGTTGAAAAGACGCACTCGGACAAACTGACTAATAAAAGTACCTTATAAAATTATTTGTCAAATAGTTATCGGGCACTTTATTAGTAGGTGGAAAGACCGGCCCTAAATCGAGTTAAGAAAAAAAAATTTTAATTATTTTATGTGAAAATACCCGATTTTACCCGCTTCACAATTTTACCCGACAGTCTGATTAAAATACCCGCGTTTCGGGTAAAATACCCGCAATTGGCAGCACTGACTAGGTTAAGCCAGACTCGGTACCACTCGCCAACAACTCGCTACTATTCGCTGCAGCCTTGGCATCCCGCTTTAACCGCGAAATACAATTTGAATTCTCATTTATGATACTACTACATAATTTTAACGGTTACCAGTAGTTTATTTTATTTATATTATAGTTACAATTTGTTTATTTGAAAAAGAGTTTATCATTGGAGTAAAGACAGGAAACAGCATTAAAAAATATAAAATATATTACAAAAACGATATTGAACCCATATCAGCGTGTCTGCAATAGCGTCAATGACATGAGTTCAGATATTTTTTAATTAATGTACAGTACAGTTGTGGCCAGTGAGAACCGGACAGATGTCAGTGTAAGACGGGTCACGATTAACATCAAATTATATTAGCATTGAAGTCTAAAAGTGGAGACGTATTTGACGCAATTTTTATGTAAAGCAATGACGTCTCAGATAGGTTTAACAAATTACGTAAATATGACGTTTATTTTTAGTAATACGACGTCTTTAACGAATTTTGATGTATAACATACGTAATAAAAACGTCAGTCTGCTAGCTGGGTAATAGCCAATAATAAGGTTAGTCAAGTAAAGTTAATTCAACTTTAGTAATATAATTTTATTACCTATGCGTTATTGGTAATAGAATCAATCAAAAACCATAATGTATTTGAAAACTTAACACAGATTACGTAAATAAGCATCAGCATTGCTCAGTATTTTTTAAGTCAGAAAAACATGTTCTTCTGTGATATCGCTCTAGTTTTATTTTTAATTATAAATTATATACGTATGTACTTATATAATTTAAATATCCTAGTGATAATACTAGACATTTAAAATGTAAAGACTTAGTACTTTTATAATAGAATTATCTCAATCGAAAATAATGTATTCTGAAGCATATTATGTAAAATTTAAAGCAATTAAGATTTTACCATTACCCTTTTAAACGGAATTTAAGTCATAGAATTGAACTTAATACCGTAATACTGGTTGCGTATGCTCTCAATAACCCCCATCCATACAGGTGCGGAGTAAAGTATCAAATTAGCATCCAAACACCTAAATATCTGTGATTTGTTCCTAATATGTTCCTAAAATACAACAGTTATATATTATGCCATGGTCTATAACGAAGGCAGTGAAAGCACGAGTAGATATATTATATTTAATTAGTTTTTTTATTTTATTGTTTGCAGTGGTGATGGTATTTTTAGAGACTGCAAAAATATTGATTTGAAACAAGTAGAGATACCAGAGGCTGAATCTGGTATTAGTGTCAATGTGTGTATCAATTGCGTCTAAACAGAAGACATTGAGTGCACGTGTTATAGATTATGTATTTACATTATACCTATTATGTACATATTATTATATTAAATACATCAAGAAGGCTTGACAATTTTTTTAATTTATAACTCATTTTATAAGTAGGTAGGTACCTATACTGGAAACGCGTTAAGTTCAGTTGCACGTCATCGATGACGTTTACATATTGTCATAACTGTATTAGAGAAACTAAAAAAGTTACTTTGTTAAATTATACTTGAGGGCATTTATTTCATTAGCTTAAATAGAAGATTTATAAATTGATCGTAATATACGCATTCATGGCAAATAAACACATAATTTCCGTTTTAATATTAAATTTGTTTATTACATATTTTTAATAGACTAATAGTTCAATTCGGTGTTGACAAATAAATCATATCTGTCAAAAAGACGTGCGTTGTGTATATTCTTCCTGTCAAATTTTTCATGTTTATTTTCGCTTTGATATAAATTGTTTAAAAATAGTGCTTCTTAGAAGTGTATTTATTATTTATTTGTGTTCATGGAATATAATGCCGAAAGGTTTCTGTAAACAGTCGAGGCTTTTTATAAACTTTTCTATAATCATGTGTTGAATTGAATGTGAATTGCTTACTTTAAATTATATTATGGATATATAATGAAACATTTAAGATTTTTGACAATCTAAATCAATATAATAAATAAGTTGAGAAAGACTGAAGGCTTAGAGCATTTCAATTAGTAAATGTATTACGTTAAGGTTATTGTATAGTGAATAATTTTTTTCTTTGATTATGTCAAATGTCACTGACAGAAATAAAAATAGATCCGGCAACATATACAATGCGAGTCGTCATGGATCTAGTATGACGTGCAACTGAATGTTACGCGTTTCCACCATACTTATTTTTGTTTTGTTATAGATTATAACAAGGGTATTATTAATCCGTCCGACTGCAATTCGTGCGAGGGATTAATTGAAAGGTTGGCCGCCACTGCAATTCGTGATAGACCATTTATACTGAGTAAGTGTTTGTGCGTGTGTGTGTGATATCTAGACGAATCTACCGCAGTTACAGCGAGCACACAGGTAGTCGTCGTAGTGATTAATGCACCTGAACCCAAAATTTAAAATTTCAACTGGAAAAATTTTTATTCAATATTTTGTGTTATTTTGAAAGAAAGTTATGGCATGCTATTTTTGACATTTAAGTAAATTAATGACTTAGGCTTTTTAAAGATGCCACAGCCTTCCAGAAAAAATAAATGTTTTCGAACAAAACAGCAACAGGGTAAAGAAAGAGAGCAATATTTAGCTAATACAGAAACTCCCACATCTAACATTTCTAGAAATTCAGAAAAGGCCAAGATTCTAAAACATTGTAAACTAATTGTCTAAGATGAAAGCCGCGTTTGAAGCATTAGATGCGACGATGAAAGGCATCAAGCACAATAGTAACATAATGGGAGGCATTATTTGGTGTTGCTTGGATACTTTCCTTACTCCCCGTGGAACTATAGGGCGGATGAAATGCACGCCTGTTTAAATTCTTCTTATCTATGGAATGGCATTCAGAGACATGGTTTAACTACAAACATGTGACTTTATCTCAACGGTGACCACTCTGCACAGCAATTTGCAGATAATCTTCAACTGGAAAATGGTGCCATTACTCCGGATAATCAAGATGGTTTCATAGAGATATAAAGCAATGGAATTATGTGGCACAGCACTATTGGCACTACATGTGATACTAATGAGGCCGCTAACTATCTAGTAGAGTTTGCGAACACACTGAAGCCATCTGGAGTACCTACCTTCACATATTAGAGCTAAAGATCGGGGCATCAATAATGCTTCTCGGGAATTTTCAACCACCTTCACTTTACAGCAGAACAAGACTCGGTAACTGATGCTAAATATCATTGAAGCCACAATTATAACTGGACATGCCGCAGGAGAGAACACTTTCATTCCTAGAATCTCGATCATCCCTTCGGATTTCCCATTCCAATTAAAACGACCCAACACAAACTTATGTTTTTTTAAATGGAATGCTATGGATTTTTTTACATTTTATGATAGCCCTTGAGGGTTTGATTAAACTCACATCAACTTGTATTTGTCGATTTTCAACTGTTTCTGAGATATAGCGATTTTCGTTAAAAATGTACAACATTTAAAAAGTTGCTATGAAATAACGATTGATGATGAAATACCTATTATAGTCCAGGCAATGAGTACTTTCGGAGCAGCAAAAGGTCGGGGAGTGTTCATTTTTGGTAGATTTCTACAGTTTGGTGTCCTAATCAAAATTCTGAGTTTTCGACCTTGAACGACCGCCGCTCGCGCGGTACCAAAATCCAGTTTTTCGAGAATATCTTCTCTCCAGCGCCACCTAGGTTTAAAATAGTTATTACAAAAATGATAGAGCATAAAATTTTCTGCAATTTATGTATTAAACATTTTCCATTCAGATGAATAGTTTACGAGTTACAGCGGAATCAATAACAGCAAATTTTTGCGATTCGCACTATCGCTACATTTTTTCGCGAAATTTCAGTAAATACTGATTACTTAATACGTACTACCGTTTTCTTCACTCATTTCCGCACCACCGTGAGGTAGAGTGAGAGGCGCGCTTTTTTTTCAAGTGGTATCCCCAGTACGCCTAATCCACGATTCGTGGACGTTATTTATTGATGTTCGAAATTTCGGGTTCGTTATTTACTGATGTATTTTCTTCCGCTTCGATTCCGTAGGCCTAGATGGTCCAGGTTCACTGACATCAATATCTTCTCGCAAATTTCTTCCCTTTTCTTCCGAATGTTCATCGATTTCTTCTTGTTCTTCGACCTCGAGTGCCAATAATTTTGTAAACGGCAAGGTCTCCTTCCTCGTCGTAGTTGTTTTGTTCATCTTCTTCTTCTTCTTCAGAGCCCGCAAAAATCTCTGCTCTGTTCTCACACGCGTCTCCGTGACAGCATGTACAGATGACTGAACACTTCAAGCCTGTTTTCCTACAGCCACAGGCTCGACCGCACCCCTTCTTGCACTTGCACGAATTGAATTTCAGGAGTGCTTCGGGTGCCGGATCTTTTGTTGTTCTTACAGGAGTGAGTCCAATCTTGCATCGTTCCCAACCCCATCGCTCTGGACTCTCGTGTATACCATACCAAGCTTGAACTTGGTGGTAGGTCCGAAGGGAATGTTGCCGCGCAGCTTCTCTAGTAGGGGGTAATGTAGCAAGATCGAATTTACTCTTCGTGACGGATCTTGCAAAATTTTGATAACGTAGGGAGCCCAAAGTGATTGTGTTGTCTTCGGGAACGCCATAAACGGCGACGAAAAAGCTTTCCCCCGCAACAGCAATTGCTTCGGGATCTGCGTTTCGTTCTTTGAAAACTTGAATATTTCGGCTTAAATATTTGTTCTTTTCGAGTGTTTTTATGAACCTAATTTTAGCTACGTTGAAAACAGCAGAAGTAGTATCACAACCGCTGAACGCATGCAAGAACAATATGTTATCCGCCACTATTTCTCCATACTGTAGACTTCGAGGAGAGTAAATTTTTTCAAAAATTTTTCCTCTGCCTGGTTTGCGAAGGTAAACGTTCGGATGAGATCTCGCTAGTGCTGTTAAGAGGACGAGAATATCTATATCTTCTCCTACTATGAACACAGAATCAAACGATTCGGACATACTGATCGCCGTGCTAACGATCAGTGTGTCAGCATCTTCTGTAGCCTGTTCTACTGGGAAATTAGAATTTTCAAATTTCTCTTTCAGCACTGAAATCAAGCGAATTTTATTGGTTTCGTTTGATAAGAATCTTTCCTGCGAAACAGTTGGAACCATCGACTCGTCGAGATGTACATCGGCGGAAGTTTGTTTATTTGAACGACGAAGTCTTTCTGCACTCTTTGTACTTTTGGTAGCTGCGTCAAGTGGATACCCGTCGAAAACAACGACTGTGTTAGAACCATAATTCTTCCGCACGTACTGTACGTAGTTTGCGCAGATCGATGCAAACGATTCTTTGCGATGCCATATTACTCTATGTAGCAGATATCCACCATCTATGACATGAATGCTATTCCCGAATTCAGTATCGTCTGGCACAGGCGTAAAAGCTTTGTAGAGTGAAGATTTTGTCCCCTTGCGCATTCCCTCTTCGCTAAACAGAGCTAAAGGAAATGGGGCCAGTTCGAATTGAAGATATTCCTGCAGCTCCTCGTCTGATTGCTTAGCAACACACATTCTTTGATACAACAATAGCGGATCAATGGGAATGACAACGCATTTAATTTTTATATTGCCTTGATAACTACAAGAGGAATCACTTTATCCGAACGTTTGAACTTCACGGCGTCGAAGTTGTTACCAATTATTTTCGAAATCGCCAGAATACCGATTTCACGAGAATTGTGACAATTGATTCTTTCATCTCCGACGATGCCAGTGCTTATAGATATCAATTCGCTAATTCTTTGGAAAGGAGAGCGTGATGAGAACCAATCAATGAGCTTCTTTAAATCTTTCTCATGACGGATGATGCGCGAGCTCCTCATGTCCGTGCTGCTCAGTTGTTGTTTGCGAGAAGATATTGATGTCAGTGAACCTGGACCATCTAGGCCTACGCAATCGAAGCGGAAGAAATGACATCAGTAAATAACGAACCCGAAATTTCGAACATCAATAAATAACGTCCACGAATCGTGGATTAGGCCTACTGGGGATACCACGTGAAAAAAAAGCGCGCCTCTCACTCTACCTCACGGTGGTGCGGAAATGAGTGAAAAAACGGTAGTACGTATTAAGTAATCAGTATTTACTGAAATTTCGCGAAAAAATGTAGCGATAGTGCGAATCGCAAAAATTTGCTGTTATTGATTCCGCTGTAACTCGTAAAATATTCATCTGAATGGAAAATGTTTAATACATAAATTGCAGAAAATTCTATGCTCTATCATTTTTGTAATAACTATTTTAAACCTAGGTGGCGCTAGAGAGAAGATATTCTCGAAAAACTGGATTTTGGTATCGTTTTTCCAATATGGCGGCGCGAGCGGCGGTCGTTCAAGGTCGAAAACTCAGAATTTTGATTAGGACACCAAACTGTAGAAATCTACCAAAAATGAACACTCCCCGATCTTTTGTCAAGTAAGCCCATTTTCATGTCTTCATTGCCTGGACTATTATGGGCTCAATTAGTAGAGACATCTTTTCAGTACGTGAAATTAATGTTTATTTCGACATATTTACGCATGTTATTTCGAATTACATACCATTCGCTAAAGTTAAAAATTAAAGTAAAGTACTTAAAATTTATTACATTTTCAAAAGTTATAGGATGTTATATCTGAATAAACCCGATTACAATTTAAAAATGTGAGTGACCTTGACTTAATTACACATAACATAATTAAAATTAATCGAAAAGAGTTACTTCTAATATTTTCTTTTTTCAAATAAGTAATTTTTATTAAAATTTTAAATCCCATAAAACGAAAGGTTTGGAAGTTCATGAATTAACTATAGTTATTAAAATATGGCAGTCGCTCTGTGTCATAAAATTGTTTATCGTCATACTTAGACTAAATTTTAAATCACTTTAAAATTAAAGAAGTCGTACTTAGATTTACTTGAAACTTCACTTGAAAAGCAAACGATCAATACATGTATTTAAATGTACGTTATTGAAAACTTCTATAACTTTCGCAATATCTTGAAGAACATATAAGTTATATTTTCAAGCATTGCAGTAATTATAAGTTATCATATAACAAATTAAAAAATCTTTTCTTAATATAGTTTTGGCTAACATCATGGACTTTATAGGTTTACGCACGCTTGTATGAGGATTTTCTTGAACGTATAACAAACAAAAGAACCTTTTGTCCATCTGTATTTTCTACGGCAGCAGTAACACGGCTACTTTTTCATACGGAATACTGCCAGTTTCGTCAAATCGTCAAAAATGTTTGAAAAGCACTCATCGATGGCAGTCCCATATTTGGATATTTTTGGTTGTATATCTATGTGCCAGCAAACAATCACTTTCCCCCAAAACATAAACCATATCTATCAATTCACAGAGCTGCAAGAAAGTGGATATTTTTAATTAGAAAATTGTAAGCTCTTTACAATGACATATAAATATACAGGGTGTTCCATTTTTTTTTAAGTATTTTTAACTTTAGCGAATGGTATGTAATTCTAAAGAACATGGGTAGATATGTCGAAATAAACATTAATTACACGTACTGAAAGGATTTCTCTACTAATTGAGCCCATAATAGGTATATCCCGAACCTCCGTGAAAAAAGGTAACACCTGTGCTGTAAATTATTAAAAAAATATTACTTTCTTTCCATGTTTTCATGAGGAAAGAATGGGGGGGCATGTCGGGTGGAGATAGGACTCTTCTGTAAAACTAATATTTCTTCTTTCATGTTTTCAGATTTCAGACATAATAATAAGCATGTCTCTGGTAACGCCGTGCGGGTACCTACTGCTATTTTATATAATAAATTGAACAATTGTGAGACTGAAAAAATAAAGACTAAAAATAAAATACTAGCAAAGGTAATGTAAAAAAGTAAGGAATTTTGTGTTCGTATTCTAAATATTTGAAATGTAAAGCTTAGTAGGTAAAGTTTGCATTAGACTATAGGGCTTCCCTTAAAAAAATTATAAGCGAGGGCTTTCTTTTCCGTATAGCAGTTGTCGGCATACATGGCGCGTGTTGTCCATGTCTTTTAATTCAGTCATGGCAAATCATGGCATTAATTCCTATTTTGTACGGTGATAGCAAATCCACAGTAAGTAACATTAAAAGAGGGATATAATGAAATTGCGTACGTTCCATCTATTGCTACTGATATCGGGCAAAAAAACATCTCAAATTACATCCAAATCTAGGTACCTAAACCGCACATTTTATATGGCTTTTACAAAACGGTCGTAGCAGTTTTCAATATCAACTAATAATTGAAAATGTCGATTTTGAAGTAAGTTCCGGATGGCAGGATCGTGAGGAAGTATGAAATGGAATTAATACCTGATCATGCCTACAGTGTTCAAAAAACTCTCAGATACCAAAGCGAAAACAACTGCACTAGGTGGTAAAGGGAGTATGTTCAAATTTACTTTTATGTCTTGTGACAATGTTTCGAAACTACTCATAAAATGAAACTGACAGTTATTGAAAATAAATAAGGACGAAGAGAAACAAAAAATTCTCAAGTATTTTACATATTTATTTACAAGAAATTAAATTAATTTAATGACTAATTTAATTATTTACACGCAATTTGCCTTGGTTTAGATTAATCTTAAACATATCTGTTACATGCCCCATTAGGCGAGTTATACGAAGATCTCGAATTTTTTCATTTATAATCTGAAAGTAGAACATTTGATCGATTATTAAACATTCCTCTAATGTTTTCGTCTGTAATAATACCGTAATGAGTATTTCGGAAACTTGGTCTTGAATGTCTGGCCATAAAGTGTCCAAAGCCGTTGGTGCTAGCTTGGTTATTGCCTTATTAAAAGTATCGCCAACATCCGTATTGTTCATCAAACCTTCAAAATGATTCTGGAACATACTAGTTACTCTTTAGTCGACGATGTGCATCTCTTTTACCTCCAGTTTCCTTAATTTCGGAGTTATTTGCATTGCATCAACGTAAAATGGTGGATAAGAAGTCGCTGTAAGTCTTATCCTGGAAATTGTGCCTATGGATAGGCCAAAAAGTCGTAACCTGAAATAATAATAAAAATATGAAAATACATGAAACATTATTTATTGTAAAGTACAGATTCAAACATAGGTATCTAACAAAATAAAAGTTAATGTTCATAGCGGAGTCATTAACGTGTGTGACACGTTAATATTTAACAAAAATAAGCAGGAACGAATGGATAGGTGTAAGGAGGAGATACTTTCTGGAATCTGTGGTGATCAGAAAGTACAGGAAATATGGGTAGGTAAAGAACATTTTTTGAAGAGTTAAGGTGAAGTGATTGAGACATATGCAAAGGCTTTCATGAGGTAGACCCACTAAGAAACGAGCAGATCTTGTAGATGATAGAATCACTAATAGGAGAAAAGGATCTGTTCAGAATAAATGTGAGGAACTGGAAAATAATGTCTAAAGATAGCGCAGAAAGGCAAAAAATAACCTAATAAGCCGTAAGGTCTACACGGTCCATAATGTTAAATGATAAGTATACCGGGTGGTGCAATAGTGTGTCGGCGGATCTTAGTATGAAAACTAATAACGCTGTAGCAATGAGACTTTACGTACGTATGTAGTATGCGACTGTGTATTTACTAATTTTATTTACAAATATACAGGGTGTTCCAAATTTCGCAACTACCTTCAACTTTTTTATTTTGAATACATTGCTATACTTTCTAGATATTATAATGATAGTCATTCAAATTATCTTTGCAATGATATATATGCACTTCAGGCTGTTAGTTTTGATTTTATTGATAATTTTGTTAAAATCTTGACAGTTGCAGCATCTAACATATTAAGCTGTAGTCTGAAAATGGCCTCACCTAACTATTGTGTTACTAATTTATGGACTAACACGTTATTTGTTTTGAGGATGAACAAAGTGAATAAACAATAAACTATTATGGTATCTAAATAAAAAATAATGTCAATAAAACGATATAACTGATAACAAGGTAAATAAGACACGTAACAACTACTAACAAACAAACAGAAATTAATAATTCACAAGCCGAACTTAATTTATAACAATAAAACGCAATTACAGCAAGGAGAACATACAGAAAACGCCTTTTTATGGACTTTTGAAGTAGAGATGTGATGTTTGGTTGCACAGCTATTTTTTTTTAAACCAAGGCCAACCAACTATTAGATGCCCCACATATTGCATGTTATATACATGAGTATATCCCATTAAAGGGTTATAACTTTAAAAATACTAGAAATAGGTACTATGTTATTGGTATCATTTTAAAGACAATTTTACAAGGAATATGCTGACTTATAAAAATATTATAGGTTAGGTTTTAAAAAAACGAGAAAATAACCAATAAAGATCGATAACTTAGACACGACATATTTAACACCCTGTATATTTATTCACTTTGTTCAACCTCAAAACAAATAACGCCTTAGTCCATAAATTAGTAACACAAGAGTTACGTTATCTAGAAAGTATAGCAATGTATTTAAAATAAAAAGGTTGACGGTGGTTGCGAAAATTTGGAACACCCTGTATATTTATAAATAAAATTAGAAAATTCACAGTCGCATACTACATACGTACTACGTAAAGTCTCATTGCTACAGCGTTATTAGTTTTCATACTAAGCTCCGCCGGCACACTATTGCACCACCCGGTATAAACATTTATTAGGAATAGGTTTATCTATTATTATTGAAGCAATCTAATGTAGTTAATATGTATATAAAACATTCTCCATTATGCTCTCATAAACCATTAGGTAAGTACATTACCGTCTGAACATTCACTTGCAGTGTATAATTATTTAACTGCATGGCTACGCTAACCATCACGAATACGTATTACGTATTAATATTAATAATAATAAGCCGAACTTCCTTAAGTTAAAATTGTTTTATAATTTGCTAGGTGCAGAAATCATCTCACCGCAACGTCTTGATAAAACAATGTACTATTTGAAGCTACGAGGAAAGAATAGAACAGAGAGTCTCCTTAATAATAATATTTGTTTAATGTGGTACCTCAACATGGCCGCCGCAATGCATAGGCGTGCTTAAATATTTTGTATAGGGTATATGTACATTTAGTATGTTCTCGAAAATCATTTAAAATAGGTTTTTACTCCAATAATAATTAAAGCAATATCGTGAGTGCATTATTTTTTCAATCTTTCTATGCTTTTTAATATAGTAACATTTATTCTAACTGTATTAAAGAAAACATAAAAAAAACATGCCTAGAATATGTATGTTACGCCACTGAACACATAATCAAACATACCGGATATATGACAAGTTATTCAAAATACTCATTTTATAAATTATGATTGGTCAATATTGCCATAACTGACCTGCCTTAAAGTGGTAACTTCCGTCTAAATAATACCTATTCCCCCATCAGTTTATTATCTCTCCTGTTCTATTCTTTCCTCGTAGATTTGAAGTGTTTCAGTACAATATGTGATTACACCCTATATCTCTACATTATTTTATATTTAGACATAGGTACCTACTTATTACAAATTAATGCAATATTTACATTTCTCATTGAGCTGAAATTATGTAAGGTGGCAACTACAAAATTCTTATAACTTTCATTTCCGATATTCATTTACATATAGGTCAATGTGTGACACAATATGTCGTCAAAAATGTCTACAGTATGTATAATGTATCCGTAAACGTAACATAAATAACATACGAAACTATAAAATATTTTAAAAATGTAAATGTAAGTTGTATATACACGGTTGTCCCCATAGCAGATTTAACTATGTTTGTTCGTGGCTTCTGACATGATTTTTCTTTTATTTTATTATTTATATACCTATATTTCTATATTTTTAATAATCATAGAAAGAAAATTAATGTTTTATAAAGAGAGATATACAAAACGGTCTTTATTTTTTTGCTCTTGGTATTGAATAGGTACATTCACAATTTACTAATATTTTATAGTAATAATCATTCCTATCTCAACATTGAGTTTAATGTTCATCTGTAGTGCGGAGTTGGTGCCTCCTTATATTTGCCGGGGAATGAGGGAAATTACATTGCACGCATTTTTATCTTATCGTTTATGCCTAGTGTTTTTTTTACATTTGAAGTATACAAATGACACCATCAGGCATACCAGACAATAAAATAATACTATCATAATTGGCTTCAAAATCCGTGTTACTTATTCAGATTTTGAAGTCCCTTTCTGTTGCGCAAAACCTAAGTGTAGGCACTTAGGTTTTGCGCAACAGAAAGGCCATCTATAGAAATTGTTGAAGCTGCAGTTTTCACTCTAAATGATGATAATTTAGATATCGAATTTAACCCTGGAACTGATGAACTCCAAAATGGTGAGTCTTCTGAAAATGAAGAACCTGAAGAGTCTGATAGACTTGAATAAAACAAATCTAGTGGTGAAGATGTTTGTCACAAAAAAAAGAAGAAGCAGATTGTCTGCTCGAGTATTCAATAAGAGTAAATTAGGAAGAAAATCAGAAGAACAGATTATTTGGAAAAAAAACAGTCTTTCGTGTCCCGAATACCACTTTTCCCGACAATAAAGATGATGTAGATCACTTTTTTGGTGAAAACAAAACACAATTCGATTATTTTTCGTCGTATTATCCGGCCAAAATTTTCTCTGATCTTGCTAATAAAACAAACATGTAAGGGGTTTTCAAAACAGGAAAAACCTAAACACAGTTGAACGCGAAATAAGACGGTTGGTTGCCATACTCCTTATAATGGGAATCGTGAATTTTCCAAGATAGAATTTATTGGGCACCTCAAGCGCACATAAAAATTTTAGAAGAAAATGGTATGTCTAGAAATAGTTTTGAACAACTTCCAGATTGTTGACGTAAGCACAGATAAAAATGAAATTGACAGACTGTGGAAAGTATGTCCAAATATTAGTTCTGAAAAAAGATGTGAAGAACATCATAGTGAAGAAATTATTGTATCGATAAATTTATAGTACCGTTTAAAGTCCAGGTTTCCATAAAACAATATATTAGAGGAAAGTCTAATCCATGGGGAATCAAAATCTTTAAGCTATATGGTGAATCTGGAATCATATATCGATCTGTCGGGTATCAAGGAGCAACTACATGATCAACTACAGTAAATCCGGATTACACTTGTACTGCAAATATTGTTCTCTATCTTTTTCAAAGAATTCCATACCACCGTGGATATAAACTATATTTTGACAATTATTTTTCATCTATAAATCTCTTGCAGTCCTCCATGAAGGTACTGATAGCATCAGTAGACGTGAAAACTGTCGTTTACAGCAGAAAAAGAGCTGAAGAATTTAGGAAGAGGATCATGCGGTTATTCTGTTACAAATGGTAAGTTGGTATGATAACTGTAAACATATCATTAACCAAAAGATGGAGTTCGAAGATGGGATAAGAAAGCAAAAAATCATGTTGTTGCTGTTCGCCCTGCTATTGTTGCTTTGTATAAAAAATATACCCTCATACATCAATGTAGATAACAGTGATTTTTTAATTTCTTTATACAGAACTTTTATTCGATCCAAGAAGTGGACGCTCCGAGTTATCTTTCATTATTTCAACCTACGTATGCAATTCTTGGTTTGAAAAATCAAAACCGTGGTTCACTTCCCGGGCGCTGATTTTACGATCCTTTTAGTTTTACACAACCTATATATCCAAAAAGCTGACATGTAACTTCAGAACAACTTGACCTATTGAGGTCATATTCACACAATGTATTTGCTTTGTCGAGACGATGTGATGGTTCATAGCTATGCTAGGAGCCGATAGGTTGTGCTGTAATCAAATTATTAACAAATTGGCGATTTGTGGATCAAAATAACTCATATTCACAATATGTGTTTGTTTAGTGCCAAACACAAAAATCACAAAAACTGACTAAAACTAAACTAACTGACTTAACTAAATAAAATTCATCTTGCCACCTACCCGAAAGGGCAGATATTCTGCCGCGCCAGCTATTATATATAACTAACTAACTGATATGGGTATATTAAATATTAATATTGAGGCCAAAAATAATAAAAACAATTCTTTCATCGTTATATGCTTTTAAGCTAATGATGCAATATCACTGTGATCGAGATACGGTGTTATATGAATTATAATACATAAAAAGGGATGCAGGCTCCAATTCAACTAAGTATATGATCGTAACCGAACTACCTCTAAGTCAAGGCGCGCACCAAAGTGGCGTGGCGATGGCGTGGATTTGAAATGGCAAGCGCTGTGGAATGGCGGTAGTATGATTGCAATGTCGTTTAATGCGCACTGAAGTGGCAGCCATGCCATTCCACTATTGTGATTAGCAGTCGTAATGTCGTCATCCGAGAGAGACGATGCTTTCGCATTTATTGTGCTATCACCGAGTAAATCCTGGATCACGTTTGTTTTTATACAATTTCCCAGTTGTCTTTCATTATTTTCTTGCAATGAATTAGGCTTCTTAATTGTAGCAAAATTCTCCTTCTTAAAATAATACTTCTACATCATAATTCACTCGGATTTCCTTTTCCTTTCCATCTACGCAGTCATCGTCTGAGGAAACATCCTCAGTAAATACATCAGATACTTGTTCCATTGGTGGAGCCAATATATTCCCTTTAGCCGGAGTGACTGCCGCATTCTGCCACACGCCACACACCACACACCACTCGAGATTAAACTTGTCAGAAAGCAGTGGCGACCAAATGGCGCCACGCCACATCTATAACATCTCACCACTGACCCACTGCCACTCCATGTCGATGCGCGCTGTCGCATCTGATTTCACTCGTATAAAAATTTCCACATGCCACGCAGTTACCGCGCCACTTCCATGCCACGTACCATTTCGGTGCACGCCTCGACCAAGATAGCACGTTGTGCACTACACGATTGTTTCATACATTAATCCCCTTTCCTTTCTGATAACTAGAGATACTGTGTTTCCATAATTTCCTAGAATAATATACTCACCAAAATCGGCCTTTTCCAAAAATTCTGAACATATCTCCAACCCTTCCATTCATGTCATAATAACCTTTTACATCCAATTGAGGAAAGGTTATGTTGAATTCTAAAATACTTTTAGGTACATTGTAATTTATGTGTTCCAAAAGGAACTTTGATAAATATTTTACTCTAACATCCTCCACAAATCCAATCAATCTATAAAAATTGTTTGTGTAAAAAAAATAATTTCCTGTGAAAATTGGAAATCGACCGAAATCAAAAATTCTTTTATTTCAGTTTTGGTGTAAAATAACCTTTAAATGTCTTACGTAAGGCCTTCATTTGTTATATTAATATCTATTCTTTCGATTGACAATGGATCAAGAATCGGTAAACCTATTTCCGGTATACCAGTGATCATATATCTTCTAAATTCTTCTAGCAGTCTTCTTATTCTATCTGTAACGCTTACTGCACTATTCATAATACCAGAAATAGTGGCCTCGACGGCATTTAATCCTCCACGAACCACACCTGTAAGTATAAATTAATACAAATAGAGTAAAATCAAAAATAAGTATAACAATTTAATCTTAAACTAACGAGAAAAATTGAATTATTCAAGTATCAAAATAAACTTGTTGTTGTTACTACTAAAATTTAAATTACTTTAAAATTAGTTTTTCTCAGTGTTGAAACTTCTAATCACATATAATTTTCAGCTTTTAGCACTGATAATTTTTTAATTAAGTACTGAGATACTGAGTTCGAATCTCAGCCGCGGGTAAGCAGAAAATTATAATTATAACTATGATACAGGGTGAGTTTTTTTGAATGTTTAGCATTGGGATCTCAGAAACTACTGGAGAAAGAAAAACGCTTAAATGGGGAAAGATGCGCAGTTTTACGAGTTTGATTTAAAACTGCTTTTGTATCTCCGATAACTTTCATGGCTTATTAGATATTCAAAGAAAACTAAATTTTACGATTTTCTTTAAACATGCTTAGCATCGTTAATAGTACTTTTAGAGAAAAAGTGTTCAGACAAAAGTTTTAGATAATTTTACGCCAAATAAAACTATGTGGCTAATAATTTTTTTTCGTTCACCATTATCGAGTTATGACACAAACATGTGGTTTTTTAAATGGAAACCATAGTTGGTTTTGACATCATTAAAAAGCTTATTGTTTGCTGATTACAATGATATGGTTATTTTAAAAAATAAAGAGGATATAGACATTTTTATGGTTTTTATTGAAAACAATTGAATTTCGAACTGGTAAAATACAAACCAAACGAAAACTTATTTTGAAATCTTATGTAGTAATAATAAGAACTTTTATTAAGGGCACACAACATTATTAATGTTCAAAGATACCTCCATTATTATTAATACACAAATTGCATCTCTTCACAACAGAATTTGTAGCATTGCGTACTTTACGCCTATCGATGTTATTAAAAGCAACTAAGACAGCTTCTCTTAAATTGTCGATTGTTTCATATGTTCTTTTGTATACTGTGTCCTTAGTACACCTCACAAGAAAAAATCCAAAACTGATAAATCAGGGGATCTAGCCGGCCATTCAATGGGTGCATTTCGTCCTATCCATTGATTAGGGAAATTCAAATTTAAATATTTTTTAACATTCAGTTGATTGTGCGGAGGCGCTCCGTCATGTTGAAACCATTGCAGCATTGCTCGGGTTCTTAAATTTAAATTATCTAACATTTCCTCGAAATCTTGTTGTAACAAATTAAGATAACGATTGCCAGTTCGTGATCCATCAAAAATAAAAGCAGGAAGAACAGTTGATCCTGTAACACCACACCAAACATTAAACCCAAATTTAATTTGTGGTCTCCTATGCTCAACGTGAAGTGGATTTGTTTGAGACCATATGTGTTCATTGTGCCTATTAAACATTCCACAATTTGTGAAACGAGATTCATCAGTCCATAATATTTTCATTGAAAAGTGTGGATCGTTTTGACACTGATCTTTAAACCATCTACAAAAAGCTATTCGTCTGATGTTATCACCTTCATGTAAAGTTTGTGATACTGGTAATTTGTAGGGATGAAATTTATGCTTCTTCAACACTCTGACAATAGTGCGTTGAGAGGAGCCCATTTCTGTTGAAATTTGTCGGGTCGATGTATGTAGATGGATTCTGAGCGACACATGCTAATATGTTTATTTCTCTATCTTCATCCATCCCTTTTTTTGATTTTGGTTTAATGAACGAACCATAATCTGCTAAATTATCCCATAATCTCTTAAAAGTAGGTAGCGACGGCTGACGTCGATCAAAATAATTTTCAAAATAAACTTCAGCAGCTCTAGCAGAATTTTTCTGGCACTGAATGTAACATTCAACCATATCACGCTTTTCTACGTTAGAAAATTCCATAGCCAATGCAAACTTATGATTAACGGCCGTTTGCACCGCTTATAGTTAAGTTACAATTAAATTAATTAATAGTTAATTGTCAATGTTTGACAATTAACTTGACTTAAAAGTAAAAATTAACAGCTCTCACCTGATTTATCAGTTTTGGATTTTTTCTTGTGGGGTGTACTAAAGGACACAGTATACAAAAGAACATGTGAAACAATCAACGATTTAAGAGAAGCTGTCTTAGTTGCTTTTAATAACATCGATAGGCGTAAAGTACGCAACGCTACAAATTCTGTTGTGAAGAGATGCAATTTGTGTATTAATAATAATGGAGGTATCTTTGAACATTAATAATGTTGTGCGCCTTTAATAACAGTTCTTATAGTTTTAATTTTATTACTGCATAAGATTTCAAAATAAGTTTTCGTTTGGTTTGTATTTTATCACTTCGAAATTCAATTGTTTTCAATAAAAACATAAAAATATCTATATCCTCTTTATTTTTTAAAATAACCATATCAAACCTTATATCACTGTAATCAGCAAAAAATAAGCTTTTTAATGATGTTAAAACCAACTATGGTTTCCATTTTAAAAAACACAGGTTTGTGACATAACTCGATAATGGTGAACAAAAAAAAATATTAGCTACATGGTTTTATTTGGCGTAAAATTATCTAAAACATTTGTCAGAACACTTTTTCTCTAAAATTACTATTAACGATGCTAAGCATGTTTAAAGAAAATCGTAAAATTTAGTTTTATTTGAATATCTAATAAGCCATGAAAGTTATCGGAGAAACAAAAGCAGTTTTAAATCAAACTCGTAAAACTGCGCATCTTTCCCCATTTAAGCGTTTTTCTATCGCCAGTAGTTTCTGAGATCCCAATGCTAAACATTCAAAAAAACTCACCCTATATATATAGGAAGAGACATGTATTGGGGAATGCGGTTAATTTATAGATAAATTAAGTGCTCATTTGTTCTTTATTCCTTAGGAAAAGCACTTAATTTATCTATAAATTGACCGCATTCCCTAATACTTTACATTTCTCTTCCTAACGTTGTGATGGTCGTTACTTCCCATCAATATATATCTGCGGCTTGGCCGATAAAGGGCCTAAGTGCAATTTGACCAAAATTCTGTTGCTGGTCCTATCTAACAGATTCAAATCTGCAGAAATTTAGATGGAATAAGGCCTAAATGAAAGTTCCACGAAAAAAATGCCAATGTTCAGGTTATGTTCCCAGTACTTGGACATAAGTATTTCCTCTAAACAGATTTATTAACTTTGAACGATAAAAGTGGCACATAAGCCCAAAAAATATAGAACCTATATGGTCATTTCGTATTTATGATTCTACTTAGAAAAGGGCTTAAGAGCAATTTAGTGTAGCTTTAATAAAATTCAATGGCTCATATATATCAGGGAAAACCCTGGGAAAATATTGTATAAGAATAGCTTTTCTGAAGAGGAAGAATTTAAAACGTGGGATACTTCAACAAAAGACATAACAATGGGAAACATCTTTACCTACAGAAAAGTTGCATATGAGCTTAAAGCATGGAAATTAGGCCGATGAAAATGATGTTTGTTCAACTGAAATGGATAATGTAGTTTTTGTGAGCAATGTTTATTCTTTTTGAATTATCATAATTATTTATTCTCCTTTCATTTGAATAAAATAAATGTTTTAATTTTGAATGCAAATTTCTTTTCTTATAGCGTTACTAAATTAATTATTTATTGTGATTTACACAAACTAAACAAAGTTCCTTGAGAGCTGTTTTTAATTATAGAGCCCTATGTTATAGATCAATGCGAACCCACACAAATACATACGTAGGGCCAATGTAACACAATCTTTATCAATTTTGAACCATCATACAAACATGTTACCTATCCAAACAATAAGTGATGAAAAAAGATATTCCAAATTTCGGCTGTTTGGGTCGTAAATTGATTGATTATAAGTGCTTTAAAAATATTATAATAATATGAATAAAGATTTTCTCAAAACTGCATGTGTATGTACTTGGGCCCTTTTCCGACCAAACCACAGACAGATATATACTGTCTGTCCAATTTTTCTATATCATTCTCAATTTTCAATTTCATACGTTCGTATCAAATCGGTACTTTCTAGTGAACTTGTAAATTGTCAAAGTTAATAGTTTGATACCTAAATAAAATGTTGATTGCAATATGCTAATATACCAAATACATAATTTAAACTAAATAAAATTTTATATATTTATCATAAGTTACAGGTATTTACAAATAACTATCCTTTATATTCTTGACTGCTATTCTTGGTACTCAACTTTGTTATTGTATTATGAATTATTTATATTAATAATGAGCTTCCATTAGTTTCCTTGGAACGAGAACGTTAGTGGCTGAGTTTAATAAAAGGTTTTACTTATATATTTTTTTAGATTTAGACATAATTTAAGCAATGGAAAATGGAAAGGTACATTTATTGATAAAGAAGGCTGCTTCTATACGGAGAAGATATGAATTTATGTTATTATTCTAGTTTTCTTGTGGTTTTTTACGTGCGTTATATAAGTATATTATCATTATTATTATTACATATTTGAATTTGTTAGTTTTCATACCGTCTGTATATTTCAATTAGAGAAACTAGAATATCAACATTCTAATTGATATCTTAACTGGATTCGATGGATAAAATGTGAATACATATAAAAAATCGTGAAGTAATACTAAGTATTATAGTTCGTGCTTTTTGTTTGAATGACCACATCATTTCAATGAAATCGAAATTTAAATGCAAATCGTTTAATTTAAAATTAATATTAAAGATGCATGCATTGAAATTTAAATATCTTCTACACATATCCATAAATCTAGAATGACATTTTACAATAAAATTTAGGTAAAAAATTATATTAATGAAACAATACCGTTAGTATTGAAGCGTAAGATTACTCTGAGCAGCATACTAATACTAAAAGTGTCATGAAATAGTGTTATGTAATATATTACATTAGTTTTAATGTCTCGATTCATTGAACAGTTTTTACATACTCAAAACAGAGAAATATCGCAACGTCTAAATAATAGTTGCCCATACACACCTAGTACAAATATGGATAATGAAATTTAAACATTATATAAGATATTCCTAAATATAATAGCCAAAAATTTTGAATGATAGGTACCTTCTAACAATTAATCGTTTTGCATAATGCGCTTTTTAATAACAAGTTACACTGAAGAGTTCTATTCTTATGTAAATGTAAACCTGATGTATGAACTTTAAAATATTGTCCTAAAGAAGCAATTAGGTACACAAGTTATGAAAGCATGTTGTATAAACACACATAATATATGTAAGCATACCAAATGCATTATGTGAAAAAAATCTCTATTAAACAAACCGATATACCGTTCTGTAATACAATGAGAAATAAGAATTTTATGTCCTTATACAGAGTGAGTCATCTCCGTGGGGAAGGCCGATTGTGACTTTATGAGAATAGATATTTCGAAGCGGCTTTTTTCCTAAGATAGCCTTTTTTGTGTTATACAGAGTGTTCCATAACTTGTTGGCTCACCATAGTTATAGTTTTTTTTAATGGAACAGCCTATATATTATTACATTTTTGTATTGCTTGCTAAATTTTACACCTAAAACATCTATAGGACTTTATTACTTTAAAAGTGACCATTGCTGAGCTATTGTCATTTTTTGCTATAATTTTGATAATTTTCAGCCTTATTCATAATCATCACCCTAATAGGGTGTTACTACGCTACTAGTAAGTAGCTACTAAGATGCTATTAATTTACCTTATTCATAAACGCTTATTTAGTTGCTAGTAAGTAGTAGGATGTTAATAGAAAAATCCATATGGCAACAGGGTAATATGAAGAGGATCGTGCGCACTGATGTACAAATTTAAATTTGGGGTAATCACGATAGAAGGCAAATATTAAAAGGTTAGAATTTACAATTTCAGATTAACTAAAATCTGCAAAATAAGAAGGTACGATTATATATAAATTGTATGTAGGTATAGCAGAAAAAGTTTTCATGGATTATGAACAAATACATGTTAGAGCAGAATAGCAAGAAGTTGAGGAAGGTCATGTTAATGGGGCTCACTGGAAATATATAATTCAATAATAATAAAATTTCTATACAAAATATATGTAGAATGAAATAAAATAAGTTACAAACATGATAATCAATAGGTGGAAAGACGTTATAGGTACTACACATTAGAGATTGTACCGATGACTTAGAGAATTTGGAACAAATGTTCATTAAATAGGAGATTTGAAGTAATTCTTCATTAAAATTAAATTCTAAGAAAAATGTAAACAATATTATTAGGTAATATTAGTATGATTTCAGAATGGAGATATAGAAGGTATTTTGATTAGTGATAATGGATATGCATGTTCAAGATATCTGTTAACTCCATCACAAACACTAACGACAAGTCCTGTATTAAAATATAAGACTCCATATATGAACAAGAAATGTCTTTTAAAAAGCATTTGAAATTATGAAGAATAAACTTGGATGCTTTTTACTTTCTTATACGTAGTATAAGGAAGTATTGTGATGATGAAAATTTTCGACCTCGAGATTTTTGCAGATGTCCACGTTTTGAGGTCCCCTGATACCAAAAAAGTGGTTTTTAAAAAATGTCTGTGTGTCTGTGTGTGTGTCTGTGTGTGACCACGATAGCGGTCAAACCGCTGTACATATCAATTCCAAATTTTGTATTTAGGAATATAATCTCCCTCTTGAGAACTGATTAGATTTTGAGCAAAATCGGCAGACCGGAAGTAGTAGTTTACTTCAGTGAAAAAATCGAATTTTGTAAATATTTCGTCAATTACTAAGTTTAAACAAATTTATAAAGAATTCAAATGTACTCAAAATTAAATTTGAGAAAAATTGTTTTAATAAAGTTTTTCGAAATTCCTACCGGAAGTAGGTCTTTTACTCTTATCGAAAATCAGTTTTTTGCGAATATCTCGCAAGTCATGCTTTCTAGGCAGGTACATTACGAGTATAAAAGTATTTAGAACATACTTTTAAATATCTTTTGTATAAAAGAAATTTCAAAATTCAGACCGGAAGTACCACCTTTACTCTTATCGAATAGCGATTTTTTGCAAATATGTCGTAAATTATGCATTCTATATATATTTATGAAGAGTACAAAAGTATTTAGAGTTGGATTTGGAATATTTTTTGTATAAATGAAATTTCAAAATTCGGACCGGAAGTAACACTTTCATACGTATAAGAAAGTCGTGTGGTGGCCACACCTCATTTTTTCATTAAACTGGACACAACAAGGGCATCGATAGTAGCAATATCCATTATGAATATTATAAAAGGAAAAATTGCAAACAGAAGAATCTTCACATTAAAAAAATATGTTTTCACTTTCATTAACTTTGTATGGAATTAGATTGATAATGTGGATAATGATTTAAAATGATTATTAATGATAATTTTGGCAATATTTTTAAGCATTAGCTTAGCATATAATGAGACATTTTAATTAAAAGCACCTATTATCATAAGTATGTTTTATTTAAAATAAAGTCTAAATATAAAAATATCTTTATACACTCATTCCTTTCTTTTTCTCTTTTAACAATTTCATTTTCATAGCATGATATTGAATTTCATTTTGTATGTTCATATCGCGGATCTTTTTCAACTGTAAATGTTTCCATTTCAATGTATTTAATTAAAAAGTTATAATCCTGGATCTAAAAGAAGTCTGACAAATATGTGTTTATTTTTATTCGTACGAATTTGTTTTTTTAGGTTAGCTTTAACGGTGAGCTGTAACTTTAAACATACCCCTATACGCTACTAACAATTTAGTTGGCTACTACGCTTAGTACGCTATTAAATACGATTATGAATACGACTTTTTCTAGTAGCGTGTTAGTAGCCACTAACTTTCATTATGAATAGGGCTGTTTCTGTTTTATTTTAATATGGTATTCTGATACTGGACGAATGTCAAAGAAATTATTTATTAGCTCAGAGAGTTTACCAGCTGCGTTACCCTGGAAGAAGATTCCTAGGACAAATGCCGTTTGAAGAGTAATGGACATTTCCATTACTACTGGTACTATTGCTTATTGAAAACCACTGAACCCTAAATATGTAATTAATGATGAAAATCAGCTACAAATTCCTAGTAAATACATTTAAATATTAAGTTAGGTTCTCATCATTTTGAAGCTAGAATAGTGTTATGGCATTGGGTAATAACTAAAATTAATGTTCAGACATTCCTTTTGATAATGTGTTATATACGGCTGAAGCTACTTTCCACAGTAATGGAATAGCTGACAAAAGAAATTTTTATTATTTTTCAAATGAAAACCCTTACTTCACTAGAAAATAGATCATCAGCATATGTGGAGCATAAATGTATGGGTGGGGGGGCACTCTTGTTGATCGGATGATAGGCCCACATGAAATGTTTCCAAGAAAGTGGCTAGCTCGTGAAGGCCCTACTGACTAGCCTGCTGGGTCTTCGGACATCACAAAATTAGTTTATTTTACAGGGATCTGTAAAAGAGCAAAAATACAGTATACCTGTAACCACACAAAAAGTTTTGAGGGAATACGAGTATATTCGACAAATATTTAGAGAAATAACTACTCAACTCCTTATTAATGTCGACTTATCATTTCGGAAGCATTTAAACGATTAAATGTGAATTTGAACATTCTAATTTTTACCTATTTAATTGTCCATACTTATTGTTATTTTATAATTTCTGTTCCACTAATTTCATATCCATCCTCATAACTGTTCCTGTTTCTACACCTATTAACATCATGTTATTAATAGGTTTGGTTTTAATTTTTTTTATTGTTCTATTTTCTACATATTTTTTGAATTATATTGCTGGTATAGAATGTATTGTAAATAAGATACATCCGTTTTTTTGTCATTCAATAACCCCAACAGATACATAAATTTATTATAAAATTATGCTTGTCAATTGAGAAGCAACTTATTAAATGTCATCCATTCAATTGTTAATTTCGCGGCAAATATCATGGCTCACTATATCGTATTCAAATAAAAAAACATAAAGTTGGCTAAATTATATCAAAAAACGACAATAGCTCAGTAATGGCCACTTTAAAAAAAAATAACGTCTTATATGTTTTTGGTGCAAAATTTACTAAGCAATTCAAAAATGAACCAATAAACATAGTGTTCGATTTGAAAAGTTCACTTTTAGACAAAAATGTGTAATGCAAATTTAATACAGTTTTCTGCAAATTCAGTAAGTAATTGCAAAAAAATAAAATGTAATAAGTCGAAAACCTTAAATTGTAAGTCTATACTATCTTATCACTTTTTGACAAAGGATTATACGGTGAATACAAAAATGTAATAATATGCTCGGTGTCTATTTTAAAACTATAACTTTAGCCAGCCACCAAGTTATGGAACACTCTGTATAATACAATATAATTTTAAAAGGTTTTGTCGAGTGTATGAACCCATTCAAGAAATTTTGACACCCAATCATAATATTTTTAGATAGATATTTTTTTTTATAATCCGCAAATAAGAACATATACTAAGAATTTGTACAGTGTTTTTCATATTAGAACTAAGGGTTAGTTTTGAATGAATTAATACATTACGTCAAAATAAATAAATAAAATTTATTTAGTTAACAGTTTACCTCATTTTGGTACGTCAACCCAAGTTAAATGTCAAATTGATTAAATATATGTTTTAGCAACCATATGAGAGTATGCAATTTTAATAACGTTTGTCTGTTACAATAACAGAAGTTATTCCATAGAAAAGAAATTTGAAAACTTTCACTAGAAAAACAATGTAGATTTAAGCATTGCAGGAACTTAAAATGTATATTCAAGGTATTAGCATAGGTATACGAACCAAACTAGATGAAAATAACAAACTTTGTAATGACATTGGTAAAACTATCAACTAGTTTATAAATCCGGGGTAATGGCAAAGAATGTTATGAAGAAACTTATTAATACAGAAATTCACTAAGAATGTTAAGAACTTCACATCTTTTATTTTATTTTATATTATTGTTTCTTGCTTTATATATATGAATGTTTTTCTTTATTTTTATGTGGTATTATATTTTTGTAATGTAGGTATGTTTTATTTTTTAACTTTTAAAATATATTGTTACTTAATGTATTTTTTACATACAAATATTGTGAGCATACTGATGCGGACCTGGCTTCGGGCATATACAGTCTCAGCGGCCGAGTTTATTGTCTGCCGGCAGGGCTACACGACTGTACACCGAAGGCGATGCAAGACCTCCTATGTATACGTACGGACGACAGTGTCTGGCATGTGCGTATATATAGGGCCACATAGCTTCTCGAGCGATTCACATGTATATATGCTGTATATTTTATGTTCAATGCAGAGCGGCCCCGAAATATCGGCGCACACCGAAAATAAATAAATATGTATTTGAACTGAAATTGAGTTTTATTTACGGTACTTTCAAAATAGGAAGTTTCATTAACAAAGAAATTCATCAATTTATTAATGAATTATATTTGGATTTTTCTTCTAGCTAGGCTTTTCTTTATCTTACAGATTGCTCTGACTTGATGCCGCGGGTGCATTTAACTTGACTTGCGCATTGTGATTTAGATATTTTCATGTTATTAAATCGGCAAATTGAAACGGTTTGCTTCATTTGTTCTACCCCCAAAGGCGTGCCTAAGTATATATTTGTTACACTTTGTTAACAACTATAATTTGACATAGGTACGTAATATATCTAAATGTCATTTATGACAGGGACCATGTATTATGCATTTTCTTTGAATATGGAATTGTAATTATATCACAGCCTTTATTTCTTTATTCTTATTGTAGTTACAATAAAGTCTAACGCACTCCACTTTCTCATATATAAATGCAGCTTAATATGGATGAAATTCCACGTGTGCTTGAAAATATATCCCATGAAGTTCTAGGCCAAGAAATGGTTCACAGCTTGTCATTTGACGTTTAGTACTTATGTAATGAATGGATGAAATTTTCCTGGTTTATTGATGCTCATTAAATCTATTCCCTTTTATCGCTTTACAGTTAGGCTATATCCTTTTCTTCATTATTTGTACTTTTAAATTATAACACTTATTAACTATTTACGTGGTTTGAAATATTTAGATAACCGCTTAATACTTTAATGATTAAATATTTCTGTCAAAACCAAAAAAGCTTCTGGTCTCATTATAAATTCACTTAATTGTTTCATTCTTATAGAATATTCCATATTTTGCTGGATATTCTGATTTGATTTTCTTATACTATTGACTGTGATGTTAGATGATTCTTTTAATCAGCTATATTCTAAAATTTATATACCTACTATATTTTGTATATTACTTACATGGTCTTAAATTGCTGATTCCTGGGTGTTCCTGGGTAAGATTTATTATATTTTATCCATTTTTGAGGTACTTATTTTTTTAGTTTTTATGTTAAATATTTAATTCTATTAATTAAGTTAGCAGACGGTTCTTGGTGCAACATTTTATCAATAACTATTTTAAATAAAATAAAAATAAAATAAAACTCTTGAAAACATTCCACAATTTTTTTTTTTGTGGAAAGTTTTCAAGAGTTTTATTTTATTTTTATTTTATTTAAAATAGTTATAAATATTTAATCCTTATGAATTCTTATCTTAGGATTTTATTATACATATTTCCAATTTTTAATATTTTTATGTATTAATTTATATGTTAATGTAACAATATCAAGTTATTGAACGTAAATATATTTAATTAAGATTAATTCATAACTATGCTTAGTTCTAAACTATAGCAATACCTATCCAAATATTTTCGACCTAGTTCATATATTCGATCGCGTGTGTGACGTATACGTATAGCAAAGCCGCAGGGGTTTCCTAGCCTCTAAGAAAGAACTTTAATTATAGTAATGACATTCAAGTATTTCTAATTGACGTCAGCATTTGTTTTTTACAACTCAAGAATGAACTATTATTATCAACCACCACAATAAACTACGCTTTTTTAAATCGTTTACCTCGTATTTGTCAAATCCGAAGGACTAGTTTATTATTTGTAATGCCGGGCTTACATGGTCAAATAAATTGATGAATAAATTGACGAATATATTCATGAAGAAATTCATTTATTCATCAATTTATTAGACCGTGTAAACGCAAACGTTCATCCAATATTTAATTGGCGATATCCACTAGTACTAACCATCAAATAGTGACATTTGTTTTCTTGCAACCTTTAAATGTTTTTGTTTTCATTTACCAATTTGGAGGTTACGCGGAACTTATGGACTTATAGCTTGCTGATGGGTACAAAAGCATATACGAATATTTTTGTATGTATTTGATTATAGTAATCACAAGCTAGTAATAAAATGCAATATTCTCCAAAGCGTATTGTAGTTGTTTTCATTAAAAATATTATCATTTTATAAGACTTGATCATGATCATTAAAATAATTATTTGTTACAAATACTTAGTGAAATTATTCACATCTCACAATCTATTTTTTGTCAGTCCTCTACAACGTTTGTGTAGAATAGCAACAGTTGCATATTATTTATTGGAACATTAATAATTCTTTACAAATACGATTGATTTTACAAACTTGATCAGTTCTCAGTTCTATAATCAAAAATTTATTCACGGGGCAGAAAGTTCTTATTTTCTTATTAATCCACAAGGATTAATAAGAACATTTCAAAGATGCATGTTACAAAGCTGTGTACAGCCAGATGGGGTACGTCAAGTTAGCATTATTTAGCATACATGTTATTACTTTACAATTATAAAAAATTCAATACAAAAACAAGAAAATATAACAGTATAACAAAAATATATACTGAGTAGGATAGTAGATAAGAGTTTTTAATTTCTAATGGAAAAGCATTATAACTACCAGAACCTGCAATCACGTGTGACTTTTTATAGACGGAATGGTTGAGAGAATTACCCTATTATTCGTTTCTCCAATATAAAGGCTCGCTAGATGCCTGCTGCCCACAGCTGCTGCCTGACCACAGCCAACTATATCATATGAGATACATAATACTGTACACATTACCACAATATATACAGCACGTGTCAATTTTCATTAGCCATAGGCGATTAATCCATACAGTATGTGGCAACATAGTATACCCCTTCTTTCCTTTCCAATGTCAGCGCGACCGATGCATGCTCGTAAGTAAGTACAAGTTAGCGTGGTTAGCAGTAACTCTTCGACCAGCGGGTTGGATGTTTGTAATGCGTTCAGAAATATTTACGAGTTACAAGGATTTGTTTTTCTTTTTCCTTTTAGTAAATGCAGAGAATTATTAAACTGCGTTCACGCTGCATGACACAAACAAAAGCGTAATTCTAATAAAATTGAAAATAAGGTAAATAAAAAAGGATTCTGAAAGTAATAATAAATTACTAGATCAGGAGTATGTTTAATAGTGATGCGGCTGATAACATATTTCTTACGGTATTAATTACAAAATATGCCCTATCGAGCTTTACGGACACAACATGTTCCTCCCAATTGAGGTTTCAATCAAGGGTAGTTCCTAAGAGTGTACACCGTTTAGAAAAATGAGGTGTGGCCACCACACGACTTTCTTATACGTATGAGCGTTTCATATTATAGAATTTTAAAATTTTTTTATATAAAAATTATTTAAAATCCTATTGTAAGTACTTCTTTTCTCTTAATAAATCTCTATAGAATGCATACTTTGCGAGATATTCGAAAGAAAGTGCTACTCGCTAACCGTAAAAGTGTTACTTCCGGTCTGAATTTTGAAATTTCAATTACAAAAAAAATATTTCAAAAGCAACTCTAAATACTTTTGTACTCTTGACAAATATTTATAGAATGCATAATTTACGATATATTGGCAAAAAAAATCGCTATTCGATAAGAGTAAAAGTGTACTTCCGGTCCGAATTTTGAAAATTTTTTATACAAAAGATATTGAAAATTAAGTTCTAAATACTTCTATATTCGTAGCGTACCTGTCTAAAAAGCATGACTTGCGAAATATTTGCAAAAAACTGATTTTACTTTCTTGTACGTAGTAGGTATAAGGAAGTATTGTGATGATGAAAATTTTCGACCTCGAGATTTTTGCAGATGTCCACGTTTTGAAGTCCCCTGATACCAAAAAAGTGGTTTTTAAAAAATATCTGTGTGTCTGTCTGTTTGTGTGTGACCACGATAGCGGTCAAACCGCTACAGATATCAATTCCAAATTTTGTATTTACGAATATAATCTCCCTTTTGAGAACTGATTAGATTTTGAGCAAAATCAGCAGACCGGAAGTAGTAGTTTACTTCAGTGAAAAAATCGAATTTTGCAAATATTTCGTGAATTACTAAGTTTAAACAAATTTATAAAGAATTCATATGTACTTAAAATTGAAATTGTGAACAATTTTATTAAACAGGTTTTTCCAAATTCCTACCGGAAGTAGGTCTTTTACTCTTATCGAAAATCAGTTTCTTGCTAATATTTTGCAAGTCATGCTTTTTAGACAGGTACGCTACGAATATAAAAGTATTTAGAACTTAATTTCCAATATTTTTTGTATAAAAAAAATTTCAAAATTCGGACCGGAAGTATCACTTTTACTCTTACCGAATAACGATTTTTTGCAAATATGTCGTAAATTATGCATTCTATGTATATTTATGAAGAGTACAAAAGTATTTAGAGTTGAATTTGGAATATTTTTTGTATAAATGAAATTTCAAAATTCGGACCGGAAGTAACACTTTCATACGTATAAGAAAGTCGTGTGGTGGCCACACCTCATTTTTTGTTAACAGTAAAAGACCTACTTGCGGTATCAATTTCGAAAAACTTTCATAATAAAATTCTTCTCAAATTCAATTTTGAGTACATATGAATTCTTTATAAATTTATTTAAACTTAGCAGGTGACGAAATATTGGCAAAATTCGATTTGTTCACTGAAGTAAACTGCTACTTCCGGTCTACCAATTTTACTGAAAAACTAATCAGATCTCAAGAGGGAGATTATACACGTAAATACAAAATTTGGAATTGATATCTCCAGTGGTTTGACCGCTATCGTGGTCACAGACAGACAGACAGACACAGAGACATTTTTTAGAAACCACTTTTTCGGTATCAGGGGACTTCAAAACGTGGACATCTGCAAAAATTTCGTGGTTGAACATTTTTGTCATCAGAATACTTCCTTATACTACGTATAAGAAAGTAAAAGATCGGTCCTAAGACAGTTTCCTAAGGTGGGTACAGTTTAACTGTAAATTTTCAGATTAAGTGTAAATACAGTGTGGAAACCACTTATGGAATAAATTCAGTAACTTACAAACTAATGACATTTGTCGAAAACGCTGAAACAGGTCAATTTTTATTTTAAATTACGCACGTTTTAAATCACTGCACCTATTAGTGACCTCATCTTCTTTAGAGCTGTGGCGTCATACGCATTTTTTTTTAATAGAATGCTATATTTTTTTTATAAATTCGTAGATAGTACTATTAAATACCTTTTCAATGAACTAACACAAGTTAGCTTTATTTTCAACAGTTTTTGTGATGAAATTGACAGCACCTGACGGTAGTAGAATACAAGAAAGATAGTAATTTTGCTTTGATCAAAAAAGAATAAATTAGTAAACTTTGACGTTTTTATAATTGTTGTTGTTGTGGTTGGAACGTAAAAATGTAAAAATCTCAAAAATTGTTGAAAATAAAGTTAACTTGTGTTAGTTCATTGAAAAGGTATTTAATAGTAGGTACCTACTATCTATGAATTTATAAAAAAATATAGCATTCTATCAAAAAAAAATGCGTATGACGTCACAGCTCTAAAGAAGATGACGTCACTAATAAAAATTGACCTGTTTCAGCGTTTTCGACAAATGTCATTAGTTTGTAAGTTACTGAATTTATTCCATAAGTAGTTTCCACACTGTATACAGCTTCACTGTAAATTGAAAGCGTATAACAGTTTAATCGTAAATTTACTCCAGAACTGTAAATTACAGAGTAACAGTAAATGGAAAGCGTACCTATAATTGACAGTTAAGCTGTAAATTTAGAGTTCAGGAGTAAATTTACGATTAAACTGTTAATTATACGCTTTCAATTTACAGTGAAGCTGTATATTTACACTTAATCTGAAAATTTACAGTTAAACTGTAAATGTACTTACATTACAAGAGTAAATTTACAGTTAAACTACCATACGCTTTCAATTTATAGTTAAGCTGTAAATTTACACTTAATCTAATAATTTACAGATAAACTGTAAACTGTAGTTGTAAAATAAATGCGAGAAAAGTGATATCCTAACTATGCGTTCGTAATTACTCACTTAGCTTTAAGTTTTAATACTAGTCAAAAGTATGTATAGTCTGTTTCAAAATATAAGAACATAACTTGCACCGTCTCTAATGCTTTTATTGCACCACCTTCTGTGACGATAATTATTATATCTGGTCTCCTTATTTAGCGGGTACGGACGGTTTACCTATTTGCAACGTATGAATGAGTTATTGCTGCAGGTGGTGCAATAAAAGCATTAGAACCGTGGAAAGTTATCTTCATATATTTTGAAATAGACTATATATAGTCCTTAATTATTAGTATTCATCAAGATTAAGCTTAAAATTAGGGTAATGCCACCGGCATTACATCTGAACTTTCATTTGGGGTTTCATGCATTAGAATAATTATACCTTTATGGTACTGTTTTGTTTTTGGTGGATAAATAGAGGCTGTTATTTTCATTATTATTAACTATTAAATAAATTTCTCGGGTTTTCAATTGTTTGTTTTTTTCTCTAAATGTTAACAGCGATAATAGGTAGAATAAGCTTTATATAACATTTGTTCAATTTTATTTGAGAGAAGACAAACACATCCATGTATTCCAAAGGCTAAATTTCAATGTTGAAACACAAAAAGGGATTGATAAAGAAACTCTTAAACGATATTAGAATTAGTAAAATTGACAGTAATCTGAATTCAAGGTATAAACAAGTGAATAATGGCTATACTATTTAAATTGCTTTCTTCCTCTTTCAAATAGTGGAACATGGTCTTGTCATATTTATTTATTGTGTTCGTAAATCAATTTTACATAGAAATACGTATTACATGCATATATAAATAAATTGAGTAAACATGACTCATATATTTAAATGGGAATAATAAGTATCTCTATATACAGTGAGAATGTTAGGTTCGAATAAATTTGTTAAAGTCAGTATTGTATATAAAAAAACAAAATTTTTTGACGCCCTATCTACATCCAATTTGTTCTAATATCAGACAGTAAGTTTTTTTTTTGAATTTCAATGCTCATGGAGAGCAATTCCAAGGAATTTCTCCCTATTTATGAACTTGATAAATATCCTATATGACTGTGATGAAAATAATAATAAAAAATTTCTAACATAACAACTAAGCTTTATTCACTAACTAAATCTAGATAGCAAGTTAGTGGGTTTGAAGCGCTTCAAACGTTTTGGTTCAGTTGTTTCTTCTGTACTTGATTTGACCAGAACGTTGTGTGACCCTCTCGCTGTATTTCTGACTATACTTTGAAATTTCTCTCTTCACTGATGGTACTTGTAGATCACACAAGCCAGTAAGACTGGGCTGAAGGTCAATGAAACAAAGACCAAAGTACAGTGAAACCAAGAAGAAGGATTGGCCACAATTACACAATAGGAAATAATAACTTCGAAGTGGTGCAGCGATTTAAAATCTGTGATCTCAAATTAACAGTGAGAACGACGTCAATAGAAAATACAACAACGCATGCTAGCTGGAAACAAAGCCTACTTCTCACTCGTACATATATTCAACCACAAGAAAAACAAAAATTACTATCTACAGGACGATGATAAGACCCATGGTGACATACGGGAGTGAGACGTGGACAATCACTAAGCACTCAGAGGAGCTACCAGCAAGATGGGAACGGTGAATCCTAAGGGAAATATATGGGCCGGTGATGGAGGATGCGGAATGGAGAATCCGATACATGATGTCAGATGGAGGGCGCCAGGGTAAGAGGACGACCAAGACAGAAATAGGTAGACAACATTGAGGAGGACGCTAAATAATTACTGAAAGTGCGCAATTGTAAGGCAACTTGATGTCTGAAGGCAGAAAATATGGGAGGCCCAGATCCAAATGGGACTGTAGTTCCACGAAGAAGAAGAACTATTAAGCGTAGCACTTTGATTTAGTAGCGTTGGAGTATTTCGGTATTAGAATTGCTTGCTGTTCCACAAAGTTGTATACCGTACGTCCATGTAGGCCTTAGTATAGCTTTGTACACTAAAAGTTTGTTGCTAATTGCTAACTTTGATTGGCCAGAATTACACAATAGGAAATAATAACTTCGAAGTGGTGCAGCGATTTAAAATCTGTGATCTCAAATTAACAGTGAGAACGACGTCAAATAGAAAATACAACAACGCATACTAGCTGGAAACAAAGCCTACTTCTCACTCATACATATATTCAACCACAAGAAAAACAAAAATTACAATCTACAGGGCCATGATAAGACCCATGGTGACATACGGGAGTGAGACGTGGACAATCACTAAGCACTCAGAGAAGCTACTAGCAAGATGAGAACGGCGAATCCTAAGGGAAATATATGGGCCGGTGATGGAGGATGCGGAATGGAGAATCCGATACATGATGTCAGATGGAGGGCGCCAGGGCAAGAGGACGACCAAGACAGAAATAGATAGACAACATTGAGGAGGACGCTAAATAATTACTGAAAGTGCGCAATTGTAAGGCAACTTGATGTCTGAACGCAGAAAATATGGGAGGCCCAGATCCAAATGGGACTGTAATTCCACGAAGAAGAAGAACTATTAAGCGTAGCACTTTGATTTAGTAGCGTTGGAGTATTTCGATATTAGAATTGCTTGCTGTTCCACAAAGTTGTATACCGTACGTCCATGTAGGCCTTAGTATAGCTTTGTACACTAAAAGTTTGTTGCTAATTGCTAACTTTGATTTTCCACCTAACATCCAGAAATTCTTACTGAGTTGTATTCCAAGCTTTTGTAAATATATGCTTGCGCCAGTTTAAATTCCTGTCCAGGTGCATGCCAAGGTATTTGGCAGAGTCAGCATATTCCAGTTGTAGGCCATTTAATGTTACTGCAGGACAGTCTTTCTTTTTTGTTGTGGATGTTATGTGGATTGACCTTTCCTGATTTTTAAAGGACATTTGAATTGGGTATTTTATGTCAATTGTATTTTTATGATGTTGCTTGGTCTCTGCGGTGTGATTTGAAGCCGTTGGACTTTCTTTATAGGATACCTTTAAATGAGGATGTTTCGCTGACAATTCAGGGACTTAAGCATAATATTGAATGAACAATTCGTGAAATAAGGCCTCAAACCTTTGAATGTACTGCAAAATTGGGTTGCGCAGAAGAAAGTTACAGAATTGATTTGATAGGAGAGGGTACTGGTACGGCAGTAGAGGCAGAGGTTTTGGCTGAAATTTATATCCAGTAATAGATTGAAAGGTTTATTTTTTCAACAGGGCAATAAATTATAGAAAATACAGAAAGGTGTTTGTTCTATTACAATTTTAAAAGGTATGCATCCAGTATGTTTCTGGGTAGTATCTCTATTTACAGTTTCTAGCAATTGATGTGGACAAACCAAACATGTTTTTTATATAAAATAATTTATTATTCTAATTGTTTGAATAGGGATGTATCTGCCACGACACACACAACTTGGATAAATAGTGGAAAGCTTGGATAGGTAACGTCATCATTAAAGCGAATCATCAATACAGAACTACGTTTATTTATCCTAAATATAGCAAGTTTCTAGAAATACAAATTTTTGAAGGAATATATTCTAACAATAATCTTAGATATTTTTGTGTATTTTCTGTTATTTTCGGGTATAAGTATTTGTTCTTATTATTGTGCTTTTCTTTATGTTTTAACAGTTTTTCTATGATTTTAGGGTCATATCCATTATTTATTGCAATTAATTTAATTGTGTTTATTTCTTTATTAAAGGATCTCTTGTTTAATGGTATGTTTGTGGCTCTATGTACATAACTATGGAAGGCTGCCAATTTTATTTTCATTGATTGTTTAGCATTTACGTGTAATATGTTGTCAGTAAAAGTAGGCTTTCTGTAGATTTCAAACGTAAGTTTATTATTATTTCTGTTTATTGTAACGTCTAGAAAGTTTATTTTCTGGTCTTTTTCCGTTTCTATTGTAAATTGTATCTTATGGTTAATAGAATTTATAACTTTTAGGAACTCCGTTAATTGCCTCTCTGTACCTTTCCAAATGCAAATTACGTTGTCAACATATATGGCCCAGTAATGAACTTGTTGGATTAATACTGGGTTTTTCTTGAAGAGTTCTTCTTCGAAGTTCTTCAAGTATATTTCTGCTACTAGAGGGCTTAACGGGTTTTCCATCGGTAATCCTTCTATCTGTTTATATATTTCATTGTTGAATTTAAAGTAATTTTGGTCTAGACATAAATTTAATATTTCTTTAATATCTCGATTATTAAGTTATCTTTCAATTTCTTTCTTATTGCTCTGACTGCTTGGGTTTCAAGTGATTTAATGTATAAAGTATTTAGCAGTATTTAGTATTTTGAAATTGGAAGGATATTTTGCCTTTAGAAAGAATGTTTTCCTGTTAATATTTTCAAGACTTTCCTGAACCGTCTTAAGAAGAAGTCTAGCAGATACTTTCCTACGTGTTCGAGATCTACAGATAGAAGCATCAGACTATTTATAAGATGCTCATGTTTTACGATAAAATTCTGGCTCAAAACAATTGCGTGACGTGAGAGGCATGCAAAAACAAAAACCAACGAGAACAACTTAAAACTTGAAGTATTGGAGCAATAAAGAATAGCATTTTGAATGACTCCAGAAGAAGCAGGGATATCGGAGCCTACAGTATTATAAACTTTGCGCAAAGATATTGGAATGAATAAGGTTTCAACACATTGGTTTCCGAAATTGCTTACTCTCGGGCACCATATTTGTGAAGAAAACGGTGGACTTGGATGATGACCAAGAATTTTTTTCGAAAATTGTAATAGGTAATGAAGCATATGTCAATTATTAGGATTCAACGACAAAGGAAGAATCCATGCAGTGTATCCACAACAAATTTCCTTCTCCAAAAAAGTGCAAGAACGCAAAATTCATCAAGAATGCTAATGGCGACAGTGTTTTGGGATATGAAAGGAATCTCACTGATTAAACACATGAAAAAAGTTCTGCAATAACAAGAGAAAGCTATAAGAAAGTTGAAAACCGTCACACACCGAAAAGACCCCGTAGCTGGGATCAAGAGATAATGCTGCTTTATGATCGTGTGTGACTATGAGCTCTTTCCTAAATTAAAAAAGCACTAGATATGCCGTTGTTCTTTGGATGAATATATGAAAGACGCAGTGGAGTTATTTTAATTTTATGGAAGAATTTTTTTAAGACGTAGTCATATTGAAACAATTTTGGAATAAATGGTTGTCTGAATAATAATGTATCATGTATTCAAAAATAAACTATGTATTACTCTTCTCCTTCATATTTAGATCGATAAAATGCAACTCATAAATGTGACATAGGACTTTGAATTTATTTGATTATTTTTTTGGAGCATTAATTATTAACTTATTATTAAATGATACTAGATATATGAAATACACATACTACGATTATGTATGCAATTGTAAATGACAAGTTCAGGATGATAAATCACAGGATCTGAGATTTAAATATTTCTGTGGGAATCTAAAAATAATAGCAGGCAATATTTTATAATTGGAATATCCAGTACAGCAATTAATATGGGAGATTTTAAAACGCGACTTAAATATGTATAAATAGTCTAGACTTTGTAATTATGTAATTATTATGCAAACATACTGGTAATTTGCAAAATTAGTAAATTACTTACTTGTATAAAATTCATTACGCATTAACGGCTAATGATAAATTTGAATTAATGCTCAGTTTAAAATAGTTTATAGATACTGATGAAATACACAAAGCATTACGTCATTTCGCTAACTGCGTCTCTAATTAGGTACGTTTGAAAGCGCAATCTAACGTAATCACCTGTTAGGAACGACTCAAATCTATTCAGATATTTGCAAACTATTAAATGTTAACCCGATATCGACAAAAGGCAAAATGTACATGTTATGCAATAACAATGATTTAATTTGTAGTTCATTCGGTTAAAGAACTTTTTCTGTGACGGGACCTTGCATCTTTTGATGTTTGCTGGACCGGATACTTCATTATCGTTGTATATAACACACGGGTCATGTTAATTGTGATATTTCCATCAATTTAAGCATTTTTCACATACTTTATATGAAATTAATGAATTTACAATATACATGCAGGAAATACAGTATCAACAAATAATAGGCATCATTTTAATAAAATGATTATGTAATACAGTTTTATTAACCATATTTTTGCACTTTGCACACCAATTATATTATAATACGCATTTTGAAAGTCAAATAGTATATTATGCAATGAGCATTTAATGATAGCTATTAAGACACGAGTAAGAGAATTACAATACGAGGCGAAGCCGAGTATTGTAATGAATACGAGTGTCTTAATAGCCATTAAATGCGAGTTGCATACACTATTTTTTCTACGGCCCCATAATAAAACATATTTTTTGAACAATCCATTTCATAAATTGAGGTTAAAATTTTCCGTACGTTTTTGTGAATTTGGCTGGTAATAAATTGTTCGTGGCTACTAAGGCTTGTTCCATAATTTCTGGTGGAGTCAATTATTACATTTCACTGTCATTATCCCTCATTTTTACCGTTTATATTTTCAAAAAAGCACAAATTTTAAGTACTTACTTGTAAATTGCAGAGAACTGTCACATTTATTTAATTTGTATATCTGTCAGATATGCAGTCGCCATATTGAATATTGTTTGAATATTGAAATGTCGCATTCCTATTGGATATAAACTTGTATCGTAATGAAAAATCTGTATTCCTATTGGATATAAACTTGTAACATAATGAAAATCTGTATCGTAATGAACATCATTATAGTACAGGTTCCGCATATCTAATAATACAATTAAAGTATGGGAGTAGAAAAAAGTGTTTAATATGAAACAGAAAAAAAACCTGCATTACGTAGTAATTGTGCAAACATAATACTTCTCCCGACAATAGCATTGTTCAGGGTACATTTTTAAAGTCATGGTGGATGGGCAAACAAGTGTTCTTTGATTTATTTTTTTACAGGTGACGTGTCATACATTAATATATGCAAAATTGCTTCACGGCTCACATATCTTATGTTATTCTATTTCAATGAGGGTGCTCATTTAAAGGAGCTAATCCATTGTTTGCCTGCAAAACCTCCAAAACTAGTAAATGTCGTATTATTTGAAAATTTAATTGTAGTGAACATTTCACTAAAGTTAAAAGCTACTATTTTGGTAAAGGAGGAAGCAAAATAAGATGTCAATCTTTCTTTGTGCGAATTTTAAATATTAACAATGGACCCATTTTAACGGCGTTTAAGTATAGAAATTCATTGTTTTTTTTTTTTTTTATGGAAAATACCAAAGAGGTAATCTGTAACTAAACTGCACAAGCCGATATTGATATTGTAAAACATCACATTAAAAGCTTTCCTTAGATGGGAAGTCATTGTATAAAAAAAAACACGAATAGAAAGTATCTGGAAACAAAATTGTCCATTGCAAATATATACGACGTTTATTGTATTGTAAACAACGTCAATAACATTGTTTCTCATTCTCTGTAGCGAAAAGTGTGTTGTACAAGCTACAATATATTATTCTTTACCTCGCGAAAGGATTAATGTCATGTCTGTGTTAGGTACAACAATTTAAAACTAGAGGATCGTGTCTTACGCGAAGACAAATATCAAAGTCATCTGCAGAGAAAAATGGATGCAGCAAAAGTTAAGGAAGTAGACAAGGAACGTGTTTCAAATACTGTAGGTTTTGAATCAATCCCTTTTGATTTACAATCATTTCTGCAAATTCCATCGTCAAATTAACAATTTACGAAGCTATAAGTCTACCCAATAAAGCTACTCCTGGACTGAACTGACCGGTAAACGTGGAAGTTCTGAAATAGGGACATGTCTCTTGAAATGGTTTAACATGTGTGAAGAATAGAATAGAATACAAAACTAAATTATTATTGCGTTGATACTGTATCTTTGCCAAAAACACACATTGAAATTACAGTACATAAGTGTCTAGATGCGGGTCATTCTTACATGGAACTACACTCGATGCACAGCGAAAGAAAAGAAAAAAATCACAGTTTATGTTGCCCATTAATCATTATTTTTTAAGAAAGCCCACTTGAGGAGAAACCGTAACAAAACAAGAGATTCTTACATAGTAACAGATCTAAAATTCTCCGATTTTCTGGATTTGCAAGACTTGACAAAAACATTACTAAAGAATAAGACACACGATACTACCAACGAAAAAGTAAGTTGGCTCAAGGTTAAATGCTTTTGATTCAGTAATTCTTGGGTTTGTGGAATATATGTACGATTACTAAGCAGACTATAAACAAATATACATAGAAGGAAAAGTTAGAAAAGCAAAGAAACAAGAAAATGGGTGTGCTTAAAACCACACAGCAGAAGTGTAAACTTCATCAAGGCGCGGTTAATAATACGAAATACAACTTTTTTTTCGTTCTACATTACATTAAAATAATCGTCCGCGAAGTTACCAATTCGCGAACGCAATACAGTTCGCGAAATACAATTTCGCGGCCGTTGCTATGGCAGCGGCCGTTAAAGTAAATACACATTTTGACACATGTTTAATCACACATTCTACGACTTATTTTGACAACTATCAAGTATTTGTAGTTTATTATATTCGTCTCATTTCCATGGTAACGCATGTAAAGCAAGTAAACCACTTTAATTTAGCACCTTTAGAACTAAATTAAATTAAATTGTGTCTCAATTTAATTTAAATCGATTGAAAAATTAAACGGTTGCCCAAAAAATTGTGTGTATATCTTGTCCGCGAAAAACTTTAACGTACTCGAGATTGTCTTGCCTCGGCCGCAAGCATAATTAAGGAGATTTTCGGACGCATGTATATATATATAAATAGACGATATAAATACTGGCTTTCGACTCCCGCCCTTGGTCTAATGGTTAAGTGCTGTCCTCTCACCCAGGCGGCTCCGATTCACATCTGCTCTGGGACATGATTTATTCTTTTAAATTTCAATTTAATTGAAATTAAATACCTCTATATGATATATTTATTTATCTTGCTCCCTTAGCCGACTTTACCCGAAGAGCGTTACATATCCGAGCGTTACATATCCGATCGTTACAGGTCAGTCTTGTTCACTGCCTACAATAAGCGCAACGCGCCTAAAGAAGTTTACACTTCAATACACTTCAAAAAGATATAAAAACAATTGAATTTAAACGTCTCTACAAAAAACTGAACGAATTTCTACCGAAAAAGTGAAATCTGCCTGACCTTTGTACTAAAGAAGCAGTTCCAAGCAATCATGTATGGTAAAATTCTATACCTGTCTTCGGTTCTGCTTCTGCCTAAGCGGTTCCCGAACCAGGAATTAATGAAAGCGACTCAGATTAATACATAATTAAAAAACAGGTTTTGATATTGTTTTCATAAACATTTCATATTAAAAAAATCAATAAAAAATAATATGAATTTTTACTTAGTCATTTCATTTAAAAATAGTACATTGCAAAACTCACTAAGTCAAATTTTTTCGAAAAAAATGGTTCAAGTTATTAGTTCGAATGTGGAAAGGGCAAATGATAGTGAAACTAAGGATTACAATACCATGTAATGTAAGAAGAAAAAAATCAAAATTTAATAAGTCAAATTATTAACATATAGAGTTTTTAAAAAAACGTTAACCTTATTTTTTTTGGACTTAATGAGTTTTCGCCCGAAGTCGACGATATTAAAGCAGGTCAAAGGTATCTTTCTTTCTCAAAGAATGCATTGAGTTCAGGAAATTGAGATTATATTATGAAATCATATAAGAGGAATAATAGGTAAATGCAAGAATGCACGCAAGGCAAAGATGATTTTGTATTATATTATACAAAATAAATCCTAATAAACGCATATTATTCAATAATTTTTACCCCCGTTTTTATAGTTCATTTTTATGAATCAATTACGTACAACTGTAATCTGAATACATAAACATTGGTGGAAAACGAAGTAATAAATCATTTTTAATGGATACAATGATGCTTATTAATACCGGATTATTTATATCAAAAATAGTCAGCATAGTAAAATGTCGAAATTTGAACAAAGTACACTAAAAGGATATCGAATTCATTAACCGTAGGACCTTATACACCAACAGTTGAATTGTTTTGAAATCTCTGAAAAGTCTGGAAATAAATGTTGGAATGTAATAAAAGTCCATTGTTCACCTTGTGGTAACTGTCTTTTTATCACTTAGTTCAAGTATTTTTTTTTATTTTAGCAATAAATGAAAGCGTCGCTTTCCATTACTTAAACCAGAATCTCAGCACTAAATACTTCATTAGATACGTAAATAGGATTTATTTTATTAATTTGTGTTTTACGAGAAAAACTGTTTATACGAAGGCAGTGTTTAGTAAATTGTCCAGGGAAAGAAATTTCAAAGAAAATATGTATTTTAGTAATAAAGAGACAAATTATTAATTTATTCTTAAATATAATTTTTGTGACATTTAATGAGAAAATAAAAAGGAATTATTCTTAATAATTGGTAAATGTAGCTTTATTTTTTAAAATATGTATATTAAATTTACTTACATAAAAATAAAATATAAACTTTTTTTAACTTATTCAAAATTATTTAATAATTGATGCATATAAATTTTATTATTAACGTAGCGATTTTAATTATGCACTTTTTAAGTTTTAAAATCGAAATTATGAAAAATTTTTTACTTTTCTGTCGATGTCCTTTGAAAGATTTATTGAATATAAATATAACTACATAATTTACATTAAATACCCCTCAACTGGTAATTATTTTCTTTCCTTACTAAATGCTCGTCTATGCTTCCATTTTATATTATCCTTTGAACGACCCAAGTGCTAAGGAACAGTATTATTGTACAATTATTATTAAATTAAAAACCACGTCTAAAAAAGCGTCCTATCTAAAGGTTGGCTAATTAAAACTTAATTCCTGACATTTAAATTATGCACTTCCTTCCTAAAAGAATTCTGTGTAATAAGTACTGTGGAGACCTCGTTAGAATTATGCCGGGGGGTGTAACCCTGACACATAACAATTGTTCATATTCAGCCATCGACAACATTTCAATCTATGTAAACCAAGGTAGAAAATTCGTAGATATATCTAAGGCAAACGTTTTCAATCCCTTGCTATTAGCACGATCAGCAAACGTAATTGTGAAGAGTGAAACTGTTGTTTGTTATCGACATTCATTTGAAAATTGCATGTATTTGTTTTCTTAAATAAACTATTGGTATACATCGAGAATAGTAATGAGCTAAGACCGGATCCCTGATAAAGTCAGTTGAATATTGCTCAATACATTATTTTTGTACTCACCGCCTAGCCTGTAATGTGACATTTGGCGCATGTGTCGCTCGACCAGGAAAGAGGATTTCCCGGTCGAGGCGACTGTAAAAATTGAAAAACACACTGGCTCTCTGGGACATTTAAAAAAAATCAAACTTGATTATAATAAAATTTACTCTATAAAATACTACTTCCCTCGACTATTATTCACTAAAAGTTCGAGAAATAGGAGTTATAATTAAAAATTATTCCAATAAATTTGTGGCGCCATCTATTTGACGACATCATAATCGACATTCAACTGCCATCTATTTGACCACATCGACATTCATATTGGCATTTCATAAGAAATTGTAATTAAACCAAAAAAGCGGAATAAATGTACTATAAATTTATAAATATAAGAAGAAATACCTCATATTTGCCATGTGTAAGAATATAATAACTTAATTTTAGGGAAAGGTGAGTAATAGTTACGTACATGAAATGCTTAAATTAATTAGGTAATATATATTAGGTTAGGTATGATACTAATGACATTAATCAATCATATTTTTTTAATTTAATGTTCATACAAAAAATATTGTACAAACCACTTGTGCGAGTGCTTTCAAAGTGTGCTCATGCGGGAAAATAGTCTTCCCGCACTTGGTTCGTAAATAACTATTTCAACTTTAACTGCTCGTGATCTAATCGAAAGGTAGCTTTTTACCAACTTAATTGCCGAATCATCCATTCCGACCAAATGTAGAATTGATAAGAACATACCATGACTGACAGAGTCGAATACTTTACTAATACAGAATAATTACTGTCAACTTACCCTTATCGGTGTCATCGATTATTGGATTCGTCACATTCAGAAGAACTCTTTCACAGATATTTTAATGCCGGACGGAGTCCAGATTGATATTCAAGGAGAATATTTGATTTAAGAATAGGAGATATCGAGCAAAATAGATGAAGATGCATTAATTCTTCTGTTTTACTGGCATTTTTGTATTAAATTCAACAATTTTGAGATAGCCCATTATATATACAAAAATATATACCTTTTCGTTGTCCTAATTATTTCTTATTGAAAAATGTCTCTGTCAAACAGATGGAAGTATCACCTGAGAGGCATATCAGTGTTTTTTTGTTTTAAAGTGTTTATTTTTAAGTTTGATATTAACAGTTATAATTCCAAATTTTCGTCTTTTAGGAGGGGATAATTGTAGTATTATGTATTATGTACTTATACCTTGTATTGCCTTTTAATTAATTAGTATTTAAGTCGATATAACGAGTACAATTACTAACATATTCATGATTAAAATATTATTTTTAATTGTAAAAACAAGACGTAAACATGTAAACACAATCATATGACGTAATTTATTGCAAAAGTGATCGAATACTCTATATTATGTGACGGGTACTGGATGTGTGCTGGCGTTGAAAGCATAGTTAGCCCTAAAAGACTGTCCATATTAACAGTATCATAGATACTTGATATTTTGGAGTAGATTGTGTCATGAAAAAAGAAAAAAAAATCAGTGCATTTAACATTTTTGGGAAAAAGCCTAATATTTGATTACATTTCAGTTAACGCCATCTAGCGGCCACGGCAAAACTCGAAGATACAAAAACAAAAACGCAGTTTATAGGATAAATAGGCTCTTTTAAATGAGACCAATTTAAGCTTGTTAAAATCGGTTATGCCAAACCGGAATAGGTAATTGTAGTATATTTACTTTATTAAAAAAAAAACATTTGAATAGAACCGACTAAGAAATGTGTAAGCCAAAAATCTTAAAAGACATATAAGGAATAAAATGCAGGTATTTTCAATCCTCTCTACGAAGAAATTCTTAATTTTAACATTGATCATTACTGTTGCGTCCTCTATATAGTGGACATTTTACAAACTCGAAAATAATTTCCAGCATTTTCTTTTGGGCAAGTATACTTGAAAAACTTTTACCCGAAAGCAATTTGACTACAAGTTTCTCAGCTATAACCGGCGGCCATTCTTAGTTGGCCAACTGGTACCAATACACCGAATTATTTCTATAATTTTATAATACCAATATTTATAATAATTAAGTATTTATTTTACGAATTAAATTCTGATTTTGAGCGAAGTACTGAAAACACTGCTTTAACGAGGACAATGATATTAATCGACAGCAATAACCAACTACCGAAACACCAATTCGGGTTAAGATTCCGTCATATGCTGCTTTATTGATTCCATTACTTTCCACAAAATATAACTTTTTTTTCCGGAGGATCATTAAACTCGCCTTGAACCAGGTAATAACTTTAATCTCACAATTAATCTGGCCTGCACAAGAATTCTAAAAAAAGTGTAAATAGAAAGGCTACAGGAGACCCTAGTAGTAAGCAATCGAAAATTATTTATTTAGAGTTAAAAGAACATAAAAATTGCTTAGAAACATTTTGCATTCAAGATCAAACTTATGTTTGTACCAAGTTATATGATCATAGGGAAAAATTTTTGCTACCTCTTTCAAAAAATACCGAGGAGCCAATTGATGTAAAGAAGATTTAAAGAAAGATTGTCAAGGAGGCAAATTTTCTGGTTGCCACTGAAGAAAAAATCAGCAAAATTATCATATTTTCTTGTATGACAAATTATTTTTCTCAGTCGAGTTTAATAGTATTTAGGTTGATCTTCAGAATGGTTGCGAGCGACTTCAATAGGAAGATTACGGTCAAGCAATTTATTTTCGTAGGTACTTTTTTCATTCCAGGTGAGTTTAATAACGACCATTTTCTGGTAAGGGGACATACTTCTGCAGACAGGTTATTTGGCGGATTGGAAAAAGAATACGGAAAAAGTCTGTAATATTAGCTAAGTAGGAGTACTGGTAGTACTTCAAAGAAGTTGGGAAATCAGTTAATGTTTTAGAAGAAGATTGGAAATTGTGTGATATGAAAAACTATTAGAATTAAAGATTCAACAAGAATACTAATTAAAAAAACTGATCAGAGAAAAAAAGCCAGACTGCCAGTCAAAACAAAAACAAGATAATGAAAATGGAATTGAGCTACCGCTCTGATGTTCCCACAAACCATTTCGAAAGATTATTGAAAAGAGAAAAGCTTGGAATGGTATTCATCTAAAAGAACTGAATTACCTATTGAAAACAAAATTAAGAAAATTAAACTGGATAATAAGTGTACTGAGCAGTTGCAATAAACAATAGGACAAATACGTCAAGTTTTCATGGTATAAGGAGATAACTCAAAACATGTGTCAGTCAGCTGAAGCTTCTGGAGATGAAAAGGAGTCTGAGGACCATGATCCAAAAGATTGTGACGAATGTGAAGATGATATTCGATTTCACCCTTAGGATTTATTTCAACCAAATAATGTATTCTTTATAAAGAATACATTATTTGGTTGGGCACTATAGCACTATAGTGCCTGATCAAAAGTGAGAAAAGATTTATGTACTGTTTTGTGTTACTTTATGAAAATTGTTTGCTGATAATAACAGTTTTATTTTCAAAAAATTGTGTGTCAAAATTCAAACAAAATATTTTGACAAATGTTGCTAATCAAGTAATCCTTACATGATAAATAAGCTCGTTTTTGTACTATTTCAGCAACACCAACATTATTTACATTAATGTTTTCCGTATATATCTCCGAATATGTCATAGTCCTGAAAGTACAATTTGAAAATCAACTCCTCATAGACAAACAAAATATAAAAACTAGTTAATGATATCACTGGACATAAACCCCCAATAGTAAACTTACCGCTGACCAAACCAACAAACTTGATTATCGTACTATTTGTTTTTATTTTCTTGTACTGTTTACATGTAGTAATAAACAAAGCAAAAAATATACATACATGTAAGCAGATAGTATATTTGTTAATTAATATAAATTAGAAATAAATTTAGAACAATAACTTAAATATAATTTCAAAAGCTATTTAAAATGATGACTTTCTTAATTACTTTTTCATAAAACTAATCCACGATCTGACGAGAATTATCACACTTGTTCAGCATTCCTTGACCAAGTAATTTAAGTAATTTAAAACAGGATGTCCTTGTGAGATGCAAAAACATAAATATATAGGTATATACTTCTGTATACATACGAATTCTAATTGCACGGATTAGCTTAAAAATGCGCGATAAATCATTCTTATTTACAGCTTATAAATACATTAAATAAATACTAGAACAACTTACCGAAAGTGGAATTTGTTATTCTTCTAATAACATCCAATAATTTGGGTATCCTAAACGGGTTGGAGTTATCTTCTCTATTTGCTCCAAGAGTAGATACAATTAATGATATCACGAAAAACGTCTTCATATTATAAGCCATGCAAAAAGCAAAGGATGCAGCGACGCGCACCGTTTTCTGATTTCGCCGATAAGGGCGAGTTCGACAATTTCGAATGTTTCGTTATTCGATGTTACATAAAACGCAACAGCAACGAATGTGGTTCATTGCTTTGGTATTATAGTTCTTGCATAGGCGATGTCAACAGTACTCCAAGGTTATAGTAAAAGTAGAATTAATGATATTGTATATTGCGATACTACTTGTGCGATCGAACAATTTTAGTCATAACAGATTCTCATACTAGAAGATCATTTTCTATGGGAGATAATATTTGTAATTGACTAGTATGAAAATGCGTAGTCACTTTTATATTTCGTTTATTACATAAGATGTAAATACTAATGAACATAATATATAAATTTATATACACAGCTATACAATATCCTCAATATTGAATAAATTCACAAGTAAATAATTTTTTTTCAATAAATTACTTGCAATTTACCTCACTAATATAGACTTGTTTAGATAATATTATTTAACTAAATCTAAATAATGATTCTAATTTAAAAGGACAAAAGATCTATAGTATCACTATTAGTTTTTCAGATCGTAGGGCTTTTGTTCGGTCTTGAAAGTGTCAACCTTTGCCAAAAAATAGAAATGTTTACATAAAAAATGAGACTTATTAGAAAGTGTGCAGTAAATAAATTTAAGACTGCGTTATCTCAAGAAGATTGGTCAGATGTTTTTAATAACCCTTACAATACTAATAATAATAAGCATTTTATGTTTTCCCGTAAAGGGAGTAGCTCTTAACCATCAGCAACATTATCTGTTACATCTATCAAAGAGTGTCTGCAAAATATCTATCCATGGCTTTAACAGCTTCGTCATTTGATGTAAAGCGCTTTCCTGTCAAGAATTTTTTCAGACTTGGATACGGATAATAGTTTGAGGGAGCCAAATTTGATGAATACGAGGGCGACCTGAAATGTTTCTGGTATCGACAAGAAAAACATGTTATTGGTGTGGTTTTTTATTTTTATTTTTCGATGTAGTCTCCTCGAAGATCAATACACTTTTTCAAACGGTGCTCCAGTGTCTTCAAGCTGTCGGAAAAGTAGGATGTTTGGAGGTCTGCAAAATAGCCATCTTTGATTATGCAATCAAAGATATTTTAATCTTTTTATACCCATGTGCATAAGAAATGTTTAGGAAAACAGAGGCTGAATCTTTGCGTTTTTGTAAATGGTAGAAATATACTAAAAAAGTTACACAGCATACAAGAGAAATAGTTAGGTGATTGTATTATATAATTTCACATTTTCCGCATAGTTTAGTTGCTTTTCAAGATCTAGGAATTTTACTTGCCTCGATATTGCGCAAACTATGTAAATTCTGCTAATATATATACATCATTAACAGTGTTAAAATATTACATCCAGATTTAGAATGTTGTGAAACATATTTTTATCACAAATTAAAGAAAGCACAATCTTTCTTACAAGAAATCAGTTGGAACAATTAGTCTAATCTTTAGACAGTGTGTAGTGAACAAAAATCCCTACTATATATCTACTCATGGACAATTTTTAAACAAATTTTAATTACAATATATTACGCTATTTAATGGACGACAAAGTAGATTATTGACTTCATGATTAATCATTAACAGGTAAGAGCTTAGGCAATGTGTATTACTTGTATAACATTTTAAGCGTTTTGCCTTGACATGAACGAAGAAATTACTTGGATCAAATATATGTATGTCGGAAGAAAATGTACATTCCAATTAGGATTTTTAAATGTTATATTTGAGGACAGTTTATTTGGATGTAAATGGCCTTTGCATTGATCGCTTAGATCACTGGATTCAACACGCGTAGATTTTAATTTATGGTGCCATATTCCATCTATTGCTTATGCATTGACAATCAAAACAAAACAACAGTTAATTAAGAGAAGCATTTGGACTATAACAGCCACATCAATTCAAGGATTTTAAAGTGCTGTGTGTAAATAGTAAACTCATAAAGCATGCCTGATTTTTTCAAATATTTATTACACTTATTTTTATGTGAGTGCTTATTTAGATAACAATTATATATATATATATATTATATTAATAATTATTGCAACAGCCATATACGTATCAAATTGCTTTTGTTAATTGTTTTAACGTAGAAATGTACAGTGCTATTATTGAAGCTAATTATTCCTTTAATTATATTAATTCAAAACGAATAGAAGGAAACAGAACGTTCCGTAAATTTTTCTACTTACATAAATGATAAATGAAATATGTTATATGCATAGTATTATACTCTATTGTAGAACTAAAATATTGTTTCACTTCACAAGCATATAACTATAGCATAAAGCAATACGTACCGATATGATGATAAGACATACTGCAAAGTTATTTCACATAATCTACAAGGCGAGATTTTTATATTATTTGCATAGATATAAAGAAAAAGAGTTTATAGACTTATAATATTTTATTTGTCAACATGTGGGTCTTTAACGGTTACACATTTTTTCACGCTTTTCCAATAAATCCTTGCCTTCAACAAAAAGTCCTCACAAAATTTCTCCACCACATCCTTCAGGTATGCACCCAAAGAAAAACGGGGTCCTTTCAAGAGTTTCTTTAATTTATGAAAGGAGCTCGGTGGCAAATTTTGGGCTGCTGGGTAAAGGTTCAATCTTTTCAAAGCCGCACTCGATTACTTTTTGAACTTGGTAAGGCGTGTAAACTCTGCAGTTGTCAAAAAGCATCATAACCTATTGATCACAGTTGTGGAGCGTTTTAGGTGTATGATAGTTTTAAACTTTCTGATCGTGTCTTTATAGACTCCTCCTGTTACTGTAGAGCATTTCTTTCGTATATTCAATCAGTAAAATTTCTTCGTCGTCATCAGCTGTCCTGATAAATTCTTTGGCTGTGAAGATTCCTTGAGAATCTACTACATGGATTTTTTTGTCAGTGGATCCCAGTATTACACGCACTGTTCATCACCTGTTATGATTTTTGAAAAACGCTCTTTCTTCTCAGTCAAAGCTCTTACGCTTTCTTCGCAAACATGTTGCAGACACAGTTTTGTTGGGAGAAACCAATATCGGGATGCAACATGCTGAAACCTTATTCATTCCTAAACTACGTGCAACACTTTCAATACTGTGGCTTCCAGGATATATATTTCATCGACAATCATTGAAACTCTTATTCTTCGATCTGCTAAGACCAAAAACTCAACTTCCTCGTTTTTGCTTCATCAGCCGTTCTACATCTTGTGTTATTCAATCGATAACATACGCCATCGAACTTGTTTGGACCAACATTTTATCGTTGAATATGATATTCCTCTTACACAATATTCTTTGGTGCAATTCCTTCCATCGTCAAGAATTTTATTACATGTCTATGTTCTAGATGAACTTTCCTTTTTCTGTTTAGTTAAGACTATACAAAAACCACAAAAGTCTTTGGATGTATACCGAATTTGGTGAGTAAATATCAAAAAAGCGGGTAGCTAAGTAGATAATATAAAACTATTAATCAATATACATGGCACACAATTTCATGAAAATATTTTTTTTTATATTTTAATATACAAAATACCTACCATATATTTAAAGCAATACAAAACTATTATTTACATTAGAGGTTGCCATTGTTACCAATACAAACGACGCCCAATACAAACGACCCGTTTGCAGATGTTAAAATTACTTTCATGGTTTTTTCTAGTTCTGTCATTTTTGACTGACACATAAAAAAAGAAAACAGACACAGTTTTGTTTAGTGATGTCAATTTTGACTGACACATGAAAAATAGACAGATCTATTTTTTTTGTCAATTTAAGAGTGGCGTTTACCAACAAATAGAAACTTATGCAACTTATATACTCGCGGGACGGGTAGACGCAAGGGGGTGTGAGTAGGTGGAGGTAGACGATATTCGGTTCTGTCACAGCGCTTCGGTTTTATTCACAGATTATATCATAGATAAAGGAATACTATAGATGGGAAACATAATGTAAAAAGAATGAGTACTTACGGAACTGTTGATGTTGTTGATGTTTTATAATAAGCCAATTTTCGCTTGCCCATAACTGTTATATTATTATACACTCGAATATTATAGGTATATATGACATTTAAATGCGAGTGACAGTTTGTAATTAAACTGTCACTCGCATTTAAGCCTGCAATAGCCGACCGATTCCGATAGATTTTCGTCTTCGCTAGGACCGGTAGAGATACCGTAAAGTGGGGATAGACGACGCGAAAAACCTCTTGTAAAATGTGTGTGACAATGTTTACTGTTTAATGTTTTTTACCTTTAAAAATAATTACATAAATTTGATTTTTTCTTTATATCGTACATCAAATGTGCAGCTGGCGCGTAGAGGTCGTTTTTATTCTTTTGTGTAGCCTTAGTAGACATTAATCAAAATCATGCATTTTTGTGGTTACGTATTTCTAAAACACATAACTTTCTTAAGAAAATAAATTAGTAGAAAAACTGACCTTGACATTATAAATTTATGCCGTTTGCATCAATAACCCAAATTTGAGATTCTAAAATTACAAAATGAGTTTAAATAACGCGAAACGGCGATGCCTTTATTTTCGATAGGTAAACGCCCCTCTTGAAAGAAATACATACGTTAATTTCCTGATCGGTGTAATTTATTTCCAAGATCTGTTTGATTGAAATGTGGGTTATAAAGAAACGTGTTTAGATGGACAAGTGTGGCACCTGTCCAGAGTGAGCCATCGCTTTGGGATATTGTGAACCGTCCATTACGGTAGGTGTGGATTTAATTTTTCTTTCTTGTTGCGTGACTTTTGAAAATCTTCTCGTAATCGTCGGGGTATCACCATACACTACCCATCATTTTTGCAAATATCATGTGAAATTCTGCTATAGATAACCTTCTATGGTAATACACATTAAAACAATTAGCAAAACTTGCTTGATAAGTCATGGCTATATCTATTTAGAGATAGATGCAAAATCTGTTCCATGAAGCCAAAAAAAAAACTTGGAGGCCGTTACGTATATAAAAGCAATATATACTATATATAATTACACATTATTAGAATTGTTAATACTCAGGTGTCCTTATTTTATGAGGTTAAAATTTAAATGAGTTTACTATACTATAAAAAAGAATAGAATTTTCTATGTGTAAATTAATTAGTAAAAGAGACAACTTCATATCACACGTAGCTGAGAAGATATTGCAAAATTTCGAAAGTGGTGTTGCAACAATTTTTTTACGATCCTACACGTAGAGGTGAAATGTTGGGTTAACAAATTGACACCTAAATTTACAATTCAAAAATGCATAAACATATAGGCGATCCAATCTAAACAACAAAAAATGAGGTATAACCACTACAGCTCTTATAAGTACGAATGTGCGGTCAGAGTTATTATAAAAAGTCTGTTCAATATTAAGTTTTACATACCTTTACTCTCATAATACATATGTGGAAAACGCATTATTTGCGTGATATTTGCAAAAAAAATACTTTCGGTAACAGTGAAAGTGTTATTTCGGTTTCGATTTTAGAAAATTTTTGTTCACAAAACTAGTTCCTAATTAAAATAGATTATTTATACTCTTTATAAATCTGTATAGATGCGAATGCGAGATATTTGCAAAAAAGTACTCTTTGATGAAAGTAGAAGTCACCTATCTCTTTTCCGAATTTTTTAAAAGTTTTATCTGCAAAAGTCTATAATATTTATTTCCGTTTTGAGTACTTTTATATTTGGAAATTTGTTTAAACTTAGTCAGATATTAAGATTAGGTATTGGTGAAATTTAATTTTTTAACTGAAGTAAAGTACTACTTCCGGTCTACTATTTTTTTCTGAAAATGTCATCAGATCGTGAGAGAAAGATTATACTTTTAAATATAAAGTATTGGTATTGGCAATAAAATTGTTTGCACCGCTATAGTGATCACACACACAAACTCATACCTAGACACACGCAGAGAGAGAGACAGGGAGACACATGTTTCGAAAACTACATTTTCGTTATCAGGGGACTACAAAAGTATAAAATGTTCTTTATCAGCATGTGTCAATTTTCATTAGCCATAGGCGATTAATCCATACAGTACGTGGCAACATAGTACCCCTTCTTTCCTTTCCAATGCCAGCACGACCGATGCATGTTCGTAAATACAAGTTAGCGTGGTTATAGCAGTAACTATTCGACCACCGGCTTGGGTGTTTGTAATGCGTTCAGAAATAATATTTACGAGTTGCAAGGATTTGTTTTTCTTTTTCCTTTCAGTAAATGCAGAGAATTATTAAGCTGCGTTCACGCTGCATGACACAAACAAAAGCGTAATTCTAATAAAATTAAAAATAAGGTAAATAAAAAAGGATTCTGAAAATAATAATAAACTACTAGATCAAGAGATCGCGGCGGCATTTGATGTTTCCCGTTCCAGTAATAAGACGGCTTTTATTGCAGACTAGATCGCAACGTGTTCGCAGCTAAACATTGAATGTAGAAGTGGGAAGATCGGAGAAAATCGTTGTGATGTCGATTGTTGCCGGGATTGGTGACGGACATGGGGTGCCATGTTGCCACGCATTACTTGTATACGTATAAATCGCACGTAAACATTGAATCCCTATACCTAATGAAAATTGACACATACGGTATACTTTCTTCTACTACATACAAGAAAGTAATAAATATGGTATACATTTGAAGAATATGATGTATTATATTGGAAATAACGTTCTTTTTAACTGACACTAATAATATTAATGATTGTTCACATTGAGAAAATGTTTCGTTTCATGATGTGGTGGTGTAACTTCTATTCCGAACCTTTTTTTGATGCTGTAATAAGAGAAATATGAAAGAAAACAAAGTATGTGGGACAGCAGTATATTAATTACGTAAGATAAGAAGGGAGAAGTACTTATCAATGTTAACAACAAGCCAGAAATACAGTAATAGAAATCAATATTTAAATTTCAACAAAAAAATTCAAATAACAACAGTAATATTTTCCTCAAAATATCCTAACAAAGAAGAAACGGTCAAATTACTAAAATATATGGACAGAATAAGTTGAATTACGGCGATAGCATCTAAGAAGTATCAAAAATTAATTAGGAGTTAGTTTCATAATATAAGAGAGTCAATAATACGATCACAAAGAAATTGCAAATATTTTATTGGAATAATTATTATACTTTTATCCTCTTCGTAAATCTATGCGGAATGAATCATTTACGATCTGCAGAAACAATGCTGTTTGTTAAGAGCAAACATGTAACTTGCGGTCCAATTTTGTTTATAAAAAAATTACTCGAAATCAAGCTATAAACATGTTATGATTCTATAAATATATATATATATAAATGTTATGCTTCTATAAATCTGAATAAAGTGCATAATTTGCGAGATACTTGCAAGAAACTGATTTTGGAGAAAGGTACAACTGTTACTTTCAATCCGAATTTAAAAATTTTTTTTTTGTTCAAAAGTTATTCCAAATTATTTTTTTTTATTTGTCTGAACTTAAAAGCACTGATTTTTTCGATGAAGTAAACTTATACTTCCGATCTGCCGGTTTGAGTTAAAAATCTAAACAGATCATGTGAGGAGGTTTATGCTATATAAATATCATCGTCACGCAGAGACACATATAGGAGATTGAGACAGATATAGTTTAGACACAGAGAGATGGGCTGAGGAAGAAGTGAGTGGGAGAGAGGAGGTGATTCAAACCCCTTTTTTGATATTACAGGACTTCAAAATGTACATTTGATAGAAATCATCTCGATGCTTCCCTGTTTAAGTCAGTAGACGTTCTACTGGAAACAACAGACAATCACAATTTTGAAAATGCACCACATGATCATCATCACTAGTCTTAATCAGTTTTTAATTTTCATAGTAAAAGAATCACATAATTTTGTTATATACAATGTGAGACGAATACCAAGAAGGTGGTTTCTGGATTTAAACAGTAACGTTGTTACTGCTTATATTGCTGACGTTTCATCAACTATCTTAAGGGACATCTTTAGGACTATTACTACCCCAACAACCGTGGAAGTCTACTACTAGAATGTAAAACGAAATTATAAACGTAAGAACTCCAGAATGATGTCGGATCATCAAAATAACCTAACAAAGTCTCCATATCTGACACGAAATTGATAAACATATAATAAATTTTAATTATCATATAATTAGAATTAATTAAGAAGTACATATTGCAAAGTACATATTGCAGTGATCTTGAGTCTAGAATTAAGTTGTAAATAAGTTTTCTCCAGATCACTTTTAGATTTAATGTTAATTAAATGCTATTTTATTTATTTTGTAAAAGTTATGAACAAAATCATAGTATACATCTTGTATATAAATATTTATTAAGTTAGGATTTAAGCAAATATCAATTAAATTAATTAAAATAATGTAAGACTGTTATTATAATTTTTATTCAAGAAATTAATATCAGAATAAACCTTGTATAGCGGGTAGATCTTCATAACAAAGTGTTTCCAGTAACTTCAGCGTAAAAAGATATGATGTCAGAGACCGTTCGATGGACAAACCCGAAGTATATTCGCTAGATGCTATCAACGATTACGAACGTGTAACACATCAATGGCAGTAAATATTTATGTTATATTAGAAATAGCGTAATAACTATTAGGTACTTACTGTGTTGTAAATGACAGGGCAATAATTTACTATTGATCACATTCATGTTTCACTATTTGTCACATTAATATTTCTATAAAATTTTGAACATTATAATTGACGTAAACAAGTCGAAATTGAAATAGATATTTGTTTACATTTTTAAGTGAGTAATATATTGACCGCAAGGGGCAGCAATGTAGACATACATTTTAAGAAGTAGAAAGATAGTCGGTACAGAGCATGACCAAGTTTTTTTTATTAAAATAATGTTAATATAAGGGTGGAATATCAAAATTAAAGATAGATCTTGAACAGCAGGTGAAAACCGCTCTAAATATTAAACATTGGTGTCTATAATTGAACTTGAAAAATTTTATGAATTATTTTTAATAGGGACTTAAAATCATTTCAATAATTTTGAACTTGTAAAATTTCAAGTCATTTAAAGCGACTTAGAAAAATTTTATAGACTTGAACTTGTAATATTTTTTAAAATACAAATTACTAAAAGAGACTTAGAATAATTTTTCATAAATATTTTAAGCGAGATAAATAATACTGGAGAACCAGGATGTTTTATTTTAACACGCGATGGTCCAACACTATGCGTTACGGTGAAATATTTTGGTAGTTGTAATAATTTTGTTTTGTATAAAATAAAAAGATTTATTTTAAATTTGGATATAAGTACAGACACATTATGTTTGCATATATGTAGAAGGTCAGAAGTATAAAATTTATTTACGTATTTTTCTTTGTAGAGTATTCTTTTCTTGTTTGTGATAATTATACAAAAATAGTTTTGGAAAATGGATGTATTTAATCAGCTTTATGAAGAGTTGAGGTAGTTTAAGTTTATTTTTAATCATTTATGTTTTTGTTGGTATAAAGTGTTTAATAATTTTTGATGTGGTGGTTTGTGCTGGAGATATAACGAGGTTGGTAATTTTTTTTATTTTATTTTATTAATGAATATGTATATATTCATAATTTATTTTTCCTTTGTGTGTGCTTGTGCATTGAGGTTTGACGTGTTGGGGAGGTGGTCAGGGATGTGTATAATGAATTAAGTAATTGATTCATTCATAGTATGGAGTCTTGATTAATCTTAGAGACACGAATATGTTTTTGGTGGTACTGTTTGGAAGCGAGAAAAGGCGCTGGGCAGTATTAATATCAGAACAAAGTCAATACTTTAAAGCACAATCTAAGCACGTAATAATAATTTTATATATATTACATTAGAGCTGGGCACGTTGTTGTGTACGTTAGGGGTGTGTCCAGCGAGTCAAAAGATGAACTCGTAGAACGGAACACTGATTTACCAATTTGCGTGAATTTGTTTATGGATATACTGTGTGGAGCGAGAAAAGGCGCTGGGCAGTATTAATGTCAAAACAGAGTCCATGTTTTAATTTGTATATTATCATACTCGTTGGGATTTAATATATATATATTTATTATCCAGTATGAATCACGACATTTGATAAAATTTAGACCTGTTGATTGCATTAGTATAGGTATTCATAAATAAACCTGATACAAAAGTGTTTGGTAGAATATTTTTGATTTGTTTATTATTATGGTTATAATTATAATTACGGTATCAGTTTTCTTTTTATCATAACATGCAGTAGTGATTTTGAATATTAAATTTTCTTTGTTTGTACATACACCTGTTTATCTTTAGTATTTTTTTTAATAAATTATGTTATAAGATATTTCTGTATTTTATTTACTTTATCTGACCCGGAGAGAACTTAAGAGCATCCACTTTGGAGAAGGAATATTTTCTATTTTCTGCCCCTGAGAGAAAGTATAATTAGTATAACCCTAAACTGACCTAGTGAAGTGCGAAATTGCCTATCCCACATTTCTGCAGAAATTATAAAATCCTAGACTAGCATAAGGCCTTGTACTGGGATATATGCTTGATTCTTCCTAAATTTGAGAATAAAGAGTGTTTCATAATATTACATAATTATTAATTTACAAGAGTCACAGCAATATGAAATTTGAAACTTACATATTTTGAGCAGTTGTGTTAATGCAGAATTATGATCTTTCATAAACCATGGCTTTTATTTGCCAAAAATGATTAATTCCATATGATTGACTGAGTACACTGCATGTTATTCTCAGTTAGCATTAATGACATCCGTCCCATAAGTTTAACGATTAAGTTGAAATAGTAACTATCTCATTAAAAGAACAAAATATAATAATAACACTAATATACAAACCTCCCCAAGTGGATTTCAAAACATTAGAAAACGTTTTAAAAAATAATGTAATCAATAGAAAGCACAAGCATATCATTATGGGCGACTTTAACATAAACATAGCTAAAAAGGATAGCAAAACTTCAGAATACATTAACATGTTTAAAGATAAAAACTACAAAATATTGAAGAGAAGAACAAAAGAATACCACACTAGGAAAAATAACAATGAAAATGACAGCATCTTAGACCATGTAATCACAAACGTGAAGACTCAAATAAAATTGGAAATAGTACCAAATAATATATCAGACTATCACGGCATCAGAATTGCACTACAGAATACAAAAAAACCACCGGAATACAAATATTACGAATATACCACATCAGATTATTTCAATATAGACAAAAATATTAAAGAAATTAAAGAAAACGAAATTGACACTTTTCAGAAATTATCAACTACACTCCAGAATATAATACAATCACACCAGAAAATCCAGAAAATAAAAAGAAGAAAAGACTGCCCGTGGATAAATAAGAATATAGTAAGTGAAATCAGGAAGAGAAATGATTTATATAAAAATCATATTAAACACCCCAGAAACGAAGAAATCTATAACAGATACAAAGATCAGAGAAAACACACCAAATATGTTATAGAAAACACCAGGAAAGAATATTACCTAAAGCAATTCAAGAAATATAAATCAGAACCGAAAAAGACATGGAACTTAATTAGCAAAGAAGTCAGCCAAAATCAAAGTAATAACAAAAATATAAGCGAAATACAAAAAGAAAATGGAATGATAACAACTGTGCCCAAAGAAATAGCAGAAGAAATCAACAAATACTTCGCAAATATAGGTCAATCCTTGGCAGAAGAACAAATGTCAAAAAACACAAAAGCCCCAATAACAACAAAGATGAAGAAACAAATACCTGAATTAAAATTTAGATTGGTAACTCTGAGAGAAGTGACAACAATAATAAATAAATTAAAAAACAATACAGCACCAGGTTTTGATAAAATAACAACAGCAATAGTTAAAAGGAACAAAGACGTATTGTCACCAATTTTAACCAAATTAATTAACAACGTTATACATGATGGAGAATTCCCCGAATATCTAAAAAAAACTATTATTGTGCCCATATACAAAAAAGGCAACAGGCAGAACGTAGAAAATTATCATCCTATGTCCTTACTATCTACACTGAACAAAATCTTAGAGAAAAGCTTACAAATTCAATTGTCTCATCATCTAACAATTAATAAAATTGTGGGCTCGAACCAATATGCTTTCCAGAAGAACTCCGGTACAACATCTGCAACAACAGATTTTATAAATGAAATTAAAGAAAAAGTGGAAAAGGGAAACATAGTAACAGCACTATACATAGACATGAAGAAAGCATTCGATACAATATCCAAAACCAAACTTATCGAAAAATTGCAGAGCATAGGTATAAATAATACAGAACAAAAAATAATTGAAACTTACCTAATGAATCGTCCACAAAAAATAAAAATAGACAAAGTCGAAAGTGACGTACGTTTTGCTAAATATGGAATACCACAGGGCGGGAACTTACCACCATTACTTTACATACTGTATACCAATGATATATTTGAATTACCACTCCATGGTAAAATATACGGATACGCAGACGACACCTGTATTATATACAGTAACAAAAACCCCCACATAATAGAAAACAATATTAATAATGATATGAAGAAAATAGAAGAATGGTGCTTTAATAATTTAATAACAATTAACGAAGATAAGACAAGCTTTATGATCTTCTCAAATAAAGCACAAAAAACCAAAACTAAATATACAACTTAAAGGCAAGAAAATCCATCAAAGAAAACAAGTAACTTACCTAGGGTTAGAAATCCAAGAAAACCTAAAATGGGACGGTCATGTCCAAAACCTTATCAAAAAAAACTGAAAAGCAATAGCTGGAATACATAAAATTAAAAATATAATACCACCAAGCATGAGACCGGCAATATACCACGCCATGTTTGCATCTCATACGAATTACCTCGTCAATATATGGGGCCAAACAACGTTAAAAAATATAAACAAATTACAGAGACAACAAAATAAATTCATAAAGCTAATATATCGACTAAATAAAAGAACTCCAACAGCACAACTATATAATATCACTGGCATACCAAACATTGAGAAACTTATAAGAATTAAAAATATACTGCTGATACATAAAATAGACAAGGGACTAATCAAAACAAAAATAAAACTACAAACCAACAATGAAATACATAACTACCGAACGAGAGGACACACACACATAAGAGCAAAAAAACACAGAATAGTAAGATGCGTACAAATACCAACAGCAGATGCGATAAAGGACTACAACAAATTAACAACAAAAATAAAAAACATGGACCACCATAACTTTCACAAGGAAATCAAGAAGAGGATATTGAAAATATAAATAAAATCGAGAAGAAACCTGAGAGACATCCAGAAAAAATAAAAGAAGAGAAACAACACACAGGAGCCCTCAATACCGCTCGTGTGGGAAACTGAAAAAACCAGGATCTTGCAATGAGGCTGAGGACCGAAGGGGACATGTTATGTACAGTATATGTGTACATGTATATATGTATCTATGTGTATGTACATGTTTTTTTGGAATAAATGTTTAAATCTTAAGTTATGATATATTTAATATTAAATAAATTTTTACAATTATTTTTTTAGAGATACAAAATTCTGTACCTAAACTTACAAACTCTATTGACGAATTATAAATTAAAATGCTGAATCTTAATATTTACATTCATATACATTTGAAATTTTCTGTATGGGTAGGTTTTAATGTTATCATTGGGTACTTTAGTTTCGATTAAAAAACCAAAACTTTATCACAAAAAATATTTCATGTTTACCTAACCTCCAAACGATACATTCATATTTCTCTTCAGATATTAATGACAGAAAGAAAGTTGAATTTTCGTGTATGAAAACAGTCTTCAAGCAATTCTATGTCTAAACAAATTTTCTCAAAAGACATCGAATATTCCTCATTTTGTACAAATTGAACCCTATAATCTGTTTCTAGCTTGTTTGCACATGTTGGGTCGATTTAAACTTTAATCGCAGGGCATTTTTGAGTCTACAAAATCTTAGTTTTGTATTTTTACGTGTTTCATACAACTACTAGCTGGTTACAGTTTATTGTATGTCAAAATGTGATCAGTGATGGTCAAATGTTTACAAAAAGAAAGGACAAGCTGGAGCGGAAGAATACGTTAAGAGAAACTTTTAAATAGAAAACATTAATGATTGTACCAAACAATTAATATTTTACTACATCATGAAGTCTTAGAAATAACTAATATTATAAATTAATGATAGTACTCAAATTAAGGGGTCCCATAATATAGATCGAAAAGATTAACATTAAAAAAGCTTTTTTCCCACATAAAATCACAAACAAGTCAGAACCAATCAAATGTTCTAAAATCAATCAGCAATAAGTTTGCGATTTCTCTCAACCAGTCAGTTTGTGATTTATGTTGGAACAATCTTTAAATAATCATATGATTATGTATTAAACACTTTTCCTAATTAACAAGCAGTAGTTTTTGGATATTTATTATTTAAAAAATACATTTTTAAAACCTTATTATAAAATATTTAATCCCACATTGGATAATAACGTATCAAACATTTTGTTAACAGTTTTCATTCGTCATTCATATTTTTAGAAAATACACTATCACACCTGTACCGCCGAATTTTCTGAACATTATGACAAAATAATTTTAAACACATATAAAAGTTTATTCTACATTAACCATCATAATTATTATTAATTATACATATATGTATTTTAATCAATTAAATTACTTTCGCTTTTGAAAGTTTTTATTCATTCTAGCTAAACGAATTATGATTATCTGATATTCATCTATCTATAAATATAAATAGTGACTTACGCATTTTTCATGTAATTAATTACATGTTTATTTATTTCTCACAAGACATAAAGCAATATAACATTTAGAAACACTACATACGTGAATATACTTTAAATGCACTCTGTAACACTATTGGAACCGCCAACAATAATTAAATCGCGATATGTTTGAAATTACATGCCTAGGCAAAGAGAAAAACAGTCACACATTAAGAACTTTTTCCTTTATAATCATTACGTTAATAACATAATTGTCTGTCTATCTACACACACATCCAGTATAATGCGCCGTTTTCACTGACACCGTGTTCAATGTAGCGAATGAGAATTGTTTTGTGAATTCGTAATTATTTGGATAATAATTACTTTCACCATGTGTTTTATGGGAGATTGTCGTATATGTGTTTGTGTGTGTGTGTGTGTGTGTAACGTGTGACTTTTTAGTTGACATATAGATAGCGTGTGATGGGTAGCGAAAGTGAGAATTACACATTAAACAAAAAATATACCGTTTGTATTTATTTACATATTATATTGGAAATATATTAGCAAAGGATTATGTAAACAAACCGTGCCCATGCATTTGTACATAATATAATGAATTACTGTTTAATACTGAAATTCCAGTTATTTTTAATATTAATTTAATTGTTATTGCTTCTGTAGGTATAAAAAAAATTACTGATTTTAATTAGAATTCAACGCTAATATTACTCAGAGAAGTATTAGAATTGTAATACAAATTACTAGAACCAAAGTTATGATATGGATGACGATATTTTGTTCGTTCTCACAACTTTCTCATTCAAGTAAACGTTTCATCGGAACGATACGGCTAGGAGACGAAGAAAAAGACAAACGCATTTCATCGGGTGAAACTATTCAGAAAATGTATTGAAGTTAGAGAGGCTGTGCCTATACAGTGTGTAAATAAAATACGGAATAATATTCATATTTTGTTTATTATCGCTGTTTGGGAGAAAAGCTCGGACAGGTCAGTTTTATTTTATTCTTCCGGACTTTACGGACGTCATTTTTTTTTTTTTGGTTTACTACTCTGGGACTTATGATGTCATCGACTTATTTTTCAAATTGAACCTCCTTATTTTTTTGCCAGAAATAAAAAGTTTAGAGTATTAAGCGTGCTAATAATGAGTATTGACATATAACGCTTTCGATATCTAAAATGGCAATAATGACAATTTACATGTAATGCTTTCAATATCTAAAATGGCGCGTCTGTCAGAAAGGCAAAGGATTGAGATATTAATAATGATTGGATATGGTGAAAATGTTAGATCACAAAAGGAAGTTCTTCGTCTCTTCAATGAGAAATATTCCGATCGTTCGATAACTCAATCTTGTGTGAGCAAAATTGTTCAAATTTTGAAGAATATGGTAACGTTCGTGATGTTCAATGTAAAGGAAGAACTACTGTGGATTCTGATAAAAAAACTTGATCTATTATTAGAAATTGAAGATAATCCAAACCAATCAACACGAAGATTAGCAGCAAACCACAACGTTTGTCATGAAAGTGTTTTTAATGTGTTAAAAAAACACAAATACCGTACAAAGTGACACCAGTTCAGGAACTAAAAGAAGATTATTGTGATTGTAAACTTGATTTTTGTGATCATAGACTTGATTTTTGCGAAGGGATGAATGTGAGACTTGTGAGACTGAGTAATCAACCAGATTTCCTAGTGATGAAGCTACGATTTGTTTAAATGGGAAAGTGCACAGGCAAGACTGTAGATACTGGGTCATTGAAAATCCCCACTGAATGCAAGAAAACCATACACAGCATCCACAAAAATTAAATGTTTGGGCAGGTTTTACCAGGGGTCATGTTTTGGTCCTTATTTTTTCGATGGTTCATTAAATGGGGAGATGTCTTTAGAGTTCCTTAGATTGGAATTAATACCGGCTCTACCGATATTATTTCCAAATAACGAGGACCCAGATTAACCGAGTGTTAATGTCTGGTATCAACAAGATGGTGCACCAGCACATTCACTTTGTGTTAGAGAATACCTAGAGGAAGTCTTTCCTAATAGATGGATAGGAAGACGTGGTCCTTTGGAATGGCCAGCTACATCTCCTGATCTCATCCCACTTGATTCTTTTCTATGGGGTTATTTAAAATCACGTGTGTATCAGACAAAACCTCGCGATCTTGAAGAACTGCGAGAAAAAATAATGTCAGAGTGCAGAAACATCGACCAAGAAATGAGAGAAAATGTTTTGGAAGAATTTCAACTACGACTTTATCATTGCCAGGAAACAAATGGGTGGCAATTTGAACATTTCTATTGTTTTAATCGTCTCAAGAATAAATTATTACTATTTGCTCTTTTGATTTGCAAGTTTAATTATTGTTGTCATTTTAATACCTATGATCCTCCATATCTCTAAAACTACTAATTTTAAATACCACATATGCGGTATTGCTGAATTCAGAAAAAATCTACTATATATTTCTGGTCTAAAATTAGAAAGCTTCCATTAAAAAAAATGGATGACGTCATAAGTCCCAGAGTAGTAAGCGACAAAAAAAGAAAGGTAACGTCCATAAAGTCCGGAAGAACAAAATAAAATCGACCTGTCCGAGCTTTTCTCCCAAACAGCGGTAATAAACAAAATATGAATATTATTTCTTACTTTATTACACTGGTATTTCTACAGGGTGATCGTAGAAACAATCGAACTATTAGCATTACCTCAAACTATGCTAATATGGTCGAATACGTCCTATTCAACAAGGATTTATCACTGGAAGGTCACCTACAGCAAACTTAATCGAAATCTTTCAATATATAAGTGAGGCTCTGGATGCTCATCATCAGCAAGTGGACGTCATCTACACTTATTTTACTAAAGTGTTCGGCCCAATTAAACACTTCCTGCTTTCTGCTAAGTTACAATCTTTAGGTGTTTCCACAAGAACTTTTGCCTTTTAAACTCTTATCTGCTGAATCGCTTGTATTATGTGACATACAGCGGATATGTGTCCAACACTTTCACTACCTCCAGTGGTGTTCTCCATGGATCTATGGTGGGTCGCCCACTACTATGTATTTAATGTGTACATCAATGATGAAAATCTTACACTGACACCTTCTGGAATAAAACCACGTCGTCGTCCCTGCTTCTACTGTCGACGTTTCCTCCACTATCTTAAGAAACATCTTCAGGGCATCTACTGCTGCGATTACCTGAAACTGGCTGTTTCGTCCACTATCTTAAGGTACATCTTCAGGGCTTCCACTGCTACAATTACCTGAAGCAGTACTGTTTCTGGTAATCGCAGCAGTGGAAGCCCTGACGAAGAAGGTATCAACGACAACCGTAGAGGCCTACGACTTAGATAAATCTACTTTGATTAACGGGTGGTGTAACAATAATCGATTTTGCTTAAATGCTGATATATGTGCAACACTCTCCTTCTCTAAATGTTTAATCATTCTGTCTTTTTAATATGTAGTCTCTCAGAACACAATTTCTAGAGTTTTGCTGTGCATTCTGCATTCTGAGTCATCGGTCTCTTGTTCCGCATATTAGCAACTTATGTTCTTCTGCCTCCAAGTCTTTCGATTTTCTTATATGCTCCTGTAGAACGTTTAACAACTTAAATAAATTATCCATTTTATTTTATTCTTTTGTATGTTCCAAACTGGAGTATGTGTCCGGTTATATATATATTAGCATTTATTTCGAGAGTATACAAAAGCGTTTTCTAAAATATATGACGTATAAATTGGATGACACTTACCCACAGTGTGGCATTGATTATGGTAGCCTATTGAAGAAACGTGATTTCACTTATTTAAATAGGAGACGGGAAGAGACAAGTCGTAACTTCAAAATTTGTTAACAATGGCATTTATTCCCCTGTTCTTCTTTATCAAGTCAATTTCTTTCTTGCCCAGGTATGTTGCTAGCTCAGCTAGGTACCCACAGCTCATGCTATTAAAAGCCTCGCTCTATAATATGTGCACAAATGTCAACCGTCGTTCTGATCCCTTCTGGAGAAAATATTTTTTTATTTTCTGTATTATACTCTCAGTTTTTTGTGATTTTTTTTTACACTAATATCAATCTAGTTTTATTTCATTTTTGCATGATATATTTAAGTTTTGTTATTATTATTTCTATTATTGTACCTTATTGTCAATTATTGTTAATCATTTTTCTGTTTTATTCTATAAATAGATGTTTCTGTTGTGCAATACAGATTATTATTATTATTATTACTTAAAATAGATAAATTCCGGGAGTTCATTGTCAGGCTAGAAGTGAATATAGCTAGTTTTCGTTAAAGATGACATTTTTGGCTGAGATACTTATCGGCACTGTGAATAGTCTATTAACATTAATTTTAATTACTTAATTGGTGTATTTTGTTAATGCTACTTCGTATTAAGTGTATAACCACAAAGTATATATACAACTGATAAATAAATTTGAAACAAAGAGATGCCTTTGTAAATTCGTTTTATTACTGAGAATCAAAAAACAATTTTCTTTTAACATTCAACGTTTTGGGTTATAATAATAGTCAATGTCTTTCTTGCAAATCCTACATGTGACTATATAGCTAAGTTAAAAGTTAAAACTAATTTATTTTCCAAATTAAGACATGAGAACATTTAAAGACAACATGGTGCATAAATAAACATTGTTTTCTCCATAATATAAATAGCATATTATGACTCGAGAATGACAATTATGATACGAGCCGAAGGCGAGTATCGTAATGAATACGAGTGTCTTAATAGCAATAAATGCGAGTTGCATACACTATTTTTTCTACGACGCCAGAATAAAACATTATTTTTTGAACATTCCATTTCATAAATTAAGCGTAAAATTTTCCGTACGGTTTTGCGACTTTAGCTGGTAATAAATTGTTCGTGGCTACTAAGGCTTATTCCATAATTTCTGCTGGAGTCAAATTTTACATTTCACTGTCATTATCCCTCATTTTTACCGTTTATATTTTCAAAAAAGCACAAATTTTAACTACTTACTAGTAAATTGCAGAGAACTGTCACATTTAATTAATTTTATATCTGTCAGATATGCAGTCGCCATATTGAATATTGTTTGAATATTGGAATGTCGCATTCCTATTGGATATAAACTTGTATAGTAATGAAAAACTTTTTTTTCCTATTGGATAAAAACTTGTATCATAATGAAAATCTGTATCGTAATGGACATCATTAAAGTACAGGTGTTGTGTATACGCCTCTTGCATCCAATGGGGGTTATCTGTTAAGGAATATCGACAATTATGCCGTTGATCCTATCGTTCAAACAAAGTTTAGTCTCGTCGCAAAATAGCAAATTGTTTGTGAAGCTTTGGAAATTGTTGCAACTCTCACAATCTCGCATTTTTTTCCTACAATCTTAACTTTTGTTCTAATACATAATTCATGCGTTAATATATACATAGTTTATACGGACATTTTCATATATTCAGTATTCTGGCCATTTTTAGTTGCTAACCCGACAACATATATGTCATGGTTCTATACGAAATATGTAGTAGAAGTTAATGATAAATTTTTCAATGCTATATCAATATTTTGTGTCATTTTTAATTGTTCAGTTTTATAAAAATTTCTACAGTTTCCGGTAAGATTATACCTTACAGTTTCACTAACAAGTGTAACGATATGAGATGGCGATCTTAGTGCTTAATGCAAGTTGTTAAACAAATTATTCACTTCTTCATTAGTTATGATAAGATTACAGTAACCAGTCATCACTAAAAAATTGCCACCAATGTTTATTTTGACAGGTGCAGTTAAACAATAATATTTAATTTATTTGTCTACTAAACTAATAAATTTGACTTAAAAGAACAGTTTTATAGAAGAATTGACTTAGCAAACAAACACAGCCATAACGAGCTTACAAATTGACATCGAATGCATTAAACATTGCGTTTCAAAACTTCTATTTTATTTAATACTTAGCTATTTTGTTTACTAGGCAAGTATTTTTGACTAATTTGTATTGTTTGAATGACAATTATAGCAAACGTCACATGTAATTATTCCAAATATTAAAAGTATGAATATTAGACTTCTGAAATTGATTTTGTAGGTTATATTACAGATAACCAAGCAACATTTAAAATTTGATGAAATTTAAATTATTAGTATATATCGGTTGTTAATTTTCCGCTATATTTGAAAATATCGGTCATTTGAATCACTACAGGTAATTTATATTGAAATACTTTAAAATGTACAGGAAGCTTCATTTCAAATAAAAATATCAACATAATTCCTGACTAAACCAAAAGCCTGTTTCTAGATATAATACGTCTAGTAAATTTTACTAAATCCCAAATAGCCCTATCATAGATATTATAATAGTTCCAGATATTTATCTAAATCTGTTTCATATTGCAAGTATTTAAACCACTCGGAAGTGCTTTCAAGATTTTGAAGATTTATAAACTACATAGAAATACTTATAAAAATCTTACCTAAACCATTCTGGGTGACAATCCCCAATATGCTGCCTGCCTGCTGGATAGGATTTTTTGGCAATTGACATGATACTGAATTAATTGAAACAAATATCAAAACATAGACAGCAAAATTTTTCATCTTTTGCCGTGATCACTTAACGACTGGTATAATTGAAACTATCTTCCAGAATAGTTGTTATATAAACAAAATTAGTATAAAAGCAATTACTGTTTTCTTTAATTATATACATTAATTCTTGACTGAAATCACATTCAAGGTTGGGCAAAATAAGTAATACATTAATGTGACGTTATGTACTGATTTGATAAGTAAACAAATGTAAATCATTTTGATGTAGAAAATATGTTTCGTATAGATTAATTTATATATGTATTTCCAGTTCTTGATGTCGCTACATTGTTAAAGAACAAGGTCGCTAATTAAGAAATTTGATATGCATAAATGTTACGTCCATTAAAAATGTATGAAAATCGGTTTTTAAAGGTGCTGAATAATGTAGTACAGTAGTTTATGTAACAAGTGTTTTACAAGGTTAGAAAATAATTAAAAAAGAGGCCAATCACTTAATTGTTGAAGACTAACTTTTTATATCAGGGGACTTGTCACCGAGCTATAATTTTAAACGTTAAAACAAATCTGATTTGTGTACATTAAAAATACAGTAGTTTGTGCTATAATAAGCGACCTTTTTGAGTACAATACAGCAATACCTCCCATAGTCCGGCTTCGAACAGTCCGGGATTCACTATAGTCTGGTTTTAAATTTTAAAAAATTTGAAGTTATGCGATATAAAATTTCATTGTTTCTGTGGTTTCCCGTTGCGTATGTATGTACCTAGACTGAATGAGAATGTGTAAAGTTTCGGTGGTTCCCCTTTCAACGCCGTAATGTATAAACAGTGGATATTCTATTAGTTTTCGATGTGAAAATCTACAGTAAAATTGATTTGTGATACAAAATTAGATAGATCTGAATTCCATTAAAATAAAAATGAGTGCAAAAAGAAAACGTGAAAGTGATTCTGCCATCAAAAAACGTAAATGGCTTACTTTAGAACAAAAGCTCGATATAATCAAGCTTCACGAAGAAGGTGCATCCTTTGCTAAAATAGGCCGTGACAAAGGAATGGATGAGTCATCAGTTCGAAAACTTATCAAAAAAAAAGATCAATACAAATCGCAAGGTATGGCTAGGGCTTCTTATTTGTCAAGAAAAGTGACTAAAATAAGAAGCGCTGTAATGGTAAATATGGAACGACTATTATCCATATGGATCGAAGACTTAAATTAAAAGCGAGTTCCGCTTAGTCAAATGGAAATTCAAGCCAAAGCACTAAGTCTTTACAACGACTTAAAGACTACTGATGAAGTAGAAGGCGAAGGTCAGGAAACAAGTGAAAATTTTACAGCAAGTAGTGGGTGGTTTTTTCGTTTTAAGCAACGAACTGGTATCCTTAATGTTCGCATTGTTGGTGAATCTGCCAGTGCAGATAAAGAAGCTGCATTAAGATATCCGAAGGAATTGAGTGAAATCATACTGAAAGGTGGTTATAAAGATGAACAAATATTTAACGTAGACGAAACGGGATTATTCTGGAAAAAGTTGCCGTCACGCACTTTTATAGCAGCCAATGAAAAGTCATGCCCAGGCTATAAAGTTTCAAAGGACCGTCTCACACTATTATTAGGCGGAAATGCAGCAGGCGATTTCAAATTAAAGCCCATGCTTGTGTACCGAGCAGATAATCTTAGAGCTCTTAAAAATGTAGCCAAAAATGATCTCCCAGTGTTGTGGCGTTCAAATAAGAAAGCATGGGTCACAAAACCTTTATTTGAAGATTGGTTAGAAGGGTTAGATTTTAAGATTTTACTGATCTTAGATAACGCCCCAGGTCATCCGACTAGTCTTTCGGAAAATGAAAATGTTCAAATAAGTTTTCTTCCGCCAAATACGACGTCGTTGATTCAACCTATGGATCAAGGTGTCATTGCGACATTTAAAGCGTATTATTTCCGCCGCACTTTTTCTCAAGCCATTAAAGCTACAACAGGAGAAAATGCACCTACTTTAACGGAATTTTGGAAAAGCTATAACATCAGAAACGTTATCGAAAATATAAGCGAAGCATGACATTAATTAACAGCAAGCAATATGAGAGCAATGTGAAACATATCATACCACATTGTGCAAATGATTTCATTGATTTTGAAACTGATTTTGCTGATTTAACTAATAACATAGTGGAAATTGGACAGCAGCTCGGTTTCGAAGAATTAGATTCCGCCAACGTAATTGAGTGCATTGAATCGAACACTAATGAATTGGATAATGAAACACTTATTAACATAGATGAACAACGATCTTATGAAGAACAGGAGGACAACTTAGACAACGACGATAGTGTTGAAGTTCCTACAAGGGAATTAACAACTGAACAACTATCAAAAATTATTGTAATGGTTGAGAACGTATCGGATCATATTAAGGAAGTTGATCCCAATATCGAGCGCAGCCTTACAGTTTGCCGAACAATAAACAATGCAGTTCGGTGCTACAGAGAAATTTATGAAGAGAAAAAATCGAAGAAAAAGGTGCATACATCCATATTGCAATTTTTAGATAATACAAAATGAATTTTTTATACACACAATTATTTTTAATAAAGACATTTGGATTTACTTACTGAGGGACGCACTTCTTTGAACCAATTGCCACTTTTTGTATAACAGCAATACCTCGCATAGTCCGGCTTCGAGCAGTCCGTGGAACCAATTATCCGGACTATGCGAGGTATAGCTGTACTACATTTGGTGATATGAAAACCGAAATAATAGTTTGCTTGAAATAGTTAAATTATTAATGTCTGTATTTTCAAATTTAGAAGTTCTTAAAGTATAAAAGCTTAAATTAAGAACTGAAAGGATAGCTTTTCAATTATTATTTAATGAACACACACTTTCTTGTTTGTGCCGTACTGAAGAAAACAACTAAGTTTGAAAAACCTGTCTGCGGCTATCTTACAGCTATTAGTTTACATTTTAATGTTTGTTTTACACAATTCGGCTTACTTACGTGTTAAATGATACATGGGTGATAAGGCAAAGAAAAGTAATCATTTCTTTTCCTTGTCATCCATGTATCATTTGAAACGTAAATCCGTATTATTTGCGTGGTAAAATTAGATGACGTCCATGATCAATCAGGATCTCTGATGAAACTAAATGGATAATAGCGGCTGTTCTATGCCTAAAATTTACATCTTCACTTTTAGCTACACAAATATATCGCTTTTGTATCACGCTATGTTTTGTCACTTTGTCATTAGACGCCTAGGACGACATTGTTTGCCTTGTAATGAAGTTGGATGTCGTTTTTGATAATGATCAGACATATTGCAATGAATCTACTCGAATGGACTGGTCCTAAATATCGAAAAATGTAATTGGATGTTATTTACTCGCAAATCCGTTTCTCTGGACTACAATTACACCATTTGTGGGCAATTGATCAGTGGGGTTCAGTCGATCAGGGACCTGTGCGTTCTATTTGACACGTCCTTGACGTTCACGCCACATATAACATCTATGTGTGCCGCAGCGTCAAGGATGTTGGGATTTCTGATGAGAATCTCGAGGTACTTCACGGATCCCTGCCTCCTCAAGTCCTTCTACTTTGCGTTGGTAGTCAGTAGGTTGGAGTTTGCCTCGGTCATATGGTACCCCCTCTACACTTCACAACAACTTCCTATTGATAGAATTCAGCGAATATTTCTAAGATTTTTGTCTTTTAAACTGACTGGAGCCTACCCGGAATGGAACATTTCTTACACACATCTGTTGGAGGTGCATCAGCTCCAATCCTTGGCCGTGCGACGCTCCATGCATAGTGCCAGATTTTTATTCAAGCTGATTAACAGTAGGATTGACTGTCCGCAGCTGCTTGGTGCTGTGCCTTTCTACGTTCCGCGATGCTCGGCTCGGCATGCAGCATTCTTCAATCTGCCAACGGCCAGGACCAATGTGCTCAAGAAGTCGCCCTTGCACCACATGGCACGGAATGCCGAACTTTTCTTTTCAGACATTTACGCTGGATACTGGAACCAATAGTAACGTCTGTTACATTTTTCTTTTTGTGTCCTTTTGTATTACATGTTCATTTCTTTTTTTTTCTGCATTAACGTATGTGTTTATTTATATTTTGTCCTGTAATTGGAAATATTCTAACTTGAGTTAAAAAAATTGTTTGGGCTATTTCCATCGTTTGTGGAAACTTGATATTCCAACGTTTCGGCAGTCCTTCTACTGCCGTCATCAGGGTTCATATTTGTATAACTACTTTACCACACGACTAATTAAGAAAAAACTATTAGCAAAAAAGGAAAGATTATTTTGACGTTAAAAATAGTTGACATAATTTGACAAATGTCAAATCCACACCTTTTTTATAGGTTCAGTGTGTATGCGCAATATGCTATTTTTTTCCCGTGTTAGTTAGTAGTAGTAGTTATTATTCTCCGGTCTCGTGGCTGCCGGTCTTCGGTTAACACATTCTCTCATCATAGGGAGCCAGATATTCTTGATCTCCAGGCTGGGCGTACTGATCGTGTCAGGTGTTATCTTCATATACGCTGTTTCTGTAATTTTTCTTTTTTGGCCGTGTTCTTGTTTGGCCAGGATTGTCGCCTCGTTCCATGCAATGTTGTGATCTTCTTCCCAAGCATGTTCCGCCAGCTGCGATTTTTCTGTTTCCCCTAAGCTGACCATTCTTTGGTGTTCTTTTATTCTGACTCTTAGGGGTCTGCTAGTTTCTCCAATGTATGATCTTCCACACTCGCATGGTATTTTGTATATGCAATTCTTTGTTTGCTGGTCTTCGTTGTCGGGTTTTGTTCTGGTTAGAGCGGACCTATTGTTGTTTATTGCGAAATTGTATGAGAGGGCCACTGTGTCTCAATACATTGGAGAATCTTTGGATAGGCGTAGTCAGGTGGATGTAATTTACACCGATTAGTCGAAAGCTTTTGACTCGATTGATCATGAAATATTATTACATTATTACATTGGTTCATTTGGTATGGTGCCTGCTTCGATTAATCTGTTTAGATCTTATCTTTTTGAAAGAAAATACTATGTCACCTATAACGGATACTCTTCTAGAAACTTTCTTCTTACGTCTGGCATCCCTCAGGGATTCAACTTGGGACCATTGTTATTTATCCTTTTCATTAATGACCTGCTCCTCCAAATTAACGGTCCTATTCTTGCGTATGCGGATGACATCAAAATATTTTCTCGGATTACATCAGCCCGAGATGCGCAGGCTCTCCAGACAAGTTTGCACATGTTGGCCATGTGGTGCGAGGAGTTTAGACTTGGGCTGAATATCAACAAATGCTGTGTTGTTACGTATACACGTTCCTCTACACCTTTCTACTACTGTTACCAGGTAAATGATACCGCACTTGAACGAAAATTCGAAATCATGGACCTTGGTGTTGTTTTCGACTCTTACTTTACCTTTCGAACACATATTGGGACGGTCTGTTCTGGAGCATTTAGATCGCTTGGCTTTGTAATGCGGGTATCCAAATATTTTAAGAATATTGCCTTGCTCAAATCCTTGTACTCCGCCTACGTTTTTATTAAAATTGAATACGCTGCTCCTATCTGGAATCCCATTTATGCACACAACTCGCTGGCACTGGATCGTGTTTAACGTAAGTTTTTAAAATTTCTGTCATTTAAAATCGATGGTATTTATCCGGAAAGGGGCACACCTCAGACTGATTTACTATCACGCCACAATCTTGCATCTCTACAAGCAAGAAGAGATGTTTTCTGCCAGAAGTTCTTGCATAAACTCATCAGAGGCGACATTGACTGCCCCTTCATCCTCGAAAGATTATTGTTGGTTGTTCCACGAGCTACATCGAGACACAACTCAACGTTTTTGATGCCATTTGCGAGGTCTAACGCAATGAAACTGACTCCAGCATATCTTCTTGCCAGGGTGGGTAATGGGATGGAGTTGGATTTATTCTTGTGAGGGTGTGGGGATTCTCAAATGAAATATTGGGTGGTTTATATATGTGTATGTTTATGCATGTGTATTATAATATATGTATTTATTTACTGTATTGTATAAATTTTCTCTGTTATTGGGTATAGCCTGTTGGGAAAATAAAGAATTATTATTATTATTATTATTATTATTATATCAATAAATAAATTTTGTCTTTTAGTCGTTCTGAAACTAGCCATATATGGATTTGAAACGGTTGTATTTATAAATTATATTCATTAATGTTAATTGTTTTTTTCCAATATTTTACTTTTCTGTAGATTTAAATCTTTATTTAGTTTTATATGAATATCATTTCTATTTATGTTTTAATTATCTTAATAATTAATATACTTATCCTCAAATACTGTTTGTCAAATTTAATATTCATTATATTACTTTTAAATAACTTTTTAATGTACTCAAATACTATTAAGCACTATTTTTGCAATGCGTCAATATACCTGTAACAACATTTTTGTGTGTGCTTTTGGTGGAGGATTCGGAATTTTATAAAAACTCACAACAAGAACATGTTTATGCTTATATTTCTCGAATAGTGATAGCTAAACAAAACTAACGAACTAACAAAATAAAAATATCCCAACACAAAACCCAAGTTATAAAGCTATAACTTACGAAATAGAAGATATCCATCATACTCAAGATATCTCAGTTGATTTACTTAAAAGCTTGCACAGGCAGCACAGTTCAAAACTTGCAGCTCTCTTACGGAAAGTATGACATTACCACACAAACACGCAAGTAGATGATACCTCGCCACGAAAATATAACAAAAAAGTCTGAAAACAGCTGACACAAATAATATTTGCCATGCAGAGAGTCAAATTGTATCCTTTAAATATGTCCGTAGTGGTATATAGGAAAATCTGAAAGTCTCAACAACCGTTAAAAATTCATAAGTAGAAGCGATACTGTTTAATACTAGGTACTGGTTAAAAGAAGATATTAATATTTGCAGATAGTTATGGGAGTGATTATGGCATATACTTGAAAGCTTAGCTAACATCCTACTTTATATTAAAGCTTATCTTTAAGCCAAGAGATATACTTGAAAATATGACTATAGGATATAAAAAAAGTATCTGTGGAATTCAACAAGAATTATTAAATTAGCTAATCTATCATCATCACGTAGAGGCTTTATTGATTAAAAGTACCAAACTATTAACAAAATGACTATACGAAAGCAAGCATCCATTTATGTAGATTGCATTCGAAGATCCTTGATTTAACAAGTAAACTGGAAGTTGGATGCACCTTTAATAAATAGAAAATCTTCCGATTGAAACTACATAAATGGTACTTTCTTCCCTATTGTCACTTCGTTATTAGTTTAATTTAAAAATTTCTATAAAACTTATAGTCAAGAGGCAACGTAGTAAATAAGGTTGGGGTTGTAAACAGTATATTGAGTTTGACAAATTAGTAGATAGTACTATACGATACGATAATATTCGAAACAAATTTAAAAATAATTATAACTCACGGTTGATAACTAAATATAAATATGTTATGCCATTGGCAAATGAATAGAGGCTATATACCGTGCGTTTTTTTTTAACTGTTGCCATAGGGAATTGCATGGTAAAAATTATACCCCCTGTTAACTTATGATGCGATGTAGATTTGATGCTAATTTTTCTTTTAGTAATAAATCAGCAATAAGACTACAGAATGCATACTGATTGAACAACCACAAGCAGTTTTATTTAACTAATTTTACTCCTCAAACTTGAAAGTAATAAACATACATAATTTGACAAAAAACTTAGTAGGCAAGGTCAGAACAAAAACTTACAAATGCCATTTTATTCACAAATTCTGCCAAATACCCGGTTATTGTGAACAATTGTTTAAAAATGTCTGTTTTCACAATTACGGAACGTGTTGAACTTATAATTGTATGTCCAGTAGAGAAATCAGCCAGAATTTTGCTGCTGCATATCCCGATCACCCTATTCCGAGTAAAACTATAATACTCAAATATTACAATGCTTTTCGTGCCACGGGTTGCTTAAATCATGAGCACAAAAAGCGGAAAAGAAACTCGTATGTTGTTACAGAAGATTGAAGAATGAATATCTGTGTGGCGATTGAAGAAGAAGACACCACCACACTTACTTCTCTGGCAGAAGAATTTCACGCTTCAAGAAGCACCTGCTTTAAAGCCTTGAAAATGGAAAAGTTCAAGTCGTACAAAATCAAAAATGTGCAGAAACTATTGCCCCGTGATTACTTTCCAAGAATGGAATTCTGTGAATTCTGGATGGTGGATGCTTTGAGATGCTACGGAGCAATAATATTTCAACAGGATGGAGCACCAGCCCATTCCGCTGCCATCGTCAAGGAGTTTTTAAACAAAACATTTCCTGAAGTTCTGACTTAACACCACTCGATTTTTTCTTATGGGGGCATTTAGGAACACAAGTTGACGACCTCATAAGCGGTCAACCAGAAGCTGTGGAGAAACTAAGGGCAGGAATAACTGAAGCTAATAATTCCATTACAGTGCAAACTGTACAAAACACTCGAAGAAATTGTCAAGATCGCTTGGGACATTGTCTAGCAGTCGAATGAAAGCACTTTGAACAATTTGTTAATTTGTTGAGTTATTTGTGCTTTAATGGTTTCTACGTTTTTTTTATAAATAAATGTTTACATGTTCTGTCTTCCAAAAGCTAATTTAGTCATAGCCTCAAGCGGCTTTGGCTATTTATTTTTTTAAGCAAAGCCTGCTAGAAATGATAGTGACAAGAAACGCGTTCACAAAAATATTTTTTCAAAACTTCTTTGACAGTTTAGATTATTGAATTCTAATCTATCCGATAATTTAAAGAATCTTCCAGCTTTGTTCCAAAAATGGTTAAATATTTTCATCAGAACAAAAGTTAACACGGGGTTGAATTTTTACCATGCAATTCCCTATGGCAACAGTTAAAAAAAACGCACTGGATATTTCCTAAAATGGACAATTAATGGGAGAGACATTGAAATGCTAACCGAAAACATTAGACTATGTTCTGATAATTTTGAGAAACATTGTGATTGCAAATATGCTGATTAAACGAAAACGCTATAGCAGCATTGAGAATAAAGATCATTGTGTTTCTTGACTGTCGAGAAATTATGTTTAAGATTATGTACTGTAGGGACAGTATGATTCTAACAATTTATTAAGAACTCAAGGAAACGTTTTTTATGTTGTTATAATATTTAACTTAAAATTTATAAAAATCATTGCTGTTAAATTTTTCATGTTAAGTTAAAGTAGTAAAATTAATTTTTATTTCGATGATGTTTTGAAGGTCAACTATAATGTTGTGTTAAAAATATTAATAAATTACGAATTTAATAATTTTATGATACTAGAAAATTTCACGTATCTATTTTCAGAAAAAGAACTGTATTTTTTTTTGCTAAAGCATAGTTAATGAAGAGGCAAGTTTATTTTAGAAACAATATATTTAACCTCGAAAATCCAGGGTCTCTGAAACATATTGTGTAAAAAACTTAACAATTATCTGTGGGATAACATCATCGCTTATAATACACATATTTTTTCTAAAGTGTGATAGAACCACGCCACTAGTAACTCATTTAGTGATAATAAATACTAGAGCATGCAAAAAATAAGTTTCACATAAAAAAATTCCAAATTCGAAACGAAGCGGTTTATTTAGTCTAATTCCAAAGAAGATTTTTGCAAATACCTGTCAAATTAAGTTGTCTAAGTAACTTATGAAGATTACAAATGTGTTCTAAATACGTTTTTCATCAAGTTTCTTAGACATGATATTTGCGCACAAGGTATAGTTTAGAAAACGAGCCGCTTGCGACGAGCTTTCGAAAGAAGTATTGCACATAATGTTTTTTCAAACGTACATTTTATACTGTTTTTACTATTTTAGGTTTAAATTAAATTTAAATAATTTAAAATAAGAAACATATTTAGTTAGTATTTTTACTTCACGTTTTTCTTGCTGATCATTTCATTTAAAATGAAATGGTTTCATATAGTGACTAAAATAGAAAAAAATATTTTCAAAATGCTTTCAATTATGTAATGATCTTTTTTTAATTCATAAATTGTTTTAATAAAGAAGTTTTCCCATAATAAAATGCAATACTTTTTGATATTGATTGCATCTTTAAGCGAAATTCCTAGAGGAAATCATTATTTTGCATGGTAATATTCACGCTATTTTTGTGCCGAAGTATTTTTGTTTTTAATTATCTTGCACCACAGTAAAACCTTTCTAATTCATTCAATTTCAATCATTGAATGTCATTGTTTGGGTGGGTAGACGCCGCACATGTAATGCTTCTACCCCATATAAAAAGACAATGCATCTAAAACTCGTCAATCATTCAGATAAATTATCGTTCTCTGAGACAATCGCAATGAACAAATTATATATCCTCTTCTTCTTGTTACTAGTAAGTTTTTCTATTTGTTCAGGACAAATAAACATGAGCACCGGTTGGGGTAAAAGAAACGGATTAGCTCCAGTGTCCAAATGCAGTAGCCCATTTATGAATCAATATCTATATAATTTGATCGAGGTAAGATTGTAATTGTATTTTATAGCAGTAGTAAGACTTAGTTTTACTTTCAGCATGAATATTGGAAGATGGCGGAATGTCTCAGAAATATATCAAACGAATAATTTACTATGTATATTGATATGTGAAATGAAGTCGATTTAAAATAAAATTGTTCCAAGCTATATGTTTTCTTTCTTAAATTTTTACCTCCGCGGAAAAAGCTTTCTTCATTTCAAATCATTTAAATTCAGTATTTCTAAACTTAAACGAAATGCCAACCGTCGACTTGACCTCGATTTAAGTATTTAGATATTTAATAATCTTCAAATTTCGATATTTCACTCTAGTGTAAATGTTACATAATTTGATATATTTGTCTATCTACGGAATAATTTACGGGTACTCCTTATTATATAAAATTGTAGTTAGTTTAACTTACAAGGTACGAAAAAGGTACAAAACCTCAAGATAATTCTTCGACCAACGTTTTTACATTTACTTTTTTTTTGCAATTTTCAATTATCTAAATTCCTAAATATACTAAAAATTGTCATATCAAAACAAATAATTATGGAATAAAAGTTATTTTACAGAATTAATTTTGGTTTTTGAACAAAATATTTCATATTTCCACGACTTATTTTTAACAATTATATACTTTTAATGAATGTTTATAATATTGTTAGACGTAAGTGAAGTATTTTTATTATTCCTAGCTTGGAAAATGATCCTTCATTTTATTATTTATCAGTTAGGACCACCACTACACAATAATACACAACTCAATGAAACTTGCTGTGCATTTTTTTATGGGTTGTAATGATAGCAATGATAAGACATTATATGCAGATATAGTAAAATAAATACTAAAATAAATCGGAATTCCTTTGGTGTCGGATAATTATGTTTTAAATATCCATTATAAAAGCAAAACGATTAGTTGTTATCAGACGTTCCTGGTTAATTAAAATAGATTTATAGGGCATATATAAATTCGTATTGGATAAAGTGTTTATAATATCTTATAGTATAGAGTCATCTCCGCGGGTAAAGCCGATTGTGCCTTTACGAGTAAAGATATTTTAAAACAGTTTTTTATTGTGATAACTACTCATTAGGAGCACATTTTAACAATATTTTGTATTATACAGAGTATTCCATAACATGGTGGCTGACCATATTTATAGTTTTTTAAATGGAACACCCTATATATTATTACATTTTTGTATTCCCCGTATAATTTTTAGTCAAAAAGTAACAAAATAGTATAGGTCTAAAGTGTAAAATTTCGACATATTCCCATTTTTCTGAAAAATTCAATGTTTGTATGAAATTATATTTCTCGAAAACGACTTATTAGATGGACACATTTTTTTGTAGTATTGTTCATAATAACAGGTCTTGATAGAAGCATATTTTATTCTTTTTAGAGTTACTAATTGCATGTGCAGAAAACTGGGTTAAAATTATATGACACGTTTTTGTGTAAAAGTCAATTTTTTCAAATGGAACAGCCTCTATATCGGTTCATCTTTGAACTGCTTATTTAATTTCACATCAAAAACATGTAAGACGTTAATATTTAAAAAGTGACTATTACAGAGCTATTGTCGTTTTTTGATGTAGTTTTTTTTATTTGAATACCGTATAGTGAGCCATGATATTTGTTGCAACATTGTTAATTGAATGGACGCCATTTAATAAGTTGTTACTCAGTTGACAAGCATGATTTTATAATGAAGTTTTCTAAAAATTAGCTTAGAAATATGATTTTTACACGTATTGGGGGAATGACAAAAAAATGTTTACTAGCTCAAGATTTTGAGTTGTTTATAAAACTGTATTCCAAAAATATATAATATAACAATACTCTTCTTTTTTCTTTTACTTCTATAATCTTGGTAAGAGTCTCATTTCTAACCTAACACTAAAACCTAAATTCAATGGAAGACAAAGTTATTTACGCAAATACGCGAGTTTGCCATCGGCATTTTGAAAAGGACTATTATACAGAAGACTTGTAAATGGTAAAAAAAGTTTTGTAAACTGCCACTTTAGGCTTTTTTTAGTTTTTTTTTTTTTTTGTAACATTGGTAATAGACTTATTAAAAACCATATAATTATTATATGAGTTTCATGTGAATCCTGTTTGATCTTCAACATTCAATTTTTGAATTATACATATTCTCCCATTACTGCGTAATTTAAATATTCCCGCGCTATAAAGTCCTTTTTCTTACAACCACCAGAGGCGCGCACCTATCGAGTTATACCATCAAAAAACATTTTCGTTGTGCATTTATGAATGTGGGTGGTCTCTGATACTCAGATACATACATACATAACATTTAGTTGTAGATGTGTAATATAAAATCAACGTTAGCAAAGCATGTAAGTCTACAATGCGCATAGTATCCCAATGCAACGTGTGAAACAGTTTCATCGATGCACAAAAGCACTGATCTGATTTTGGCTCCGAAAACAGATTATTTATTCACTTCAAAGTCTCAGCATATAGTCTAGTTTATTTAAAAACTACTATCAGATTGTACATTTGAATTATGTTTTATTAATTGAAATAATAATGTACTGAACTTAAAACAGTAAAATAATCATATATTAAAATTTGCTCTTTATATTTAATTTTATATTAATTTTTATTTCTAAGAAAATGTTCTCCTATTACAGAAACTAAAATATAAACGTTTATATTGTTTTAAATGCTTTGTTACATATCGTGTGTGTTTGAAAAGCAGCATCTAAGATAACACTGGTCAACAGTGACAATCTTTCCGACTTGAAAATAGGTGTTTCTGATTAATTATCATCGAAAAAACGAACATGACATTTAAAACTTTCATTTAGCTCTTGATTCTCAGATATCGCCCATCCAGGGGCTCCATAACCGAAAATACTTGAGGAAAGAAAATTTCTTTTCTTCAATCAAAAAAGAAATAGTTTGCTTCTAGGATGAAATTCCTTAAAAGGAAATAACTAAATTTGTAAAAATAAAAGTACAAGTCTAAAATTTATAAAAAAAAGAGCTCTTGCCCTCTCTACACATAATACTTGGATTAATGAAGAGCTTTGTAAAGTGGATGGTACCTCAAAGAACGATTTCCACAGATCGCTGATGTTAAACTTAAAGAAGGTATCTTCATTGGTCCGAAGATTCGTCATCTTCTTAAAGATGAAAACTTGGATCAGGTTCTCCAGGGTCATGAAAAAGAAGCATGGGAGACTTATGAAGATTTTGTCAATGGCTTCTTGGAAAATCGAAGAGTTAACTACAACTACTTACACATTCTATTACACTACCTACATTCTTACCTGGCCTTATTCTCGACCCAAAATTAGAGTAATTCAGCTGTTTTCAGAAAGGATAGAATTTCGAAGTGTATTTTTAGTATTTCTATTTAAACTTAGTATATCTTAAAAACTAGAGCTAACAAACAAAATTTGATGTCATATTCGTTTTTCTCGGCCAAAAATTAAGATAGTTTTGGTCAATGAAAAAATTTCAAAGTGCATTTTTGTTAAACAGTGATAATTTAAATAAGTCGAATATGGGTTCATTGAATTTAATTTTAATTTTTTTTGAATATAATTAAATTAATTAATTTTTAAATTATTTTGTGGTTCTGTTTACATTTCCATTAATTCGATCTTTGAAAACGATGATAAACGACGTGCAATGAGACTTTGATAATAATTGTAGTGGTTTGCTATACACAAAATATAAACGTTTTAACATGATTTTGTAATTCGTTTTAAATGTAGTTAAAATTAATGTGATTTGTGGTACAGGTTATTATATATGAGAGCAACCTTGAGATAATTTAGTGTTATATATCCTAAACTGTATAATGTCATTTGACTGACTAAGTGTTTATCAATTACAAAGACAGGTGATAGATGGATTTTTTTTGAATTAATTAGTCCTTTCAAATTTCTGTAGAATTCGTTACTATTTATTGTGTAAAAACGTGAGAGTTTTAAAGATCTTCTATGAATGAGAGAAATCAATTTCATTTGTTTTGTTAAGGAATTAATTTGCACTTATTTCTTATATTTATTAAGAATACTTTCATACTATCTTGTATATGTAAATAGTTTCATTGTGTCATATACATTTGTATTTTTTTGACATAACAATAAAAATTGATATATCCTGTGTATACCGCATGTGTCAATTTATATTAGCCATAGGCGATCAATCCATGCAATACGTGGCAACGTGGTACCCCCTACTTTCCTTTCCAATGCCAGCGACGCGACAAACGATACATGCTCGCAAATACAAGTTAGCAGTAACCATTGGACCAGCGACTCGGGTGTTTCTAATGCGTTCAGAAATAATATTTACGAGTTGCAAGGATGTGTTTTTCTTTTTCGTGTCAGTAAATGCAGAGAATTATTAAGCTGCGTTCACGCTGCATGACACAAACAAAAGCGTAATTCTAATAAAACTAAAAAACAACAATAATAAAATAACCCTAATAAAATAAATAAAAAAGGATTCCTCCCTGCACAGCAAGACATTGCCCTAGGCGGTCGTAGAAATTTACTCTTACGTTTTCTAACATGTGAGCAGTTACTGAATTAGCAGCCTCAATTATTTTTTCTCTCAAGGCAACTATGTTTTCTGCTCTACCAGCTTCATGGGTATAAACAATATTTTTTAAATATCCCCACAAAAAAATCATTTGGAGAGATCAGTAGATCGCGGAGGCCATTTGATGTTTTCCGTTCCAGTAATAAGACGGCCAGGGACCGCAACGTGTTCCCAGCTAAACATTGAATGTAAAATCTGGATCGGGATCGGAGAATATCGTTGTGATGTTGGTTGTTGTCGGCATTGGTGACGGACAGTAGGGTTACCACGTTGCCACGTATTACATTCATACGTATAGATCGCACGTAAACATTGAATCCCTATACCTAATGATATTTGACACATGCGGTATAAAATTAAAGTAAATCCAATTGTGCCAGTCTAAATATTATTTTGAACTTAAAAAGAGTTTCGAATCTCCTGAGATACCTATAAGTTCGAACAATTATAAATAGGATTAAAAGTAAGCAGCATCAGAATCCCCCTGGTTGTAGTAATACCTATGTATATGTTATATGTATATTACAGTAAGTAAAAACAATAAAGTGAAATTAAGTAAACAAATGTTAAAAATATTCACAATGAATTGTTATACCATATATAAATTGAGTACCTGTCATAATTGAGGCAATTTATTACTCAAGAAAATTAATGCCATTAAAGATAATAATAGGTAAATTATTGTAACCTGCTTAGCAAAGTGTGCCATCATCATTATGGGGCGGTAGGGGGAAATTTGCAGTTGCATGTTCAGAGAAGGGTAGAAGGAAGAGCTACTTAGGTTGGGGGTTGGTGCGTGTCATTCCAAATGAGGGGTGGTAACAGGTGTCGAAGTATAAGCGTCCCATGATACTTGCCAGTCACAGTTTCGTCAGTGCTAGCAGCTTGTTTCGCACCTACAACATCGACTATTTTCTGTAAATTTCGACACGATTTTCTCAGGTAACTCACGCACATAGATAACATTATAATACAATATGTTTTTTTTTATTTAAATTTTTAATATTTATTGCAAACAAAAATATTAAAATTTAATTTTTAAAGTTTCACATGTATCAAAATCATTAAAAAATATTTAGTATGGCGGGCTTTGATACTATTGGTCTGTCGATTTATTAACTATTTTTTTTAATTTTAATTCAAAGTCATATTCAATATTATTTTAATTATCAATGCTTAAGATATATCGTATTAATGTTACATACGGAATAATATCTAATAATAATAATAATAATAATAATAATACTTTTTATTCATTCGACACACAATATATATGTGAAATGACAAATAATATATGGCAAATATCAACAACAGCGATGACAAGAGTAGAGAGAAATAGTTTATTACATTTTTGATAAAATAAAAAGAATATGCTGATGTTTGCGTTTAATCACGTGGTCCTTCAATAAATGCAAGAGTGTCAGTTTATTAGAATCATAACTAATTTATTATTCATATTTCTAATTTAAAAATATGTGAGTGATCTAAAAGACAATATTTCCTAAATTTAAATAATGAAATATTTTCAATCTTATATATTGGGGTGTCTCTAAAAGGTGCGGAAAAAACGCTACCACACATTTCTGAGGGCAAAATATGACGATCTAACCCAACTTACCTTAGTCCAAAAGTGGATGCTTTCGGAGATACAGAGTGTCAAAAGTTCAATTTGGTTTTAGTTTTTTATAAATAATTTCTGTAATAATTGGTATATTATCACAATATTTGGGTAGGGGGGTTTCGTGGGGTAAAAAATTTAAATCTGCTCTCATTTTCATTGCAAAATGTAGAGGGCGCCACCTGCGGCATATTGTATCCATTTAAAACGTAATAACTTTTTTGAGACACACTGTATTTAACTTTTAAATAAAAATTCTTATTCTCCAATGTTTTTTACCTAGAAAAGGTATACCTGGTAGGAGTTGATTGGAGCAGCCGTTTATGAGTAATCTGGATATAAAAAATTCATTCCGTATATGGACACATATGCTTCTGTAATTTGGGTGTTATTCTTGTGGCAATTCAATGCAATGGTGCATCCACTTTTGGACTAAGGTAAGTTGGGTTAGATCGCCCTCAGAAATGTGTGGTAGCGTTTTTTCCGCACCTTTTAGAGACACCCTGTATAAATACATGTGCTTTCTACTACTGCTATGAATATAATTTAATATAAATTTATATTTATGAGAAAATATTGCACATTTTATTTATTTGATAGTTAAAGGATATGAAATAAAACACACACAAAACTATAGTTAACAATTTCAAAATATTTGAGTTATTGAAGATAAAAATGATAAAATTGTACTTTTAAATGATGGAAGATGTAAAAGATTTATTTTCAATATATATTTAAAATAAATTAACATTTTAATTGAGAAATTCTTTTTACCTTTAGCAAGAGTGTTCGCCTATAAATTAAACAATAAGTGCTATTATAAATTAATAAATCATCAAAAACTATTAATTTTCTTGCTGATTTGGAGTTTGATTTGAAAACATGTTTAATAGCTGCATTACAGATTCAAAAAAAAGGAAAACATATATCTGAAAATTATAGACCTATATCTTTATTACTTGTCCTTAAATATTTGCAAGCGCTTGCAAAAAAATAATTTGATATTAAAATATCAGCATGGATTTCTAGAAAATAATTCTATCTGATTTATGTGGTTTAGCTAATAAACTACAATGTCTCGATATTTGTGGTGAATTATATTATAAACTAATATCACTGAATTTAAACTAATAATAATAATAAAAGGAAATGCACATAAAAAATAAATAATCGCACAAACTTTTTTGACGGTTGTGACATATTGACTGTATTTCTATCTATACTCCAAAATTGAAAACTGACATAAATATGCTAGAAATAAATCATCGATTCTGTACTATTAACTAAAAGTACTTTTAGAAAATCCAGTTGATGAATGTATTTGTGGCAGATCCAAATAGGATTAATAGAAATAAGATATCTAATGTAAATATTTTTTTGTAATTTCACTATTTTGTGAAATCAGAATTTTTAGTTTTCGTATAAAATTCTTTGTTCCATATATTTAAGAGAGTGAGGGAGTGAGAGGAAAGAGAGAGAGGGGGGAGATAATATAGTAGACTTAATGATTTCAACAATATAAAATCTGATTAAAACTTCTTCAACAGAATATTGACTATTACATCTAAATTGTATCTCTGTAAGATATAAGGTACATACTGCTCATCATGAACCAGAATAGTGAAGTTACAGTGAACGGCCATTAGGATTATGAAAGAAAAATTATAATGACTCAATTCACACGGGGAATATTGCTGCTTCAAGTTAAGAAATAAATTGCAGTTAGCACCTGTAAAGATCAACAGAATTTCAACCATATTGCTATCAAATTCAACTACAGAATTCCATAGGATACTAGTTTTTTTTTGGTAGTGATAAGATTAAAAGAAACATGAATGAGTTTCTGATTGCTAGACGTTTTACGGATTATGAAGAATATTTACAACATTTACAAAACATATAATTTTAAATTTGCTTTGTATTATTCGTTATTATAGTTGCTTGTAAATTGGTAGGCTGTTGTACTTATAGCGACATTGGACCTGCGTTGATAAGAAAACCTTTAAAGTAATGAAATATGTGCCAATTTAATTTTGTGTTTGGTTTTAAAAATTTGCGAACTTTGTTGTTTATTAGTTATTTTGAATATTCAAAGTTAAGAAATGGACATTTCTAATTCAGAGTTTTCTCTTACTCCACCGGAATTAGTAGAAGCAGCAAAAGAGGAATCACTAAAATTATTGCTAGCTAAAACGCGGAAAATTTACGAAAACCGCGTTTTCAAGATTTATGAAATGAAAGGTGAAAAAGAAATGCAGTTCCTTCTTAGAGACAGTCTTATTGGCTTATTTTTTGGAACTGGTGCAACAACAAAAACCATTATTCAATGATTAAAAGTACGTTACAATCCAATAATAATGTAGACATTGCAAACAAATTATATTTCTGAAGCAAAATGGGAAAGGTATTAATAATGCTCCTGATGAATTTTATTTAACGGCCAATGTTGTTGTATTTGGGATTGGAGGAGCCTATCGAATTTGCCAGATACGAGGTAGGCCCCATAAATTCCCGGCCTGATATACAAAAAAGAAACTTGGAACAATATAAGAATTTTTATGGTTCAATGTAATCTCCCATAATTTCTATGCATTTATTACAACGATTAATTAATAATTCGATACCCTTGTAAAAATAATGTGAAGACTACGTCTCCTAAGGCTGTTTTTTTTAAATTACATTTTCGTGCGCTAGTCACGTTGGTTGGCTGGTTACTAAAAACTACTAGGCTTCGAACCGTTATATTTATAATGTACACCTCGCGTATGTGCATGCATGACGTGACGGAGTTTGAACACGTTTGAACCTGTATAACCCTGTCAGGCCGAGAATTTATGGCGCCAGGACTCGGGAACGTTATTAAGTGTGAAACTTAAGCAAACAAAGAATGATGTAAACAGGAAATTTATAGTTATTGAAATATATCAAATTTTACAGAATGTACATAGCCCTTCGTCCAGCAACAGCAAAGAATCACCGTCTGTTCTATGCCTTTCACAATGGAAAATATATCAGTCAGGTTGTTGTAAGTTTTATAAGGTACCTTCTGAAACAGTAGCCAATTTTCTTCGACTTGAAAATGTTAAATTATATACCTACAAGTAATGCATTTCTCCTATAAAATATACTAAGGCATATATCAATACACAAATTTATGACATTAAACATGGCGCTTTAAAAAAAATAAAAGTCTAATAAATAATTCAACACTAAATATCTGTCCTCATAAAGAATTTATGTTCTTGTATAAACAACTAGTATTTCATGGGCCAGGCGTTAAACTTTCATATTCCTTGGACTGAAGCCGATCCTGTTCAGCGAGTTTTTTATGTAACCAGCATTGTAGCATAGACAATACTATACCGTATGTGTCAATTTTCATTAGGTATAGGATTCAATCTTTACGTGCGATTTATACGTATACAAATAATACATGGCAACGTGTGTCACCTCTACCGTCCGTCACCAATCCCGTTACATCGAGTTTCTCCGATCTCCCCACCAGATTTTACATTCAATCTTTAGCTGCGAACACGTTGCGAACTAGTCTGCAATAAAACCCGTCTTATTACTGGAACGGGAAACATCAAATGGCCGCCGCGATCTCCGGATCTAGTAGTTTATTATTATTTTCAGAATCCTTTTTTATTTACCTTATTTTTAATTTTATTAGAATTACGCTTTTGTTTGTGTCATGCAGCGTGAACGCAGCTTAATAATTCTCTGCATTTACTGAAAGGAAAAAGAAAAACAAAACCTTGCAACGCGTAAATATTATTTCTGAACGCATTACATCCAAGTCAGTGGTCCAACAGTTACTGCTATAACTTGAGCTTATATCGGTCGCGCTCGCATTGGAGAGGAAAGTAGGGGGTGCCATGTTGTCACGTATTGCATGAATTAATCGCCTATGGCTAATGAAAATTGACACATGCTGTATAGTATTGTCTGTGATTGTAGTAGATTTCACTCAGACAAGACCGACTCGTGTTTTGTCGGCTCTCGGGGAAACCGGTAGGTAATACGGTACCCGAGAGCCGACAAAACACGAGTCGGTCTAGTCTGATGAAAATCGTATCCACTTCCCCTATCTCGCCCATGTATAGTACATAGCCAACAAAGTCAGATGATTTATGTGATAAACAATTTGTGATTGAGGTATTCCCTACATCGTACTTTAAAAAGTCCACTTGGATAATCAAATGAAATTCAGTTAATTATTGAATTAGCATAGTGTACTTATATAGGTACTTCTAAATCGGATGAAGTTGTTTCTGTTTCCAAACTTCTAATCAATTACCTTTTATAGTCATATAATAAGAATAATAATCTTTATTGTCCAACAGTACAAACCATTTATAGGACATATAAAATAAGAGGTATTACAAAAATAGTTAAATATTAAACATTTAAAACATATCTCTATATAATTTATTATAATTAACTGACATGTGAGAAACAGGAGACTTAACTAGTATGTTGGTCCTAGCTCTTGGAGTAGCAATGAAAGTGAAATGGCGAGTATCTCGAGCCGGCACATTAAAGTTTATTTGAGCAAGTAGTGAAGGGGAATCAGTTCTATTTGTTAGCAAGTTTAAGAGAAATTTCGCACTGGAACAGTCACGGCGACACGACAGAGATTGAAAACCATGGTATGATAATAAATTTATATAATCAACGTCATGACCAGGGTAGATGCCATTTATTTTATATGACAGATATTTTAAGAACCTCCTTTGAACGCGTTCTATCGAAATCTGCTGATATAAATAATATGGATACCAGACTACGGATGCATATTCCAACTTGCTACGCACTAGGGTGTAATATAATACTTTCACACTGTTTAAGTTACTAAATGAACGACATGATCTCAAAAGAAATCCCAGAGATTTAGAGGTTAAAGAACAAATTGTCGATATGTGTTGCGTGAAAGTTAGTTTATCATCGAAGAAAACTCCTAAATCCTTGATTACAGACTTTCTAACAATAGGCGTGGAATTCGATGTATATTTATATAGTAAAGGATTGGAGCTCCTTGTGTAAGAAACAATTGCACATTTTTCCACATTTAAAGAAATTAAATTTAGATTGCACCATTCTTTGCTTATGTTGAAGTTAGTTTGCAGTTTGACACTGTCAGCACAATTGTTAACCACATTATAAATTTTTAAGTCATCCGCATAACCCAAAAAGTCGCTGTTTAGCTTTTCCAGTAGATCGTTAATATATATGTTGAAGAGTAATGGCCCAAGATTCGAACCTTGGGGGACACCAGAAGAAATAGAAATGATATTGGATGAATGACCATTATAATAAACATAACCCGTTCTATGTGATAAGTATGACGCCATTAATTGTACAAGGGATGAAGAGAAGCCAACCTGATCCAATTTGGCAAGAAGCAAGTTGTGATCTATGGAGTCAAAGGCCTTGGAGAAATCCGTATATATGACATCTACTTGCATACGCTGATCCATTGCACTCGAGAGATATTGAGCAATTTCGACTAAATTTGTAATTGTAGATCTTCCAGAGACAAATCCATGTTGATGTAGAGATAAAACAGATTTTGTGTTATTACATATTCTAGTGTATAATATGTACTCAAACACTTTACTGAAGTTAGTTAAAATACTAATCGGTCTATAATTTTTTACTTCTGATTTCTCACCACTCTTGAAAACCGGAACGAGTCTGCTGATCTTCCAGGAGTTTGGAAACGTACACGTTTTTATTATCAAGTTGAATAATACTGTAAGTGGTGTAGCTAAGATAGAAGCACAGTCACGCACCAAAAAGCTCGGAATATTATCGTTTCCCGAGGTAAAGTCAGATTTCAATCTAGTTGCACTATGTTTCACTTCACTCTCATGAACGCGGTCAAATGAAGGATGACCACTCAGTAAAGTTGTAGGAAAAGACATATTATTATGGAAGGCTTTAGAGAACTCCAACGCAAACCCATTCACTATCTCCAAGGGCTGAGTGAGATCATCCTCACCGCAATGCATATGTCCTGGAATTCTGGTTGATGAACGTTTGGCATTAATAAATCTCCAAAATGCCTTTGGATTAGTTATGATTTCTGATTCAACCCGAGTCCGGTATGTGTTATAAGCAGCCCCTGCCTCATTCTTCATATAAGTAAATAATATATTATTAGGTAATTCAGTACTTAAAATGTAAATAGCATGTATTAATTACATGTGAGACCGATATTCTAAGAAAATTATTATCCCATTGAGAGGTTTAATATTATGTAATTAATTATGAGGAAACAAAATAAAACTAAACTTACTGGATTATTTACTTATTCTTTTTGTCAAGTCTGAATTCTTGTAATTTTAATAACGAAAGCAATTTATTTAAAAATGTTTATTAATCATTATTGATTATTGTTTTGATTCCTATTTATTAGGTAACTACATTTATTTATCATTTATCCACACGTTACAACATATGACAGGAGACCAAACGAGATGAATAAGTTTATAGTTGTTATTAAAATAGTGTTTCTAAACGAGAAATATAAATTGAAGTAAAATAATTCTTTTATATAATAGGTATTGCTCAAGTTTCATTTAAGTCTAAAAAAGAAAATAGGTATTATGAAATCTCAACATCGCGAAGTGGATATAAAAATGTAAACAAATGCAATAATATTTTTCTATTTTTGTGCTTAACTTATTGAGATCAACTCCGAAATTTGTCATGGAAATATTCTTTTGTCATGCAGCAAATTTAATGTCTATATTATTTGACCTCATAATAAAAAAAATCGGATTAAAATTGTATATGTTGTAAACAGAGTTTTTTTTGCATGTATGGCTATAATTAATAATATCAAATTAAATTCTACAACTCTATCCAGGTATTTATATATAGAATATATCTAGTTATGTAATGTGTATAGCGGTTTGCAATAACAAAATTTAATTGACATATACTTTTAAGATCATTTAAATTTCGATGCAGTACTTATAATGTAAGTCAATTTTTCTTATTTAAAAAATATTATTGAACAATCGATAATAAAAAGGCGATTGCCTGTTTTAATATTATTATTAATAATCTTATCTTAATTATTGAACTACATATTTTTGAAATTAAATAAATGATAAGCACCGAATTTATTCAAGTTTAGAACGTATGCAAGTTGCATACGTTCTAAACTTCATCTGTAGATTGGGTTGCATAATGTAACCCAATCTACAAACAGTTGGTAAAATAAAATCACTATAATTATTTAGAGTCTACTCTAAATGCATCCGGTCTAATAATGGAAAATTATCGATATATAATAGCCGAGAATATTCTCATAACTTTAACTTTTAATAAAAAAAAATCCCAAGACTTGTGTTCTCAGATGCACCCTAGCTGAGAAATTCTTTGCTTTTGTGAATAAGGCAAAAATTAAATGAAACAAATATTTTGAAATAATAACTACAAATTTATTATCAATAAATTAAATCATTCTGTATACCAAATTTATCTACACATTAAAAAGAGTGATTAAAACATATTGCCTGTATATGCTAAATAAACTTTTCAAGATTTGATGCTTAGGAAAAATATACTCACATAAGATATTCAGGGTGAGTTTTTTATCTTGAGACAACGGAATATCTCTAAACCACTGCATCAAATCAAAAAAAGATCTTAATAAGATTTGTTATAATTGATGGGGTTCACTGAATGGTGCTGAACTCGATCCCCCACCTCACCTCCCTCCAGAGTGAGAGGGGGGAAACTTTGAAATCTTAAATGGGAACTCCCATTTTGTATTGTAGATTCGGATTCTACGACATCAAGTATGTAGTTTTTGTTTGAAACTTTTTTTTCGATTCGTAACAGATTGCGCTGTAATCCCAAAAAACATGGTTGTAAACGTCTAGAAATAATACTCAAGAAAGAGAAAATATGATTTTGTGTTTTATTTATTTCAACATTAAATAACATTTCTAAACGCTATTCAACATCGAAGAACTTTACTTTATCATACCCATTTCAGAAAATGTGTTCGAAAATGTGCCCTTCCACTTCGATACATTTATTTATGCGCAATTGGAATGAATGCACACAACTGAGAAGTGTTTCCGGCGTAATCCTTGAACAAGCGTTGGTGATTCGCTCAATCATGCTTTCCTTCGTGGTTGGCACTTCTGTATAAACTTCAGACTTTAAGTGGCCCCACAAAAAGAAGTCAGATGAAGTAAGATCTGGCTTCCATCGACTATTGTAGGCTCGATCTAATACTTCTCGTGCTATTCTTGAACAATGTGCTGGACAAGCGTCATTTTTGAACCACATAGTTTGTCGTACGTCCAAAGGAAGGTCTTCAAGTAACACTTGAAGTTCGTTCTGCAAGATGTTTTGATATTTTTCACCATTTAAGTTTCCATCGATAAAATATGGACCAATAAGCTTATTGCCAATTATTCCATACCAAACATTTACGTTTCTAGGATGTTGATGTTCAACTTGGCGCAACCAATGGGGATTTTCGATACTCCAGTAACGCATGTTGTGCAGATTTACCGTACCGTGATTTGTGAATGTCGCCTCGTCAAAAAATAATACTCGAGCAAAAAAATTGGGATTATCTTGTATCCGTTGAAGCGCCCATTGACAAAATCGCACTCTATTTTGACAATCATCGCCATGAAGTTCTTGATGCAAAAAAACTCTAAATGGATGAGATTGCCTACGCTTGAATATTTGGCAGATAGTGAACTGAGAAGCCCGAGCTATTTCTCTAGTACTAATGTGCGGATTATTAGCTAGCTACTGCAGCTAATACCGCGATTTCATTATTTTCTCCAGCAATGGTTTTTCGCAGATTACGTTTTCTTGGCTGCACAGTTTTTTCGCTAGAGAACTGTTGAACGACTCGGTAAAAAGAAGCGCGCTATCGCACATTGTGGGAAAACGTTGTGAATAAAGATTAACAGCATCATTGATATTCCTACCACTTTCTCCATAGATTTAAATCATTTCAATTCTCTCTTGTAATGTTATAGCCTCCATTACTGTTCAAATATTCAACACTAACTAATTTGTATTGGATTAATAATTATTAATCTAAATGGGGATCGGACAATGTGTAAGTATTTACAGCTTGCCAAACACTGAATAAAGTACAGTTTTGTATCGTTGAATAGCATTCTAATTGCGAATAAATAATTGTATCGAAGTGGGGGGGGGGGGGCAGTTTCGAACACATGGTTTTTGAAATGTTAGTTTACGCTAAAATAAAAAAACACAAAATCATTATTGCTTGTTTCTCTTTTTTGTGTATTTTCTCTAGACGTTCACAATCATGTTTTTTGCGATTACAGCGCAATCCGTAACGAATAGAAAAAAAAGTTTGAAACAAAACATACATACTTGATGGCGGAGAATCCGAATCTGCAATAAAAAATGGGGGTTCCCGTTTAAGATTTCAAAGTTGCCCCCCCTCCCACTCTGGAAGGTCAGGTGGGGGATCGAGTTCGGCACCAATCAGTGAGCCCCCTACATTATAACAAATCTTGTTAAGATCTTCTTTTGATTTTATGCAGTGTTTTAGAGATATTCCGTTGTCTCAAGATAAATAACTCACCCTGTATATATATAAATTATATAAATAAGCTCCAACTATCATAACTTAAAAATATCAAATTTTTTTATTCTACATAATAAATAATTAATAGTTTTGACTCAGGAGTTACTCCAGTCACTCAAGTAATTCGCACATCATGGATACTTGTCTCATCCCTGGTTCAAGCGCGCTGGTAGATTAGACCTCCTGGAATATTTTATGAAACTAGTAAGCACGAATTCAATTCACATAGCCACTTGCCAAAACTATATCAAAACGCCTAACTGTTTAAATGTGCTTATTCTATATACTTGCCATGAGTTGGTTTATTGAACGATTGCTTGTTCAAAACAATTATACGAAAGGTGTTATTAAATTCAGATTAAATATAGAATCTCCGATAATTAACATAATTTTAAAAATGAATAATTAAATTACCAGGTAATTATCCTAAAATTATAATTCAATATAAAAATGAAAACCTTAAATTTTCATATATATTCTAAAATTAGTGAATATCCATTTTATAACACTGTAATCCTTAATAATTAGGTGACTCTTATTTACTATAGATATATCATAAATAACAATTTTATATACACATTGAAAAATAATTTCAAAATCAATGACTATACGGATATCACCCATATGTTATAAGTGTAGAATCTTCAAAACCACAAACACTCTCTATGTATTTTTAATCTTAAGCGCTAGATTACTCGCAGCAGACTCCTAATTCCTTCTGCTGAGATTTATATAAATATTGTTAAATCATAAAACACATTAAACGGAATCCTGTTTTCTTCCCATAATGGAAATTTAAAAATAAGATTTACTACATTTTATTACCAGGATTATCAACATCAATTTAATGCGATACCTGATACTGATACTTTTAGCAACACGCTTTCATTTTTACTGGGTTTGAATATTTATAGAAACAACTGCTTATAAATGATAATATAATGTCGAAGAACTGAAGGAAAACTAAATCAACTAAATGTAACTATTTAACATAGTAAGTAAAAACGACGCACATAAATAGTTATATACAATATTGCTTTATATATGTTAACACTAATAAATTCAAAGTAACATCCTTGAATACAAGTCTTTCTAATTCAAGTTCATGTATTCTTAAATAATAAATTTAACTAACATAAAGTGTTTCTTAAATTTCAACGCCTTTTCGTTATACTTTTAACAAGAAATAATAAAAAATGCAATATTAAAGAAAAATGCATGAAATAAACAACAGAAATAGAAATCGCATAGGATTGTTCCAAAAAAGATAAAATAAAACGAATTTTCACCATTGTAACATTTTATACACATATTATCTTTCTTCACTTGGCAATTAAATTGGTCTTAGAAGGCTTGAGGCTTGCATACGTGCAGCTGCTAAGTAGGAAAATCTAATCATACTGCCGTCACGGCACATGACTCTGTCTACGCCTGCTAATAAGAGGATGCCCCCTGTTAATACAGCTGTACTTCACAATATACATAGTGCCCTAACTACACAAACCTGGTAGTCAGGCTGAGATCAACTTGTGCGAAAAGATCGTCTACTACTTCAGATTTACGAATTTCTGATATTGTAATAATACCAAGATTACATGTAGAATGTAAATAGAGGTTACAGAAGAAAGTGTAAGTATTATCATTAGTGTATTTTAAACTATATTATTAAAAAATTACTAAAAAAAAATAATTAGAAGAAAATTCCTTATTACATCCTGTGCATATAGGGAACCTATCTAACACGATGGTCTACTTTATATTCACAGTATATAGAAAAATAAATTACTAAACACTAAAATGTTATATATGTACTGAGTGCTGTAAATTAGCATTCTATTATATCGTATATCAATATAATTAATACATAAATGATAATTACATATAGAAATAAAATTTTTAATCTCTAAATAAAATTGAAGTTTCAAAATACATTCATTATACACTTTTAATCCACATCATTAAGGGACACTGCAATATGAACTAAAAAATAAATTTTTGTTGTTTCTTTTTCGGAAAAATTAGTTCAAATTACTGGAGGTTAATAAATCATATTCAGATTCTGATTCTGAAAAGTTGTCGTAAATTTCATCATCTTTAACTCCATTAGTGTGAAAGTTGAAGAATTTTCTACATTAACGATGGTATTAGTAGTATATGTAAAAAATAGTAACAAATAAATAAACAAATAATGATACTTAAATAATAGAGTTCCTGGAAATTTCTAATTTATTTCTAGCGGATTTATAATTACAATGACGAATAACATATTATCATAATTGATTAATTCTTTTCAAAGTTAAACTTTGATTGATTAATTTTTCAATATTTTGATAAAAGCTATACATTCGATTTCTGTTTTATTTTATGCTGTTCAATCGATTTTATTGCTGACTATAAATAGTAAATACTAAAATTCCACAAAATTAAGGAATTTGGCCTCCGCATAATCGTAAAAAGTAAGAATTAAAGTCCTTATCTTCTTTGCAATTTATGGTTTATGTATATGTAGTAAATCGAATCAGAACATGAACTGGAAAAGTGCTAGACATATGTTCCTACGATTTTTGCTCTCACGACATCGTCTTATTTTAGGTAATCAAAAAAATAATAAAAAAACCTATTTTCGATATTTGCCTAATCTTCAAAATAGGAAAGTTATCAGTGGTACCATTCAATAAATTATGCTGAAATGATGTATAAAACTAAAAATGCTAATCTAAAAGTATGGTATAAATAGATTGATTTATTATGAGGAGAAAAAAAACATTGATTGTGCCTAAAAAGAAAATGTCATCAACATACACACACGAAAAGTAGAACATATCAATCATCTCGGCGCAAAAATAGATATCAATTTTCCGATATAGAAGTTGCACATTTATATGTAAATAAATATACATATATATGTACTTATAAGAGCAAACAATGTCTAGTAAATAAAAAATATATAAAAATAAAGCTATTAAATTATAATTAAAAGAAAAACTAATTATTCAAAATACGATGTATTGTTTAGTCTGGTAAGTATGCAGTAATGTACTCAATCACCAATAAATAAAGACTACAATATGATTTTTAAATTATATAACTATTCCACATTTAAAGAATAAAAAAGTGGCGTTTACTTTTGGTTTAATAAGGATAATTATATTTGCAATATCCATATAATGCATTTATATTTAGTAAAGTAGTTTTTAATACGCCTACGTGTGTACAGTTTGAGCAGTAAAAAGCAACCGAGTACTGAAGCTGTTTTGCGATATTTTCGCTGGATTGTTACGGACTTCAAAAAATACGGAGTAATGCTGTCTCTCTATTCCAGCTCCCTCAAGTGTCTTGTATACCTCCCCGTTGCATTAATCGAGAGTGAAACTTATCTGAATACATTCAGAATTGCTAATATGACGTTTAGGAAAAAAAGACGTGAAAGACAATTACTTGGACTACAAAGCTACTCTGTTCTCGAGAACTTCATTTATAAGAAGTAACTGTCTACCAGTGGCGGCTCTTTAATGAGAGCAAGTGAGCAATTGCACCCCCTGGAATTTTGAAACAAAACAAACCAAGCGGCGACTAACTGTGAAAGTATTTATTTATTACGTATTCATAGTTATTGAACAGGAACGTGGCATGTACGGCACGCGAAACAACCTACATGCACCGATCGTCGTCACAGATATAATGACGACTAACAGCGCACGGATGTAAAGACCCCTTCCACCGAGAGAAACATACCCATGAGCAAAGCGCTACTGTTGCTGCGTTAAGCCATTAAACATTACATTGAAGGTGGGGAGAACTGTATTTTGTTCTAGTTCCATATCGTATAATCACTGCCATCTTTACTCTTGCAAGCCATGAAGAGAGATATTTGGCAACGTTGCACGTAGGCTTATCATATCGTCAACAAGCGGTAACGCGGTAACGATACAGCGTGTAATACCTCCGAATTTTATTTAAAATAAAGTGAAACTTATTATAAAGGTTGAAGAAATATTTGCCGGTATTTTCTAGTGTTAAACGCGTGGTAAATGTTTCAAATAAATAATCGTTTAACGAATAGTAGTTTGTGTGTCAGACTGTCGGTGCATCATAACCTCAAATTGTTGGATACTTCCAAGCTTTAAAAAATCGGACAAAAACCTCAATAATTGTAAGTAGAACAAATAAATAATAAAACATTATTTTACTGTTAATAAACTTCAGATGCCTCGAAAATGCTGTGTACCTGCTTGTAAATCAAATTACGAATCTGCATTGAAAGCAGGTGAATCTCTGCAGTCAGTTATGTGTTTCGATCTTAACTGAAAGCAAAGGAGATCTTACTGAAAATGATTATTTTAATTTTTTGCAACGAGGAGGTCTTTCTGTTGCTACAGATTGCGTAAATATTTTATTTTTTCACATGTGTTCCATTTTTGAATTTTTAATTAATGATGTTGAATTGGAAACAAAATTTTTACATTGTACTAAGCAAAAAAAATTGTTAGTTGCATTGACTGTTATGAGTATAAAAGCAGGTGATTGTTGGACAGATTATGTAAGTAGTTGCGTTTGCGGCCAAAAATATGAAACAATTTTTCAAATGGTCTCCTCGATTTTTAGCAATATTTTGCTCAATAATTTTGTCAAAAACAGAAATAATGCAAAAGTAGAAAAAAAGGCAGAAAAATCAACCAATTTTCGAAATAAAGTCGTAGATAATGACATGCAAGAAAAATCTCATAAGAAAAGGAAATTAAATACTTTTAAAAAATAGGTGGATTCCTTTTTTCTAGCTGTGACGTCAATAATAATCCAGTAATTTAAATGTATTTTTTGTCTATGTATATTTTATATGTATTTAAAAGCTATGTTTATGTGAAATTTTGTTTTATTAAACCTTCCACCCCGTAATTTAAGTTTCTCAGTCTCGTTGCGTACAGCCTGGTATCGGACCAGCCGGCAAAAGTCGGCCTACGCTTGCTTCTCAACTCGCTGTTGCCAAATTTCTCAGCACGGCTTGTACAGTAAAGATGGCAGTGGTATAATACATAGCATGTGAGCAAGATTCCCGTCTGCTCAACGCTGTTGTAAGATGAATTTCGTGTCTGCGATACAGAATAACACGTTTTCGCGGTTAACGTATGATGAAAAAGTCGTAATAAAAAATCTTAAACGGCCGATGCCTCAATTATGTTTAGAAAATAAACAATCTGTTAAAGGTAAAGACGTTATAAGAAAATTCAAAATGAATATTTATCAGAAAAATGACTGGATTTGTGGGTGTGAAATTAAAATACTTTGTTTTGTTTTCCGTGTCTTTTGTTTGGTGGTGAACCGTCTTGGTCAAAGAACGGAATAAAAGACTTAATTCATCTTAGTGCTAAAATTACGAAACATGAAAATTCCGAAGGGCATTTAAAAATATATTTAGTCTAAGAATGTTAGGAAAAATAACATTCAGAATGTTTTAGATCATCATATAGAAAAGCAGTTCAACAACACAATGAACAGGTAACAAAAAATAGGCATGTGTTAAATTTAGTAATAAATTGCATTAGATTTTGTGGCGCGTTTGAACTGGCACTTCGGGGTCATGATGAACGGCAAACGTCGAATACCAAGGGCATTTTTCGGGAATTGATAAATTTTACGGCAGAATTAGATAAATCGCTGAGAGATCACATCGAAGCAGCACCGGTTTTTAATTGAATTTATAAATGATTTCCCAAATTTTAATGAAAAAGTGATAGAACTGTTCTGCAAGTCAAAGACACGCAAAATGGACTTCGTTTATCGTCAGATGTAATCAAACTGTAGTGTTATATTTATTATTCCCTCAAAACAAACTGTACAATGAACAGTACCTATCTGGAACAGTATGTCGGTGAAACTTATAAAGATTGGGTAAGCGTTCTTGTATTATACTTATTAATTTTGAAATTATGCACTCCCTATGTGAACCACCCCGAGCCGCCACTGCTGTCTACTATTGATAAAAAATTATACCAAGCATAAGTGAAACAAGAACAACATGCACTGGTGGCTAATAATATGTTTAGAAATGACATAAAAACATTACAAATCCAATTCTGAACTTAATTAGTGTAGCTAGTCACTCCTTCAAGGGCCAAAGATTAATTTTATTATTTAAAGTTGTTAAATAAATATAATATGTTTTATGTTATATCGCTCTTTCTCTGACTTCAACAGTACACTTCCCGTAGATTTTAACATGAGATAATTTTAGAAATAATTAGATTTCTATACGTACCTAAAAGGGAAAGACAAGTAATGTAAAAGTAAACTAAAATAAGATTTGGAAAAAAAAGTGCTGTGTATCAACATTATCAAGTTGTAACTCACTATTGCATTTTCTGGGTAGGTAGTAATAATAATAATAAAGATATTTTTCCTCTTCATTTCATATTAATTTTGTAGTAAATAAATATTAGTAAATACACTACTATGCTGACTGGTGAAAAATTATTTATGTTTAAAATTTTGGTTTTATCGTTAAACTATTTACTCAAATTTAATAAGTTGGTTTGAAAATTCTATTTGATAACAAATTTATTTAATTAATTTGTAATATATAATCAAGTAGCAATTTATTCGTCTTTTCTCACAAGAAAACCAAATATTAAATACGAAATTTTTAAAAACATGTTTATCTTAGACATATACAGCAAGCATTGAAACGTGAAACATCTCCATTCATTGCATGATATATAAATATTTACATATGGAAACAAAAAACTGTCATATTTATTTTATTTAAAACGACTTTTTACTCCTCATGATTGTACATTTATTTCATTATGGTGAATTAGATTTTCATTAATCTTGTATTGTATTCATCTTGAATTTATTTTCAATATTAATAAGATAGGGAAAAGTTTGAGAGTGTCTCATTCCCTCTAGTACTGTTCTGTCAAATGATATGATTAGTATCGGAAACAAATAAAATCATATCTTCGTATAAGCTATTTTGTACATGATGACGTAGTAAGCTACCTTAAGCTTCGCTCTTTTCTTTCAGCAATATACCTATTGTAATTTTTAATTGTGTCACCTATTTTATGGTGAATGATGAAGGCTAATTGTCGATATTTGGTTTGTCTGTCAGTGATTGTCGTATCTTAGACAATACTTTAATTGAATGAATTTTAAATTCATAATGTATAACACATACAGAAAGAAATATAAAAACAAGTCTTTAAACAATAAAAATATTTAAATTATTAAACTTTTTTTTATTTAAGCAATATTGAATTTGTAATATGTTTAGTTTGTTATTTATATATGTATCTTTCACTGTTGTTTATGCTCTTTACTAACAATGTCTATCCTTTTACCACATCCAGGACATACCTTTAACCTTTAAGCCCTACCCATATTTAAAATGACGTTGACCCTACCCTGGGGTACTGGATTACCCCAAATAAAACAGGTTAATCAAAATAACTGAAATTAACTTTATTGCACAAAACTTGAAATGAATACTTATTTTATCTATTTTTAAACAAGTTATAACAGTTTAAGACTTTTCCGCACACTTGGGACATATTTTAACTTGATAATCCGGACAAATGAAGTTTTGCCACATGTTGCAACTTGTGCGGCTCTTGCGGTCTCGGGAACGTACACAAAAGGTGCATCTTCCAGAATTTCGGGATCGTTGCACTACCACTTCAGGTTCTTTTTCAATTTTTAAAATACCATTAATACTTTCTCCGATATATGTAGGTAAAGTTGGCCAAGATAAGCGCTCCCTTATATGTGTCTCCATAAGCGACAAAGCTAATGATTACAGGTACATGCGTCTATCCTCCTACAATATTTAAAAGCCCAAAAAACACACAGAGGGGCCAACGGCATGTTCTTCTAGAAACTGAATATTGGTGAACAAGTTTATCCAAGGAATCGACACCGCCTTTAGTGCTGTTGTAGAACTGAATTATTTCAGGCAATAAAACAGTTTGGTCTTTATCTCCTTCATCATGCACGGCAGATATCATTATAACACACTTTTTCTTTTTCGATTTTGGAGGACAGTAAGAAAGTAAAGTTAGGTCTTCGCTGAAAGCAAACATTGCACTATTCCTTTGTCGGTCTTTTAAATTTATAAATATTGGTGGAATTTCGGCTTTGTTTATTTTCATAGTACCAACAATTGTTACTTTGTGGTCATGTAACAACTTGAGCGCCATCGGAATGGACGTAAACCAATTGTCAAAAGTACAATTTCTGTTGGTACCATGAATTGGCTTGGTGAGCTCGAGTGAATAGTATTCCGCCACCGGTACGCCTTGAGGAGTGGAACCTTTTCCAGTATAAACTTCTGCATTTATCATATAGCTGGTTTTTGCATCACACATCATCACAATTTTGATTCCGTATTTGTCTGGCTTTGAGGGAATATACATTTTAAATGGACATCTGCCCCTAAAGGCTAGCAGTTGTTCGTCAATTGTGCATTACTCTGAAGGAACATAAAATTCTTGACTTCTTGCTATAATGTGATCAAAAAGATCTCTAATTGGAACTAGGCGATCTTTGTTTCTTCGTTCAGGTCTGGTGTTGCGATCGTCAAACCGTAAACAGTTAGTAAGCAATTCAAATCGAGCTTGAGGCATCGTTGCTCGAAAGTATGTTACACCAGAATATTTATCAAATAGTTCCCTGACAGTAACAAGGTTCATGTTCAATACTCCCGCTAACAAATGTAGACCAAATAATGCTTTTAATTTATTTATGTTGGTGTATTTTGTAAAACTTGGTCTTACGAATGTATTCCCACACTCTGCTCCTTCCTTGTCGTTTCTGTTATCTTTATATCGTTCACGCTGCTTTCCTATTTCGGCATTTGTAAATCCCACTATTTGCTCTAGGATGTCATCAGTAAAAAACAAAGAGAATGCTTCAAGACCCGATTTCACATACCGAGCTTCTCCTCTATTTCCTGGTAAATGAATAACAAATTTTTTTTTGGCACGTCTGGTGCGTGTTGGCTTTTCTCCAGTCCACCTGTACTTATTTTTTCCGTAAAGCCTGACATGTGTACCAATAACTCTGACTAAATCACTTTCCTTATAAGTAATAGACTGACTTTCCACTTCTTCCGGCTCTTCTATTATTTCTTTGGGCTCGCCTTCTGGGTCATCATTGAATAGTTGTTCTGTTAGATCTTGTTCACTCTCTACTCGTTCGAAAGGATTATCTATAACTTCATCCTCTTCACTGTCTGAGAGCTCCTCGAGGCATGCCTCGTCGCTGGATCCTTCTTCTATTATTTCTTTCATATCAGCTTCAAGGTCACACTGTGTCAACTACTTAGGTTTCCACTTAGTGGCGTTCTTACTCGTACTCGGTTGAGATGTTGGATTATCCATGATTTTACTAAAAACTTAAAGTTATTTATGTCATAGATGGTGGATATCTGTTACATAGAGTTATATGCAATCGCAACGAAACGTTTGCATCGATCTGCACAAACTACGTTCAGTAAGTGCAAAGGCATTATGGTTCTAACACTATCGTTGTTTGTGACGGGTATCCAATTAACGCAGATACCACAAGTAAAAAGAGTGCAGAAAGACTTCGCCGTTCAAATACACAAATTTCCGCTGACGTACATCTTGAGGAGTCAGTGGTTCCACCTGTTTCGCAAGAACGATTTTTATCAAACGAAACAAATAAAATTCCCTTGATTTTGGTGTTAAAGAAGAAATTTGAGAATTTTAATTTCACAGTAAAACAGGCTACAAAAGTTGCTGACATATTAATCGTTAACAGGGCGATCAGTATGTCCGCATCGTTTGATTCTGTATTCATAGTAGGAGAAGATATAGATCTTTTCGTCGTCCTAAGAGCATTGGCGAGATCTCATCCAAACGTTTGCCTTCGCAAACTAGGCAGAGAGAAAATTTTTGACAAAATTTACTCTCCTCGAAGTCTACAATATGACGAAATAGCGGCAGACAACATATTGTTCTTGCATGCGTTTAACGGTTATCACACTACTTCTGTTGTTTTCAACGTAGGAAAAATTAAGTTTCTAAAAACCCTTGAAAAGAACAATTATTTAAGCCTAACTATACAAACTTTTTAAGAGCAGAACTCAGATCCAGAAGTCATTGCTGCTGCGGGCAAAAGCTTTTTTATTGCCCTTTACGGTGTTTCCAAAGACAACACCATTAATTTGGGCTCCCTGTGCTACCAAAATTTCGCAAGATCCGTGACGAAGAGTAAATTCGATCTTTCTACATTACCCCCTACTAAAGAAGCTGCATGGCAACATTCTCTTCGGACCTATCACCAAGTTCAGGCTTGGTATGATAGACACGAGAGTCCCGAGAACTGGGGTTGGGAAAGAAGCAGGATTGGGCTTACTCCTCTGAGAACATCAAAGAATCCGGCACCCGAAGCACTCCTGAAATTCATTCCGTACAAGTGCAAGAAGAAGTGCGATCGAGCCTGTGGGTGTAGAAAAACAGGCTTGAAGTGTTCTGTTATCTGCACATGCTGTGTGCGTGCGCAAACAGCGCAGAGATTTTTGCGGGCTTTGAAGAGGAAGAAGACGACTACGACGAGAATGAAGACCTGACCTTTGCGAAATCGTTGGCACACGAGGACGAGGAATAAAACGAAGACGAAAAAGTGGAAAAGGAGGAAAGACATTTGCGAGATCATATTGATATCAGTGAGCTTGGACTATCTAGGGTATCGAGACGCAAGAAAAGGCATCAGTAAATAACAAACTTTGGATTAGGCCTACTGGTGATACCACATGGACAAAAAAAACGCGCTTCTCACTCTACCTCATGGTCCTGCGGAAATGAGTAAAAAAGTATATACGCATTAAGCAATCGGTATTTACCGAAATTTAGAGAAAAAAATATAGCGGTTTTGAGAATTGTATAAATTCGCTGACCTTGACTCCGCTGTAACTTGTGAAATATTCATCTGATTGGAAAATGTTTAGTATAGATGTTGCAGGAAATTTAATGCTCTATAATTTTTGTAATAAATATTTTTTACCTGGGTGGCACTGCAGAGAAGATATTGTTGAAAAACTAGTTTTTGGTACCATTTTTCCAATATGGCGGCGCGAGCGGCGGTCGCTCAAGGTCGCAAAATCAGAATAGTAATTAGGACACCTAACTGTAAAAATCTACCAAAGAAGAACTCCTTGATGACCTTTTGTAATACTGAAAGTACGCATTGCCTGGACTAATTGAAAAGTGATGATTGGTGTCAAGCTCGCGAAAAAAAAATAAGACCGTGTCAATCAAATTCGATCGCATGTTAGAATACCAAATTTCATATAATCTCGTAAATAGAGTAGATTATCTAGGTACTAAATCTCTTTCGGTTGCAAAATTCGGCTTTAGACACTTTGTCTCATCATTCATGTATCATTATCATTATAAAATTGACTACATAAACCATGCAACTAATCAAATCAGACAGAAATTTAACTTTTAAATCGATGTAAATATGTTAACATTCAAAGCTTGTTAAGCTAGTAATTCTGATTGATTAATATATTGTATCCCCAGTAATTCGGATATACCATTGGTCAGTAATAGTCCCTGATATAGGTACTTAAGATTTATTATTTTCTTGCTACTTTTGTAATCATTTATTATTCATAACTATGGCTCGGGTTATATGTAAAATGCATATTTGCTATTAAGATATATATCAACTAAATTGTATGTTTTCTACGCATATCTAATGTCTTTTGATTAAAATATGCCAATTAGAAAATGCATATTTTGCATATTTCTGCAACTTCCTGCATATTTTATGAAATATTGGATATTTGTGCATATTTTCTTCAAATCACAAATTTCACAAAAGATGTTTAGGTAATAGTGGAGTGGATTTATGCCGTTTTTGGAAATGGAGTTATAACCAAATAGACTTTCACCAGCTTGTTCAGCATAATTTCAGCCGATTATTGCAAAATAATTGTATTTCTCCCGGTGAATTACTTCAAAAAATGTGTTTTCAGAACATAAATCATAAAAATGAAATTTTTAAAAGCGCCATTACGGATTCAGTTGTATAAAGAATCATTTCCGAGTTTAGGGATACCTCCAGAACCAGTAATTACTAGGTGGAGTACGTGGCTAAATGCCGCAACTTTCTATTCCAAAAATCATGAAAAAATGTAAAAGTTTAATTTTAGAATTTTCTGACGAATCTACTGCTATTAAAGAAGCTAAAAAATGTTTTAAAAATAATCAATTAGCGTTTATTGCAAGTAGTTTTTCTGTAGTGGCCGAAACAATTTTAAAATTAAAGTCAAAAGAGCTGCTTTTGACTGAATCACTAAATTTAATAAACAAGTGTCATACAGAATTATCGCCAGTAACTGGATAATTGATTTTTAAAAAACTTAACTCTCAATTGGATAAAAATAAAGGATTCAAAATTCTGTCAAAGGTGCCTAAAAATGTGAAAGGGGAATTTGTAGATGAACTTGAATTAGATCCAGATATTGTAACCAATTTAAAATATGTGCCCATTACTTCTGTCAATGTTGAACGATCTTTTTCGGCGTTTAAACATTTATTATACGATCGACCACATTCGTTTAAAATAGAAAATTTAGAAAAACACCTAATTGTCAATCTTTTTAATAATAATAATTAATAAATATCAAATCTTAAGTACCACAATAGATAAATTAATATACAGGGTTAGTTTTAAATAGCGTCATTAAAAGAGGGGGAAAAATATGAGTAATGCCCGTACAAAAAAAATCGCGGTCCATTGTGCACACGGTGACGAGAAATTGATTTTCTTCCCTCGATTCTGAGCCTGTCGCAGTTAATATATAAACATAATATAATTTTCATTTAGGGGAATTTATGTTTTAAAATAATATACTTCTGTTTAATGAAAAAAAACATGCTAATGCACCGAGGTTGTCGACCTTTTCCACATAAAAACGTGCTATTCATACAAAAAAAAAACATCGCCATAGAAAATCATTTCAATTGCCATTCATTTTTAAAGGTTGTAGCTATTTGCATTTTATCGTTTTTTGGAAGAACCATAAACTAGAATTACTAGTGGTATTTACATAAATGCGTATAGGATAAACAAAGTTATGGGCCGACTTTAACTACATTTTGTCCCTAAAAATATACAAATAAATTTCTTTTCTGATATTCAGTTAAACATTTATACGTATTATTCAGATTGGCATAGCCTGGTACCTATTTATGCTATAGTGTCTTTTAATCACAGAATAGCTGAATATTGAAATTTTTGTAAATAAGTTGGTATATTGCTAAATGTTGTAATTTAAAATGTATAATAATAAATATGTTTGTGTTTATTAAATTGGAATGGACTTTGATTTCTTATTGTTAAAAGTGTTGCATATCGATGCATATTTGGCACATATTGGGGCATATTTCTTAATATCTTGTAAATATTTTTGTAAAAATACGTGCATATAGATGCGTATATTTTACGGATTTTTCGTGCATATAATCCGAACCTTATTCATAATATGGTAAATATTTGTACAAAATTTGATTAAAAAATATATACTTTCATATATCTATCTCTGTATGTAGGTATAAATATTATACAAAATCAATTTTTGACGAAAAAACCAAAATCCAATATCCATACCTGTCCTCATATTAGAGATTCCCGAAATATATTGTTATAATAGAATAGATATTGCAATGCGTATTATTTATAGATTAATGGTTTTTCAATTTGGCAGGCGGCCGTTTAACGCTGCGTGCATTCATTAAATTATGGAGGACACACTAACGACCGGCACGACGACAAATGGAGGAATATCAAATGAGCATCAGCTGTGGGTTAACCTCAGTGCTCTTACGGAAGGTAACCTCAGCGGTGTACTGCCGCGTCTACTCCAGGAAATGTTGGCTTCAGACTCGTTACTCGATGATCTCGAGGAAGGTTTCGAAATTACTCTGCCCAGTGATTTCGAATGGCGAACAAAAATTTATTACAAATTATTAGAGAAACAGCGATTGTCACAGTCGTAAGTAGTAATTTATAATTAATTCTCGCATATGCATAATGCAATTTTTCAAATGTTGCTCTCAAACGAAAGAACAATCATTTTTAATCATTCAGTTTCGAAGGCAATTCATGTAATTTACTACTTCATAGTAATTATAGAAAATCGATACTTACAAGTACCTATCAAATATAATTAAAAGCTACACATTTAAGCAAAATAAAATTGGAGGTGTATTCAAGCTTAAATGTAAATTGCCTTATTACATTCTAAGTTGTAACTATAACTAGTGACGCTAATATCGTCAATGCCAATTTAGAAATGTTACAAGTATAAACATCTATCTTGTAATTAATGATTAAAATGCTGGTGGTAAACTATTTATGTCACAAAATAAGCCTAGCAACATATTGATTAGCTAATCACACTTTGGTTTTCAATCATGTAATTTATTATAATGTAATGAATGATTAATCACACCAACATTTTTTTCATTTCAACCGATTCTTCTGTTAAAATTCCTGATCACTAGAATATTTTTAGCCACAATTATGTTTAACTAGATATCGCCTTTGACAGAAGACGTGCAAAAGTTCTACTGATTTGCCTTCAATGTAACGTCCTCTTGATTAACTGTTATGTTAAGAATCTTAATCGAAGAATACATAGACGAATATGTAGGTATAAACAGCACGGAAGTACGTATTACATCGGGACACCTATGTGCGAAAGAGAGATTTACGTAAAGATATTGATTGCAATTTATTAGTAAAATGCAAGACTATCGCTCATTAGATTCACCGTTAGTTCAAATCGAACCATCCAAAAAAAAAATAATTATGAAGTTAATTACATTAGATATAATATAAAAAATATGTACCTCTTAGCAGGTATGTTTAAAATACTTCTTAATTTAAAAAAAATAATTATTCACTCATGTGGCGATTTAATTCCCCTTTTCTTCTATACAAATGTAGCAATATCTCATACATAAAAGTATACCATTTGTCATATATCGTATGTGTCAATTTTCATTAGGTATAGGGATTCAATGTTTACGTGCGATTTATGCGTATACAAGTAATACGTGGCAACGTGGCACCCCTACTGTCCGTCACCAATCCCGGCAACAATCGACATCACAACGATTTTCTCCGATCTTCCCACTTCTCTCCACCAGAGTTTACATTCAATGTTTAGCTGCGAACACGTTGCGATCTAGTCTGCAATAAAAACCGTCTTATTACTGGAACTGGAAACATCAAATGGCCGCCGGCCGCCGCGATCTCCTGATCTAGTAGTTTATTATTATTTCAGAATCCTTTTTTATTTACCTTTGTTTTAATTTTATTAGAATTACGCTTTTGTTTGTGTCATGCAGCGTGAACGCAGCTTAATAATTCTCTGCATTTACTAAAAGGAAAAAGAAAAACAAATCCGTGCAACTCGTAAATATTATTTCTGAACGCATTACAAACACCCAAGCCGGTGGTCGAATAGTTACTGCTAACCACGCTAACTTGTATTTACGAGCATGCATCGGTCGTGCTGGCATTGGAAAGGAAAGAAGGGGTACTATGTTGCCACTTACTGTATGGATTAATCGCCTATGGCTAATGAAAATTGACACATGCTGTATATACGAAGTGCGGGTATTCGCACTTCGTATATATATATATGACAAATGAATTTATGAAATTTATTGTGAAGTCGTATGTCAGAACGATGATAGCCAATAAGCTCGAAGCGCGGCCTTGTCTCTGTGAACAGTGGCAATCCATTCTTGCATCTTATATGAAGATATTACCTCCAGGACTGTGATCGTCTACTGGTTAGGAACATAGGTTGTGATATTATGATTGATATATATTACCTTCAAGTTTTTCAAGTCTTGCCGGCGACATTTAGCGGACATTCAGTAATTATGTGTCATACTACTAGCTCCTAAACAAATACTTAGTGGACTGCCGTTGATCAATTATTATAGTTCTTTCAACCATATAGAGAGCAGGAAATGCAAATGTACAAATGGATCCTGTTTAGGTACAATTAAATATTGTGTAGGTATTCACAATATTGTGATGGTCTTAATATGCAATAAGGTACGGGGTCCCTACACCGTTGAGAGAACTAACATCTCGCATTTTAGAAAATATCATCATAATAATATAATTTTAGGAAATCGTTTACTTTTAAATTAGTTTGCCAGATTATCTTAACTGATATTTCTAGATGACATGATTTGTAATTGGTGGTTTTCGTATGATACGAAAATATATCCAATCACTTAACTGACATTGTCTATACTTATCCATTTTGTGGCTGGTGTGGAAAATAGAAAATTTCAGTGTACATTGCTTTACTTTTTAACAGAACTCTACTGTATTTTATGGGCACTACTGACTACATAGTAATAAGTATGTCCTTAACTATAACCCCGTACACAATATTCCAGACACACTATCCGTATACTGACCCCAAAAAGTCCTGTCGTTAATGTTTGCATCATAAAGTCATTTAAAAAATCTGAAAAAATAGTGTAGCAATAGATTTCAGGGTTTCGATTGTTTCGGTAGTTTACATAACAATAATTGATTATTATATAACTACTAAAGATTAGAAATAAAATGCAAAAGGAAAATCCCTTACCACAAAAAATATATATCAATTACATTTTTTTTTTTTTGATATATATTTTTTGTGGTAAGGGATTTTCCTTTTGCATTTTATTTCAGATTTTTAGCCACAGTCTCCACCCATTATTGGATCATCATGACTAAAGATTAGTTTCACATTCATGAAAAAACCACTGCTTTTGGATCAATTCACATTTGTTTTATGATAACGGGGGCAAACAGAACACCTTTCCTTTTTGAAATTTTTGTGCCTGGATAAGGAATTTTGGGCGGTAATATTTATTATATTAAAAAAAGTCAATTTTATTGAGAATGCTCTGTTTTTCTTAGTAGAATATATTGCTTGTTGAACTTTTTCAATTTTTTCGTGTGGGTAAAAGCAAAATCAATCATTTTGTTATGATATATAAAATATAGTAAAATTTATTGTCAGGCAAAAATATGTCATCGTATTTCTTAAATTACAAGCATAAATAAAACGAAATGTGCAAAAGTTGTAAGACATAAAACAAGTAGAGCTTTAAAAATAAAGACTGTAGAACTCCAAAGATAAAAGAAATAACGTAAAATCAGAACAAAATTTCAATACCTTCCAGTGATGTCTAGTGCGAAAAAAACAAACATAACGTAAATTTATAGCAGTCCTCATTTAACTTTAAAACGATCGCTTCTGTTGAAAAAAGGCAAAATAAAAAAATAAAGTTAAGTAGACATTTGGCGAAGCTCCTTGTCACGCAATCCCTAGGCATGGCATGAAACGGTTTTCCAAATCATCCAACGTAAATATTTAAAATGAAATATGTGCGAAACGAGAACAAGCGTGGAAAATATAGAAAGTGCTTAATTCGTGCCTCCAGTAATAATACTGACACGTTAAATGTCAAGACACTTTTCCAGCTGCCTTTAATGTTTAGGTAAACAATTTTATTACACATTTTGCCTTTAAATAACCCCATCAAAAATTGTGGATATAATTAAGAAATATGCTTTACTTCATTAGTTAAAATATTATGTTTTTAAATAAAGAATTGTTTTACTCCTTAATTGTAATTGGAAATAAAGATTTAATTAAAAATATTTTCACTTAGATAACTCATGCAATTACCACAGTTTAAATAACTACTTGATTAAAAAGCAGTTGAAAAAAGCGTTACATCTCTCAGTTATCTCACACTATAAACAGCAAATACTAAACAGATAAGTAACAATGGCGTGAACATTATTAATTTTATTAATGGTACTGTTTTGTTTCTCATCGGCTTTGCATTATTGATTTGATAAAACTTGTAACAGATTATTTACTACTCAACATTTTCAGCTTACCATGTAATTGCTCTTTTGAACTTCAGTTTCAGCGATTTTTGAAGAAAGATAAATACATTATTCGTCTGCCGAGGTAGTAAATACAATAACAAGCAAAGCTTATGCTTCAAAGTTTTAAGCACTTACTTCTTGCTTAATTCGTTCTACTATACTGAGGTTTCGATATAAAATACAGAAGGGTTTACTGGCGACAGATAATAATTACTTTTTGATATATATTGACATTAAAAAAACTCATTTTTAGGGATTATCTGGAGCATTTGGTCAATTTCAGATAATCGTTACCTGAAGATGTATTATGCATATAAAACATTGGCAATGGTAGCAGAAGAAGCTTCAGTCGATAAGCCAAGAGTCTATATTCACAAAACAGGCAAACTGTACTGATCGGTATCGATTAACTTTGTAACAATTGCTATTATGTTGAGCGTCAAATTGTCACAAATGCTTTACTGTGTCGGCCGTTAATTGGTTTCAAACGTTATAGAGTGAATGCGGAAAATGTTTCTCTAGGAGGAAGATTAATTGCGTAATGTTGTCATAGTTACATATCAAAGGTTTAAGATATAATGTGCTGTACGAGAAAATATCAATAGACAAGTACAAGGCTGCTTTCAATGTTATTTAAAAAAATAATTAACGATTTAAATAAAGGAAAGCAATATTGTCTCAAACAGGTAAATTATTATATTAGTCGACTGTAAATAAATAAATAGTTACAAATCTGTTCAAAAGTAAACGATATAAAGTAAATGCGTGTTGATGAACGTCGATCTGTAATGGACACTAGCAAACACTAGAGAAGAATATCATGCATAGAATCGTTTAATAGAGTTATGAGTAATGAAAAGTGAGGGCGCAGAGTAATCAAAGGCTATGTAAAGACGCTAGGTCCTTTTGAAGTATTCTGAGGCCAATTAGCGTTTTGACCAATGTAAGAAAAGAACAGTAACGCGACGTCAACCAAACTGATAAAGATTTGATATAATTTACGGATCGCGACATTCATTAAAATCATAATCGTAATCAGACTGCTCACATTAAGGCTGCCATACACGTTACGGTCCACCGGAGAGGTTACCTGTGCAGGTACGCCTGCGCAGGTAGACCTGAGCGTGTGTGGGAATAGACCTGTGCAGTTTCTTGAACCTGTGCAGGCGACCTCTGCAAGGTCGAAAATGATGCCAGCCACACACGTACGGTCTACCGGTGAGGTCTACCTGTGCAGGTACGCCCGCGCAGGTAGACCTGAGCGTGTGTGGGACATTTTTTGAACCTGCGCAGGCGACCGGTGAAAGAATCGAAAATCAATTCTTTCACCGGTCGCCTGTACAGGTTCAAAAAATGCCCCACACACGCTCAGGTCTACCTGCGCGGGCGTACCTGCACAGGTAGACCTCTCCGATAGACCGTAACGTGTGTGGCAGCCTCGTCGCCTGCGCAGATGGCGCTGTGATATTATTGGCAAAAATGTGGCTATGAAACTGAGGGCTTTAGATGCGAAACTAATATCTGTCGCAGAAAAACTTATTAATGATTTAATTTTTGAAGCAGAAATAGGTCACCTCACTCCCGAACACGCTTATATTAACATGAGTGATATTTTGAGACAAAATCAACAAAGCTATGTTCCTGCTCAGCAATATAGACAACTGGTTTATCAATCCTCTCCTACTTCCAATAGGACATATACCCCTGTACGTTTTGTTTCATCAGGAAGTCCTTGCCCACCCAGCCTTCCTTTTCCCTCCAGTCATGCCGAGCCACATGCCGAGCATCTTTCTCAATCATTTCAAACTAGCCATGTACTCAACAATCCTCAAGCCAATCCCTACTCTACACAAATGCAAACACCTACAATTCCGGGAAACCAGCCCAATGAAACAGAGGTAGTTGTATCGATTCCAGATTCTGCACCGACACTCCTTAATAAATTCAATGTTGATGATAATGTATAATTTCTACGCGACAGTTACCTATATTTTTGTAGTTCTTTAATTAAAATTGTAATATTCTTAATAAATATTATCAGTAATAAATAACAGTGTATTAATTCCTCACCTTCAAATAATCTCTTCTAAGAACTGTATACAAGGCCTCACATGTTTCAGGAATAATTTTTCCAAGCGCTTGAGGTGAAATAATTGATGAAAATTTTAGGTCCTCATAACTTCTGCCGGTTGCGAGAAATCTCAAAGTAACTGATAATCTTTCGTGTGCAGAAATACTATTTCTCATAAGTGTATCATTTTTTTTTATCATAGGAGTAACCATTGCAAATAATTTTAGGTATGTTTTCTCGTCCATTCTGAGATAGTTTTTAAAATCTTCAGGTTCAAATTTTAATTCGTTCAATAAGTTGACATGACTATAACTTTTCCTTTTCAATAACCAATCTTTAGACCACTTTTTTCGCTTTCTTTTCACTGCTCTTGTATCTCTTTTATTCAAAATTAACGCAAGGCCTAACAATGCCAGTGCGTCAACGTCCTCAATCGATGCCATCGCATCACTGACTGCATATTGACTGACTGACACGCTACCGACGTGCGGTTGACTTGCACAGGCAAACCTGCACAGGTAACCTCTCCGGTAGACCGTACATGGAGGTTACCTGCGCAGGCATACCTGCACAGGTAACCTCTCCGGTGGACCGTAACGTGTATGGCAGCCTTTTACATTCATTAAAACGATATGGTGGGCTTGCTTGTGCGTCGGTGGAATACCAAGAGCATTCATTGAAAGTGGAATTCTCTTTTTCTAATCTAATAAGGAAGTGAACCTAATTACAATTATGTAATTGGTATATATTTAATAATAACTAATATGTTCATGTAAAAATATAAATAAGAAATCTAAAACTTGATACACGTATGAAGTATTCTACCGCCGGCAGCTGACAAAAGAAATAAAATGTCTTAGTTTTATTGCATCTCTGCTGTTTTGAAAAAAAAAATCTCCTTGAAAAACTTTGCTACAAACGCAAAGTAAGTCTTGTGCATTGGAGTTGTTTAAAATTGACTTTTTCTACTCCCATGCTTTAATTGTATTATTAGATATGCTGAACCTGTACTTTAATGATGTCCATTAAGATACAGATTTTCATTAAAATACAAGTTTATATCCAATAGGAATGCGACATTCCTATATTCATCAATATGCAATATGGCCACTTCATATATGACAGAATAAAAATTAATTAAACCTGACAGTTCTCTCGAATTTACACGTAAGTAGTTAAAATGCGTGCTTTTTTAAAAACATAAACAGTAAAAATGAGGGATAATAACAGTGACATGTAAAATTTGACACCACCAGAAATTATGGAACAAGCCTTAGTAGCCACAAACAATTTATTATCAGCTAAATTCCCAAAAACGTACGGAAAATTTTACGCTCAATTTATGAAATGGAATCTTAAAAAATAATGTTTTATTATGGGGTCGCAGAAAAAATAGTGTATGCAACTCGCATTTATCGCTATTAAGACACTCGTATTTATTACGATACTCGCCTTCGGCTCGTATCATAATTTTCATTCTCGTGTCTTGATGGCCATCATTAAATGCTCATTGCATAATATACTATAAAATGACAATATTTAAAAATAACTTTATTGATAAAACATATCAGGACTTGCCCTTACTCAAAAAGTATTATTCATTTGATCTACTTTATCTGGCACAATATCAGTTACCTAAAGTGTAGAAACATGCATTGCATTTTGTTAGATAGATTACCTATTATTTTATTATGGTCGCTAATGTTTAAAGGATGATGACTTGGCTACTGATAAAAGTTCATATTTTTCTTTAAATTTTATTCATTTGTTACATAGTATATTCTTTATACAGTGTATAAATAAAATAAGAAATAATATTCATATTTTGTTTATTTTTAAATTTTTAAATTAATTAAGTTACATTATAAGGGGATTCTCTCTTATACATAGCACTATTATACATTACACAATTCTACACTTGTATGTACCTATACATATATTACGTTTTACATATTATTATTCTTATTTGACTTTCATGTAATGTTTTTATTACAGTGAATAAAATTATTATTATTATTATTATTATCGCTGTTTGGGATAAAAGCTCGGACAGGTCAATTTTATTTTGTTCCTCCGGATTTTATGAACGTCATTTTTTTTTGTTTGGTTTACTATTCTGGGACCCATGATGTCATTGACTTCTTTTTCAAATGGAAGCTCCTTTTTTTTTGTCAGAAATAAAAAGTATATTTTTTTCTGAATTCAGCAATACCGCATATATGGTATTTAAAATTAGTAGTTTTAGAGTGTTAAGCGTGCTAATAATGACAATTGATGTGTAACGCTTTCGATATCTAAAATGGCGCGTCTGTCAGAAAGGCAAAGGATTTAGATATTAATGATGGTTGGATATGGTGAAAATGTTAGATCACAAAACGAAGTTGTTCGTCTCTTCAATGTAAAATATCCCGATCGTTCAATAACTCAATCTTGTGTGAGCAAAATTGCTCAAAAGTATGAAGAATATGGTAACGTTCATGATGTTCAACGTAAAGGAAGATCTACTGTGGATTCTGATAAAAAACTTGATCTATTATTAGAAATTGAAGATAATCCAAAAGAATCAACAAGAAGGTTAGCAGAAAACCACAACGTTTGTCATGGAAATGTTTTTAATGTGTTAAAAAAACACAAATACCATCCGTACAAAGTGACACCAGTTCAGGAACTAAACGAAGATGATTGTGATCGTAAACTTGATTTTTGCGAAGGGATGAATGTGAAATTGAGTAATCAACCAGATTTTTTAACTACCTGATCTTTAGTAATGAAGATACGTTTTGTTTAAATGGTGCTACCCTCTTGTATTTAAATTATAAATGGCCAAGGCCCTAAACAAATTCGGTACCCAAGTTCCAAGAAGGTAGTAAGTCAGACACCACCACGGTAATTAACCTTCTATTTATATTTAGGAAGACGCTTGTCTATTAAATAATCACCAACTTATAACACTCAAGTCTTACCTCTTACTTCCCCAAGGGTCGATGTTAAATATGGGAGTCAGCACTGCCTCCAGCTACAGTCAGAGAAGAGCGAGTTCGAACACCGTACTAAGTCGAAGGTTAAGTTGTCAGGGCGCCTATCCGTAAAAATATGCTAAGCCCAACAGATATTCAGACCCCGGACCAGATCCAATGTAAAACTCCCCAGGTGATAAGAAAATAAGACCAACACACGCTCATTCAAACTTAACAAACAGTTTATTGAAATTTTAACTCAGTTCTCAACAGTGTATTCCAATTACTGTACATAACCGGCTATATTATATGATCTCTGATTTTTCAAGAGGTATTTAAAATAAGGAAAAGAAAAAAACAATGAAAAGTAAATCACAAGTGCAACTCAGTTGCCAGTATTAAATTCTGAAGGATTAATTAAAACTTAAATGGTCACCCAAGGTGATCCACAACTCAAAATTATCAATGACGTACAATTACATAATTTAAGAAATTCGAAATGGTGAACACAAGAAACAATCTTAAAATTAAAATTAATTAACCAACAATATTCTTACAAGCACACAGTTATAAGGCAACTTGCCGAAAGTCCCTCCAAAGTCGAACAGTTTGATCGTGAATTGCAACACGTCAACACAAAAATAAAACACTCTGTATACCAGAGGCAACCGACAATCTATTCGACATTAGAGTGCAGACTCTAAGTTGTAAAGTATCTAATTCTATAAAAAAAATTAGCGCTAGTTAACTATGCTTTACATAAGGAAATGTGATTAAATTAAATTCAATAAATTTTTACGAGATTATACAAAAATAAATTACAATCGTTGACTAATTGCATTAAATAACATCTAAGAATTTACACAAGACCGATGTGAGGCTACACTGCCCATACACATCCAAAATATAGTACAAGTTCTAAGTCCAAAAATAAAAAGGCTACGTAACGTCTCCAAAAATGACAAAGTAACCTCCAATCTGAGGTCACTATAATTAATAAAACTACGTTAATTTAATTAATTCAAAACATAAAGGCTCACATGCCACAAGAAGTTAAAATAGGAAATTACGATGACTTATTTAATTAGCTAGGCCGGAAAATTGAAATTTACTGTTCGAAGTACTCGATATTGACATAAATTTTACCAAAACTGTTTGGTCAATAATCTCTACGCTCTGGATAATATCAGGAAAATGTACACAGTCACAATACCTTAAGGAAAATCACATCCACAGCTACCAAACACGATACCTAATACGGATCCACACGTTACAAGAAATCTGCTCTCCTATCTTCGGCTAACGACATCTCAAGAAAATAGCGTATGAAGGCTACAGAATTCCATTAATCTGTACCTTAATTATGTCTTCACCGCAAGATCCAGCAATAAATTTCCTGGCACCGTAAGATTACCATAGCACGTGGTTCTTAAATCTTAACCCCAACAAAAGTGCTCAAATGAGGTCTAGGCCTTGCACCACACTAACAGAGCAATTAAACAATTCCTAGCCAGTGAAAGAAAATATCCTCGCAAGATTCAATCAAAACGCCAAAATTCAAAAGTAACACTTGAGAAGTACTATAACATCCGCTTTTGTAAGCGATTACAAACGATAAAACTTCAAAACTCTACAACATTCTCAAGTAATGGCTAAGGAAAATGCTTCTGCTCTTGTGGTGTTTAATCCTTCCTCGATGACCGTTAAAGTGCAAGAGAAAGATTCTAACATGTCAAAAACCGACCAACAAGCGGAACACGAACATTTGCCCCAAAAGACCGAACGATCCAATCCGGTATTTTAAACGTACGACATAAACGCAGATTCAAATGACAATAGAAAAATGGAAAATAATTATAAATAATTTGTTACATAACTCTAAGCCCAAAAAGAAGTTCTAAAACTAAATTAGCAAAAATTAAAAATAACAAATCTATTAAATAAAACCTCGTACGCCATCTACCCGTCAATGCATGTATACGTTACACACACCTGCGATAAGGCAGATCTCGTGGCAATAGGGATCTTATGAAAATCTACACCAGATGGCAGTAGTAGTAGGAAGATGACATAAATTTAATCCAAAATAAATTACGTATCCAACGATAAACTAAAATAATCCATTAAGGGATAAAATACAACAAAAAAAATTGTAACAATGGGCAAGTACACAGGAAAAACTGTAGATTCTGGCCCACTGAAAATCCCCACTGGATGCAAGAAAGCCATACACAGCATCCACAAAAATTGAATGTTTGGGCAGGTTTTACCAGGAGTCATGTTGTGGGTCCTTATTTTTTCGATGGTTCATAAATGGGGAGATGTATTTAGAGTTCCTTACGAGAACCCAGATTTACCGAGTGTTAATGTCTGGTATCAACAAGATGGTGCACCAGCACATTATCACTTTGTGTTAGAGAATACCTAGAGGAAGTATTTCCTAATGGATGGATAGGAAGACGTGGTCCTTTGGAATGGCCAGCTAGATCTCCTGATCTCATCCCACTTCAATTCTTTTGTATGGGGTTATTTAAAATCACGTGTGTATCAGACAAAACCGCGAGATCTTGAAGAACTGCGAGAAAAAATAATGTCATAGTATAGAAATATAGACCAAGAAATGAGAGATAATGTTTTGGAAGAATTTCAACTCCGACTTTATCATTGCTAGGAAACAAATGGGTGGCAATTTGAACATTTATTAATGTAAAATTTTTGTTGTTTTTATCGTCCCAAGAATAAATTATTGCTATTTGCTGTTTTGATTTTCAAGTTTAATTATTGTTAATTAATTAATTATGGGTTGAAGAATTTTATCATTTGGTTCATAGAAACCAATTTTTTCAATTGTTTTGTGTATGAGACCTGCGGCAGTAAAATTTGTCCCAAATTTATTTAATTTTCACCAATGATAGTACCGAATGGATATTCTTCGGGGAATTGCTGAATAAAGTTACTGAAGATACAAAACTGCTCAAATGGGTTATAACTGATGACGAAACATGTGTACCTTATGATGACAAAACAAAGATACTTGAAGCTCCCTAGAAAGCCACGACCGAGACAAGATCGTCATGTTCGATCAAATGTGAAGATTCTCTTCACTGTTTTCGTGAATTTCAAGGGCATAATGTGCCATAAGTACTTGCCAGTATGCTGTAGATCAATTATTGGAATGTTCTAGGCTGTCAACGTGTAACAATCCGAAGAAAATGTCCGGGTTTGTGAAACAATTCATGCGTTTCTATAAACTTTTAGCTCGACTTACATATTTGTTGAACATGCTTCAAATAATTTAGTTCTATTTCCTGAGTTGATCAAGCATGGAAAGGCCACGGTTTGACAACAATAACGTGATAAAGAGAGAATTGCTGAGGTATCTAAACGCCATACCACAAACTGCTGCCTCGGAGAGTTTCGGAAATTCGAATGACATTTTCGAATTTCCGAAGCTTTCCTAGACACTCCTAGGCACAGTCATATTATATTTCGCTAGAATAACGTTGAAATTGGTACAACATTCATACTGTTGCAGAGATAAATATTTTTTGAGAAAACTAATATTTCTCGTATTTTTTGATTCAAACCTCGTACATTTAGTTCATAACTATTTAAGAATTGAAAATTAATCATTCTGGTGCACCAACAATAATAAATTGTAGGCAATAAAATAAAAAACATAAATTAGTATCTATTATTCATTATTTTGAAACGCTCTAATAATTTCGATATCTGTCTAACAAATGACCTACGATAAGTTTTATCAATCAATATGGTACAACACGTGATGAATTATTCAATAATGCCAATATGTTTTCTTGTATCCTAGATACTGTAAAATGCATATATATACATAATATATGAAAAATATAGTAACATAACTGACAATTCTTTTGTAGAATCGAAAACCCATATTTTGTTAAACATGCGGATTTCGTGCCAATGTTAAATTAAACTTGTAAAATACTTGCGCAGAACTACTATTCCATATACGGCGTGATTTGTCATTTCAAGTTTCAGTTTCGTGTCATCCTCACTATCTATTTTTGTAGCGAAAGTTCACACTTACGGAAGTGGATATCGTCGAAATTCTGGCGTTTATGACAAATATAAAAATACAACGAATAGCTACAACAATTATATTTACATATGAATAAGGGAACAATAAAATTGTGACCATTGAACAAATGTCGTTAATAAATTTCTTAAATTTTATTTTGCTTTGAAGATGTCGTGTTAAAAAATAGGTCAACGAAAAGTATGTATTAACAAATTACTCACCCAGATATGATTGTATACAGATTATACTCTTTTAACATATTTTAGTAAAAGAAGAAATGATCTAGTCCTTCGTTTACTTTTTTTAAATATTTAATTACTCAAAACAAACCAATTTTTAATTTTTTCTAGTCCCAAGTAATAATGATGTTAATTACATTATGCATTTCAAATTTTAAAATAAAAGGAGCACTAATGAACAGTATACTATCTCAGAATAAGAAAGAGTGATTCGAATATCCCGCCTAAACCAGGAACACATAGCTTACAATGTAGTAAACAATTGGATATTATATCTAGATAGTTAAGAATGTAATAATTTGCGTTGTAAATTTTATTATTTGCTCTAATAAGTGTAAAGATTTATATTAATAAAATGATTGCAAATGAGAACAATGTTTTGGATTAATATGTACAAGCTACTCAAAATAATCTATCCGGTTAACTCGAGCATATAAAAATTTCATAACTGTTTTCAACATATATAACAAACCGTTCTACAATATCATTAATTAATCCATCGCACATTCTGTTTTCTAAATAGCTAGGTAACCTTTCCACTCTACATAAATTATATGATGCATTGCCTATAACTAGTAGAGCATGGAAATTTATGTAATATTTGTTCAAACCATTCTTTAAAAATGTTACCATACATTTGATCGTAATCGTCAGCGCACTTTTGAAGAGGTTCCTTTTTAAAAATAAAACTGCAATGCTGCATAGTACTTTTGACAGATTCATTTTATTAGTCTTAGTTCGCCAGTTTCTTTAAAAAAGAGAGATATCAGAATTATTTATTTATATTAGCAACACTATTGAATGTATTAATTATTAAACCAACTAACGGGGCACGATTTGATTAAACATGCACTTACTTAGCTCAAAATATAAGTGATAATTGCATAGGACATGCAAAAATCTATGTTTTTTACCATTCGTGTTACAAAATCACTTTAAAAATTCGCATTTAATATAGTTTTTTTAAATGTTAACTAAAAAATGATAAAAGCACAACTCAGACAAGTTTATTATGTATGCAGATGAACCTGGAGCAGTCTTTAGAATGTGTAGTGACACATTATTTGTTAAAAGCAAAAGTATAAAATGGTGGGTTATTGGATTTACCTCTTTTTCTTCAATAATTTGTTTTGTTGCGAAGAAATATATTTTATATTTCCGTTTCAGGGGCTTCTCTGGGAATTTGTATCAATTGTTTCAACCAAAGTTTTGGTCTAGGATTGAATAAAATTGCTCGAGATTTTTTATTGATAGTAGATCTTTAAACATTAAAACTTTGACATCCACTTCAATTACTTCTTCGCATTTTTCTGTGTTTCTATTGAATCTTTAATTGTAACTGTTCAAATTTTAGATTTTCAATGCACCGGTAATTTCTCCGTATCTACGTTCTTCAGAAAACGATTTTCTAATTACTAGATCAGCAGTGGTTTGAATTTAAAATCTTCCGCACCATTTCCACAAAGTAAGAATGTCAACCTATCTCTTGCTGCTTTAAAACCAGTTGTATTTTTTTCTTCTTTGCAAATGTATTATATGAGCGCTTTGTCATGCGTTTCCAGTACAACCCGGCTTTGTTAACGTTAAGAACTTGTTCAGCTGCGACAACCATTGGGCAGCTTCACCAGTGAACAGAATGCGAATTATGACGCTTTTGAAACTTGTCAAAAGTGGAACATTTTTTGTGAAAACTGAGGCCGCAAATACTGAATCTCCACCATATTAAATATTATCTATTTGTAGCTGAGTAGCTGATTAAAATATGCGTAGATTACAATTAGATCTATTTTTTATATTTTTATTGCAATTTGGAGAATATGGAAAAAGTCCAACATCAGGATGATATTCAAACAGTAGGCAGCGTCTATATATAACATGGGAGAGTCGCTGAGAGGACACGCTACAGTATTCCAAACTGACGCCACCAATCCATCTAATCACCAGACAGTATGGAGACTTGTTCGGGATTGCTATTAAAACATTCAGAGTCTGGCAAACCAGACCAAAGTTACTATTATGTAAAAAGTATTAGCAGATATGCTAGCAAAAGCAAACCTGTTAATCGAATCATCGAATAGGAATCAATAATGGGAACAATGCAAGTCCATGGTCGATAAATTTGCTCAACATTATACATACATACATTGATACTGCGAACACAGCAAATACATTAAGCATCATCTACCCTGACTGCTGACTTAATGTAGTTAAACAGAGATCTAAGAGCTTAATAGAAGTTGAGAAAATACTCTGTTCACTGAGAAAACAGATACACAACTTGGAAATCCATGTGGAGATTCTGCCATTATTTTTGGATGCACTGGGGGAACGGAAGAGGAACTTCCAACGAATGTTCTTTTGACAGGGTACTAAGAATTTGGTGCTTGAAAACTAAGTGGTTTGCGTACAATAGGCCTTAGACTAAAGTACTCAACCAGCCCTACTAAATATTTAATAATAATTATGATTATTATTATCAAAACGTCGAAATCGTTGTTCATCTCTACTTATAAACCTTTCCAGAAGACATCTATTTGAGGGAAATCAAAACATTAATACATTACGCGACAATATTTTTTTCAGTTTGATAGGGAATAGCAATAATTAATCTGCACATCTGAAAATAACTATTCCTTGTAAGTATCCACTTAAAGGTATCACTGTACCCGATGCTAAACGCAAGCCCAACGATTACCACATTGTCTGCTAATCGTTGCTTTTTTTATATATAATCAATGAATTGTTGAACAGGATTAGATTGTTTCATAAAATCATATGAAGAAATGTACGAATATAGATAAATGCATGGATAATAAATTTTCATAGGTAACATCGGATATTGCAGTATAAATTTATTGTTGTATATTTCAAGTTCGTAACAGGATTCGAAGTCGTAGTAAATTTTCAATAATTATTGCTCTTTGGCATGGCAGTATTCAAATACCAATGATTCTATATGTGTATGAACTAAATTCCTATATTGTAACTTATGTACATAAACCACGTTTATTCGTGAAAATTGTAGGACAAAATAATTATTTTAGACTAATTTATTAACGTTCAAAGTAGTAATGTATGAATATGAAACAATACATGAATATTACGGTGCAATATTATTAAAGGTTAAAGTGTACATTTCCCTTCAGGTGTTATAAATTAGGTTGTTTCATGCCACCACTGGATATACATATGCATAGTTAACAATAGTTTTGGTAAAGCTAAAAGCTTAACAAAGAAAACTTATTAATATTGTTAGTACAGAATAATCAATAATTGGCTATGAATGATGAACATTTATATAGGCCAAATGTTTATTTTATAGTCAAAGCTTGTTATAGAAACTAACAATGGAAACGCTATCTCAATTATGTTTACTTTATGCTAATAAATTTGTTTGTATATTTTATATGAAGTCTAACAATTCAACATTAAATATATATCTTGTAAATACTCAACATTATATAAAGAAAATATATACACTGCGTGTATAAATTTTGTTTGATGATGTTCCATTTCAAAATGATAGCATGTTAATTAGTACGATAGTAATATTATCTGTACAACTAAAGGGCTCTATTAGATTGCTTCGATCCCTCACTCATGGTATAAAATTAAATTGTCACATAAAAAAAACAGCGTTATTATAGAAAATTCTCTTTAACTATCAATTGATTCGTTCTTTGACAGTATTATAGAATTCTGGAAAACTAAAATGAAGTATTATTATCATAGCGAGGCATATAATACCCGAAATTATCCTTGACTGCACTGAACAAATCCGTTACAAAAAAAATCAGAAACTGAAAAACTGATGACCAAACCATCTTCACCAAGGAAGTGTCAAATATGTTCACTAAAACAGCATTGGAATCTGATTTTCGCTGTTATTTATGACACTGGTGTTAAAAGTGAGATTTTATTTTCAGAGTAGAGAAGATTGCCAAACGAGCGTAGCGAGTTGAGCAACCCCACGAACAAATAAAATCACTTTTAACAAAAATAGCATAAACAATTTTTTGTATAAACACCCTTATTAATGATACCAAAATGTCCCTAAAAAGTCTAGTACTTTGATATTTACGGAACAATCTAAAATGTGTCATTATGTTTCTCAAAACTGAAATAGATAAGATGAGTTCCAATTAATGTGACGAAATTCCTATCGAAGTAGAAGAAGTCGCTAGTATGGCAACATTAGGTTTGTTGCTCACTAAATCGAGGAAGCAATATGAACTGGCACTTATGCGATTTGAAGACAGGTGAGGTCATAAAAATGTTACAGGAAAATGTAACGAACGTGTAATATGCATATTTGGAAAAGCATTAGAACATATGGAAGTCTTCTACGCTTTGGGCTCATTATTCGATAATTAAGGAAATGTTAAATTTTAATACTAATCAAGACATTAGCAAACTTTATAAGCTGGAGAGGAGAATGATGCTGTCAAAAATTTTCACACGACAAGATATTGGCAAGTTCGTTACAGAGGAACCAGATAACTATCTGATGCAGAAGGTAACTTCTATCATTGGTATATACGTGCGCGTTGCCGCTAAGAAATCTGTTAAATAACATTAACCGATATTGAGGATTTAGGAGGAAATACATATGCGGTGAACATTCCAGATAGTAAAACTAAAGTCCCAAGAACCGTTACTAGTATTACTGAAGCTTACCTTAAGTTATATCATCAGTACTTGACATTGCGTCCAAATCATGTCAACCACCAACGTCTGTTTATACAGTACAGAGATAATACATGTACTATATTCAACTGGTGGGGATAAATATATTCTGAGAGATGCCGGCATGTCGCAAAACTTCACAGGCCATTCTTTCCGACGAACGTCCGCTAGCTTATTGGCAGACTCTGGAGCAAATTTAACTACAACCAAAAGACGGGGGGGGGGGGGGGGAGTTTGAGCGTCGCCGAAAGATATTTTTAGGACTTCCTTAAAAACAAAAAAAAGAATTTTTTGTCAAATTCTCCAAATAATAATAGTCTTCCTACTTCTAAATGTATGCTGTTTAATAAATATGTTTTGCCCATCCCTTGCCGGCTGTCAATAATAATCGTTCAACACTTCTGACTTGCCGTTCAATAATTATATTTTCTCAAATGAGCTCACTATTATATATAAATTGTTTAAAAACAGTGCTCCTTAGAAGTGTATTTATTATTTATTTGCGTCCATTGAATATAATGCCGAAAGGTTTCTGTAAAAAGTCGAGGCTTTTTACAAACTTTTCTATAATCATGTGTTAAATTTAATGTGAATAGCGTAAGTATTGCTTATTTTAAATTATATTATGGATACGTAATGAAACATTTAAGGTTTTTCGACAATCTAAATCTATATAATAAATAAGTTGAGAAAGACTGAAGTCTTAGAGCATTTCAATTACTAAATATATTACGTTATAGTTATTGAATTGCGAATAATTTTTTTCTTTGGTTATATCAAATGTCACTGACAGAAATAAAAATAGATCCGGCAACATATACAAGGCGAGTCGTCACGGATCTAGTATGACGTGCAACTGAATGACACGCGTTTCCACCATACTTACATAATTTGTAATATTGCATCAATAATATCTGAATTTCAATTGTTACTTAAAGAGTGAGGCAAAGATAAAAATATGAGTGACACAAGAAGTGAATTATGTGTTGACTGTTTTAGGTTAACGCCCAACAATTAGATACGTATTATTCAGTTGAAGAAAAATTGTTCTCTAATTAATATTTCGATTACTCTGTCGTATCTTTATAAAAATAAAAACTTGTTATTTCACTTTTAACACTAGCATTAAAAGAAAATTACTTTTAACGAGAGCGCAGGTGACGGAAGAAAATAGATATACTAAATTCAAATCAGTTCAAAACGAATATAAATTCGAAAAAGTGGATGAGATAGAATACTTGGGTGTGACACTAACCAGTAAAGAGCAAGAAGAAAAAAAAATGAAAAACGCATAGTAAGAGGAAATAGAGCAGTTGGTGCGTTAACACGAATATTAAGAGGAAAAAACGTATCCAGAACATCCAAAATTCGTACATATGACACAATAATTCGGCCGGCTGTTCTATACGCAAGCGATACTTGGACCATGACAAATGCTTACTTTGGGGGAGTTAAGGAGGAGGATAACATGTGGCGACAAAGAACAAACACAGAGTTAGAGGCATTGTACAGTAAACCCAATATAATGCATATAAATCGATCCCGAAGAACTATTTGGTTGGGACATATCTCTCGGATGCCAGAACAAAGAATAGTGAAGAAAGCGTTGCACGGAGGAGAGGGTGGTAAACGAAAACGAGGTCAGCCAAGGAAAAAGTGGTTACAGGAAGTGCTAAAGGATATAGAGGAGGATGGAATTGAGGACTGGAGAGACAAAGTGAGGGACCGGAAGAAGTGGAAGAAAGGAGTAGAAGAAATAAAAGCCAAGGGCTTCGAAGGCCTGTAGAGCTATTATATATATACATATATATTGAAAAAATGAATATCTTCTTGGTAGTAGTGGCAAATGATGAGCAAAAGTAATAACAATACGACAACTGGTTGTCATTTAAAATACATTGACAAATGTAGAATGTAAATCAAATATGTATGAATGAAAATGTCCTATGTTTATTGTTTACATTTTCATTCATCCACATTTGATTTACATACTACATTTGTCAATGTATTCTAAATGACAACCAGTTGTCATATTGTTATTACTTTTGCTCATCATTTGCCACTACTACCAAGAAGATATTCATTTTTTCAATACATTTGTGTATTTGGCAAAGAATTTTAATATATTTTATATACCGCATGTGTAAAATCATATTGGGGATAGGATATATGTATACTAGGCACACCGGCAACAACGCCCAATCGTGCGCAAAAGCATACTTTGTTTCCTTGTACCATGACTACGACCACTATTGGGCGTTGTTGCCGGTGTGCCTAGTATACATATATCCTATCCCATATGATTTCACACATGCGGTATACTTGTAACACTGGTTACATATATTTCATTTTCAATTTAAGAATGCCGTGTTCAAAATTGGCATTTTAATAGTGTTTGTAGAAAAATACATTTTTGACAAATTCTTAATTAATAATGTGTTAGTAAATTTAATTCTAATTTAAGTTCTACAAATATTTTGTAAACAACAACCTAATAATTTGTTTAATTTGTATGTCTTCAAAGAAATTGCTTTTCACACATATTGTATAATTTGTGTGCACCCAGCCTAAATGTCATTTTATTTTAATATTACACAACATAATTATATACTTCATGTGTCACCTTATCATTTATGCAATGTCATCCATATCAAAAGTCAATATTTTAAATTTATAATATAATAGGTAATAATTTTTGTAGACATCGCTCGAACATATTACATAAGCATTTAAAGATATCTTCGTCATATTACAGCGGCCACAATCCGTGCAAGTATTTTCTCTTCTAACGGTAAATATTTTAGGATGGAAGAACAGGTTCCGGAAGACAGTATTGTCCTACACGAATGGAACATTATTCCGCCAAAACCAGAAAAGATATTTTGCGCACCGGATGCAAAAAGGCTAAAAAAGAAAAGATCGAATTCTGGTTCTCTTAAAACAGTGTGGACCGTAAGCGATATAGCGAAAGCGGCCTCTCTGTTGATGACACCACCGCAAAAAACAAACTTCTGCGATGAACAGGAAATGCGCAGAGTTTATACACTAATATATGATGTCTTCCGATGTAAGTAACTTGTTAAATAGTTATTTTTATTCTTATAGCTTTAAGGCATAATTCACTAACATTTATAACAATTGTAGTATTTTAATATTGTCCTTCTCAGGTGAACAATAGATTTATTGTAAACAAAATCTACTAATAACTAATAAGCTAGTATTTTTATATATTTATTTCTTTTTTCTTTCTACTAAGCTCATATCTAATGGTGTTCAGCAAGACCTGCTAGTGTATCCTTTTCACGTCATTTTGGAAATCCATCAAAATGACATCTTTATACGTACTATTTATATTTTTACGAATTGTAAAAATAAAATAATATTTATTTAGCTCTGTAATATGTTCAGTCCGATCCAGAATACTGGCTGAAAACAGTTGACCGAAAGCAATAAATCAAAAGGAAAAGGGTCTCAAAAGAAATAAATCATTTGGAAAATTACAAAAGTGTCTTCACACTTTTATCTAAGCTTAGCATTGACAACAAAATAAATCAAAAAGAAACTTAATTTTTCTTCTGGAAGACAATTTCCTGCGATGGAGGGGTAAAGCCAAAGCAGCTGGCTTGCTTATATTAATCTGGTGCTTGCTTAATATGTTACGTGTCCTGTTAATGTTTGGAAGATTACCAGTTGTACTATAACTAAGCGAAGCATATGCAGTTGATAGTATGTAATGTTGTATGTTAACGTATGCAAATCACAAAACTACAAATTAGAAACTAGCATTTTTAGTGTTGAAATTTTCTATATATATAAAAATGTTCTTTTTACCATGGCAGACTGGTGGTATATAGAGCAAATTCAATTCTGTCATTAACAATTCTCAAGCAAAAATGTCTACTAAACGGATAAGATACTATACTTATCCTTTACTTTATGGTATTCTTTTTCTTTATTTAAGATGTATCCACGTTAATTGTTGTATACTTTATCGCAATATGTAATTCTTATAAATTCGTGAATCTGACAGGTACCTATAAGTTTTCTTCTGTTTTTGTTCCGTATAATAAACGTATTAACACTGAAGAGCCAAATTAAAAATACAGTTACAATTAGAATAAAAATTGAAAAAAAAAACTGTAATTTTTTTTTCGAACTATTACTGTGGTCAGTTTCTGCAGAAGTTCTATTTTGTATATAATCAGGACATTACAGCAAACAATAAAGTTACCTTTAATACATTCCTTATTAAAGCTACCAGACGTCAGAATATTTTATTAGAATACCGAACTTGAAATACCATCCCTTAATTTTATTAATTTATTCAATTCATGTTCCCAATTCGCCAAGTTTAGTATTTGCAGTTTTTCTTTTAGTTCACTATTCGTGTTTCGATGCAATAAACATTGACATTTAGTCATAAATACATTATGGAAAGAATTACTTCGATTTTAATTCCTCGCTTCCATAAAAAGAAGTAATAAAATTCTTTTATTTGGCATTAAAAGAAGTATTTTTATAAATTGCAGACAAAAGCGTTCTCAATCAGTCCCTTCAAGATATCGCTTTTTTCTTAATATACCCACAGGTAAGGAAAACCTCATTTGAATTGTAAATTTTTTATGCAGTATACATTAATTTATTTTTTCCTATGTAGTAAAATGATTAGATTTTTTAAGACTCTTTGTTCAAAATGTCTGATGTTGTTTTGTAGGTGGCTGTGGAGAGATATGAACATATTTAAATTTCATACCGTAAAGTGGTCAAATGCAGAAGCAGTTTAAATTTGTTACTATATTTCTAATTTATATTAGTTTTATACATGTTATTCTTGAGAAATATTTACACGAAAGCAACAAACTCATCATCATCAAATAGAATGTGTGTAAAGTTTGAACAATAATGGTAGGTATCGTAATAGGGTTCGAAGGAACACGGTGTGTAACGTAACTAGCTCTTCCCAATGATAATTTATTATTACATCAGAACTTAAACTAAAGAGAGCATCAGTCGCCCTAATACAATTTTGAGATCTTGCCCTCAAACAAAATGTTTTTTTTTAAGTAGTTAACTTTATTCAAAAACATATGTAATACATATCATAGTAAAGCTAAGCTTACAAATGATGCATATATATATGCTTGTATACGGTCCTACATCTTCGTCGCGGGTTGTTTCCTGGTCGGTACATCTATCCCGGACTAATGGTATTGAGGACTCCTATCCGTTCTTACTCTGGTTACCTTCAGCGGTTGTCTATATCTTTTTATTTAAAAGCATGCTCTTTATTGCTTTTCTAAAGTGAAGATATTTTAAGTTTTTGATTTATTTAGGTAATTTGTTATAATGTGTTATATCGTCTGGTGTAGGTACTTTTTCATATTTTAATTGCTTACATATTTCTGTTCTTATATTTGATTTTCTTCTAGTTGCGTGCATATGTATATGTGTGTTAGTGATTAACTTGACTTCAGTTTTTATGAGATTATGTTTTATTTTGTATAGCAGTATTATATTTTTTAGTTTTATTGTTTGTTCAAGATTCAGTTCCTTTGTCTTATCGTATACTTCCTCGGTGGATGTTCTTCTATCTAGCTTATAAATTAATTTTAAGATCTTATTTTGCTGTCTTTGTAACTTGTTAATATTTCTGTTAGTTGTATTTCCCCATATATTTATTAAGTAATTCATGTGAGACATAAAAACAGCATTGTAAATTGGTTTTCGCAGGTTTTCAGGTATAATGGCTCTTATCTTTTTGATGCCAGCTATTGCTGTTGCATTTTTTTCACGAGGCTGCTTACGTGCAGATCCCATTTTAAATTTCTCTGTATGTTTAATCCTAAGTATTTTATTTGGTCTATTTGCTTGATGGCCTGGGCTTTTATTTTTATGTCAAATGTTGGAGTATTTAATTTGTTCGAGAATGTCATGAATTCTGTTTTATGTTCGTTAATGGTCAGAAGGTTGTTGTAGCACCAATCCTCAACTGTACCGAGGTCTTTGTTGACGCGCTCTTGCAGTTCCTGCCCACTTTTGCCCCAGTAAACCAAACAGGTGTCGTCGGCGTATGAGTATATTTCTCCATCTATGTTTAATTGACAAATGTCGTTTGTGTACATTATATACAAAATGGGTGGGAGATTTCCCCCTTGTGGTATTCCATATTCTGGCTCAAGGTAATTACTGTGAGTGTTATTTATTAACGTTTTCTGTTTTCTTCCCGTGATATAAGAGTCTATTAGGTCTTTCTCTTTACCTTTTATTCCCATCTTTTCAATTTTCTCTGATAGTTTCTGTTTGGAAATTGTATCAAACGCTTTTTTCATGTCTATAAAGATTGCTATAACTGTGTTTCCTCCTTTCAATTTATCTTTTATACTATTTAACAAGTCATTAGTCGCTGATGTTGTCCCAGAGTTCCTTTGAAATGCATACTGTTTTGAGTGTATTATATTGTGTGTTCGAAGGTGTTCAGAAATTTGAATTTGTATACATTTTTCCATTATCTTGTTTAATGTTGTAAGTAAAGATATAGGTCGGTAATTCTCTGGTTTTGCTTTGTCACCATTCTTATATACTGGTATTATGATAGCTTCTTTAAGACATTGGGGGTATTTTCCTTTTGCAAATGTAACATTAACTAATTTAGTTAGTATTGGTACTAATGCTGGTTTGTTTAGTTTCAGTATTTTACATGGTATTTTATCATATCCAGGAGCTGTGTTCTTCATGTCATCTATTATTGCGTTCATCTGTTGTATATTTATATTTTTTAATATAAATGTTGGTACTTGTTTATCGTAGGTTGTGGTTACGGGTTTTTTTGTGGTGCTGTTAATTTGTTCTTCCGCTAGTTCTTTTCCTATGTTAGCAAAGTACTTGTTTATTTCTTCTGCTATTTCCGTGCTTTTGCTTGTTTTGATTCCGTCTTTTTTCAGAATTTGTTCTATGGTATTGGTTTTTTTGTTACTTGTGTTTAACTGCTTCGAAATTAAGTTCCATGTTTTTGATGGTTCTTTTTTATATTTTTCAAATTGTCTCATGTAGTAATCTTTTTTTGCTTTTTTGACTCTGTAAGCAGTGTACTGCTTTTGTTGATTATATCTCTTCAGTATTTCTTTATTGTTTGGGTATTTGGTGTGTTTTTTGTACAGTTTATTTCTTAATTTTATTTGTTGTATTATATCTGTGCTTATCCACGGGCATTCTTCTCTTCTTTTAATGGTTTCAATTTTTTGGTTTTTTGCTACAATATTTTCCAGTGCATGTGATAATTCGTGAAAGTGGTTTATGTTTTCCTCGCTAATTCCTTCGATATCACTTTTGATTTGTTTATAGTTTGTTCTTACGATATTGAAATATTGGTAATGTGTCACACGTTCTATTTCATATATTGTAGTTTTAACTACAGAGTGGTCTGAGATATCACTGGGTATTACTTTGACTTTAATTTTGGTTTTTATATTCGTTATTACGTGGTCTAATATACTATGGTTATTGTTTGGATTTCTTCTTGTGTAGTTTTGTGGTGATTTCTTGTTCAAAATTTTGTAATTATATTCTTTATAAATTTGTATATATTCATTAGTCTTACTGTCTCTTTTCACTATATTTATATTAAAGTCTCCCATTATTATGTGTTTCTTTCCCTTTGTCAGGATATTTTTTTTCAGTATTTTTTCTAACGTTCGTAATTGCACATCTGGCGGTTTATATACTAGGGTTAGAACAATCCTTTCGTTGTTTAGCAATATGGTTATTATTTCTATTTTATTCCATGTTTTAATTAATAATGTATCATACTTTATTGATTCTTTAATGTATAATGCATGCTCCTCTTGTAGTTCTGGAGTTGAATACTGCATTGTAGTTTTGTAGATTATACAGATGTTCCTCACCTGGATTAAGCCATGTTTCGGTTAGAGCGATAATTTCTGGATTGTGATGTAATGTTGGTATAGTTTCTATTTCTGGAAATTTATTTTTGACGCTTCTTATGTTTTGCATGTATACTGTGTACATCTCCATTTTTTTTTTTTGTTTTTTTTTTTTGTTTTTGTTTTTTCTTTGTTTTTCTTCTCAGTTCAACCGCAGTAGATCCGCTTTAGTTCTTACTTTGACTTTCTGGCTAGTTTCTGTTTTTCTTGCATATACATTTCCGTCACGTATCCATACAAATGCTATTTTATTTGCTTTTTTTAGTAGTCGGGCATTGTGAAATATAGTATTTTTCATGGTAATCAATTGTTCGTTAACGTAAATAGGGCTATCTCTCCCTTTTAGTTGGCAGTCATAGACTGTAATCGGTCCAATTGTTTTCCTGGTTTTCAAAATGTCTTTCTTCACTTCTTCGCTTTTTAGTTCAACGATTATGGGACTATTGTCCTGTTGTGCATTTTTTCGATAGCATTTAGTTATCTTGTTGTCTGGGCTGATGCTTAATTTCTTCAAGCTTTTATTTACAATGTCCTCTACTTTTTCTTGCTTGTCCTGTTTTTCTATACCATTTATTATAATATTATTTTTTATTTTATCCCGCTCCATGTTGTCCACCGCCTACTCTAGTTCCTCCACTCTTTCCTGTAATTGCTTGTTTTCTTTTTCTCTCTCTTTTAACATGTTTTTTATTTCTATGTTTTCTTTTTGAATTTGATCGAATTGCGTTGACATAAAATCTAATGATTTTTCCATATCTTTTAGCTTTTTAAATATGGCATTATTTGATATTTCCTCTTCACTGTCACTCGATTGTGATTCGTTATTTCGATTTTTATTTTTACCACCCCTTGTTTTTTTCATTTTTCCTTGTATTGGTACGTGTTAGTTTGTAGGATGGATTCAGGAATGTACTTTTCACACCAGCGGGGCCCGTCGCGGTGACTAACACAGAGACATGTGAACCTCGGTAGGGTGAAACAATAGAGAGTTGTGGGTACTATGTATTGCAATTATTTTATTTGTCTTTACTGTCTTTTATTTTTGGTTCACGGTGTATTTTTATTTTATTTATTTACGTTTTTAAATTTCCATCGCAAAAAGTAGCGAAAAACACGTGCAAGAACTCGTCGACTAAATCGTGAGACAAAAAGGTATAATATCTTACCGGCTTAATCTCTTCTTATTCGCTGTTTCCTGCGCTGTTAATCACTTTTACACAATTTTGATTTTATATTGAAGTACTTTATGTTTGTGGCTTTCTGTAGATATCAATTTTAATTGATATTTCGCAGTTTTTACTCGTTATTTTGTTGAACTATACAGACGTTGTTTACACACTTCCTTGCGTTTGGAAGGATTTATTTTCTGTGACGGGAAAAAAGTTTGACATTTTATCTTTCTTGACAGGTAACAAAATGTCACTTTTTTCAATCCGGGCAGAAAGTGCTCACTTTCTGCCCGGTTAAATTGACAGATATTTGAATACTTTACAGGTTTCCATAGCAACGCAGGTGTAATGTCACTTGAAATGTCACATCGATTGATTTTATGACTTTAATAAATATACAGTGTGTATAAGCCAAATGGAATAAATTCATTAATTCGGTTACTGTACATATTTATAAAAAATCCTGAAACATGTCATATTTAATTTATAAATTAACATTCTTCAACGTGAAAATGCGATCCCTACCTTCAACCCCCTTCGAATGACAGGTACAACCCCCATTTTTTTAAATGGGAAATATAGGCTTGTGATATATCGTTGTAAAGGTATCTTTATTCTCTATTCAAAAATGTTATAATTTTCATGTTTGTTGCAACAATTAAGACAGAATAAAATAAAATCATGTTGTTATCGAAATTCGCTACAATATACTCAAAAAATAAAATTTAATGCAAAATGTAAAGAAAAATTTAAAACGCCAAAAAAAAATATGAATGTCAATGAAGTAGATGTTCAAAATGTTCACCATGAACGTCTTGGCAACATCCTAATCTTAAATAAAACTGTCTTCTAACATTATTTAACATATCAGGCGTGATCGACCTAATCGCAAGCGTTATTCGTTCTCTTAAGTCATTTAAATCCAAAGGTTTAGTTTTGTACACAATGCTCTTCAAATATCCCTATAAAAAAAATCAAGTAAGGTCAGATCAGGTGATCGCGCTGGCCATTCTATCGATCCTCGCCTTCCTATCCACCGATTGGGAAATATTGCATCGAGGTACTGCCGGACATTGCGTTGGTAATGTGGTGGTGCTCCATCCTGCTGAAACCATATCGTATTCATTGGAACTTGAGGGTTTCCTGGATCAGGATATAAATTTGCCAAAGTTGGAATTCATCATTTTGAAGTAGTGCCAAATAACGATCGCCATTCAAATTGCCCTCAATGAAAAAGGGACCAATGATATCGTTTCCAACAATACCTGCCCAAACATTAACTTTTACTGGGTATTGTGTGTGTTCTTCCCTCATCCAGTGAGGATTTTCCGTAGACCAATAGCGGCAAGTTTGCCGATTAGCATGACCGCTAAGAGAAAAAGTGCACTCATCAGAAAACATAACGTCTTCTAAATTGATAATATTGTTATCCAGCATGTCCATCATTAGCTCACAAAAATAAGTTCTTCTATCAAAATCGTCTTCCATAAGCTCCTGAGTAGATATCATTTTATAGGGATGCATTTTATTTTCTTTTAATATGTTTACTATCGATGTATGGCTAACATTTAATGTTGTGGATGCATGTCTACTCGATGTATGTGGGTTTTCCATAAACTCAAGCATCACATTTACTTTGATTTCATCACTCACTGCATTGGCAGCTGGTTTTTTTTATATGCCTTACATGACCAAACTCTCGAAACTGCTTCCCTATCTTACTTATTGTTCCTTGAGATATAGGCGGTAAATCAGGAAATTTCTCATGAAATAGGCGGGTTCTTCTTGTTGTGTTCGGGTTCTATCTCCGTAACCAATCAGTTGTATGACTGTTATTTTATGCATTTCCGTTAATCTAACCATTTCCCAGAATTGTATTTTACTAAATTCAAACTAAAATTATCAAACTGTCAATTTAAATGACAACTTTTAAATACAAAACTATTTACTAAGGCGTTTTAAACAAACTAATGTTGCCACGGAAACTTTTTAAAGTATTTTTAATGGATACCATCTAAAAAGCACATTGGTATGCTTTTTACTCACTTTCTTATTATGAATATTTTTTTTATTTTTTAAGTATATTGTAGCGAATTTCGATAACAACATGATTTTATTTTATTCTATCTTAATTGTTGCAACAAACATGAAAATTATAACATTTTTGAATAGAGACTAAAGAGACCTTTACAATGATATATTACAAGCCTATATTTCCCATTTAAAAAAATGGGGGTTGTACCGGTCATTCGAAGGGGGTTGAAGGTAGGGATCGCATTTTCACGTTGAAGAATGTTAATTTATAAATTAAATATGACATGTTTCGGGATTTTTTATAAATATGTACAGTAACTGAAATAATGAATTTATTCCATTTGGCTTATACACACTGTATAGTATTAACATGTTTTTTTCAATATTAAATCGTCGTTTTTCCCATCACAGAAAAAAATTGTGTATTATACACGGGAAAAAAATTAGATTTTAGCTCTCGGTATTTTATCTATAAACCGTACCTGGAGCTAAAATCTAATACTTTTTTCCCTTGTATAATAAATAACTATTATATTTGTCTGAAAAATACGCCAGAACTGCGTTCTTTACGTCAACGCTCGATTTTTATCCCACGCAGCTCTTTTATCATTTTAGAGAACGTAAAAATCGCTGGCAGCCAGATCTGGTCTATAGAGTGGGTGATTCAAAATATTAAAGCCTGCTGCCCCTGATTATGCAGGGCAGCTAGCGCAACACGACCTTGTGAACGGGAGCATTGTCGTGCAGGTGGATGGCAACTTTGGTTAGTCAATTTTCCTCTTCTTTTTTCATTAATAACCACTTTTAACCGCTCCAGAACAGAAGCGTAGTATTCTCCAGTTATGGAAGCGCCTCTATCATAATAATCAATTAACAGGACTCTGTGCCCTCGTATCAACAAGATTCATAACATTCAGCTTCATTGTCATATGTCCTGTAACGTATGCTACAATGGATTCTAATTTGGTTCTTAAACCTACTTCTGATGTACGACGGAGATCAAACTTCTTTGCTATTCAATGTATTTAGACCCTTTTAATTCCCTTGACTGTTGTGTATTAATATATGCGGACGACCTTAAGATCTTTATGAAATCAAGAATGTTGAAAACTGTCATTTACGTCTGGACAACAATCGAGAAATCATCTTAGAAAGAGTTCAAAGACGTTGCCTGAAATATATGAGTTTCAGAATTAATGTCGTTTATCCACCAAGAAGCATATTGAGCTTCTTGAAAAATATTCTGTCCTATCTTTAACCGATAAGAGAAGGATCAATAGTTTAAAATTTGCATTTAATTTAATCATTAATTAAATAAACTCACCCACTTTGCTATATCAAGTAAATACTGCAAATAACACGATGATGTGATTCTTTCCTTTTGTCCAGGATAGAACCATCCAGATTCTTTTACTCGTAGCTTCGTAGCCACGATTTAAAACTTTTATGGCAGTGCATTGGACCTTGACTGACTTGTTGTTATTTATTTTTTTGCTGTGTATTAAGGTACTTTGTAGACAGCAATTGCACTTTATATTTTTTTTTACTCTGTAAGAGAAAAACTTCATCTACAGAATTATTGAGCTCTGTCAAGTTGGCCCCTTTCAGTTACAATTTATATAGTATAAAATGGGTGTCAGTTGTGCCGTTATTAGTTTCATTTGTGCTCTTCTGTTTTCAGAGATTTTTAAAACAATCGAACGGAGCTAACTTGACGATTGGCCCCCAAAAATTTAAAATTCTTTCCAAAACACGGTGCCTTTGCAAAGCACGCCAATTGTGTTTAATTGTGCCGTATGGCACCCCCCCCCCCAACCACTCACTTTCGAAATTGATGAAAGATTGTATAACATTTTTCCGTCAACCACGACTTTCGAAGATATACCTTAAAAAAAGCCGCCTTTCGATCTTTTTTCTAATTTCTGTAAACAGTAGAGTCCAAATAAAACCAATAACGGCACAATTGAGTACAAATGGAGCACATTTGACAAACATTTTATACTACATAAATTATAAAAAATGTGGGGCGATAGTAGACTTTCTTCGTCAATTTCGGAATTTCTTTTTAAGTATATCTTCAAAAGTGTGTAGTTGGGGGGCACCATGCCATACGCCACAATTGAGCACAATTGGCGTGATTTGCGAGGGCACCGAGGTTTTGAAAAAAAATTCAACTTTTGGGGGGGGGGCAGCAGACTTTTGTCAATTTCGGATTTTTTTTTAGGTATAACTTCAAAAGTGAGTGGTTGGTGGAAAAATGCTATACGGCACAAATGAGCACAATTGGAATGCTTTGCAAAGGCACCGAGTTTTAAAAAGAATTTCAAATTGGGGGGGGGGGGCAATCGTCAAGTTAGCCCCACTTCGGAGCACAAATGAAACTAATAACGGCACAATTGAGCACAAATGGAGCACAATTGACACCCATTTCATACTAAATAAAGTGTAACTGGAGGGGGCAACTTGACAGAGCTGAATAATTAACGAGCTTCTCGTAAAAACCGCATATGTCCAAAAATGACTTTTTTGGGTAAAGCAATAAATGTTGTTAAGTGGTTTGTGTATTTTGTTCAGAAGATTCTGCTTTGGAGCTTTAGCTTTTGTAGTGCCATTTGTCCTAACAGTTTTTGGAAGGAACTGAACATTGGTGGACGTCTTTCTCAGAAAATATAAAAAATTAAACAAAAAAATTGATTGTTTTATTAGGTAATATTAGATCAAAGGTTACATACTTTAATAAAAAGAATAAGTAATTAACACAAAAAAATTAAACTAAGAAAATTCTTGAATAAAAAATTTATTCAGTATATTTTTTAACCATGAAAGCCTAATCTTCGTAGCCACTGCTATTGTTCCAGCAAAAGATAAAAATAAATCACCATAAAATTTCTTGCTTTGTGGGACATGTAATAACTGTAGCAGCTGAACCAGATCATCCACTTTTTTCTGATTAATGTGTCATAAGCCTTATTAAACAACAACTCACTTGTTATTTTAACTTTACAGCGTACCAAAGAGGAACGCCAAGGTCCAGTGTATCTGTCACGTATCATTACAGATGGATTGTCTTTCGAAATTTTAAGTGATCTGGCGGTCTTTATCTGAATTGGTGGTTTAGCAGTTTAAGAAAATATTTATCTGTAGCACCTTTTATGTCATAAATCATGGAAGAATCAACATTTACAACATTAAACGACGTTGGTTTAGTTCTCGAGGCTTCTATCAGTTTAGTTCAGTCTTGAGGTACTTCGATTCGCTCCACCTTTCTCTTTTTCTTCCCAATTAAACAGAAATCTTGGTCATTGGGTAAATATGAGTGGCCTGTTACTGGAAATATGTATATTATTTCGTCAAACAGTTCAAGCCTAACACTAAAATATACAAGAAGTGCAGCATTATATAATTTTTATTTTGTCCCGGGCATCCGTCGCTGATTAGGAGAAATTTTTTGCACATATCATGAGTGTTAAAGTAGTGGAGCAGCATAGACGTGACCTCATTTCTACCTCCTTTTACTTCAGATTGCATATACGTGTACATCGTGGCATTGTCGGTGGCTCGGTCATGTATACCAAATGTATAATACCACAGTTGTCGTGCGAAAAACACAGGATTGGATGGAATGTGAGGTAATGGTAAGTTTTGCATGAAGTCAAAACTTATGCAAGATATCTCCCCCGTTCTTGATATTCTTTTTAAAAGCTTTCTTGGCACTATGAAATGCCTTAGGTGTAGTTCTGTGTAGTTCTCTTTCAATAGTAATTGCTGTTATTTGTTCTGGTGTTTTATGTGGATGGTTTAAAGAATACTGGAAAATATCACAATGAGAACATGTATCGCAGCGTGGATACATGAACAGCGGCGAAAGCTTTTAAACATACGGTTTTTTCGGTAGTACCACACCGTACTTTATACACAAAAAACGCTGCGTGACACTTTCTAAAGTCAGAGTTTGGACGAGGACGACGTGGCGAAATATTCACAATGCTTATAAGCCCCGATAGATACGCATCCTGCTCATTTTTGTCGTGCATTTGATAAAATTTTGAAAAAATATCTTCTCTCTCTTCAGCAGTGGCTATTTGAAAACATTGATATTTCTTGCATCTATAAAGCAAATCCATTACCAAACATGTAAAAAATGTAGTTACGTACCTGCAATCATCTCTAATTTGGCGAGCTTCTACAATGTTTCCCTTATGGTTTTTATGTAACAATTCTTTATAGTCCTTTATCACAATAATTTTATGAACCTACTTTTCCCGCTTTTTAGGCCATGCATGAGCGTTATTAGAATCTACATTCATGGTTGTTTAAAGCGTAGCACAGACACCACAACTTTTATTATGCCACAATAATACACTAATAAATTATTATTATTTAACCTAGAAATCTCATAACAATGTTTCTAATAAAAACCTCACATATCCTGGACTAGTGATGTTTCTACCGGAAGTTCAATGGACATGTGCTGCTTTTACAGAAATGTACGATTTTTGGCATACGATATTTCGGTTGTAGTGAGGTTTTTACAGGATCCTATTATAAGATATTGTAACTCTAAAGCTACAATATCAGATGCTGCGACGAACGCAATTTTGTTTAAAATGGACATGTGAGGTTTTTACAAGAAGCTCGTCAATTGTAAATGACTTTTTTCTGTTTGGTAATAAAAACATATTATTATTATTATTGAAGGAATTTCCTTTTAAATCTTTATAGGAATCCTCTTGTCCAATCTTCAATTGTTAATTTACAAATATTTACAAACTTTTTATCTCAATTGTTTTTAATAAATTTCTGTATATTGTTATCCAAACTACGCATGAGACTTAAAATGTGGTTGTATCTTTCCACATTCACTTGTTCCAAATATATCATATTTTGTTTAATACTCACCTTTTTCCGATAGCTTTTAAAAGAACAGTGTCGAATTTGGCTTCTACTATATGATATGTACCATCGGGGGTTCAAAAAGCGAGAGGTAAGGATGCAATCGATTGCCAAGAAAATGTTTGCAGACTGTGATCTTACAACAGCTGAGGATACTTTATGGAAAGAACGCGTTAAATTAGCGGCTGCAATAGCACGTCTGAGAATAGAAAAGAGTGCTCTAAAACTGAGTGATTTACTTCCACGTCGTCTGAGAGACGAAAAAATTAATAATCAGGAGACAACACCGGTCACGTGTTGGGTCAACATAAGAAAATCCAAGTAGGAAAACACCTTGACTCTTTTAGAAAACTGATTTGAATTTCTTCATATGTATTTGCAGAAATAAAAACGCATTGTGTGAGGAAATATCTAGTAAGCTGGGATTGACTTTGACTGAATCGAATTTAACATGTGGCCCTAACCATTTTAAATGGGATCCTCATTGTCCGCACTTTCTGGTACTACATCCATCTGCAAGGGCTAAGCTGGCTCAAAGTGCACTGGTCAAAAGACATAAACTTATTGTTCAAGTAGGTAATATTTAACAATGTAAATTAATCTAGATCGTCAAAATTATCAGAGCATTAATACTTTCAAACCTGTGCAATTTTTAAGTATATTGATGGCAAAACACTTGCAGATAATTATAAATAAACTCTATTCGTGAAGCTAAAAGCGGCATACAAAACAAATTAGAAAAGTAATAGAAGAAGTATGTACTATTCTGCTAGTATACCTAACCTATTGGTATAGACATATTGAAAAAATATGCTTTTGATAATTTGACACATACGCATAAGGGTATAAGCTTAGGACACAAATAAATTATAACAATAGTTTTATACAAAAAAATACATTCTTCAATTTTAAACTACAAACCTCCTTTTCCAAAAATATTGATGTCATTTTCGAAATTGTACGTAAAAGCCCAAATTTAATTTATTAATTAGAAAAAGAATTATCAGAAATTTCTAATACACTCTTTGGGAATGTCTTCATTTAGGCCAACTACTAGTTTTCATAATACTATTTTCTGAAATAGACTAAACCTTGTTTTCCAAATAAAAAATTATGTACTAATTTTACTCAAATTTAGAGCAAGGCATTTTGTGTTGGACCAGCAACATTTGGAAAAATAATATCGGATATGCAGCTAACTGGTAGTGTCGTACAAACGCATGTGAATTCTCCGAGAACGGTCGCATATTTGGCTACTTTGCTATCCCAGAATGAAAACATAAAAAAATTGTTGGCATTCAGTGCTGGTACCAGGTAATGTTTACTTCTATATTTTAATTATAATTACAAATAAGTTGCCGAATTTCGTCAGAAAGAAAGAGTACGAAAACTACTTCAGTGAACTTGGTATGAAGAATATCCTCATATACTCGGAGAAATTGATTGATATGTCACCTGACTCTCATTGTTTGGAAGAAGTTATTGCAGTTTTTGCAACACCTCCGAATAGTTATTCTGCCGTCACAGACCCAATTGATTTGGTATGTAGAGTATTACTTGCATTTGATTTTCTTAAATTCTTATAATTTCAGTACAATAGGTACCCTATGATGATGATAAGCATGCTGAGGAGACATAAGAATAATGTTGACAAATAGTTTAGCATATTTTACTTAAAAATTTTAAAGTGCAAAGGCAATCAAATAATATATTAATAATTGATTGAAGACGGAGATACGTGTTGAAACTCCAAAATTTACAAGTAAAAATTGAAATAAATTCAAATTGAGTTCAAAACAGTTTTATTCAATTCACTACAATTGTTTCACCCTACTAGGGCTTCATCAGGTGATGAATATTATAATACAAAATATTTCTAAACGTTCATATTTATGTATTTTCCTAAATGAAGAGGGGGGAGTTTGTGACATTACATTAAGAGCGGGAGTAACTTATATATTTAATGTAATATTTAATTTATATACATAACAATATGATTAAGAATATTAAAAATCTTTTTGAAAACTGATTGTTTACTGTTATTATAAAATTAAACAATTTATAAATATATATATATATAACTATAAGAATTATTAAGTTCATTTTAAATATTTAAATTTAACAACGGTGAATTATTCACTTCTAGTTGTTCATTTAAAATAAGGTTTAATTTGTTTAATTTATTTATTTCTAGGTTTTCTAATAAATTTATTTTTTTACTTTTGTCTTGTATATGTAGTATGTCAAACTTATTATTGAATTTATGTTTTTGTTCAATACAGTGGTTTGCATATGTGGAATCTGTTTTTTGTAATTTATAACTTCTTTCATGTTCTTTTATGCGTGTGGAAAAGGATCTACCAGTTTGTTCGATATAAGCTTTTCCACACTCGCAATTTAACTTATAGACCCCAGATTTTAAATTTTTGTCAGTTTTATCTTTATTATTTTTAATGTGATTCTGTAGTTTGTTGTTTGTACGAAATGAAATTAATGTGTTTGTTGTTTTTTGTAAATATGTTTTTATTTTTATGGAAGGTGTACTTATATAAGTCATAGAGGCAAATTTTGATAAGTAAGTTTGGGGAACTATAGGATAAATTTTGGATATGATTTTTGTTTTTTGTTTTTTATGAAGGAGATTATTTATTAATTCTTTTGAATAACCATTATTCTGAGCTATGGTGTAAATTCTATCTAATTATTTATCAAAATGTTCCTATGAATAAGATTTATTTTGATAAAGAATTAGATAGAATTTACACCATAGCTCAGAATAATGGTTATTCAAAAGAATTAATAAATAATCTCCTTCATAAAAAACATAAAACAAAAATCATATCCAAAATTTATCCTATAGTTCCCCAAACTTACTTATCAAAATTTATAGGTACACCTTCCATAAAAATAAAAACATATTTACAAAAAACAACAAACACATTAATTTCATTTCGTACAAACAACAAACTACAGAATCACATTAAAAATAATAAAGATAAAACTGACAAAAATTTAAAATCTGGGGTCTATAAGCTAAATTGCGAGTGTGGAAAAGCTTATATCGGACAAACTGGTAGATCCTTTTCCACACGCATAAAAGAACATGAAAGACGTTATAAATTACAAAAAACAGATTCTACATATGCCAACCACTGTATTGAACAAAAACATAAATTCAATAATAAGTTTGACATACTACATATACAAGACAAGAGTAAAAAATTAAATTTATTAGAAAATCCAGAAATAAATAAATTAAACAAATTAAACCTTATTTTAAATGACCAACTAGAAGTGAATGATTCACCGTTGTTAAATTTAAATATTTAAAATCAACTTAATAATTCTTATAGTTATATATATATTTATAAATTGTTTAATTTTATAATAACAGTAAACAATCAGTTTTCAAAAAAAATTTTAATATTCTTAATCATATTGTTATGTATATAAATTAAATATATAAGTTACTCCCGCTCTTAATGTAATGTCACAAACTCCCCCCTCTTCATTTAGGAAAAGACATAAATATGAACGTTTAGACATATTTTGTATTATAATATTCATCACCTGATGAAGCCCTAGTAGGGTGAAACAATTGTAGTGAATTGAATAAAACTGCTTTGAACTCAATTTGAATTTATTTCAATTTTTACTTGTAATATATTAATAGTAATAATTCTGTGATTCTGTAATATATTTAAAAAAAATTACATTTTATTTGAAATATTTGTAATTCAACAGAAGGCACTTTCTGGATATATTTTATGGGGTATAAATGGTCTTCATTTACCTTGTCTTCTTTAAGACTTGATACATGTTTGCCGTTTATACGAGAATAGTATCTCCATCATTAACTCATCATTTAACGCTCTCGGCGGTTTGTTTTCTCTAACCCCGAATGTTTAACTTTTTTATGTTCATCCCTGCTTGGTCGTTCTTTCAGTCTATCATTTGGTGGCTTCCATTCTGTTAGTCCTCTTAGTGGATCTTACTTTCCTCTTTTGTATAGATGTCCATACCAACTGTTTTTCTGAGATTTAATTATCTGTACTACGTTTTCTTTTTTTAATATTCTATTTAATGGTTCATCAAGGATTGGTACTCGTTTTTCTTTCACTTTTTTTCACAACTATCGTCCTTAGTACTTTCTTCTCAAAGATTTTCAATTTCTCTTCATAAGTTTCCCTAAATCTTACCTCTGGAAGAGGATAACATTAGGTAGAGGCAATGAAAGACTGAATATAGATGATCCAGCAGGAAATAAAGTTTTGTATTACAGTAAGAGTAGTTACAGTAGGAGGAAGTTAAGTCTGTAGACTTTACAAAAATCTTTCTTCTAATATATATTTTCCACATACAAATTTGTTTATTGTTTTTCTATTTCTTGACATGATTACAGTTTGCCATGAACGATGTACATGTTCATGGTTCATGGCAATTTGCTTAGGTTCATGATTTCTGTGGTTGTATTTATATCTCTCCATTCTTTTAGCAACATAGTTCTGTTTAGCAGATGGAACGCCCGCTGCAGAAAGAAAGCAACAATTGTGTATAGTTTAATTCACCTTTTTTTGATTATTTGTTTTAGGATACGTATTGCGTCTATTGTGGATCTCTTTCCCAAAATCCACACTGGTATTCCACTAAGTATTTTTCAACATGCTTCTTTATCTTTTCTTTGATATACAGAGTGAGCCATATCACTGGGGAAGGTAGATTGCGACTTTATGAGAAAACATTTATCGAAAAGGTTTCTTTTTTCTATGATAGCCACTTATTAGGAGTACCTTTTAATTTTATTGTATTCTACATATGAAAGACTCTGTATATATTACATTTTTGTATTTCTCATAGAATTCTTAGTCAAAAAGTTACAAGATAGTATAAATTTAAAATTTAAAGTTTTCGACTTATTACCATTTATATTATATTTCTCGAAAACGACGTATTAGATGAACATACTTTTTGGTATTGTTGTTTACAATAAAAGGTTCTAATACAAGCTTGTTTTTTTTTTTAATTACTAACAGCGTGTGCAGAAAACTGGATTAAAATTACATGATACTTTTTTGTCTAAAAGTCAATTTGTTCAAATAGAACACCCGCTATACTCGGTTCTTTGCCAACTTTGTTTTTCATTTGAAAACGGTATAGTGAGCCATGGATATTTGCCGCGAAATTGACTATAGAATGGATGCTATTTATTAAGTTGTCTATCAGTTGATAAGCATGATTTTAAAGTGAATTTTTCTAAAAATGGGCTGTGAGATATAATTACTTTCTTATACGTAGTATAAGGAAATATATTGTGATGATGAAATTTTTCTACCTCGAGATTTTTGCAGATGTCTACGCTTTGAACTCCCCTGATATCGAAAAAGTGGTTTTTAAAAGATGTCTCTCTGTGTGTGACCACGATAGCGGTCAAACCGCTATAGCTAGCAATTCCAAATTTTGTATTGACGAGTATAATCTCCCTGTTTAGAACTGATAGATTTTCTGTAAAATCGGCAGACCGGAAGTAGTAGTTTACTTCAGTGAAAAAATCGAATTTTTCCAATATTTCGTCAACTATTAATTTTAAACAAATTTACAAAGAATTCATATATACTCAAAATTAAGTTTGAGAAGAATTTTATTATGAAAGTTTTTCAAAATTCCTACCGGAAGTAGGTCTTTTACTCTTTTCGAAAATCAGTTTTTTGCCAACATTTTGCAAATCATGCGTTTTAGACGGGTACGTTACGAGTATAAAAGTTTTTAGAACTTAATTTTCAATACCTTTTCTATGAAAAAAATTTCAAAATTCGGACCGGAAGTACCACTTTTACTCTTACCGAATGGCGACTTTTTGCAAATATATGCTAAATTATGCATTTTATATATATCTATCAAGAGTACAAAAGTATTTAGAGCTGGATTTGCAATATTCTTTGTATACATGAAATTTCAAAATTCGTACCGGAAGTAAAACATTTACTCCTAGCGACTAGCACTTTTCTTCGAATTTCTTGCAAAATATGCATTCTAGAATAGGATTTTGAATAACTTTTGTAAACATTTTTTAAAAAATTGTATAGTTTGAAACGCTTATATGTATAAGAAATTCGTGTGGTGGCCACACCTCATATTTTTGTATGTATTGGGACAATGACAAGAAAATGGATATATTTTATTTACAATACACTCTATACCAGCAATATACTTCATAAAATATGTAGTATATTGCTGGTAGAAATTAATAATTTGGTTTAAGTATGTGTAGAAACAGAAACTGTTACGTGAATGATGATTAATTAGTGGATCAGAAATTATGAAATTACAATAAATGCGAACATTAAAATATGCTAAAATGATTTCAAAAAGTGTTTACATAAATATTTATTAACTTTTAAGCAATTTTAAACACGCTTCCGTAATGATAAGTCGACATTAATGAGGAGTTAAGTATACTTATATTTTTAAATATTCCCGAATAGCGTTTTTATAGTTACAGTTAAGTATACCGTATGTTTACTCTTTTACGTATTCCTATAAAGTAAAAGCTACTTTTGTGTTGTCCGGAAACCTAGGAGGCTAGTAAATCCACAAGCTAGCTACTTCGCTGGCAACATTTCGTTCAAAATATTTAGTGCCTGTAGTGTAGAATGTGGCGGTTCGCCGTCTTTTTTCATCCACATCTTTCGTAAATTTAGCTGATCATCTTCCAATAATTCCATTAAATTGTCCGTTAATAGTACGTTCAAAGAAATGCGGGCAGGGCCTATCATTCGATCACCAAAAATGCTTCTCCATATAAATATGCTTCACCTATGCTGATGATATATTTATTATTGAAGTAAGGGTTTTCATATGAATAATAATGAAAATTTTTTCTGGTAACTATTCCGTTACTATGGAAAGCAGCTTTATCTGTAAATAACACATTATCGAAAAGAATTGCCCAAGTATTAATTTTAGTTATTGCCCATTAGCAGAACACTTTTCTAGCTTTAAAATGATGCGTAAATCAATGTTTAAATGTAGTTATTACGGATGATATTTACTTTATTTTAAGGTCCTTGCAACGATGGTTTGGCTAATATCTTATTTCACGGATACTGACGTGTGGATTTTCTGTTGTTGTCATAAGAATTCTTAATTGAATTTAATCATTTACCACATACTTAAGCTTTCGTAGATTTAAATAAGCACTAATACCAGTAGTAATGAAAGTATCCATTACTCTTTTAAGGGCTTCTGTTCTGGGACATCTTCTGTCAGAGTAATGCTGAGCTAATAAATAATTTCTTTAACGTTCTTTCGGTACAAAAATACTGTATTCAAATAAAAAACATAAAGTTGGCAAAAGTATATCAAAATATGACAATAGTTTAGTAATGGTCACTTTTAAAGTAATGACGTCACATGTTTTTGGTGCGAAATTTAGTAAGCAATTCAAAGATAAACCGATATTAAGTAGTTCTGTTTGAAAAAAAATGACTTTTAAACAAAAATATGTCATGTAACTTTAATCTAGTTTTCTACACATGCAATTAGTAATTGAAAAAAAATAAAAGACGCTTGTATTAGGACCTTTTATTATGAACAATATACCATGTGCATCTAATACGTCGTTTTCGAGAAATATAACTTTATAAAAACCTTGAATTTTCCAGAAAAATGGTAATAAGTCGAAAACTTTTAACCTTAGGCCTATACTATTTTATTACTTTTTGGCTAAGAATTATACGGGAAATACAGAAATCTAATAATATATAGAGTCTTCCATTTAAAAAACTGTAACTATGGTCACCCAAGTTATGGAACACTCTGTATAATAGAAAATAATATCGATATTAATTAATAATTCGATATAAATTCGAAATATCTTTTCTCATAATGTCATAATCTACCTTCCCCGTGGAGTAACTCAGTCTGTATAAATACTCGTACTTAGTAATTCCAGTCCAGATTTTACTCGTGGGTTCTATCATATGCAGCTCAACTGTCAGATTAATGCAAATAGCCCACTTTGCTTTAATTTTATTTAATTTTAATTTAATTAGCTAAATAATCACTTTAAGTGACTATTTAGCTTATGTCATTACTTATAATTAAAAATTTAGGTATGTGGTAGAGGTGGGGATCTGTCCATGTTAGAGATCCTAACAGAATCTGAAGAAACGAAACAAACTAGAGAACGTGTTCGGAATATACTAGAAGAACAGAGGAAAACATTAAGATTTGCTATGTCTCGTCCACAGGTATTAATAGTTTCTTACTTACTTGTAAAGTGCTAATAACATTAGTCAACAATCATTTTGATGTATGGTCAATATTTATTGGATCTAGTATTTTTGGAGCTGATTTGGAATATGAAGTCCAAATTTACGTAAATCCACAGGTTTTTGGGAATAAAGCCCTTTCCATTTTTCAACAAGTACATGTGCCTGAACAATGTAAGTACAATATATAATTATTTTGTATTTATTTGAACCACAATCAGCATCAATGTAATCAGCAAAAACTTAATGTTCTGGTTTGTGATCGACAGCCATCTAAAAAACAAGCAAAAATTCGCCCATTACGATCGAAATGATGGCATCTTTTTCAACACAATATTAAAATAAGTGCGTAGAACTTTTACTGGAAGCTTTAAGTATTTGCACCATCTTGATGAATAGCGTCTTTTATAGGTAGGCTCAAACCGTAGATGAAAAATAAATATGAAAATGTGATAAGTGTGGTAGATATGAGAAACATTTTTAACATATTTATCGAAACCTGGAGGTGTCTATAAATACCAGAATGCTACTTTGTTTACAACTTCGATATACAAGTTTTGATTGCATCTCGTTTAAGTAGGACAGTAGACATATAAAGAAAAATTACGTACAAAAAGAATGTCAGAATGTTGTAAATCCAGCATTAGTAAAAGCTGAAAACGTTTACCTTCGGACACTACAAATTAAGCTAGTTTTAACGAAAATATTGTTAAAGCAGTGGATCGTGATAGAACTGGATTTCGCCGTCTAAAAGACAAGATCCCTAACATAAGTGATTTTAAGGTATATGAAAAGGTTGAGTTTGTTGAACTGAATATAAGAAAACTGAGGAATAAAATTGAATTTGAATACAATTTGAATGACTGTTTGGTTGCTGGGTGAAAATCATTGAGAAATATTGTAAAAAACTTTCTTGAAAATAAATAAAGCTGCTAACTACAAACAACTTATTAGTGAGTATGTAAAAGATGATAAAGCATTTGGATGTAACTCATCAGTGAAGATCTATTCCTCACATTATCTTTTCGTTTTGGAAACGTGAGTGATGAACATGGAGAACGCTTATAATAGCGAATATCCATCATACAACCAGGAAAAATGCAACCCAAGAATGCTGGTAGACTACTGCTGGAATCTCAAGATTGATGAAGCCAACCAAAGTGACTAGCGCATGAAAATGTCTGAAGTGACGAAAATTCAGTACCGCGCGGTCATTACATTTTTAACAAAAGAAGGGACATCATATCACATTAAACAACGTTTAGACGGCGCTTACGGTGATTCATCTCTTTCGTATTCAACTGTAAAAAAGTGGGCAAAATGTTTCCGTTTGGGACAAGAATCCGTGGAACATGCTCATCGGTCGGGTCGACCAATTGAAGTGATAACGCCTCAACAAATTTCAATTATTGAACATTTAGTGCTAGAAGATCGCCGTTTGAAAGTGAAGGAATTAGCAGTGATAACAAACATTTCCGAAACAAGTGCTCGCCGAATTCTCCATTACCATTTGGGTATGAATAAAATTAGTGCTAGATGGGTACCGCAACTTCTTTCTGCTCTCCAACGTGAACGTCGAGTCGAATGTGCCCAGTCGTTTTTGAACATGTGTGGAGACGACCCAAAACCGATTTTGGAGTCCATTGTCACACCGGATGAAACTATGGTTCTGTTTTATGATCCTCTATCGAAAAGGGTGTCCATGGAATGACGGCGACCTGATGAACCTCGTCTCAGAAAAGCGAAAGCCGTTCAATCAACGAAAAAAGTGATAACCACAATATTCTGGGATTGTGAGGGCATTTTGCTAATTGACTTTAAATAGCGCAATACAAGTGTGAACGGCACATATTATGCATTTTTATTGCATAAATTAAGAGACAGTGTTCGTGCAAAACGTCGTGGAAAATTGACAAAAAGAGTGCGGTTATTGCACGACAATGCTCTCGTCCATACTGTTGCCATTTCACAAGCTGCCATCCGCGAATGCGGCTTTCAGGAATTGGAACATCCACCGTATAGTCCGGATATGTCTCCTTGTGATTTTTTTTTGTTTCTAATTTAGGGGACGTAGTTTTAAGGACGACAGTGAGTTGAAAGCAGTTGTTATAGAACATTTTGACAGAAAACTTCAGATTATTTTTGCAAGGGTATCAAATCATTAATCGTTGTAGTAAATGTAGAAGTTAGGGGAGATTACATTGAAAAATAAAAATTCTTATATTGTTCCAAGCTTCTTTTTTGTATATCAGGCCGAGAATTTATGGCGCCTACCTCGTACATCAAACTGCATTAAGAAATCCAAAATAAGTAGATTTTAGGAATATATAGATAACAAAAACAAAATGGTAATTACAAAAAAGCTATATATATTTCATAGATAGAAATTACTTACATATTTGAAATCAGCGTCAAAAATATTGTTAGATTCAACTATTGACATTCTTGTAACAAGCAAAGAACGAAATTTTGTTGTGGTGTGTAATAAAACATATTAATTTAACTGATACTTTATTAACACATCGCTTTAAGCACAAACAACATAATTTATTACAGATACAATTCGTGTTATACGAAACTCACTCTGAATTAGAAGCCGAAAACACAAATATGGTGGAAAAAGCGATGAAAGAAATAAACCGTATAGCTAAATTACATCACGCAACCCTCCAGGGCAAAATTGGGACACCGCAACCGGAAACAGTAGCACTAACGGTATGTTTGCGTATATGTATGTATAGTAGTTGACAGTTTTAAGCATAAGGCTGTTCTTACGCTCGGATTGGCTACCACGTTGCAAGCGTTTGGAAGAAAACTAATTGTGCACTCAAATTTGTGAATTTTTGGTTCTAGTTGGTCTTAATATGTTGTTTAAAGATCAATGGATGATTGTATAACGATAGATTTTAAATATTAATAACTGAATTAATGCGATATTCAACCGGAAATCAACGTTTTTCGTGTAATTAAAAAAGCCAGTTTTAAATATGTTTGAAAAAAAGTAAAATTATACAATCATGCTTTCATATTTGCTGTTCAAGAATCCAAAATAAAAATTGAAAAAATTGCAAAAGTAAGCCAGTAATCAAATTTCCCCGAACCCGTTGCAAGGCAGTATTTAGGCACTGGGAAGTGGCGCCCCCTGCATGCAAAGCAGAGTTCGCCAGAAATTACTTTTGCAAGTATTAAAAGAAATTGAAGGGGCCCAAAAGATAAACTTTCGTGTCGTTCATTATTTATGCTGCTATTTTTACATAAGAAACTAGTAAATTCCAGGCAAACCGGAATACAAAATTCTTTTTATTTTACATTAACGGCTGTTGATGTATGCATGTACAGTTCTGTGCAATAAAGTGGTGTACATGTCTTATTGCTAATTTTGTAATTATTTTGTCAATGTGAAAATTGCTTATTTTATCCTGTATTTGAAAGGTTAAATAATGCCTTCATTATTGACATTGGTCATCAAAATGATTGGCTCTAATTATCTTTTATCTTGATTATTATTATATTTGAAATTATTGTTTGTAAAGATATTAACATTAAATAAAACTTATTATATTATATAATTATTTAATAATCAACACGCAAAATAAAATACAAATAAAAATAAATACAAAAACAAAATAAGAAAACATTAATAAATTAATCATACTGCCGTTTTCTTCAACGACTTTATTTAAACGATGGACATTGAATTAGTTAATTTTCATCTGCCACTAATTCTTCCCACGCCTTTTCTATATTATCCCAAAGAGATTCACATTTACAAAACAAATACATTGAGTGTATACTTTCTTAGTTAATAAATCACATATACCGTGCCTTCAAATACTTTCCTCATTAGAGTAGGCTGTTTTTAAAGTTTGTTAGGTAATCAATTTTGGTGTACATGCTAAGCTTTTGAAAACTTCAAATTATGATAGTTGTCATACTTAAATTCAAATTATAGACGTCTATTATTATTTACGTGCCAACCAAACTATCAAAATTACCTACTACCAATCTATATTTGTAAATGGTCAACATTTACGTTGCCTTTCTCCTCCTTCTTCTTGTCCTCTATCGCCTGTTCTCTGCAATCGGGTTTTCTTATAGGCATATTTCTCGTTTTTCTTGGATTCACAAGTTCAGGTAAAACACAATTTTTATAAAACGAAACTAGGTAAAGTCCCATTCCTGTTTTCAAAAAAAAAATCGTTTCGAGAAATAGTTTCTGTTTTTAAGGCCTGAGGCGTCCATACTGCGAAGATGCAATATGACCACTTAGTAACGTGTAACTGTCCCTGGATCTGATAGTACCATTTGTGACTGGTGTTCAGCTAGTTGTTTGTCAAAAAAAATATTTTCTTTTTCGTAATTCCTTCTTCAGGAGTAACCTCTCTCGCACACCAAGGACACTTAATTTCCACAATCCTCCTCTCTTCTATGAGGCCTTCTGCGGATGTTCCCAAGAAAGGAAACTTTGAGTGTATGAAAAAACCGCACGGCTGTATTTGCTTTTCAATAATTTCTTGTAGTTTTTTCTTGGCAACCTCCTTACTTTGTTTACCGTGTTCGCAAACACGGTAAACAAACTCGTAAGCTGTTTCTCGCCAAATCTCGATGCTGTCAGTCTTTTTGTCTTTCGAGGTACCACACTTCACACTGCTGCTGACCTCGACTAGTAAATTGAATTTCTTTGATTTCACCTTCAGATTAGTGTAGCCTTTTTAGAAATGCCGTCTTTTCTAAATTAAACTGTCCTGGAAGCATATCAGGTTTTTCACAGTTTTCACCATAATACTTATCACAACTTTTTAGTTTTTCCCCACTTGTGTTATTTTTGAAGTACTTTCGAACGGCCGTGGATTTCCATTTGGCTTTTTTTCTTTATTTCGAATTTCTATTTCTGTTGCAAATTTTCCCGGACTGATTCCATATCCAAGATGCTTTTTCATTTTATATGTTGGTCTCTTTGTGCTGTGGCTTACCACGGCGGCGGCGCCGCACCTACTTTTCTTGCAAAAATTAATTCTTTTACCACTACCAAACTTAGCAATGACTGAGTTGAATTGTTCAACGATGTTGTTGTTAACGTCATAAATTAGACTTGATGCATGTCTTATAAGATGATTTTTATAAGTCAGTAGTTTGGTATATAAATCTAAAAAAAGCATATTAAACATAAACAAGCCTAAGCCTACAAATCATGTGAATTTCATACTTGTTCCTTTAATGGATGACATTACGCAGCTCGTAGGAACATAGAACTCTTCGCAGAAGTAACCAATCTGTCAACCAATGTCAATTGTCAATATCACCTTCAAGCGATTTATTTTTTCGCTAAGTGGAATTTCTTCGTTTTTCCTGAATGCTATTGCTTTGCTTATTGCTAGGGAGCGGAATCGAGCGAGCTAAACTACCACGGAGCCACAGCCGTGAAAAGAAATAATGTAAACAACTGCGTGTTGTTTACATTATATCTGAATAGCACTAATTCATAGGGCGAACTGTAACATCTGTTTACTCCAGAGAATCAGAGAAAAAACTGCCTGCTGAAAGGAATTTTATGAATAAAATCCTTTCTTCATCGGCGTAGGTACAAGGGTGACGAGTTTTTAAAATTCATTATATTTACCTTATATTTCGCAATATAATATGTATGTTTCAATAACATACGCATACATTTTTAGTTATAATTTATTTAGATCTAGAACGTTGTTCATGTTACTTTTTCTGAGATAAAAATTAATTGTCAGTGATTCCGAAATTTATTGCAAAGTCTGTAAAATATCGTCACCTAGCTTTGCTAAAACATACACAGAAATAGTTTTCATGCAGAGAATTTCGATAGTTTACAAAATTTCGTTACATGTTTAAATGACGATGCTCGAAGTATTTCTGAGTGCAAGGAACTAACACAAATCCCAAATTTAAAAAATCAGTTGTTATTCATTCAGGAACACTTTGGAAATTTGCCTAAACTAATGACATATTTTGAAAATCGAATCTCAATTTAAAAAATGAGGTGTGGCCACCACACGACTTTCTTATACGTATGAGCGTTTCAAACTATACTATATTTTTTTTACACAAAAATTATTCAAAATCCTATTCTAAGTACTTCTGTTCTCTTAATAAATCGCTATAGAATGCATACTTAGCAAGATATTCGAAAAAAGGACTACACCCTAAGAGTAAAAGTGTTACTTCCGGTCCGAATTTTGAAATTTCATATATTCAAAAAATATTGCAAATCTAGCACTAAATACTTTTGTATTCTTGATAAATACATATAGAATGCATAATTTACGACATATTCGCAAAAAATCGCTATTCGATAAGAGTAAAAGTGGTAATTCCGGTCTGAATTTTGAAATTGTTTTTATGCAAAAGATATTGAAAATTACGTTTTAAATACTTTTATACCCGTAACGTACCTGTCTAAAAAGCATGACATGCGAAATATTCGCAAAAAACTGATTTTCGATAGGAGTAAAAGACCTACTTCCGGTAGCAGTTTCGAAAAACTTTTTAAATAAAATTGTTCTCAATTTTAATTTCAAGTACATATGAATTCTTTATAAATTTGTTTAAATTTAGTAGTTGACGAAATATTGGCAAAATTTAATTTTTTCACTGAAGTAAACTGCTACTTCCGGTCTACCGATTTTACTGAAAAACTAATCAGATCTCAAGAGGGAGATTAGACACGTAAATACAAAATTTGGAATTGATATCTACAGCGGTTATCGTGGTCACATAGAGACACACATACATTTTTTAAAAACATCTTTTTCGGTATCAGGGGACTTCAAAACGTGGACATATGCAAAAATCGCGTAGTCGAAAATTTCACATTACTTCCTTATACTACGTATAAGAAAGTAAAAATGGATTAACCACATTAGATGTGGCTATTAATAACTAAAAGTGACTTAGACGCAGTTTTTAATAGAAATCCAGGTTTAATAACATTGCGGCAATTGTGTATGCTAATGTAGAAGGGACGTTTTCTATCTACAAGGATGTACTTAATTCAAAGAGAACAAGTCTTACAGAAGAGAAAGTGAACAAATAGTAGGGTATTTTGTATTTTATAATCACCAGCCACTTGTTATTCAATTATATAAATAAAATTAAAACCTCTTTAAAAATACAACATTTCAATAGCGCGCCCATGGGCGATGAGTCATGACTCGCTCGATTCCGCTCCCTACTTATTGCCCAACCTAATCTTAAGTGATTTTTCTAAAATGAAAAATATCTCTACTGTGCTTCTGTTGACGATTCTGTTTTGAACATTGCTAACATTTTTAATTTTTTTTTTTTGCTGTGGCCTCAATATCCAATGACCGTAACACAATTTTATATCATTCGCGTTTTGATTTACCCCTTCACAAGGAAGGCTCATAGCAATGTACAAGACAGACACGCAGAGAATTCACGTATGTACGTCTTGATAAAACAGCAATGAAACATTTTTTCCTGAATTTCTTGGCGAAGGTTTAATGGTCCTGCAGTAGTGTCTTTACATAATTCTCTGAGTTTCTTGTAGTAGTTGCGCATCAAATGATTTTTACACTCAATTTTCTTGACGACAACAGTATCGTATGGATTTGACTCCAATATTTTCTTACAGCAGTTGTTATATCCGTCAGCAATTACTTGATGGTAGATCAGTTTATACATTTCCTTACTCTTAACGAAACCTTCTGCTAAAATATCGGCCTCCATACTTAAAGAAGATCCAATCCATTTTTTATAGCATTTGTGAGCTTTTGCAGAATTGTGAATCCGCCGTTTCTGCCAACTTACAAATAGTGCAAAATTTATTTTGAACACCAAGAAAGAGAACTTTTTTCCTCGATATTCCATAATTGCAGCAGCTCCCGACAAAGAATCATATTTACTACGATGTGATCTTTTGGGCCAACAGCCGTCTGCCACGACAGTAATCATCGGAGTGCCATATTGACCCACATCTCCAACGGCAATGGCTAACTCCCTCTTTTCCTCAGCTGCTGGTCTCATACTTTCCAAATATTCTGCTCCTACGCATCAGAAATCTTATCATGAACAGTGTTTTACATACGGGCTGACATGCGAGGCAAGTCTAAGGAAGATGCAATTTGTTCCAAATGTGAAAAATCAGACTCTATTGTCATAATCTCAAGCACAGCGTCTTTGTTTACTTCGTCATTATTGTCGTCAGAGCTATGTATTTTTAATGTTCTATTGCACATATTGCAATATAAACCGGTGATTTCATCTTTTATCAATCGCAAATTAATTATTTAATGAGCAGTTAAACTTGGGACAAGTGGTTGTGCAACTCAAAAAGAGACTTCATGATGTTTATTTTCAACTAAACAAACAAGTCATACATATATGTATAATGATAAGCTATATACCGGGTGTCAACGAGATCATGTATCAGCCCGGCATTTATTTAATACCTAAAAGAAATTTTGAAACTTTGACCATTTATATGATTCATTCATTCTTTTTCAGTTCATATTCGGTTTCTACTGAAAATTTTGACATTTCTGTCAAAGGTGGCGGTATCTATCAAATTTATCCATTAAAGTGAAACCGCTTCCTAACAATTGCCGAACCAGAAAAACCACCAAATAACCTATTTCTCACATTTACACGCATTGGCGAAGGAAACATTTATTTCAGAATAGAATTACTATACAACAAAAAAATTTATTGTTAAGTTGGTTTGAATTTAGACTACTTTTAGAAAATTTTAGATTTTCTACTATACCTATCTACCACTAAACCACAGCATATTTTATATCACTTGGAAGCTAAAAATTATTCCAATTATGGCAGTGCAATAAAAAATAGATGTTACAATTAAAATAAAACAAGTAAATTTAAAAAAATAAAAAAAAAATTATAGTTTAGATTGTACTGGGGATGCATGAATTCGTCATTCGTTGCTAGGAAAGAACGCAAAACAGGTAGAGTAGAGGTACAGTCTAGTTATTTTAATTCTCCTATCCTCCCTTATAACAAAACGGAGTCCACATTTGTATAATATGTCTATATAAATTTTACATTTTTAAATAAACTTTTATAGTCACAAATATTTTACCCATTTTAAAAGTATGGTTTATATAACACTACAGTGGTCAAGATGTTTCGAAAAGTTTCACAGCACTACAACCTCAATCTCTTGTATGGTAATTTGATAAGCTTAATGTAAATATATTAAATACTTTATTTTTTAAATATATTTGTTGAAAGGTCATCGTTGGCAAAGAGCGGTACAGTTCAGGGAGACTAAGTAGACAAATAAACTGCCTTTAAAAAAAGTAAGTAACTTCATTCTGCATTAGGCCGCAAATTTTTCTAATTGCTCTCGTATCTTAGCTAATACATATAGATCCATACCCAGGATAATTTCTACCATTAATCAAAAAACCACAAATGCTTACTGTATGAGATTTTGATTCGAAAGTGCGTGATTTTCCACATCCATCCAACGACAACACCTGTTGTTCGATTTCGCCAATATCTTTTTCAACGTCCTAACCCAAAATTAGTTTAAAAATAGGAAAAGGTAATTCAGAACGAAAGCTTATAACAAACCTTTCTTTTTAATGGAAATGTTTTACGTTTTATTCTTGACGCATTTAGTCGCAGACGAGGTTTGTTACCCCTACGGTAGTTAGAATCGTTTTTTCCCATAATCTTACGAATTAAAACGCTCTCTCTGCTAAGAATAAGAAATAGCCCTCAGTCGGTCGGTCCGGATCTGTCAAGCACTCTCATAAACTACAGTGCGCAGGTATTGAGCGCATATTCACCCCACTCTCCTCCACATCGAACTATCTCTGTCTCAAGTTAAAAGGGGTTCAAACGTTAACGTAACGACACTTCGCATGAGACAACGATTGCTGTTCCCCGCACACTTGCCCCGCCAACCAATGCAAGTGATTGTGAGAGAACAGCCATAAGAAGGGTGTTTATCGAGGTATTACATACATGCATATGCTACATAGGGGGCGATAGGGGGAAGTAGGTGAAGATGACGCACCTAAGAAAGATTTGCTGTAATATACCACATATATATACCACCAAAAAAATATATAACGGATTCATTTCTTAAGATAAAATCTCTCCAAATTTTGTTTTGTTTCTAATTTTGTATTTGCGCCATCTTTTCCACCTCTTCCGCAAAGATGACGCCTCAAAGTTAGTTAATAAGGATAGTAGAATTTGGTTGAATATTGGCTACATTAGACAGTTACAACATAACAATATAAATAGATTTATTTACTGTAGGAAAACTTATTATTTACTTTTTGAAGAAGTACCTATATAAAAATAAACTATATTTAAACAAAATTGAAAAACACCAAAACAAAACAACACAAAAGTGTGCTAACTACTAAGGCATACAAAAATCGCAAATATGATCTTTGGCACTAGGTACGTACACCACTGCATTCTTCATGTGTCCATTTTCCACACGACGTACATCTATACCAAAGCTCTCCAAATTTTTCATAATCTTCACAAATTAGACAAGAATGACCATCGAAAGCGTCTGCTGTGTCATCTAATTCGTCATCGTCACATAAATCTTTTTCACCAGTACATTCATCACTTTCGGTTTCTTCTAATATTCTCCATTTAATCTTTCTTGCTCCTCGTTGTTCTTGGTCTGGTACCTACCTAATTTTGCTTTTTGAGTCTTTTATTTCCAGAGAAGCTTTATATTTTGCTTAAGTATCTCTGAATGCTGCTTTTTTGTATATTTTTTTTTATTCTTATTGTTCTGTGATGCATGCACAGGAGAAATACTTAGTTGCAATGCGGAAATGTTCCTGAATTTCACAGGCATTTCAAATATCGTACTACTTCTACCCTGTTGTGGCGAATGATTTGTAATGTAATTCAGCACTTTTGGTGAGATTTCATTCTCAACAAAAGTGCGTTCAGTTTAGCAGTAATGTATTCGTTGGCAACAGTATTCCGATTTGATTGTAAGTTGTTTTCTTTATCTGGCATGTCACACAAATTCACTGCTGGTGAAAAATCATCTATGGTATTTTTTTTCCGGATTAAGGGGGTAAATTCTCGCAGCGAAAAATCCTGAAATATCTTTCTCTAAATTGGCAACTTGAGTGTAGGCCGAGTTAAAATATTCTGCTAAATCACTTCTTTTATTGTCTTGGCTAATAGATTTTATTTTCAATTTTAGAAAGAATTTACAGTGTCTACTATAAGCATTCTTTAAAGGTCCAAAAAAAGTAAGGTCTAGGGGTTACAGTTTGTGTGATGTATGTAGAAGAATCATAACCATTATTTTATTCTCCCTACAAAAATAATATATGTTCAGGGAGACATGTGTGATTATCCAAAATTAGCAAAACTAGGTTTTGCGCCGAAGATTTAGCTTTTCGTTTAAAATGTTCTAACCAAGTAGAGAATATGTTTTCATTGCTCCACCCATTCTCGCTTTAGGAAAAACGAATAATGGTAGAATAAAGGAACCTACCTGTGGCACTCATCGAACAAATCACCGTAACGTTTTTTCCACGTAACCAAGATCATATCACACCAAACTGTCTAACTCCTGTAGGTTATAGACGTTTACTTAACTCTTTTGGTACTGTTTAATTATACGATCAGCAGAGAATTTATTTTAATCTTGAACCTGTTCTAAAGTCTAAATAAACCAGAAGTAGAACTTCTGGTTTATTAAAAGCTATTAATCTATTGACACTTATCAATTCTGGTTATCGGAATCTGATTCCTGGATTTCTTCTCAAGAAATTATAATACCAATCTTTACCTGCAGTCTTCTCCTCGTGACTAAAATTATGTTAAATTTTATTAATCTCAGCATATTTATAAGCTATTTCGCAAAGCTTTTGCTTTGTAAGACCAAAAAAGTTTCTTCAATAGGAGAACATGTGAAGAAGTTTCTTTTTCTTGAGCAGCAGTAAAAACTGACCCTCTTCCCAAAGACTCAGATTTTTCTTCCTGAATATTCGCTTTTATTTTAAGGTGAGGTCGCAGTGTAGCTTTTGGTATTCCGAATGTCCTCACTACTTCTCGTATTTTTCGTCCATCATTTGTTATTGCTGATAAAGCAACACGTACTTAGACGATCCTTGCCAAACTTCTTCTATTTCTTGTTCCTTTATAATTGCCCATCTACGAATATAATATTATTTAATTTGATGCTGAAGATAATTTACTGAAGCAGCTAAGATGGCGCACATGCGTCATCTTAACCGAATGTTCTACTAAGGATATATTAATATCAAAAATCGTTAAAACAAATTACTTCTACAAAATTTTAAACATATTTCTCAAGTATCACATGCAATACTATCCTGCTAAATAATAAATCTAATTATCATAGACATAAGTGACTTACAACTGTAATTTCCGGGGAGCTGTCACCAGATCCTTATTCTCGTCAACGCAATTTGGCTCTGTATATCGAAAAAAATCAGGTTATGTTCGGTACAATTGGAATGAAAATCTAGGTTAAAATGTAGGGATCTGCAAGATTTAAATTCAAATTTTAACTACTAATAGAAAATAAGTTATATGAGTGCGTCATTTTAGCAGTCGCGTAATTTTTGCCCACTTTACCCTACAGATTGACGCACCGAAAACGAAATAGAAGAAAATGATTAGTTATGGCAGAAACTTCGCCATACATCAAGAATGTTTTCGGGTGTGGGACCTATCTTTTTCGAAGGTGTTGGGATCAATTTACTCGTCATTTTAAAAATATTAAATTCTCCTCACACTTGGTAATGACAACCCAAAATAACAAAATACATATTTACTGATGGCAAATACAGATTCTTTAAGGATATTATTCAAATAGCTGGATTGTTATTATTTCAGTGTAGATACACACTTACCCATTTTCATCATATTTTTTCTGACTTTTCTAACAATTAGATAATGTCTGTTGTAGGCATATACGCTTGTTCTTGAAATTATAAATAATTGTACATATTATATTTATTCGAATATTGTATTATTTAGGCGATTTAATATTCATTTTGTAGGAAAGTAAGGAAATTAATAATAACGAAAAAGTCGAAGAAATAGATTCGCTAGATGACATAGACTTTAAAGATAAAGATCTGACAATTCATTCAGATCAACAACCAACTGCGTCCAGAACATCGGTTGATGAAGTAGATTTCGATGAGAGATTTCAAGACGTTGTGGTAATACGCATTTCAGAAAATGGGATACTAATTACTGTAATTTCCTTGATGCGTCGATTGTTCTAGGTACCAGATTGTGATATTTTTGATCTACCAGTTATTCCAGACTTATGCCCGAATATAGAAAAATGCGTGTCCTTAAATAAAGAAGGTTGTTACTTAGCACTCCTGCAACGAAAAGTACTACCAGTTGTTTAATGTGTGCATTTGAAATTTTTGTAAGAGACATATTTTTTAGGTCGTGACCAATATGGATAATAAATATATGATTCAAATGGCAGAAGCCAGAGGACTTTTCGGACATGCAAATCAAGCCAGTGCAAAGAAGAGTTCAAAAAGTTCAAAAGTAAAGAAACAAGAACGACCACCCTCACCTACTCAAAAACCTAAGAAAAAAGCCAAGCATATTGAGGTATTTATATTTTTGGCTTTTCCAAAGCGTTAGCACAACATTACCAATACAAACTTTAATGGAAGAAAACTAATATAACTTCAAGCAATAATGTATTATGCACAAAGACATGATGGGTTAGGGAGTCAAAAAGATTTTGTATTCTATACAATAATACAACTTGATATGTGCTTCTTTCTTTTTTCGACAAAATAGTCTAATGTATGTACTTTATGAGATTATACCGGAACTCCGTGTATGATTCGCTTATTCTTTTAAAGGAAGTTTGGTAGGTTATATTACTTGACAGGTAAAATTTTGTAACATTTCAATTGTAACGCCATTTGAATCTATTAATGCATGTCAGATGTTAAAGCGATTTTACTATAACTACAGTCTAAAAGGATTGATTCCAAATGACGAATATTATACAAACCATTTAAACAGACTGCAAAAATTCATAAATTATTAATTATTATATATTATTGTAGTTTCAATTTTATATTCCTTTACAAATTGATTTTTTGTTCCGTAAAGAAGGTCTCTTCTGCCAACTTATTTTACAAACCCTAAACATAAATTGGTGTGGACCACACATAAGTTATATTTATGCGCCATCCAAATTTTTGATACAAAATTATAACAAAGGTTGTTTCAAATTAACTTTCGAAACATTTACTTTCTTTATAAATTGACTTCACTTATGTAGATATTGAACAATAAAAAAAGCTTTTCGTTAATAGTAAAGTACTTACCTATTGCTTCTGGTTCGAATTTTAAATATTTTTTTCTACTAGAGTTATTGCAGATTAAGTTCTAAATACACATTTATACGTTTAATAACTTTCTATGTGCAAGTGCATAATTTGGGAGATATTTTCATAAAACTGCTATCGATTAATGCAAAACATTTTTCATAGTCTAAATTTTGACATTTATTTATGACAAAGTTGTTCGAAATTTAACACTAAATACTTTCATACTCTTAATAAGTCTACGAGGAATGCATAAGCAATTTAATTTAATTTCTGAATTGTTTGCAGAATACTATTCTTCAATCAGAAAAAAAGTGTTACTTGAATTTTTGTATAACTGTGATTTTCGCAATGAATAAAGTGCTACTTCAGGTTTAATCGTACCCCCAGACACACCCATAGAAAGACAAATAGATACACAAGAGAAAGATATCTTTCCAAAAATTATTTTTCGTAATCAACAGATCCTGAAACCTGAAGATTTATACAAATCATGAGTTCAGAAATGTTCATGATCACTTGATCAAAATGATAGGAGCTCGCTGGAGATACCTAATATGTATTGAACTTCTAAAATAATAAAAGTGTTACTTCCGGTCCGAATTTTCAAAATTTGTTCAGTTATTTTTTATTATTGTTGCATTTTTCTTGCAGTATTATAAAATTGTGATTTTTGTACTGTAATAAAGTGCTACTTCAGGTTTAATCATACCCCAGACACATCCAAACTGCAGTCGCAACTGGTGAGTATGTTTTCTTGGAGCAATTACATAGACAAGACTGATTCGTTTATTACCGGTGATATACTCCCAGATGCCGAGAATATCACCGATAATAAACAAATCAGTGTTGTCTATGTAATTGCTCCACCAAAACGTACTCACCAGCCGCCACTGATCCAGAGAAAGACAAATAGATACCCATAGAGAAAGATATACTTCCAAAAATTATTTTTCGTAATCAAGAGATCCTAAAACCTGAAGATCTATACAAGTCGTGATATCAGAAATGTTCATGATCACGTGATCAAAATGATGATTCTTGACTTTAAAAACAATAACTACAAGTATTTTTCATTTCTAACTGACTTTAAGAAAGAAGGAGTTGTTCAATCAACATAGGTACCCATATACTTTTTTGGTTACACACATAATTAAGTACCTATAATAGGTAATGCGTAGATCGATTTCGATAAATCTTTTTTTTGTTTGTTTGAAAGAAGATACTTCTCAGGCGGACCCGTCTAATTTTGGTCAATATCTGATATACGAATGGATGAAACAAATAATATTATATCAAAACTATTACTCTTTTCCCGTTTTTAGTTTCGCTTCAGTGTAATTTTTGTTAAATTTACTATTGAACAGGTACAAATCTGAGAAAAATAGATAGTAATTCTACATAATCAATGTATTGCTTTTAGGTGGATAGAATTGCTGCTCCCACACATTCATCTATGAAACATTCTAGAGTTTGCGTCTGGGACGTAAATCAAAGTTGTCCAAAAGTGTGCTGCAAAGATGAGGTGAGCCAGTCAAAGAAATGGTGGTGCGAAACCACAAGGCATTTAAGCAATTTACGAACAAGCTTGGTCAAGCAAAAGATACTACCGCCGTTAGAAAACAGACGAAATTCTCGACCTACGGCCAAAAATATAGCTAACACATTCATGCATACAACCCAAAGAATTGATGAAGTTGTAGCTAGAAATTCGAGAGCTTCCACAATTCCAGTATTCCCGAAATTACGCTTGACAAGAAAGCAAGAGAAGAAAGATAAAATACCTTGTCCTATAACTGTAACTTTGGTGAAATTTAACGGAAATAGTAAATGTATAAATTTAAATTGTTAAACGACAACAACACTGTGATTTATCGTGGTAAAATATGTACCTACTTATTGCATACATATATATTTTTATAATAAATTATTTTTGTCATTGACAAGTTTTATTTAACCCGATAATATCCCGTAGCTCCGATTTTATGGTTATTAAATTTTTTTATTAATATTTAGTAGATAGGTGTAAATAAGTAATGTAGGTACCTATAGTCGCACTATAGTTTGTGGTAAACTGGCTGTAAATATATTGGCTACCGGGAGATAAAATGAATCCGCTGATATCTATACCTAGTTTAATAAAAATTCAATTTATCCCCTGTTTTTCGTCTGCACGGTGCCGAATTTCTGTCTTGATTTAGTTCCATTTTTAGTTAAATTTTTTTAGTTAAGTTTAGGTTAGGACTAGTTTTTTTTGTTGAGTTTACCATGATCGAGACTCAAGGAAGATAGAACAGCTATTGCTGGATTTTCCTTGTGATTGTACATTAAAGAAAATTAAAGAAAAAATTATTAGGCATTACTATACATATACATATATATCTTTTCTTTCTCAAAATTACTTGTTTTTTATTTTTTTAATAAATATATGTTATATTTCAAGCTTAAATTGAAAAGCAGCTCTGGTTGAACTTGAGTAAATTAAATGTAATTTTTGTGTTTTGTATCTTTCATTGCCTTTTGTATTTCTAGTTACAATAAAGACATTATTATTATTATAATTCCTTCTGAAATTATTTTAGAATGAAAGTAATGGCAGTAATTGTAAAGAAATTTCGAATTTGGGAAGCAATAATCCTACTAACACACGTAAAAAACTAGACAGCAATATAGTACAAGTAAATACAATATACGAAAATCAATCGTCTATGAGCCCTAATTCGTCAACATCTTCAAGATATTCCAATAAAAAGAGGAAACGTAAGGAAGGAGGTCTTAATAGTCCTGACGGTTCTCTGGCATCAAAAAAGTCAGTTAAAAGAAGAAAAAAAGTAATTGGATATCCGTCTATTGAGAGAATTGCAACTCCTACCTACAATAGCATGGCGAGAAAAGTGAGTGTGGGTAGTAATTAAAAATTATATGACCGGAATTAATAAAATTCCAATTTATATAATTACAGTGCCCCCATGAACACTGCCAAGTTAGATGCGAACAATGTCAAAAAAGGAAGGCGGACCAAAATTAGACCTAAATTTCTATCCTATTATATAAAAAAAAATTAAACCTTAAAAGCTTTTCTATCTACTTATTTTTATGATTTGAAAGATAATGGAAAGATGGATTTAAATCTACATAAGTACATAAGTATTTAAAAATATTATAAGCTACTTTTTCAAACTAAAATTGGTAGGTATTTAACATTAAATTGACTAGTGTAATAAAATGTAACTCGAAATTATCAGATATTAAATTAAACATAGTTAATTAGAATCCTATAGGAAGATAACATTTTGAAATTTGAATTTTAATGATCATGTGATACCTACCTACCTCTGTTGATACTTGACAAATCCAATATTTAATAGGTTAGGTGAGTAGAGTTAGTTGTGGGTGAAGTGGTAGTAATCAATGAGGGAGCATCAATAAATAATTACAATTAATATTTTATTATTTGGGAATGTTCTGCATTAACAAAAATGCCTTCATACGCCTTGCAACATATTAAGATGTGAGTATATAAATACAATTATTAGCTTTAAATAATATTATTTTTTATTAGTGTTACAAGACCGATTCTTCGAAATATAATAAATACATCGCAATATGGTAATACAACACCTCAATATACAAAAATTATCATTGCCAAACAGTCTACGACTACCCAGTCCCGTAAATATGAAGGTATTGTTTCTTAAGAGTTACATTATATTATGTATCTATGATAGGTTATCACATCTAACAGCCATAGCAATTGTGTCGTTTTATTGCTTCTCTTATTACACTTGAAGAGTATAAAGTGGGTAAACTGTAACTGTAGAGCCTTTGTTATACTTGCAATATGCATACTCATAATATTGTATCTGAATTATTTGTTCATTTGATCGATTGCTTTTGTATTCTATTCAACTACTCTAGTGAATTTGCCCCATTTCTGTTATTTATTTATTTTAAAGTTGGAAATAAAAAGAAAGTAAGTAATTACTCTCTCTGTGTAGGATGGTTAACATGGAAAAGCACTGTGAAAAGTTTTGTGCCAATAGGCATATGTTTAGTGGCCGTAATGCAATGGCGAAGTTACAGGAGACATATGAAAGAGAGGACAGCTAATAAATTTGAAATTAATTGTTATCGTGTTTTACCATTGAGGATGGTCAGCAGGTGGTGGGGTTGGATTGCAGGTAATTAATTTCCTCAATTATTTTTGACTTTCAACAGTTTCTTTGTTTGATTTTCTTTGTTAGTCAGATGGTTATAGATTTCATTTGTTGTGTATATTTTCTCTAACTGAAAATTAAATATAATGGCATATAATTGTACCTTTTTAGATAAGAATTTACCTGAATTTTTAAGACCCTTTCTTTTTGGGATGTATATAAATACATTTGGTGTAAATTTATCAGAAGCTGCAACAGATGATCTTATGGCATATAAAAACTTATCTGACTTTTTTGCAAGGTAAGATGCAAGAGCGACAATGTTATTCTTAATTACTTGAGGCAGCAAAGTTGATTTTGTGATTAGTATATCATGTTTTGTAACATGTCCATAAATGTATGCACATCAAATACTAAATCATTTATATTTAATTATTCCTCTTGTGCCAATAATAATAATATTTATTTATTCATATTAAAGTTACAAATGAAAACAACAAGATCTTTCGCATATAAAATCCCACTAGACGAGTTCCTCAAAATTTGATCAGTGAAAATAGTCTTGCATAGTATAAAATGCATTTTTTGCCAAAAACTGCTTTATCACCTTTGTGTGATCATAGATTCACAGCGTCTGCATTACCATACCTTTACACCTGTTTCTGTTGTTTGGGATATAAGTGTAGAGATGTAAACACTATATGTTTGAAAGTTGACATCAAGGAATTTGATTTGTTTAATCAGAGATATATGTAAATAAAATGGGCAAGTCAGTGTATGTAATTCACTATAACATTTATTTAACATTTTGATAATATGGCTAGGCAGTAATATTAGATCATTAAATAAAAAAAAGAATTACAACAAAATGATTAATTCTGCTTTAATAAATACTTAAAAAATATATTTTCCCAAGGATACATCATATTAAAAGTTTTACATAATGCTGATATGATATATTCGTGTGGTGTTAAGGAGTCCACAAGATATGAATCTTGTTATTGAACTTTATATTACTGGTTGTGCTAGTAGGTTGTTATGAATAAAGTCATGGCAAAGGATTTTTCTTCTACATTTAAAATCATACTGTGGTTCTTTGAACTGTATCGATATAGTACTATTTGTAGTACTATATAAGGCTGTCTCAATATGTTTAAAGTGTTATTTAGGAAAATCGGCAATGTTTAACCAATGCCAACTCAGAAATAAATATATATTGTATTTATGGCTATAAAACGTTTTAATTGTAATTCATAACTTAGCAATTTAAAGAGTTGATAATTTTTACTTGGTCAATAGGTATATTTCTACTATTGTAATACAATTTATATGTTTCTTTTCTTGTATCTGTCATGTAGTTTCATATATATATATATATACAGGGTGATTCTTAATATATGCGACAAACTTTAGGAGCTGATTCCTGGGGTTATTTTGATCATAAAAGTTCATGAGAACATATGTCCAAAACCGCTTAGTTCAGAAGTTATACAATGTTTAATAGAAAGTTAAAATAATAAATGGTTTTATTATAAATTAACAAAATAATTAGTAAAACAAAATTAAGTTCAGAAGTTATACAATGTTTAATAGAAAGTTAAAATAATAAATGGTTTTATTAGTATTATAGCAGCTTTTGAAACAATTCGAAATACCCCTGGTATTTTCGAACGGACACGCCAGTCAATACGACGGAGGATAGCAGCTTGTACTACAGTTGGGGGCGGTCAATTTCAACAGTTACTATAAGTTAATTTTGTTTTACTAATTATTTTGTTAATTTATAATAAAACCATTTATTACTTTAACTTTCTATTAAACATTGTATAACTTCTGAACTAAGCGGTTTTGGACATATGTTCTTATGAACTTTTATGATCAAAATAACCCCAGGAATCAGCTCCTAAAGTTTGTCGCATATATTAAGAATCACCCTGTATATATATGTGTGTGTGTATATTTTGGCAAAGAATTTTAATATATATTATATATATATATATATATGTATACACACTTGGTCAATACTTACTATAGCTAGCTATACCACTATACATTGCATAAATCAGCTAGGCTTATGCTTTTAAAATCTTCAACACTAATTTGGCTTTGCATAAATTTTAATGTTAGTAAAATGGATCTAATTCGATACAAGTTTTATAATAACAAACAGCAAATTAGTAAATTGACACAAAATACTTACAGGGAAGCAGTAGAAGAGGAGATAGTACAAAATGGTTTCCTAGATGGAAGTTACTAGGTCTTTAGTGTAATATTGTGTTGTTCGTAGATGTTCAGGAACAGTGTTTTAGAAATTGACAACATTATATAGCAGCAGAACAAAAGATATGTTAATTATTTGTCAGATAGCTGATGTACTGCGACATCCATATTTAGTTACACTTTGGACTAGAAAAGATCTTTAGTATAGCTGTCTCCTATATATTTTTACGTGGTTGCAAAAGACAAATAGTTTGATACTAGTAAGTTCAAAATAAATATATTTATGTGTCCTAGAGGGTAGCACCCGCCGTTCATATTCTAGTTAAAATCTTCACATTCTTCAATTTAATTATTCAATAGTAGTAATATGTAGTAGTATTTCACCTTTGGATTATATGTACATCACCAACTGACGGACAAGAACTTGATCAAATGAAATTTCACAATTCTTCTATTACATTTGTGAAGTCAAGAAGTTGTTCTATATTTTTCTTCAACTCGATCAACTTTTTAGTGAGTTAGAAATTGACATATGTGAACACCCGACTTAGCTTCGATGTTGAGCAAGGTCTAGAAATTATTCAAAATTTGAAGTTTAGGATAGATGTAAAACGAGCTGTAATTATATAAAACAACTAAGAGTTATTAAAGTATCTTTTATCTGCCGTTAACTACAATATAATATCGAATTTCGGTACTTCATAGGCTAAATAATAATTTTAATCTATATAATTCAATTAATTATCATTTCCTCATCTCTTAAATTGAATAAATGACATGGGTTAAACATTGTATATTATTCTTACATAAATCAACAGAAGAATGGAAAATATGGGTTAGACTTAGAGTATACCGTATGTGTCTATTTTCATTAGCTATAGGGATTCAATGTTTACATGCGATTTATACGTATACAAATAATACGTGGCAACGTGTGTCTCCCGGCAACAATCGACATCACAGCGACTTTCCCCGATCTTGCCACTTCTACATTAAATGTTTAGCTGCGAACACGTTCCGAGATATAGTCTGCAATAAAATCCGTCATCATCAAATGGCCGGCGCGATCTAGTTGTTTATTATTATTTTCAGAATCCTTTTTTATTTACCTTATTTTTAATTTTATTAGAATTACGCTTTTGTTTGTGTCATGCTTAATAATTCTCTGCATTTACTGAAACGAAAAAGAAAAATCCTTGCAAGGCGTAAATATTATTTCTCTAAGCGCAGTACAAACATCCAAGTCAATAGTCCAACAGCTACTGCTAACTTGAGCTTGTATCATCGGTCGCGCTCGCATTGAAGAGAAAAGTAGGGGGTGCCATGTTGTCACGTATTGCATGAATTAATCGCCTATGGCTAATGAAAATTGACACGTGCTGTATACTACACAACCACAAAAATTAAAATAAATAAAATAATATGAATATAATTTTGTAGACCGTTAAAAGAGGGCGTGCGAGTAGTAGATCATAGTAGTCCAATAGTATCACCATGTGATGGGACAGTCTTACATTTTGGAATAGTTGATACCGGACACGTCGAACAGGTACAGCTTTTATTAATATCTCTAAGCTTAATGAAGCACCTTTTAGATAGGGCAATTTGTGAATGGTTATCCATTTTAATTTGTTTCTCCGATAATGCAGCACCTATAAGGTATTAGACAAAGTATCTTGACTGCTAAATAACCAGATATTTTAACATATTTTCTATTTCGACATGTTTTATATGACACATCTTAGCTATGTGTTGCATTTATAGAATAACTTCATAAACTTATTGGTCAATAAGATATTTAGAATTTTATTACATGGGCGTAGATGATGTAGCGTATCTTGTACTTTTGCAGAAGGTAGTTTATACTGCCAGGCGTGAAACAAATCATTTTTATTTTATTAGTCTTCAAAAGATACATGTTTCATAAGTAAATAAATAAAACGTAATTACTATGAATAACACGGAACGTCTATGTTAAAATGTGAAAAAGTTCCTTATCAACAGTTGTTAATCCTGTATGTGCGAAAGCGGCGCATGCCTAGTATGTGCCATGTAGTTTTGAAGCGGTATGGACAAGTTTTTCGAATCTCAATATATACTTACAATACAAATACATATGGTAGAAAATTCGCATCTGGCAAAATTGTTATCTTATAACTCTCTTTTGTTATATATAACGTAAAAGTATACAAGGTGAGTCGGAGGGAAGATATCACACTTCGACATTATCTTCTACACATAAATATGAGAATGAAAGACTAAACACTAGGGTCCTTGAATTTGTAGCAAACTATTTTCCATTTTTGGTTATTGTTTGCTATTTGTTTTCAGGTACTAATTCTTAGGTGCATAAATTTTTCCCTCACTTCTAGCCATTTCGTTCTTCTTCTCCCTATTATACTTCCACTCAGCACTTGTTTCGTTCTCGTATTTGAGTACCCTCTGCTGCGTCTTAGCTATCTCACTCTTTGTGCTCTTATTACTCTCATTAATCAGCGGTTGTCCATAACTTTGGATAAGTTCTTCGTTAATTTGACGCCCCCATTGGTTGTTTCCCTTATCCCCCCATTTAGCTTCTTCGGCACTTTTCTTTCCCAAATTGCTACTGCATCCGCTTCCTTCTGATTGATGTTTCATGCAAAACCAATAGGCTAATAATTGTTTTATAAACATTTCTTTACACATTTCTTAAGATAGCACTCTCTTTTTACTATTTTATCTTGTATCTCAGTTTTTTCATTTGCATTATTTGTTACAGTAACACCCGAACGGTTAAACTGTTCAACTTCAGCAAATTTGTTCTGTTTTACGCATAGAGCTTAAGCGGTACAGGTGGATGATTCGATTTCATCTACTAACTTGTTTTCTTTTCTTTTCTAGTATATGTATAGAGGTTATCAATAAATTACTATCTTATAATGTGAGAAAAATAGATGTAACCTACGTCCATGTGATGACGAAGTGCAGAAAAGATATAAATGTCTACGAAACATCTCCTTTATGGATAAATTTAGAGCATTGTTCTAAAACTGCGGCACATACCTAAGATATATCATACTTGAGAAAGCGGGATGGACAGTATTTTTGAATCTCTCATTACCTATTATAGACTAATATATGTTAAAGGATTTTTCGGCCGTATGAATAAAAGTAAATATTAAATATTTTTATTTCATTCCTTTTATATTTCTCATAATATGCGTTTGCAATTGCAAATACAATTGATTTTGTAAGCTCAGAAAAAAATACGATATACGACAGTAAGAAATCAAAGTTTAAGTTATGGGCTATGAACTTAATCGTTACGGAGGCATCACATGTAGTTTAGGCAACATTCACAGCAATATGCAGTACAAGTGTAAGGTGAAAAATTCTCGGCCTGGCACAGAGATGGCGTCCTAATCAGCAAAAATTTATGATTCCTGCCTGCGTGCACGTCATTAGTTCGTATGACAACTTTCAAATTATTCTGTCAAGTAGTTTGTTTACACGAATTTTCGCAGTAGACGTCTTCCGTGTTTTTCGTTAAAATGAATTGAATATCATGCGGTCATAAAATTCTTCATTTTCGATGGATTAACCCCTAAGAAAATTCATCTGAAGTTGACAAAAGTTTAAGGGGACTCTGCTCCTTCAATGTCAACCGTTAAAAAGTGGGCAGCTGATTTTAAACGTGGCCGCACGTCCGTCGAAGATGACCCACGTGAAGGACGACCAAAAATCGCAACCACACCGGAAAACATCGAAAAAGGTGCACGATATCGTGTTGGACGACAGGCGTATGAAGATGAGTGAGATAGCTGAGACCGTGGGGATATCGGAAGAAAGGGTGCAAAACATCTTGCACGAAGAATTAGGGATGCGAAAGCTCTGTGCAAGGTGGGTGCCTCATTTGCTGAATGCCGATCAAGAGCAAATGCGCAAACGACTTTCGCAGCAATGTTTGTACCGATTCAATAGGGATCTGACTAGACATGGGAACATCGATTCGGTTTCCAAAAATAAATCGATGTTCGATATATAAAATCGATATTTTTAGAATGTGTTATTAAAAACTGTTACAAAATTAAAATGTTTTATTAATAACTGTTACAAGATTAAATATTTTATTAATAACTCAAACAAAATTAACAATTTTTTAACTAAATAACACGTTGTTTTAAAGATCTACAAAATAAAAAAAATCCTAAATATACCCGGAATCATTGCTATCTGGCCTTTTTGCAGTGTAAAACGAGTCATGGTGAATATGTTTTTGACCAAATTTGTACTGCAAAGTGGCCAGATAGTAATGATTCCAGGTATAAACACTTTTTTTAACGTACATCCCATTCCTCCTCAATAGCAAGTGAATTCAGGAAGGCCATTTTATTGAGAGTGTCGGGCTTAAGCCTGCATCTTTTATCATTGATGATTTGTCCAGTTTTTGAAAATAAATGTTCGGATGGAACAGATGTTGCAACTATTGGTAAATACTGCAGAGCAAAACATAAAGATGAATGTTTTTTCCAAATTTTAAAGGGGTTTTCTTCAATTGGATGCAAAGAACTGTCTAAGTAATGCGTGATTTCAGAGCTAATTATGACGTCAATACCATCTTTTTCAGCTTGATTAGCTTTGCTACAGAATTCATTTGCCAATAACTATATAATTATGGTAGCTCCAAAGATCCTCCCCACAATAATCATCGTTTTCTATTTCCATTGGATTTTGTTTGTCATTCACTTCTTGCGTCGGCTTTAACATTTCTTGGGCCTTTTTTTTTTAATTATAATTACTGCTTGGCCCACTGCAAGGTAATCACAGAAATGCAATTTTTTGAATCTTGGATCTAAAAGAGTTGCAATAGAAAATGTTGTTACTTTCTCTCTCTGTTCAAATCTTCTTATTATTTGGGCAAGCAAAGCTTCTTTGAATTCAACAATACTAGTTTCTTGAGGAGTCACGTTTGCAATGGCAATTTCCATGCAATGTATCATTGGTATTATTTTACTGATAGTTACGTACTTTTGCGAACAAACTTCCCGTGTGCACACTTCGAGTGGTTTTAATAACAACCTCAGTTCCCTTAATACCACAGTTTTATCTGCATTCAACATCCCAGGTGCTTTAGGTTCGTTTAATAAAATTTCTCCAACATATTTATGCAATTTTAGAAATCTTTCTACCATGTAGGAGGAATTCCATCTTGTCGGTACCTGTTGTTTTAGTTTCAAAATCTTCGATTCAGATATACCATCTTTCAGTTGCAATTGACGCAGTAAATCTGTGGCATATACAGATTGTTTGAACCAGGTGACTATATTCTTTACTCTGGAAATAAGATTTGTTACACCAGGAGCAGCTTTAAATGTACTTTCAGCAACAAGATTAAGCATGTGGGCGAACCAGGGTTGGTGTTTATTTTCTGAGAACGTATCTGAAACTGCTTTGACCATATTCGCAGCACTGTCTGTAACAATGTTCAATATATCCTTCTGCAAGTTCCACTCTACCAAACATTCTTCCAATTTTTTTGAAATGTATTGCGAGGTGTGCCTTTCTTCAAGCGGATATGCACCTAGGACAATACTTTTCATTTCTGTATTATCCAAATGATGCAGTGTTACACCTAAATAACTGTTAGTCTGGTGCTTCTCAGTCCAAATATCTGCTGTCATATTAAAACATTCATAATTTTTTAGCTTCTCTTTTAAGCAATGTTTTAACACCTCATATTTCTTACTCAATAGATTTGAAAATGTCTTTCGACAAGGCACCTTATATAAAGGAACAGTTTTATGCAGCAAATACTTGAAGCCTGTACTTTCTACGAATGACAAGGGTAAGTTATCCTTATACAGCATAAACAAAATACAACTGGTAATTTCAGATTCCTTTCCACCACCTTTTCTAAATGACATAATATCTTTGAACGACTTGACAACAGTTAAACCTGTCTGTATTTTCGATGTTTCTCTTGATAAGCAACTCTTTGGAGTATCGCTAATTGATGTAGAACAGTGAGTAGTACTAGAGGTGCTGGAGTTGGATTCAACAGTTATGGTTGTAGCTTGGCTGAGATTATCGTCACCGGCATTGTTGTTTGGCTGTGAAGTTGATTTTCCAGTTGTAGCAGATGAGACATAAGCCGATTCTTTAGGTGCAGCAACATCTTCATCTTCTTGTTCAAAATGATGCTTGTGGATTCTTTCAATGTGTCCCAATAAATTGCTAGTGTTACCAGATGTTTTTAGCTTTTTCCCACAAAATTTACAAACAGCAAACCCATTTTCTTTTCTAACAAAGTACTTCCAAGCAGAACTACAACTGCGCCTGGGAGACATTTTATCTACGAATTAAAACTACCATGTTAATACATTCCAAACACTTATAGAATTGATAGTTGTTACGAACATACTTTTAATTACTTTAATCCACACTGGAATTTAGAAAAAAATGCTTACGACAGAAGGGTAACGGTAAGTAATGTGCACATCTATTTAAGCAATGAACAATATGTGAGGAAGAGGAAGAGAGAAGATATGTGAGGTATCAGGTAAATGAGGTAAGATGTCGTTGGATATCGTCAAGGTTGGAAAAACTCATTTAACATCGAAACATGAAACATCGATTTTGAGCGATACATCGAATCGGAAAAAAATCGATGAAAATATTCGATGTTTTAAGGAGAACATCGATGTTTCAAAAACATCGGTGTATTTGTCCCATGTCTAGATCTGACCAATTTTGTCCACGACTACACGCCAGAAACGAAACTGCAGTCGAAGTGGAAGCCGGTGGTTCAGTGCCAAAGAAAGCGAAGTCGTTCTCATCTGCCGGAAAGGTCATGGCCAATATGTTTTGGGATGCGAAAGGGATCCTGTTAATTGATTACCTTGAAAAAGGCAGAACAATTACATGCGAATATTACTCCAACCTTCTTGACCAGCTGATGCCAAAATTCGCGAGAAAAGGCCTGGCTTGAAGAAGAAAAAATCATATTTCACCAGGACAACGCACCTGCTCACAAAAGTGCGTTGGCAATGGGAAAACTGCGGGATTTGAGGTATAATTTGGCCGGCCATCCCCCCTATTCTCCTGATTTGGCATCCTCAGACTTCCATCTGTTCCCAAACTTGAAAAAAAATGTTTCTGGGAAGCGCTTCGCGTCCATTGAAGAAGTTGAGAGGGACGTAAATGGATATTTTAACCGCCTTCCAGACTCTCACTTCCGGGAAGGAAGGAAAACTGATGTTAGAGAAACGCTGGACCAAGTGTGTTGAAGTCAAGGGAGATTATGTAGAAAAATAAAATCATTTTTGAACTGAAAATCGCAATCTTTCATTGTTAGACCGAGAATTTTCCACCTTACCCTCATATTTACTCAATATTTATTTATATACTATAAGACTTGCGATTTATTTTTAAATTGACATTCGTTATGTAATTTCGAAATATCTTGGAAAATTATATTTAAGATTGCCCTCACAAATTACAAGTATAACTTTATATATAGTCACTTATACATGATGTTCTTTCTACAATGTGCAGATGTCTGTCCTAACGGTAAATATCGGCCGAATATTAAAAATGCAATGCACAACTTGCTAACGAAACCGTTCCTTCTTTCTGCTCGAAACATAACTATATCACGTCCATATCTGGAATCTATTGTCATCAATTTCTGAAATACTACATACTCTAATAGGAGCTTGAAACAATAATATTTTGTATGAAAGTATTCTTTAAAGATTGCTAACTAAAGGTTGTCTGTACTTGTACATATTGCGATCTAGAAATGTTCTTGTTCATAAAATCAACAACTTGGAAACGTCTCCCTTTTCATTTGTTCTCCCACTAGAGTCGTTTCTAAATATTTAATTTACAAAATAAACATTTTATAATTATATTATCATGTTTACATGGCAATTTGATGAAGTAGCGCATTGATAATTTGTAATTTGGAATTCATTTCATTTTAAAGTTGTTTCGTTTAGGTCGATAATTTTTAAAATCATTGTTAAAAAAATCCTTTAAACGGCGCCTATTGTATTGTAGTGTCAAATTTGCCAGTTATTAAGTTGAAGGGGTAAAGTTAGGGGGGGGGGTAAAAATTATAAAGTGTGAAATTCGCAAAAATGCAAATGAACGATCATAAACATTTACAGGCACGCTTTACTTATAAGAGAAATAAATTTTTATTTCAAAATATATTTTCTAACGCGTTGAGTTTGACAAATAGTTAGTAGGTATGCAAAGGAAATTGTCTATATGAATCAACAGACTCAAATTCCATAAATTACAGTTTAAGAAAGGGACATTTAATGCAATTTCACGGTTGTGTATAACAAAAAGTTTATGAGATGCATACTATTTGTTACAGGTGAAAGGAGTAACTTATTCTTTGGAAAGTTTCTTGGGAGAAAATACCTGGAATAAGAACAGAAAAACAGTAGATTATAGATCGTCACTACTACACAAAATTGAAAATAATCACACTTTATACCAATGTGTCATATATTTAGCACCAGGCGACTATCACAGGTAAAGAAAAAAAAATACTTTTCTGCATTACATGCATTTGTCTGTGATTTCTTTGAACAGTTTTGCATTTTGCTAAGTAATTGTTAATTCTGTCAAATGTATTTTTTCGAACGTGTCTCAAGTTTATATATACCTTAAAATATATCGTTTTTATAAAACTAAGATCTGTTGTAAGCATCTATTTGTCGAAAGTGATGCCATAAACATACAAATGAACATATCAAGTGTAATGCAGATATGAGTGGCGTGTAGGTAGACACATTTTTAAGATTGAAAATTTACTAGTTGGATAAAGCGGATCATACGAGTAATCTGAGTATGGACAAATATGACTCATTTTGATCTTTTAGTGCACAGATAATATAACAAATTAATGTACTATGTTTCGTATACTGTATGCGCAATATGTAAGGAACATGAATGCTGGCGCCTTTTTAATTAATATTGCAATATAAGTTTTTAACAAATGATGATGGAAGGTAGGTGGATCACTGGTCACTTGGTAATACCACAGATAAGGGAGATTACAGATAGCCGATGTAATGATAATTGTTGGCAACATATTTTGTTCGGCGTTAGTTTGGAGACAAGGCACCAAGATGGAGGGCGGTACTATAAGTTTTTTTACAATATTCGGGGCGCTCTCTCACGGAATATAGTTGAATGTAACAAAATCTATATTGCTATTTTAATTTCTACTTTAAATAAGGCGGCGACATACTTCTTATACCTGACACTGTCGGACATACAGAAGAATAGTCTTTGAAATAAAAAATGTACATGTGGACAAAAAACGCGAAATAGAACTGATGCGCCTTTGTTGTGTTTTGTACATTTACAAGCAAGAAGGTTTAACAGACACATTTTATTATATATTATTTGTGCGTCAAGGTTATATTTATATGTCTTTATTGAATTTAAAATATCTTTCAAATATTGTAAATCCGGGTTATGGTTAAATTTAATTTAATTTTTATATACAATAGATAATAATGAAACCTTGTTTACTGTTGTTTTTAATATTGAATGCTAATATAATACTTTTGAATAAAACTGTCGATACAGGTTGATTTATATTAAATAGTTTTAAATTTGACAAAGCTGACAGATTTTGTGCTTGAGAGAAAATGGATGTGGAATAAATGACTCCTAAAATGGTGGGTTTTACTCTTTTATCTCTAGCACTTTTATTTGGACTCCCTGACTAAAACTAAAAACACATTATCAGCCCCAATTACTGCGTTTTATTTATTAATGTACTCTAAATTTTTAGAAGGCGTTTTAATTTCTTCTTGGCACCATCAAATATGTGATCTTGGAATTTTAAACTATTGTCACACGTAAGTCATTAGCCAAAGTAAAATAACGTAAATAAAGAAAAACGAAATATGTCTTTTAAATCTTTCGTTTCAAAACGTAGACATATGCAAAAATCTCGAGCTCGAATATTTTCGTCATCATAATACTTTCTTACATTACGTATGATAAAGTAATAACAGCAAAGTATTTTGTGTAACGAGATTGCATACTCAAAAGAATTGCAAAGCTATAAAATTCGGACAATATTCCAGAAATAGTTTTTTCTCTCTCTCTCTCATCACGATAGCGGGCAAACGGCTAAAGCTATCAACTTCACATCTTATATTTAGGAGTATAATCTCTCTCTTGAGATCTGATTAGATTTTCAGAGAAATCAGTAGACCGGAAGTAGTAGATTTTTCATTAGTGAAAATATCAAACTTTACCAGTATTTCGTAAACTACCACGTTGAATCAGCATTCCTAAAAGGTGCAGATTAGGGGTCGGGCAAGTTGTGCTGTCGTGTCGAATACCACTAGAGATACCTTGTTCAAAAAATTCGTCATTTCCTAATTGTCTCCAGATTTTAAATATTGATTAAACTTATTTTGATTTAACGTTCCCTATAGGTACTCGTGTTTGTGTTAAATTTAAATATTAGGCGTTTTCCTGTGTATATGTGAAAGATTATTATTCACATTAAAAATACTAGATTTATGTAAACTCTACAACTACAGTTGTTGCCTTTACTATTTGTAATATATCCTTTTCATTGTCATTCAAAGTCCTGTAAACATAAACATTATACGGCTTGATAAACAATTCATACCGGATCAGGTTGTTGTCAACATTTCGCAATATGGTTTTGGATACATAGATATGTAAATACTCTACGCTTGTAATTTTTGAATAAAGTAATAAAAACATTTAACAAATTACGTTTTTCTTTGTCGGTGTACGACGTTTGCTATTAATAATGACTCAGTGTATTTTAAAATACATTAACTAATATTAAAAACATTCTTCATGATATTTTACATAAATATTTGAAATTAAAATTTTTTTTCTTGATGGTGTTAGAACATAACATAGCGGTTATAAGAAATATAAAGTTGATGATGTGCAGAAAGAACAAAGAACCGGAACGTCTTATAAAGATTTCGATTACGCCATTAGCTAGAAGACTAAAAGAGTCCCCAAGAATCAACTTTGTGGTCAACCCTACAAGGCCAAATTAAAATGGCAATGTTATTAGAAAAAATCAGCATTTTCCGGTTCGAAAGTCATTTGTTACTGATCCGTTTTCTCACTAGGTCCATTACAGACACAGAATCTACAAGACTAAAGGAGTTCCTAAGAATGAACTATGTTGTCCTTCCCTGCAACGCCAAATTAAAATGGCAATGTTAATAAAAAAAATCAGCATTTTCAAGTTCGAAAGTCATTTGTCACAGATCCGTTTTCTCACCAGGTTCTTAATGGACACAAAATCTATCAAATTGGTCGAATTTAAACCAACCGTCTATTCCCAATATGTGAAACACTGCAAATATTTTTCAATTTATGCATTGTATAGAGACGTATTAAAAGAATATGGATTTAAGATAACTTCTGTTTAAAAAAACATTCAAAATTTGTACCGGAAGTTGCCTTTTACACAGGTTTATTTTATTAAGAAGATACAGAATAAAAACTTAATTTAGAATAACTTCTGTATACACATTTCCGAACGCACATACGTATAAGAAGTTGTGTGCTGCCCACACCTCATTTTTTAATTTAGGAAATCGATCATAGTCAATTCGTGCGAAATCTGGTCTGTACGGTGGAATTACCATCTATAAAAAGCCGCGCTACTACCTATCGACTACTTCACGAACTTGGCGAGCATTTTGAATTCTGCAATTTTCATGAAGCAGCATAATTTTTTGATCACAGTTGACGGACTTTTTTTTGCTGCAAAGCAGTTTTTAACTTTCTGAATGTTTCATTATAGACACTCATGTTATTGTAGAGCTATTCTTGTATATCAAATCAGTAAGATTGCATATCCTAAAACACCGTTGCCGCCTTCTCAGAAATTTTGCTTTCTTGCTTTTTTTAGCCGCGGACCACCGGCAACAAGGATTCTTGTTTTGTCAGTGGATTTCATTTATTCATCCACGTTTCATCACCTGTTTTTGAAAAAAAGCTCCGAGTCATTAGTCAGAAGACCCAACAAGTTTTCTTGGCAAATGTGTTCCCCACATAGTTTTCGTGTGGAAGTGAGCAATTTTGGAAACCAACGTGCTAGAACCTTATGCATTTCTCCATCTTCGTGCAAAATTGTAATACTTAACTTCGGATATCTCCACTTCATCAGTAATCATTGAAATTCTAATTCTTCGATTTGCTAAAACCAAAACGCAACTTTCTTGATGTTTTCATTGGTTCATGCTTCAACAGGATTTCCCCATCCTGGTTAATTTTCATTGTTTTCCCACCCCATCGATATTGTTTGGACCAACATTTTATATTAAAATGTGATGGCGCATTTTCCCCATATTAATCTTCCTTTGGTGAATATTCATCAGTTATAGTAAAAAATTTGATCACGTTGAATTTCACTATTTTTTTTTTAAAAGAATTGACGTGATAATTATTAATAGTACAGATATCGTGCATTCAAATACTTTCCGCATTAGAGACGGCCATGCTTTTTTTTTAATGGTTGGTGACAGTGCATAATTTTGACAGTTTGGTTATGTCATGTAGGTAATAATAGGCGTCTATAATTGGAATTTAATTATGACAACTGTCAGAATTTGAAGTTTTCAAAAGTTTAGCATGTACACCAACATTGATACTTAAAAAAATTCAAAAACAGCCTACTCTAATGCGGAAAGTATTTGAAGGCACGGTATATTTGCTGTGTCTATTTTGTTATACCTTGTCTCAGAATAAGAAGGAGTGATTCAAATATCGCGCCAAAATGGCGTATATTTTTAAGGTATTTCATTGGTTCTTGCGTAGGTAAGTTTAACATGGGAAAATAAGTTTGACAAAACGTCATTTTATGTTTATAGTCAAGCCATAACCTAGTCTCTTACATTTTTACTTCGGTTTATTATAGTTTATTGTGTTATTAAATAAAATTCGTACTTTTATGTACAACACGAGCATGAGTTGATCAGACGGCTTAAGACCTAAGGAACAAGTGATCAGGCATTTAAAACTTTGAATTTGATGAATCTGTCAAAAATACTGTACGACAGTGCAAAAATCAAACGTACAACAATTAAAATCATTGCAAAAATAACTGTTGATGAGTTCATACCATAAATGAACTGAACAACTCACATATATTCTAGAATTGACGCATTAATTTCAAGTAAGTCTTAATTAAATACTAATTATATTACCACATGTTCTTCATATACATGTTATATTTCAGATATGTCAAACGTAAAGAAACCTGTACTAATAGAAAAAGGTGAAAATATCTGGTGGAGAATATTTGGGAAAAAGTTTGGATTGCCACAAGTATAATGAGTGCACGACAAGCTTTGCTGAAAACCTGTAGGATTAAAAAGTCATACCGATAAATATAGGCAATTAAGAATACTTCATATACATTCTGAATTGATACATAAGGTGAAGTTACTTCAAGAAAATCCCCTTTCAGAATATCAGTTATTCGAGAACTTTTGACAGAAGCAATTACAAATGTTACAATAAGTATTTGGAAAAATTGTGCCGACCATGTAAATTTTTAATCTTGTGAACACTAAATTATTGTTAATTTCCAATATATAATAGAAATAAAAATGTATTATACTTTATATATTTTCAAAATACATCAATTTTAATAGAGAAGAATAATTAGTAATGTGTAGGTATATGTAATCTTTGCAGGTTGTGTAAACAACTTCAGCCGATGTAAATTTTTCATTTTATTACTGTTCTATGTAAGCTTCACATTTCCAAGAGTAGTTGCTTGAATTTACCTCGTCAAGGTTTATAGCAGTAATACGAATGATTTATCTGTACAAGTTCTTTATTGATATTTACAATAGAAACTAATAAGCATAAACTTTTTCTGCAAGTTCTTAAGGACGTTTTGATAAAAGGTAAAAGGTTTGATTCATTCTTGCTCGCTGATACAAATATTTAGTAATAAATCGACTTGATTCACAATTTTCATGTTGATATAGCACATTCACTAAAATGTGCAGTAATTATATATTCATAATGGCAATCCTTCTCAAAACTCTCAGAACAAAGTCTACTCTTTTCATTTGTAAATTGGGCGTATATCTTTATCCATAGATTCTTCTAATGATTTTTTTTGAAAAACTAGAATGAACAGATTTGAATGTTAAGAGATTTATATTCATCAAATTATAGATGTATGCACCTACTTGTGTTTATAACTTTCCAATTTCCATGCACTCGTATTGCTGCTTTGACTGGTAGAATGAAAAGCGGCACATCCATCTATTTTAATGAAAGTAGTAAATGAACCACAAAACAGCTAAATCCTAAGTTAGTATTATACCCTGTCTCAGAATAAGAAGGAGTGATTCAAATATCCCGCCAAAACATGGAACACATTAGGTGCTTTCGTTCGTACCCGTGATTCATAATCACACGATCAGTTTAGACAACGCACGTGTTCGATTGCAATGATCACTTTCTCCCCACTTGTGAAACAAGTAATCACGATTAGCAAACCCCTTACCCCGCTGAATCAGACAATTTTTGTGTTCACTGTGATTATGATGATTGTGGTTAGTTTACATAACAGCAACATAACCTTTAAAAAAGGCGTATAGTGGCATCTGGTCTTGTGGCCGCATCCGTGGAAAAGATGGAAAGAAGTTTGCAAGGTGGAAGTAGTGATAATTCACATTTTAAGAATGTTCAACTTTCGAATTTAAGCTTTGCGCATTTGGCGCCATCTATGCATCCAACTTTTGCATGTTCGTTTGTAGTAAACACGATCCGGGTATGATTACTTGATCATATGTTCATGTTCAGTAATACGTGATCACTATGATTAATACGAACGAAAGCAGCTATAGCTTAAAATTTAGTAGACAATTTCATATGACATCATGACAATTGAGGTTAGAAGAACTGTATTAATTCTAACTAAGGATTTAGCTGTTTTGTGTTTCATTTACTACTTTCGTTAAAATAGATGGATGTGCCGCTTTTCCTTCTACCACTCGAAGCAGCTATACGAGTGCACGGCAATGGGAAACAGGAGAGTAAAGTTATAAACACAAGTATGTGCATACATCTATAATTTGATGAATACAAATCTCTTAACGTTCAAATCTGTTCATTCTAGTTTTGAAAAAAAAATTAGAAGAATGTATGGATAAAGATATAGGCCCAATTTACAAATGAAAGAATAGACTTTGTTCTGAGCTTTTTGAGGAGGATTGCCGTTATAAATATATAATTACTGCACATTTCAGTGAATGTGCTATACCAACATGAAAATTGTGAATCAAGTCTATTTATTATTAAATATTTGTATCAGAGAGCAAGAATGAATCAAACCTTTTATCTTTTATCAAAATGTCCTTAAGAACTTGCAGAAAAGGTTTTGTTTATTAGTTTCTATTTTAAATATCAATAAAGAACTTACAGATAAATCATTCGTATTACTGCGACAAACCTTGAAGAGGCAACTTCAAGCAACTAAGTCTTGGAAATTTGAATCCTACATATAACAGTAATAAATAGAAAAATTTACATCGGCTGAAGTTGTTAACCGAACTGCAAAGATAATTACATATACCTACACATTACTAATTATTATTCCCTATTAAAATTTGTTTATTATGAAAATATATAAAGTATTAACAAATATTTATTTCTACTATATATTGGAAATTAACAATAATTTAGTGTTCACATCATGTTAAAAAGATTAAAAATTTACATGGTCGGCACAATTTTTCCAAATAGTTATTGTAACATTTGTAATTGCTTCTATCAAACGTTCTCATATAAGTGATATTCTGAAAGGGGATTTTTTTTAAGCAACTTCATCTTATGTATCAATTCAGATCCTATATGAAGTATTCTTAATTGCCTATCTTTATCGGTATGGCTATTTAATGCTACAGTTTTCAACAAAGCTTGTCGTGCACTCATTATACTTGTGTCAATCCAAACTTTTTCCCATATTCTCCACCAGATATTTTCGCCTTTTTCTATTAGTACAGGATTCTTTACGTTTGATAAATATTTCTGAAATATAACATGTATATGAACATGTGGTAATATAATTAGTATTTAATTAACACTTACTTGGAATTAATGAGTCAATTCTAGAATATGTGTGAGTTGTCCACTTCATTTATGGTATGAACTCATCTATAGTTATTTTTGCAATGATATTAATTGTTGAATGTTTGATTTTTCCACTGACGTACAGTATTTTTGACATATTCATCAAATTCAAAGTTTCAAATGCATGATCACTTGTTCCTTAGGTCTTAAATCGTCTGATCAACGCATACTCATGTTGAACATAAAAAAAAAGTAAGATTCTAGGTTATGGGTTGGCTATAAACATAAAATGACGTTTTGCAAACTTATTTTCCCATGGTAAACTTGCCGACGCAAGAACCAATGAAATACTTTAAAAACATACGCCATTTTGGCGCGATATTTGAATCACTCCTTCTTATTCTGAGACAAGGTATAATACAGTTCATCTAACCTCAATTGTCATGATGTCATATCAAATTGTCTACTAAATTTTAAGCTATGTGTTCCATGTTTTGGCGGGATATTTGAATCACTCCTTCTTATTCTGAGACAAGGTATAGGTGGTAACGCTGAGAAGGTATAGGGTCAAGGAAATTGACGAATTGTTTCACCTTTAATTTATTCTTGCGTGTAAAATGAAATTAACTTATTCACAATAATAGATTCATAAATATATTGTCAAAATTGAAAAATTCGAGTTGGTTCAAAAATTTCGATATTCTCACAAAAAGTCAAAAGTGGTTTTCATGATGAGTATTTAAAACAAAAACAGAAGTTTGAGAAAGAAGCAATTTTAACCATTAAATTATGATGTCACACCCTATTTTTTTCAAAGTACTGTGATTGAACACAGTATTAAAAGAATGTGTGAGCACCACACGATTTTCTTATACGTATTTGCATCCCGGAATTTGTGTACAAACGTTGTTCCAAATTAAGATCTAAGTACTTTCATACTCATGAAAGATATTATTAATGAAGGATTCCCAAGAACGTGTTTGATTAGTGTGCTATGTTTTCAAACATTCCCATATAATTTAATGAACACAGTCGTATTTAAAACATTTGGTTTGACAAACAAATTAATTTTTGTATATCCAGCTTAAAATGCATAATTTGCCAAATATTTGTATAAAAAAACTGCTGCTTCCGGAACGATTTTAAATTTCTTTTATACAATCAAGTTTAGAATTGCATTTATATATATATATATATATATATGAAATAATTCTTGGTTTTTGTGACCTATTTACTATATATTACTCAAATTGTATAGTGGGCGTTGTAAAGGTCTAAGTAAATATTCTATGTCATGTTTTCATATTTATTTTCCATACATGTTTCGGGTCGCACAACCCTTTTTCAATAGAATACTATAAATCTTTCTAAAACAATTAAGAATGACAAATTAATATTCTTTATATCACAGATATTTGTTTTTTTTTTATATATACCTTTAAATTAGTATGTATGAACATGTATGGAAAATAACAATAAATATGAAAACATGACATAGAATATTTACTTAGACCTTTACAACGCCCACTATACAATTTGAGTAATATATATATATATATATATATATATATATATATATATACGACTTGAGAGTAAGATTATGTATTTAAAATTAAGGATTCGTATTGATAGCTTTAATTGTTCGGTCGAAATCGTGGTCACATACACAAACCCACGGACAAACTACTTTTTCATTATCAGAAGGCATCTACATAAATCTCAAGGTCGCAGTTTTCATCATCATAATATTTGCTTATACTTTGTAGAAGAAAGTAATAGGTATGAGAGGGATAAACATAAACAGTATTTGCATTAGGTATGAGAGAAAAAAGGCGTTTTCACGTATAAGCAAAACAAGGATTATAGCAAATATCATGTAATATAAAATAAGATTAACTACTTGTATTCTTATACATAGTATAAGAATGATTAGTTATCAATACCAAATCTCTTATTTAATCAGTATAATATTTCGCTAAAGGTGTGAGAATTTCAGTCAAATCGATAGATCAGAAATAGTAATTTACAGCTCACAGACTGAGACCTGGCCGATGAGATGCCCCTCCCACAAGGTGCGCAGTGGTTCCTTATAATATTACGATAAGCACGAGCAATCTCGAAAAGATTGTCAAGCGTTACACATATATGTATCTCTTTTCAGTATATTACAATTCTTATCTGCATTTACTCGTTCGTCCGGCTAATGTATACGATGATGAACAAATCATTTCTTTTTTCCGAATACTTTCTGTGTCACACACTGACCTATAGATCTCCTCCCATCGGCCAAGACTCAGTCTGTGTACTGTACATATTTCGATCAAAAGATACCTCGCCACGAGAAATTGCTAAAGAATATAGAAGTACTCAAAAGTGAATTTGAAAACACTTTTTATAAAAAAAAAGTTTTTCAGAATTTCTACCGGAAGTAGGTCTTCTCTGAAAAAAGTTTTTTTTTTGAAATGTCTCAAATTATACATTTAAAATAGATTTACTAGAAGTATGAAAATATTTAGAACTTACTCTGGAACAACTATTGTAGAAGAAAGTTCCAACATTGAGACAGGATGTAACTTTCATCGAAAAGCAACTTTTTGCAAATTTCTCGAAAATGATGGGTTTTTTTATTTATAGCTTGATTTGGAACAATTTTTATATTAACAAAATGTTAAAATTCGAACTGAAAGTAACACTTACTCTTATAGAACGGCATTTTTGTTCAAATATAGCAAATTATGTCTTCTATACTGACTTATTAAGACGATAAAAGTAATTAAAATTCAATTTGGAACAGGTTTTGTATAAAAAAAATCTATTTTTCTTGGTCGTAATATATAAAATTTAAAGTAATTTGTATTTACATTTTTCTATTAATCCTGCTGATATGCTATGAATTACGAACAAAACGAAAAATATATGTACATTTAATTATTATAAAACAGATTGCTACAAGCATCTCTAATATATGACTTGGTAGATTATAACTAAATAAAAAATCTTAAATTATCAATGTATTTACATTTCTCGGTATAAAAACCTTTTCGTTATCTGATGAAACAAAATATCTGAACGTGAATCATCTAATAGTATTCCGTCATATATTTGTGTTTTATAATCGTGATTGTTCACATTCCGTATTGTTCAGATAATTGTCGCTAGGTGTCGACTAGGTTTTACTCACATTTTTAATAATTATAATCGCTCTACCTAGAAACTGTCAAAACACGACGTTTAATTTTTCCGTTTTCAATTCGTGATTTGTTATGAAATTTTAATTGATTTAGTGTATTTATTAATTGTAATAGTTTAAAGTGACAATTTGTTTGACCGAAACGAAGCTGTGCATTGCTATACAAGATGAGTACAACAGACAAGGAAAAACTAATTCATCAGGCGAAATTAGCGGAACAAGCTGAGCGCTACGAAGATATGGCTCTTCAAATGAAAATACTAACTCAAACAGGAGTGGAATTTTCCGACGAAGACAGGAATCTTTTATCCGTTGCTTATAAAAACTTGGTTAGTACTAAAAGATCATCCTGGAGGATTATATCATCTATTGAACAGAAGGTAAAAGAACATGATAGAAAACAACAAATGGCTAAAGAATATCGCGAAAAAATAGAGAAAGAACTTCACGATATATGCTACGAAATAATCAATTTATTAAGCAAGTTTTTGATTCCGAAAGCGACCACTGGAGAATCACAAGTATTCTTTTTGAAAATGAAAGGTGATTATTATCGATATCTCGCCGAGGTTGCAAAAGGCGACGAGAAACAAACTGTTGTACAAAATTCAAATAAAGCTTACCAGGAAGCATTTGACGTGGCAAAGACAAAGATGAATCCAACACATCCAATACGACTCGGTTTAGCGTTAAATTTTTCCGTTTTTTACTATGAAATTCTAAGTGTAGCTGATAAGGCCTGTCAACTTGCTAGAGAAGCATTTGATGATGCTATTGCTGAATTAGACACTTTGAATGAGGATTCCTACAAAGATAGCACTCTTATAATGCAGCTCCTACGCGATAATCTGACTTTATGGACTAGCGATAATCAAGAAGATGCTGAAGAACCACAGGATGCTGGTGATAATTAATTTTTTAAATACAGTAAACGTGTACCTGTAGGGAATCTTACTATTGGTAAATATACCAATATATCTTATCACTGTCACAATGTATAAATTATAATTTTTTAAACGTTACCTGAATAAAGTATTTTATGTACTTGTCATTTTTCTTACTATAGACGCACTACCTATTAAATCAATATTCCAGTTTAGTTTAATAAGTTTAGATAAATAGATTAAAAACATATTATATACAAAGTCAGTAAGTTGTACAATGTCACATTTCTTCTACTTTAACAATAGTAATAATAAGAATGTACTATGCGATTTTTAGTCTTATAGCTATACGTATATCAGGTGAATACATGTTCATTACGTATATATCTATGTATAATTCATATCAATGTTTATTCGAGTATAGTCGCTATTCGAGTGTCTGCAGTCTGCATGTTCAGTTGTTCTACACGTATTTGGTATACCTACGGTAGCTGCTAAAGCGGCTAAGCGGGGTCAGCCGCTTTCTCCGATATCAAGGCGAAAAATAATATATTTAATAACAAACCTTTATTATGTAACGTCACAATAACAATTTATAATGGAAGAACTAAGTGTTTTGAGAATGTTTGAAAAGATGTTCTTCTTCGTTATGGTGATGAGTGTGATTTCAAAGAAATATCGACCGTGAAAGAAAGACTACAGAGCAACGAGTCTAACGCGCTTAAATTCCGAAAAACTGTTTTGCATTTTTAAATTCATTTTCCGACATATTTAGACGACGGAAATATCCGAACTAATCAAATGTATATAGCGGCTGCCCCAACGAAGCGACGAAGTCCATTATTGATATCAAGTAATACCTATATGTACGACAGCGACAAAATTTTCATTTATACAGAGTATAACGATTAACCAACAAACTTTTTTTTACTTTCTTATACGTAGTATAAGGAAGTATTGTGATAATGAAAATTTTCGGCCTCGAGATTTTTGCAGATGTCCACGTTTTGACGTCCTCTGATACCGAAAAAGTGTTAAAAACCACATGTCTGTGTGTCTGTCTGTGACAACGATAGCGGTCAAACCGCTGGAGATATCAATTCCAAATTTTGTATTTACGTGTATAATCTCCCTCTTGAGATCTGATTAGTTTTTCAGTAAAATCGGTAGACCGGAAGTAGCAGTTTACTTCAGTGAAAATTTCGTCAACTACTAAGTTTAAACAAATTTATAAAGAATTCATCTGTACTTAAAATTAAAATTGAGAATAATTTTATTTATAAAGTTTTTCGAAATTCCTACCGGAAGTAGGTCTTTTACTCATCGAAAATCAGTTTTTTGCGAATATTTCGCAAGTCATGCTTTTTAGACAAGTACGTTACGAGTATAAAAGTATTTAAAACATAGTTTTCAATATCTTTTGTATAAAAAAAATTTCAAAATTCAGACCGGAAGTACCACTTTTACTCTTATCGAATAGCGATTTTTTGCAAATATGTCGTAAGTTATGCATTATATATATATATATATATATATATATATATATATATGTTTATCAAGAGTACAAAAGTATTTAGAACTGGATTTGCATATTTTTTGTGTATATGAAATTTCAAAATTCGGACCGCAAGTAGCACTTTTACTCTTAGCGAGTAGAACTTTTTTGATATCTTGCCAAGTGTATGCATTCTATAGAGATTTATTAAGAAAGTAGAAGTACTTAGAATAGGATTTTGAATAATTTTTTTATAAAAAAAATTCTTAATATTGTATAGTTTGAAACGCTCATATGTATAAGAAAGTCGTGTGGTGCCACACCTCATTTTTTGTAACATAATAACGGGATGCTTGAAAACAGTAATCTTTATCGTGCTTTTAAAGATACTTTATGTTTTTAGTAAAGTAAATTTAAATCTTTTATAAGAACGGTTTGATCTTTGAACTTAAGTTATAAATGTACGTTTGACATTTTAATCATTTTTAGATAAAATAGAAGCTGTGATATTTCAAAATTATTATTAATTTATTAATTAATAATACATTTTAAATTTGAGTGAGAGCATGTGTTGAAGTGTCCAAACAAACATTAAATTCACGTATTGGATTGATATCTTTACTAATTGAACCTATAACAATTATTCATCATTAGTCATTACTTTATAAGAGTTTTTCGATGAAAAAATAGCATATTTCAGAAACAGTTGAAAATGACTAATACAAATTGATGATGATTGAATTTACTATTAAGGAGCTATCATAAAATTTAATAAAGTGTATAGCATCATTTACAATAAAAAATCCAATGTTGTTCTTATTAAAAACTTTTTCTTCTGAACATAGTAATAATAGTATATTAAAATACAAGTAACAGAAGGCCTTTCATTCCAGCATGATTTCCAAATTCGGACACGAGCGCGCAGCGCGAGTGGCCGAAGGAAAGAATGCTGGAATGGCCTTCTGTTACGAGTATTTTACACTATTTTCTCTGTTTCGGATTGTATTTATATTATTTATTTATAGAAAAATTGTTAAAAATGTTCATTAAGGGAAATTTTGATAACGTGACGTAGTCGATTGGTAGCAATGATTTACATTTATATTTGACAGTTGACTTTTGTAAGAATTATTTGAATTGAAAGTTTGCTTAAATTAGAAAAAAATCTCATATTATCTGTGGGCGGAATGTCAGACGAAGAGCGTCAATCTGCGGACGGGGCCACCAACGCCATAAATAATTTACTACCAGGTAAATCGAAAAGCAAGTATGAAAAATTTATGCCACCAACCTATTTCTACTAAAATAAAAAAATCGGTGTTAGAATGGAGTCCATTCTAACATCAAAATGGCTGCTAGAATAACCTTATTCTAACACCGAAACAGAGAAAAGGTATTCTTACTTTTCATAATACACACCGTATAGTCGTTCGATGTCGATGACACTGTATGTTACCAGCAATAGATACTTTGTCGTGTTGCAATCCAATCATTTTACATATTTACGAAACTATTGCAAAATTTGATTAGTTATTAGATATCTATAGTTATGATAATTTTTGATGAATGGTAAATGTGTAAATATTTATTTATAGCAATGTGTAAGGCAATGGATCCCTTAACTTAATTTTAGAAATGTTTTCTTGTCAAATCAACTCAGATTTGATATCAAGTCAAGTTAAATTTATATAATCAGAATCTTGTATACTCGCTTCGTAGTCGGGTTCCTTGTTTTGTGAGTTGTATTTCCCTGATTCTCCACTCCTTGACGAATGTGCAAAGTGCCAATATAAACCGCGTCACACGTACACAACAAATCATGTCCGCTAAAGCTCGTAATTTACAAAAAAAAAGAAAAGTTTTCTAATTTATAGTCCAGTGTAATACGTAAGTCACATTATTGGTGTTTTTTTTTAAAGATAGTCACATTATTGGTGTTTTTTTTAAGATAGTATGGTTTAAAAACTGCTCAAATCCCAGCACCCATTCATAATTCAGAAGCATGCCCTATGAATATGATTACCTAACTGTCTAAAAATAAATGTCGAATATTTTTTACCTCTTTTAATAATTCCACTTCGTTCCATAAAAATCAGCATGAACTGTTACTTTTCTTGTAAATTAAACATTATGTAATTCTTACTTCAGATGTTTTCTCAGAAAAGGGTGACACATGCACAATACAAGGTGCAAGGTTGACCTGTTTTCCTATTCATTATTTTAGCGCTTTAGTGTTTTTAAGGACATTCAGTTATTCTAAAAGTAATATCTGTGTTTGTCATTATATTATGAATACTTATGTAAAACAAGTAGATAGTTCTCATTAAAAAAATGACCAATTTTTTTTTAGATTTCATTCACCTGCAGACTGGAAGCCTACACATAGAAGGCACTTTCATGGTGAACTACTTTCTGTAAGTCCGCGCATAGCCCAATGGCTACCGGGCTTATTTTGTATTAATGAAAGGGCAGTTTATCTAGGAGAATGGCAACATGGTTTCTTTTCATATACAGCTGTTGGTAGGTATTCAACTTATATATATTTCAGTATTAAATTTATTTTGCGTCATTAACATTAAAGATGACTAAGCAATGAAATAACATTCCCAGCTGTTGGGTTCAAATTTCAAAACGAGCAATTCGAGAATAAAAATCTGTTCTGTGGCAGATTACAACCTCTTCTTCTGCCCTTAACTTTTAGAAATAAAGTCATGTTTTCTTCACCTCAATATGCAGATATGAAGTAACAAAGTCACTTTACTAAAAAATGTAGTTAACATTTTCCAATGCATTTGAGGAAGGTACGTTAATTGAAGTTGAGTTTTTATATAAAAGCACTTTTTTTAATATATTTTCCAAAGAATTTTTACTTTTTTTTTTGCAAACCAACAAAGTTGATAAATTACAAATTTCGGTTAAAACTAGAAATCAAACCTCACATCTATAGATATTAGGCTGTAGGTAGTTTAAATTTATGTGATTTTAGGTGCTACAAACGTTGGTACTATAAAAGTATATTTTGACAAAACATTGCAAACGAATAGACCGAAAGTTCACTATCAAAAGGATAGATGCCTTGGCAGCAATATAGTGTTGAAGAAAGGAGATCCCGTTGGCGAATTCAGAATGGGTTCGACGATTGTCTTAGTTTTTGAGGCTCCAAATAACTTTCAGTTCAATCTAAAGTGCGGCCAAAAAGTGAAAATGGGACAGAGTATAGGCCGTATAGCACAAGACTCATTTGTCGATAAAGTTAATGTTACTGACCCAAAGATTACTAATATTTTATAAGTAGAACAGTTGCTAGTATCATGTCATATCATTTATTCTTTTTACACATGTGATATTGTATTTGCCGAATTGAAAGTAAATATGTAATTTTATTTTATAATCGTGTTATGTTTTAATTATTTTCGTAATGAGTAACAATTCCTTATTATATAACTACCTTTCAACAGTTAAACAGCTTTTAAATGTCATTTGTCGACTTTGCAATTACGCAGAACAGTTTGAGTTATATGAAGGACATGCATATACTTGGGACAATGTTCGTCGTCATATAAAGTGTATTTCACTTTAATCGTCTACAATTATTACAGATTTAATGATTAAATTCAATTCCGTTTTGTACTTAAATATCATTTCAATTATTAAGCTTATTTATAGTATAGTGGATTAATCAGAAACATAACCAACTTGCTGTTGGCAAAAAACTACATAGCGCGACCAACAGAACGAACCTACGAGGAAAGAATAGAACAGGAGAGAGTCTCCTTAATAATATTTGTCCAAAGTGGTAACTCAATATGGTCGCCGCAATGCATAGGCGTGCATAAATATTTTGTATAGGGTATATATACACTTCGTATGTTCTCGAAAATCATTTAAAATAGGTTCTTAGTCCAATAATAATTAAAGTAATATCGTGAGTGCATTATTTTTTCAATCCTTTTATTCTTTTTAATATAGTAACATTTATTCTAACTGTATTAAAGAAAACCTAAAAAAACATGTCTAGAATATGTATGTTACGCCACTGAACACATAATCAAACATACCGGATATATGACAAGTTATTCAAAATACTCATTTTATAAATTATGATTGGTCTATATTGCCATAACTGACCTGCCTTAAAGTGGTAACTTCCGTCTAAATAATACCTATTCCCCCACCAGTTTATTATCTCTCCTGTTCTATTCTTTCCTCGTAGGAACGAACTGACATACCCTGTGTTCATTGATGATTGAAAGGCGTTTGAATCGCCCGCACTTGTTTTTATGCCAGAAAGTTGATGCTTCTTGAAGATATACCAGTAATGGTCAGTAGCGTCTTACTACCCCATTGTTTTGATTTTGATTTTCGTTGCTGGACACATATAACTTGAGCTGTGATCGACGCAGATCAAGAAGAGAGAGAATGCACGATAGAGATGGATACAGCTGTAACAAACGCAAGCGTGTACACCCCGCGACTACCACTCTCCCCCTTGCCCTTTGCGCATATGACATTGACTGCTCAAGTTATATATGCTAAGCTGTAAGACATGTTAAATAGAAGATGATGGTTTTCACACACTGCACAACAAATTTATCGTTGAAGCATATTTTCGTTCAGGAATACGCAAACATCAAGAAATATAGAACTATTCCTATGAAAATTGCCAGCAGCAAGTTCAAGAAGAATTTACACATGATTGTTTTGTACAGCATGTTCGTCGTGTAATAGACAGATTTCGCAGAACAGGGAATGTTGCGAAAGGGAAATCTACAGGTCGTTCTACTGTTCTAATTGAACAAGTTGTTGCAGAATTAGTCAAAGAATGGATGCGATTCCTAAAATATCTTTTCGGTGCCTATCAGCCCAAACAAATTTATTACTTGGTACCTGTCAAAAGGCTTGCAAGAAAGTCCTTCATTTACATCTATACAAGATAACCGTAACTCATGAATTGTTACCTCTGGATTTTCCTCATCGTACACAGTACTGTGAATTGTTCCATGAAGTTTTAAACAATGATGATCTCTTGGATATTACTTTCTTCAGTGATGAAGCATGGTTCCATCTCAGTGGATATGTAAATTCACAGAACAATAAAATTTGGTCTGCGAATAATCCTCACATTTTTATAGAGTAGAGACTCAATTACATCCTCAAAAGATCGGTGTGTGGTTAGCGATGTCAAGAAGAAGAATCATCGGTCCTATCTTCTTTCATGAAAATATTGATGCGAATACCTATCAAAACATAATTTTAAATCCTTTTATTGATCAACTTCACAATAATGAGTTGCAACGTGGTTATTTCTAACAGGATGGTGCTAGAGCCCATAGTGCGCAGAGAACATTAGATTATCTGCAGCAGTTTTATGGGGACAGATTGATAAGTAGATACCGCTGGCCTCCTCGGTCACCAGATTTGACACCTTTGGATTATTTCATGTCTGGTTATTTAAAGAATAAAGTTCATTCTAACCGTATCCATACATTGGAGGAATTACAACATACAATTTCGGAAGCTGTAAATGACATTATACCAGAAATATTACACAATGTATTCAACAATATGAAAAGAAGAGTGAATTTGTGTTTGAATTCACAAGGGCAGCATTTTGAACAAATGTTATAATTTTCAAAATTTTAAATTATAAATATCTTGAATAAGTGTTATACTTTGGCAATAATTTTGAAACAATGTTGTAATTTTCAAAATTTTATATGATAAATATCTTTAATAAGTGTTATACTTTTGTAATAAATTTCATTGACTAGTCTAACCTGAAATTAAGAACAATTTAAAATATCAACATTAGAAAATAATTTTATTATTGTAATTATCTTTTAATAAATCTACTAAAATTGTTCCCTTTCTCACTTTTTTATGTTATGCCTATAATATACAATATTTGCAGCCTCAGAGATTTGACTAGGACTTGGCACCAACTAAAAGCAAAAAATAGAAAGCGGGAAATTCGAACGCCTTTCAATCACTTATGAACACTCTGTATAAACAAACTAATTTCCAACCAAGCAAGGATTTTATTAAAGGTTAGTACTTTTTCAGCTTGTTCTCAATTATAAGATAAAATATACCTACAGGAAAAATGACATTTCTTCGTTACATCGTCTTGTAATATATTTTTCAGAATAACATTTAACATCCACAATCACATCATTTATTTTTGGAATTTAAAAAATTAGTAGACTTATTATATCCCTTAGTCGAAAATATTTTAAGATATTTAAATCTAAAGCAATACGCCTATAAAACTGGAATGAACACGATTGGTGTAATTGTATTATTGCGTCACTTCCTTTAAGATCCCATTGGCTTCATTTTGTTACTACAAGAAGACTGCTTTTACTATAACAAATTTAGCGGGAGAAATTCATGAATGAGCACATCCTACTACCGAACCCCTCTGGTGGCTACCTACCCGAACTAATCTTCAGTTGTATATCTATAGTATACATAATCAAAGCCAATAGTAAAATATACAGCATGTCTTCTGGAGACAACCTATAATACATAGTATACCTATCCAGATTACCTATCATTGCATTTATAATAAAATTAGTAGAGTACTTTTTTCCATTTCTGAGTTGTAACTTTTTCAATGCAGAATGTTCTCCAATGCATCCACACTAACAATCCCTATACCTACCTACATGCTTAAAACATTGCACTTATTTCATGTTCCTCATCTGTTATAATTAGAATTCTGTTTTAGTTTTATATACTGCACTATTATAAATAAACAAATGTACTTACTTAAATAACAAATTTGCTTAAAATCATAATGCTAGAATTCCAGATATGCTTCGCTCTTTCTGTAATCCTCTCACCATATATTTTGCTTTGGTATTCTTCCAATAAATCTAATTTACATGTGTTATTAATTTTGTCGTTAATTGACACTTACGTTTGTAATGTTAGTTCAAAAATATTGTTTATTTATATACGAAACTATGTTATTAATCACTGAATTGTAGATTATATTATTTGACAGAGACCCACAGGGTACCCCCATAATGGCTGATTTGGTTTACATTGATTTCCTATCTCCTGTCATCACTCTCATTATATAGGCACTCTACAGTACCTATACTCCATTCAGTCTAAGAATAAAGCATTGGGAAAGATAGGGCTTAAAATAAACGTTTGTGATTGGTTGAAATCGAGTGTGCATTTACACCGGCAAAATAATCGCATTTAGCTCGTTCTGTCAAAAATTTGTTTACTGACAGTTTTGTTCTTAGAACTCGCAAGTGAAATGTTCATTTGTTAAGGTATTTTATCAATTTCGTTAACTTTCTTTTCGTAATCGCTAATATTCTATAGTATGGCGGAAGCAGTTTTACCAGGTCCTTCAAAAAATCGTAAAGGGAAACATATAAGATCTGGACAAAGGCAAATGGCTTATAATGTACATTAAGCATAAAGACAATATGTCTAAAACAGCTGCAGTCAATCAAACAGCAGAGGAAGTGGGTATTAATAGGAATACAATGTACTGCATTATTAAAGAAATGGAATTATATGGAGTTCCAATTTCTCCTCCAAGAAAAAGAAATTATCGTCATACTTACAATAAATTGGATGAAGCACAAAAAAGTACAATTAGACGACATGTGCATTCCTTTTTCTTGAGGAATGAGTTACCAACTTGTACAAAAATTTACGTAAATGTCAAAATATAATGATATCAGATATGTATATCCCTGCTATCCATCTGACAGTAAACATATGTTTTACTTGTTTTCAAAATACAAAGTTCATCGTGTGTAAACTGTGCTCATATTGTAGCGCCATCTACTCCATTCTTAGACTGAATGGAGTATATATTAGACCACAGTGACATCATGTAGGAACCACTGTCACGTATTAATTGACAGTTCCACAATTATAGTGTTTATAAAAAAGGTTAAGTGTACAATTCTACAAAATATTTTACATTCTTGTTTAACTGGAGCAAGACAGTGTTTGAAAAGTAATGATGAATATATTGTGATCCCTATATTTATCTATCAGTAGTAAAAAAAATTTCTTGAAAGAAACATGATGGATTATAATGAAATAACTAATAAACTAGCAACATTTCTTCATTACTGCAGAGTGGTATGTTCACATATAGGTACTGATATCTTAATTCAAGTAGTCTTCAATAAAACAATATAGCTGATATCATAATAAATGTAATGCACGGCTTAAAAACATTCATATGGTATATAAGCACTAACAGTATCTTACTGACTGTATCTTCCTATTCTTTCCATTTATTCCCTATTATATATTAAGACATAGGCTCTACCTTTACATAGAATTTACTTTATTGCTGATGTTGATGAGAAAGTTGATTTCTTCATTGAAAATTTATTGTTGCTTTTTGATGTACACGCGCCTTATGTAACCCGGAAATTCACTAGGAAACCAGCTCCTTGGTTAACTGACAATGTCAGACTTCTAATAGAACTAAGAATATCGACGAACTCGGGGTCGCGAGCACTGGGATTATTACAAGTCCCTTCGCAATTTGGCGACTTCTTGCTTGAGGAATGAAAAGAAAGCATATTTTGAGTTCATCTCGCGTGGCAGATCTAATAAATCACTCTTCAAACATTTACAATTCCTCAAATTAAGACCTAAACATAACAATGCAACAAGCATTCCAGCTCATATCGCTGACGTAGACCAAATCAACGATTTCTTTGTGAATAGTGTTGCAAATATTTAAATTATTCGTCGCAGCACATTCCACGATATCAAAGGGCGCTTCCTACTTTTTCTTTCAGTACTGTTGACACAGCAGAAATCTGTAAAATAATTAATAATATTAAATCGACCTCTGTTGGTCAAGATGGTCTGAATATTACTATGATTAAACTGTGTGGTCCTTACATCCTACCCTACTTAACACATAATAAACGAATGCATTCTTTCGAATAGATTTCCGGCCAAATGGAAATATGCCTCCGTGATTTCCTTGCGTAAGATTCAGGATCCGATGGAATTCAAGGATCTGAGGCCAATTAGTATCCTTTCTGCTTTGTCGAAGATTTTGGAGAAAATAATTTTTAACCAGTTATTCACTTTTGTTAGCAATAACATCCTGCATTTCAATCTGGGTTTAGAAGTGGCTACAGTTGCGAAACTGCATTGTTAAATGTAACGTATGATGTTATTACCGCTTCTGATGAGGGCCTTATTACGATACTAACTTTATTAGACTTTAGTAAGGCGTTTGACACTGTGGATCACGATGCGTTGATTGATATTTTAATAAGAATTAGTTTCAGTCCGACAGCGGTGGGATTGATTGCTGATAATTGACTGATCGTAGACAAAGTGTCATCTTGCAGGGTAGGCAGTCGCTGCCGTTGCCTGTGAGACTCTGGGTCCCTCAAGGCTCGATCATCGGACCTTTACTCTTCTCTATATACACAAGTAATTTGCCAAATGTAATCAAACACTCACGGTATCATATGTATGCGGACGATGTACAGCTGTACAAATCGTTTAGGCCTGACGCTTGGCGGCAGGGAGTTGCGGACATCAACAGGGATTTAAGTTCGATTCATGCTTTCTGTGGACAGCATAATCTTCATGTGAATCCGGCTAAATCACAAGTTATTTTGTTTGGTAAATCGAAAATTTGTGATCAGCTTCGGGAGTCTGTAGTTATTGAGGTGAATGGCACAGCTGTGCCCATTGCTAGCAGTGTAAAGAACTTGGGGATGGTACTAGACAACTCGTTTAGATACCGTGAACAAATTGGTAAATATATTCAACGAGCCTACCGTACTTTAAAATCACTATATCCACACCGCAACGCTTTGGGTATAGCTGTCAAGTCAACGCTTTGTGAGTCTCTTGTGTTGTCTAACTTCACTTAGTGCTCTGCGTTATACAATGCTGCAATAGATCAAGTGACCGAGTCGCGAATTCAAAGAATCCAGAATTCCTGTCTTCGATTTATTTTCGGCATAAGGAAGTATGATCATGTAACTTATAAACTATACGAATGTGGCTGGTTAAATATGAGACAGAGACGCAAGTTAAAGAGTCTATGTTTATATCACAAAATATTGAGTTGCAAAACCCCTTCATACGTGCACGATAAAATCAGATATCGCTGTGATGTACACAACATCACAACTCGTTATCGTAATCTCATTTCGCCACCGCTGAGTCGTACTTCCCTTTTCAAAAGATCTTTTTCTTACGACATTTATTCAAGTTACAATGACATACCTGATCATTATAAAACTTTATCGGTCGACTGTTTCAGGATGAGGCTGAAGCGTGACCTGCTCTTCTCAATGGCTAGGTATTGCTATTTACCTGTATGTGGATGCATACATAGTATGTATATATATTTATATGACACTTGCAGAATGTTACCTATTTTAGGCATGATATAGTTAAAACTATAATATCTATTGTTATATTTTTTTATCAGGGTTTACGTATAAAAACAGACATAGTCTGAACCTCACCCTGCGGTTCGCTTCTAACTATTATCTTCTTTATATTATATTGTTGTGATTTTTCTACTGTAGTAAGTGATTAAAGATTACATTATTATTATTATACTATGAATCACAGTGTTTATTCTTTTTATTTATTTACATTTTCTGTAGACATTTGAGGGGAAGTAAATTAAATATGAATGTAATAAGTGCTCAAAATGTAAACTTAAAACACTAACAGAAGTCTACTTAGGAATTGTATAATTTACTAAATTTGGTTCTATACCATCCATAACATCTTCAGCTTCCTCTCTCAGATTTTCTACTCTTTCTAGTAATAATAGCTACAAAAATATACTTTAGCATGAGCATTTGGTATCTGAAAATAATATACTTACTTTAGCAGCTGCAATTAACTGATTGGCTACACGACGTGACATAAATTCAATGTTCTGGATTAAATCGTTAGGATCGGCCTTAGCTACGAGAGCCAACGTTTTATAGCCCGCATTATACAGCTGTCTAGCTCTGCTTTGCTTAACTGATGGTAAATCCATTAAGGGCAATAAGTCTTTAACGCAACAATGATGCAGTCTTTCTGTCATTCCTTTGAGAAGATACGCAAACGCCCAAAATTCTGTCAGCTCCGCGCAAAAGTTTACTACGTTTGACGAGAAAGAAGCAGCAGATGTCATTAAGTTTTGAATCAACCCGCGTTGAAGCTGAAAGTTTAACCAATCAGTATAAAACATGTATTTCACATCTAAATAAGTTTATCTTACCTCGAATTTTTCGGCAACCTCAAATATACTGACTTCATTCCAAAGGTCGTACAATATTAACGTAACATAAAACCTACTCAAAACTCTTTCAGATACTCCCTAAAATGTTATCATATTACGTAAAGATTTTCCACATAATAAATAAACATTAATACCTACTTGTATTGCTTTATTATTGAGCAATTGTATGGCACATGATTCAGTTAGTCCCAATATTTTTGCTGTCTGCAATTCGGCTTTACCTAATTTTATGTACTAGTAATGAAACGACGTTAATAAGATAACATGTGGTGACCGAAATGAAAAAAGCACTTACAATGTTGTAATATTGTGTTTTTGAGGGCCGCACCCTTTCGGAAATATCATAAGGTGTCACCAAGTATAATAAATGCAGACAATTTAGTAAAACCAAGCTAGCCTGTGCTTGTAATAGATCGTCATACAACATGTGAGCCACAGTTAATTCTAGACCACCTAATTTTTAGAGAAAATAAATGTTAATTAGAGGTTTTTAAATATTCTTTGGATACTCAAGAATGCATCAGTATTTGCAGATAATGAGTATTTCGATAAATGAAAATAAAAGCTATGTTTATTAGGTTTATTTAAGTTAAGCGTGTTCTACGCAACGCTAGAATCGTCCAATTTTAATACTGATTTCATCATATATTTGATACTATAGTAGAAAATTGAACTCGTTTACGTTATAGGTTCGATTCTATTTATCCAAATTAGAAACATAATGCGCAAGTGTGAAATGGAATACCAATTATAAAAGAATACTTTAACATAAAATGCAATTCTAATAAGTTGTTCAGTAGTTTCATTAAAAGGGAAATATGATAATTTAAGGACAACCGAATTACAGTTTTTTAGGTTAATATTGAGGTGAGAATTGGACTATTATGTAGAAAGAAAGATTGATATCTCTAAGTGTTGGTCTTGGCTGTGGTTTTCCCCACTCGTGATGAATGCGGAGAGTTTATTCTGTATTTATGTATTTTCATATTCAATGACAATGGCAAAATAATAGCTAAATCCATGTTTTTATATGTAGAATACAAAAGCCAGGTAGCTGGTGATATTTTAATGATGTTATCACTAGTCTGCTATTTAGAAACTACATCAATCCAATCTTCAGTGTAGTTATAACTTCTAGAATGAACAATTGGGTGGAAATGAGCATCGTGTAAAACAGGCTTTATACATATTTCCGTTGAAAAATGCATAATTGATTATCCAAATAATATATACACTGCAGTTAAAACTATTGTATAATTTGTAACACTTAATTTTATAATGTTGTATTATCATTTCAAGACACAAACCTTGCTAATAATTTAACCTACTTAACTATAAAATTAAAAATTGATAGCATCATCAAATCAACATATATACTATTATTTCTTGAATTTTTGTCTTTCTTTTTTTATTATGTATTAAATTATTGAAAATGGTAAGACAGAAATATTGTATTTTCTAGCGAGATGTTTTAGTCATTACATAATAGAATAGTACGCGTCTGCAGGCCTATAAATTGCCCATATTCGGTGTATTATGTAAAAGCTGTAGAAATTCATCAATGACTTACAGCCATGCAATATATTAACATTTTAAGCAACATAATAGGCGTTTACGATAATAGGAACGGTAGATACCGCTCCGGTACCTCCGGTAGTTGTGGTAATCAGCTGATTAACTTGATTTCTTGCTGGTTGCCGAAACGAACGAACGCTCTCGGTAGATACCGATGTGGAGCGCTCCAATTATCGTAAACGCCTAATGTTACCATCAGTGAGGCACAATCAAAATGATTTCATATTTGCATGGTAATTCACATAATGTATAAATTGTTATCCATGACCTGCCAATAGACTTAATTTAAATAAGATATCATAAGAGAAGGATGTTTGGGCGCTAATGGTGAATAAAATGTACAGAAAATAGTTCATTGCTGAAAACACCTTCCATAATTGTCACTTGTTATGTTTGATGTCCATTTGTGTTATAAGTTCCTTCTTCTCCTTAGTTGCTTGATTCAAATACTTTCTTTTTTAAATTGAACATCCTAATATTTATATGGCATGTAGGCATGCATTTGGTATATACAGCATGTGTCAATATTCATACCGTACGTGGCAACATAGTACCCCTTCTTTCCTTTCCAATGCCAGCACGACCGATGCATGCTCGTAAATACAAGTTAGCGTGGTTAGCAGTAGCAGTAACTATTCGACCACCGGTTTGGGTGTTTGTAATGCGTTCAGAAATAATATTTACGAGTTGCAAGGATTTGTTTTTCTTTTTCCTTTCAGTAAATGCAGAGAATTATTAAGCTGCGTTCACGCTGCATGACGCAAACAAAAGCGTAATTCTAATAAAATTAAAAATAAGGTAAATAAAAAAGGATTCTGAAAATAGTAATAAACTACTAGATCAGGAGATCGCGGCGGCCATTTGATGTTTCCCGTTCCAGTAATAAGACGGCTTTTATTGCAGACTAGATCGCAACGTGTTCGCAGCTAAACATTGAATGTAAAATCTGGTGGAGAGAAGTGGGAAGATCGGAGAAAATCGTTGTGAAGTCGATTTTTGCCGGGATTGGTGACAGACAGTAGGGGTGCCACGTTGCCACGTATTACTTGTATACATATAAGGGGTGTCCCAATAGGTACTTCGGGATTTCCTTTTTAAATAAAACCAACAATTTTAGAAAAATAACATAATTGTATGTTTCATCAAAAAGTAGAGACATGGCAATTATGACTTAAAAATAATATTTTACAAATGTCCCCCTCGGCTGTTTCTAGAGATGATCATTCTTTGAGTGAAATTGTCACACTTTGGAAACAATTGCGGTTCAATTTCACCAATAACTTGACGAATTTTTTGCTTTGACTTTGTCTTTGAGAAAACTCCAACAGAAATAGTCGAGGGGAGTCAGATGGCAGGATATTGAAGGCCAAAGAATATCACCATTTCAAGACATGACGCGGCCGGGAAAATGTGTCTGTAATAAACCCAAAGTTTCCCTCGCCGTATGGCACGTGGTACTATCTCGTTGAAAGAACATCGTGAAACAGCATATTATCCAATTGGGGCCATAAAAATATCTTAACATATTGCGGTAGCGTGCACCATTAACATTTACCGTTTCACCATCGCCATTTTCATGAAAAAGTGGTCCAATCCCTTCCAACCCAAAATGCACATCACACGGTTAGTCGAAGAGGATGTAATGGTTTTTCTTCAATCACACGAGGATTTTAACATCTTCAAATTCTACAATTTTGTTTATTTACATAACCTCCGAGGTGGTAGTGGGCTTCGTCGGAAAAAATAAGTTTAATACAAAATTCTGAATTATTCTTATAACTTCTTCTAAGATCAAATTAGCAAACGCATGGCGATATCCGTGGTCTATGGGCTTCAACTGTTGTGTTATTTAAATTTTGTACGCGTGCATGGTTAGATCTTTGTCAAAATTCGACGCTAAGAGTTTTTCTTCATGTTTAGATGTTGAGATCGACGAGGAACTAAGGTTTTGGAACTTCCAGTAACGTGGGTACGTACTCTAGGTATATTTTCATTGGATAGAGCTTTACGTGGATGCATTGGCACCTTCAAATCAACAACCAAACCAATAACTTCAAATTTTCGAATTTTCACTTGGTACATGATTACGCCCAAACATTAAACGAAGTTTACGAATTGTTTTCACACAAGAACGAGAATCTTCATAATAAGTTTGCATAATTCTAACACGTTTTTTCGTTGTAAAATGATGCGAGATATAAAATGTCTAGGTTAAGTCGATGAGAAATGGCGCTAAATTTAAATTTCGAAGTACCTGTAGGGACACCTTTTAAATCGCACGTAAACATTGAATTCCTATACCTAATGAAAATTGACACATACGGTATGTTCGTTAAACATACAGAAATAACTGTCACATAAATTTATGAAGTATGTATTAAAAACCTTTAATAGCAGCAGTTCCCAATTTGCTTATGACTAGTCTAGTCTTATTATTTAGTGAAACGTGTATTTTAGTTTTCTTTAAATCAACTGACGTCTCTGTAGAAGCAGTAGACTGAGTTAAAAGCATGGAATTCTACAAAAAAATAAATTAATAGAATTCTTGAAGAATGACATGCACACTTACAGATGTGTTCATATGAACGGAAACGTCTGTATTAGACTGAACACTCTCCTGGGTAGATAAATCATCAACTTTTAAAGCCCCTAATTTAAATAATTCAATTAATGCTTTGTCAATCAACTTCTTTAAATTCACTTCTAATTTGGACTCCTGGACAGCCAATAACGTCTTTCTCGCTATTTTCAGTAAATCAGGTCTTGTAGTTGCTATGTTCAAACTTATACAACTTAATAATAATTGCCTACAAAGATATATATTTACTAAATTCATATATTTACATACCATGTCATGCAAGCAACATTAATATTTTTCTGCTTTGAATCATTGCTTGTGACTGGAGTATTAATGTTCGGTGCATGACACGCTATAAATTATTAAATCTGATTACACCCTGTTATAAATTTAACATGCAATGTAAAGCATCATATAAGTTCAAGTTACAATGTTACTTTAACATTTTCGATACCGGTACTTTCACGCCTCTCCTACTTTGACTGTTGTTTCGATAAATAAAGTATGTATTGTAACGAACCAGTCTACATTAAAAAGAAAGGCAAATATTCGGCGCGACTGGTAAACAAGTCGTAAAGCAATAAATCATCCATTTTATATGTACTGCGAAGAGACAGAATGTCTGTCGTATGTTCTACAAACATCGAGAGAAAGATGGAGTTTTCGCGAATGTTTCCGGATGTTTTGTATGCGTATATAAAAGCAGTTCAACCGATGGATGATTCATTCCGGAATAAGAGATTCAATAGTTTCGTGCGGAACAATGAAGATAAATAAACATAAATAAATAGTTCCTTGAGTGGTAGTCGAAAAGTAAACATACATATAAGTAGTACAAAATAAATATAGTGGTGCGGTGTTATATAAATAGAAGTGATATAAATATACGGACATAAATATTAGTAATAGAAATAAATACCTGTGTTAATTTTAAATCGTAGTAGTTTAAGTGTGATACATTAGTTTTACATTTTTTATATTGTAATTAATTTTACGTGTGTGAATATACAGACTGTTTTAAATAAATAAATTGCACGAGTTGTTTATTGCGAACCCGAAAACGCAACAGTATTAAAAATAATTTCTTCTTGTAGTTCATTAACACTGTACGTCCAAAGGATTAAAAAAAATATGTTAATAAAAATTGTACTACATTACGCATTTAGATTTATGTTTGTAATACGTAACATATAGGAACACCACAGCTGCTGTGATGTTCATCTACTATTTCTAAACGCACTTCGTTTGATACATTCAGTAAGAAAGTTAGACCCAATTTTCTTTGTAACTTTGTTACTGGGAATTGATATTCCCGTGGTACGCGAAAGAATTAATACTGTCAAATCATGGCCTACTTTATTCGTATCCTACGCATACAAGGGCTGTCAATTCGCTTTAAATTTGGTCGCAGGATAGTAGGTCAATTTTTCCCTCGTATATATCGCTATCTACTGAAATCTGTTATTGGTATTATTCAAATTAAGGAATATTTCATTCACGCAAATATAACAACTCATGTAAACGATCATTATATAAAATGCCATTGGCAAATAAACGAATCAGTCTTGTCTATGTAATGCTCTACCAAAACGTTCTCACCACCCGCCACTGAGTAAAACATTAAAACAGTCATTTATAAAGAGGGTTTGTTCCCAATTTATTTTTGACTAGCACTCATTTTACAATATTTTAAATGAATAATTATTTTTATAATCAATAAATCATTTTTATATAAACACAGACAGCCCGCGTCAAAAGTAAAGCATAAATTCATTTATAGCTTACATAGAGGATTTACAGAAAAATCCTTCAAGGGATGTTAAGAATTTAACATCTTTTATTTTATTTTTATTATTGTTTCGTGCTTTTATAAATGAACGTTTTTCTTTATTTTTATGTATTATTATATTTTCACTTTTATTTATATTATCATATTTAATGTATTTCTTACTTAAAATTGAAGGATATTGTGAGAATAGTGATGCGGAGCTGGCTTCGGAGTGTATACAGTCTCAGCGGCCGAGTTTATTGTATGCCGGCCTGGCCTGTGCTGCCGGAGCCATACGTCTGCCTTACCCGCATAAGCGAATGAAAAATACCCGCTTTTACCCGATATTTCAAATAGAAAGCGCCAAATTTAAAAGTGGTCTAAAATAATTCGAATGTAAGTAAGATCTTTTTCAACCTCCCATATCTTTAATGCCTCTTTTGGTCACCATTAAAGACGTTGCGGTGCCTAACGCATTTCTATGGTCTGTCTTGATATTTTTCAAATCGCTGAAAATTCTTTCAACAAATGCGTTTGAAAAAGGCAGAATAAAAAGTAAGGAAAACACTACTTTCATATTGGGGAAAAGAAGAACATCTGCCGCATTTTTGAAGATTGGTAAATTCTTTATTTATTAGAAATCTATGTACAATTTTTTGCAGCGATTTTATTTCATAGAATTGGACCATTTTTGGTAAAATGTTAAAAATTGGATCAGAAAAATCAAATCGCGTTTTAATGTCAGGGACAGGCTCTACATAAAAATGTAAACAACTTTTGAGAAATTGGTCAATTTCAGTTTGGGATGCATAATTTTTCAACATTTCAAAAGATTCAGTGGCAAATATACCTAAATAAATTTTGCAAAGTGGTACAAACAAGCGAATATTTGTGTGGTCAACAGCAAAAACATTTTTCCTTTTCAAGTCACTCAAATTGATAAAATTGCTGCATAAATGCATCAACAATCTTTGTATTTCAAGTTTCAATTTATGAAAAAGTGGCGATTCTGATTGAAATATAAGGTTAAGATCTGTTAGAAGTCCCGATGTATATGACATAAATTCTAAATAAATTTTCGTGAATTTTTCAAAGAGTTGAACGAATCATTAGCTTTTCCAAATGCAGTTTTAACCACATCAAAAAAGTTACTTTGACATCATTTGTTTTTGAATAGTATATATAACAGCAATTGCTCATTGTTTTATTGCACTCACGTCCGTCGTCTCGTCCATGACTAAGGAAGAAAAAACATCCAGGTTCCTTCAATATTTCAAACAGATTTTTGCGAAATATACTTCCTAAACTTTCCTTAACAAGACAAGTAGCTTTTGTTCTTTTAACAGACAGAAGTGGAACAAACAAGCGAATATTTGTGTGGTCAACAGCTAAAACATTTTTCTCTTTCAAGTCACTGAAACTAATAAAATTGCTGCATAAATGCATCAACAATCTTTCTGTAGCCTTTAGATTTGATAGACAATAAAATACATATTGATATATGATGTTGACTAAATCGAGTTAAGAAAAGTAAATTTTAATTGTTTTATTTGAAAATACCCGATTTTACCCGACAGTCTGATTAAAATACCAGCGTTTCGGTAAAATACCCGCAATTGGCAGCACTGGGCCGGGCTACATGACTGTGCACCGAAGGCAATAAATACCAGACCTCCTATGTATGCGTACGCACTGCAGTGTCTGGCATCAGCGCATATATAGGGGTCGATAGCTTCTCGAACGGTTCACATGTATATATGCTATATGTTATCGTATGTTCGATGCCGAGCGACCCAGACATATTAAATAAATGTGTATTTGAACTGAAATTTGAGTTTTAGCAAGGGGTATTGCGATTTTGTAAAAAAAAGTAATTATCTCACGACAAAGATTTACATTTGCGATTCCATTTTCATGGCCAACTGGGTTAAACTTTTTTTCTTTCAATTCTGTTCACAGTGGATTGTGTTATCGGAGGCCGTTCAGGATGCTCTTAGTGAAAAAGAGCACAAACACACACACATGTGTGTGCAAAAAGATAATTGAAATGTGGGATGTCGTTAAAAAAATAGTTAGTTATAAAAATGGAATCGCAAAAGTAAATCTTTAGCGTCACATAATGACAAAAGCGCTATACCACTTGGAGGATTTTTCTGTAAATCCCTTTATGTAAGCCAACAACGAAATCTCATGACTGATCACGATGGCGGCAAATATTTATCAAATTTGTCAAAATTCCATAACATGATATGTTGTTAAAGAGAATTTGTTGATTCACCTGAAGAAGCCATAAAAAATTTGGTATGTCATTTAGAAAAAAAAGTTTAACCCAGTTGGTCATGAAAATGGAATCGGAAAAGCAAACGTTTATTGTGACATGAGTTTTCACTATACCCCTCGAAGGATTTTTCTGTAAATCCTCTGTGTAAGCTATAAATAAATTTATGCGTTACTTTTGATGCGCCTTATATTTTAAAAATCACTGATCCAATTACCAAAAGAGCAAGTCCAGTATTGTTTGGAAGTTTTCTTCCCTAAGAGGATATCAGTGTTTCTTAGAACTATTCGACGGTTTATCAATTTTTATCTAAAAGAGTAACTGCTTAAATAGTGTTTATATACAAAAAAAACTGCCATGGTGGTCAAACCAGTTCTCTTTAATATTTGCTTGATATTTTATTTAATATTATGTTTTAATTTTGAAGATAAGTATATAATATATACACCAGATATTTAGAAATTTTAATTCTAAAATTTCGCATTTTGTCAATAAATTAATCTTAGTTTATTCACAACAGAAATAATTACATAACATCTCTTATGATAGCTATATAATTCTAACCATTATAGAGACTTTTAATAGGCCTTTTTAAAGTGCGAACTGAGAAGATGTTAGATGCATAGCATAAGAATGGTGTCGACTGTGGTCAAACTAAAATTCGCAGTTACAGAAATGCATGCTTTACATGCTTTTAAAAATCCAGTGTTATTGTTTTAATTAAACTTCTGATTCTATGTAACGTAATGCCTTAATATTTATTTAAAACATTGAAAGAAAATATCTTGCCTTAATCCAATTGCACCATTTTGATGCAAAGACGACAAAGCTTCGTCCATCGGTGACAAAAACAGTTGTTTCATCTTTGGCAAATCTTGACTGGTACATATTATTATACTCTCACCACTGCTACCCAAGCCAGCCCTTCCGGCTCGACCAACCATTTGTTTATACCTCGACAAGTTAATAAGTTCCTTGCCAATATAAGGCTGTCTTAAAATAACCCTTTTTGCAGGTAAGTTTACGCCTGCGGCTAAGGTAGAAGTGCAACATATCACAGATAAAATTCCAGTTCTAAATCCTTCTTCAATTAAACGTCTTTCGTCGGACGTTAAACCTGGCGGCATTTATCGTTGAGCATTTTATGTATATTAAAGACCGATTTCGTAATTACCTGAATGATGATAAGCTACACCAAATGGAATGGACGTATTTAAAATATCACATAGGCTTCCGCATTCTTGCTCCAACGCCTTCTTCAAATCGTTTTTTTCTTTAACTTGTACTTCTCTTAATTGCCTGTAATGAAAAATTACGGTAAATGTTATATGGATAACTTCAAACTTACGAGGAAATCACTCGACATAGAAGGTAAGCAACATTCTCGCAATTTTTCTTTGTTGAGCAAAATATAAGACAGGAATCATTTGGTATCACTTCCATAACCAAACCACCTAAGTGATCTGGATCAATTTTATTTAATTTTTCGGTATACTATAACAAAAGTAATATTCTCTTTATGATTTCAACTTTAGATTATTCTAAACTTACAGAAAAATCACATTTTTTTTCAAAAACAAATAAATCATTTTCATCTTTAGCCTTCCAATTTATTTTAGCTAATTCATTGCCACATTTAATATATTCTGTTAATTCTACTGGCCTGAAATTTTGCGTATACACTTCGGCATTTAGGAATTGACATATTTCACATAAATTACCAATCGTAGCGCTCATACCAATTATTTGGATATTCTCTGGAATAACAAGAGTGCAAAATAAACTACAAATTCTAAATGTCTGAATGCAATGATCAAACTTGTAGAAGTTATTCTGTGTGATACTGTGTGACAACAAAACATACCGCACATGGAATATTTGATTTTGCAATTCTAGAAAGAAGCAGACATATAATAATTAATTGTCACTATGCTAAATGGTACTCTAAAGGCAAAATTATTACTAGAGAAAACAAAAGACTGATATGTAGGCAAGATACACAACAGAAGTTTGACCCATCAAGGAAATAACTTGCATATTATTACAGCTGCAGAAATGCATTTAGTAGGCAGATTGAGAGTGGAATGGAAACCGAATAATAGATTCACAGAAGTTATGAATGTAAAGTACAGTATAGTAAAACCACTGATCTGTATAATATAAATGGATGAGCAACGCAATAGGATGTGCGTGAAATTTTTATGCCAAATTGAATATTTAACTCGGGGCTTACGAGTATGCGCAGTCCCTAGTTTTTTGACATTCGAATGTGAAATCACTAAAGTTCCGAACGCCGATTTCAATAGACTCCAAGCAGCAAAATCACAATTTCAGAGAAGGATAAAAATATATATTTGCTAATGTAGAACAAGTGTGCATATAGTGATTTTGCTACTATACCTTGTCTCAGAATAAGGAGTGATTCAAATATCGCGCCAAAATGGCGTATATTTTTAAAGTATTTCATTGGTTCTTGCGTAGGCAAGTTTAACATGGGAAAATAAGTTTGACAAAACGTCATTTTATGTTTATAGCCAAGCCATAACCTAGTCTCTTACATTTTTACTTTGGTTTATTATACTTTATTGTATTATTAAATAAAATCCGTACATTTATGTAAAACATGAGCATGCGTTGATCAGACGGCTTAAGACCTAGGGACTAGCTTTTTGTTTATATTTTTTGGAGTATTCTTATTAAGGAAAATGCGGAAGACATTGAAAAGGATCAAATTATACAATTCCTGACATACCATCACTGACATTGTTATCCCAAAATGTTGTTATTTCTGGTGTTGTTGTCAAATAATTGAAGCGCATTGTTAAGTGTGCTAAATGTGTGTCCGTACTAGAAGAAATCACAAACATCTGGCGATAATGCTAGTTTTCATCTTTTGAACAGAAAAAATCATGGTGCTTTAATACGTCCTTCACAAGATGTCACAAAAGTTTTTAAAATAGTTGAAGTCCAAGTACGCCATATTCTTGTACAAAACCACAATAAACTTCCTGCAGAGGCAGTGTTATTTGAGCTATTTGTATGTTCAATTTCTATTACTTTGCTAGCAGAAAATAAGTACTTTGTATTCTTAGATACACATTTTCATCTATTTTACATGAATGTCACGTTTCTCTTTTAATTAAGCATGTTGTGCGATGCACAGAGATGCAAAGAAACAAACAGAAGCAGAACGTGGGGGAACTTCTAAGAAAAGGCTCTCCAGGTTAATACTTTTTTATAACCAATAAATATTTCAAAAGGAAAGCATTCTTTTTCTCAGTATTTTTTTAAATTTCCCTTAATAAATAAGTATTTCATTATCTACAGATGCAGATTTTAATTTTAAAGTTCATGTTCTGTTACATACTTTTCAAAGATTTTAGGCATTTTAAATTAGCGCCTTTATTTTATGTTATTGCGCATGTGCAACAGCCCCGTGCGCAGTTCGTATTTCATCACAATTTGTAACATGCTATTGCCCATCTATTTATATTATACAGGTCAGTGAGTAAAACACATCAAATTCTAGTTTGGATATACACAACGGATAGCTTACGACATTAATACCAAAACTAATCATACATTGGAAACCAATGAGAAGGAGCAAACACAGAAGACTGTTTTAGAATAACATATAAAATTGTACCAAAAAATTGAATACTATTTTATAGTACAATGCAAAACGTTTTACCATTTTCTTATACAAGACTATTGTATTAATTCGAACACGGTTATTTATCATGTCTATTACGTATATTCTGAAAACTTATACAAATATTTAGTCTGGGATTCTGCGCCTTACATGTTTCAAAAAAGTACATAAATATTTATCTGTGTTCATTCATAACCTCAAACAGGTCTAAATAGGAAATTATTTAGGTACGCAGAAGGTAATAGAGGTAGTCTAAAAAATGGATAATAGAGGAAGGTGGTGGCTTACGGCGAGTGTTACCTAGTGTACGTGATACTATCATCTTGAAAAGTATTGTAATAAAGAGAATAGTGGTTAAAACCATGGCAGCATTTAAATGTAATTAATAAATTTGTGTATTATGTATTTCTTATATAGCAGTACTTATAAGAGTCATGTTTACACTTTGCAAATAACAGAAACAATTTTATTAATGAACTTTACTAAAGTTACCTGTGTTGGCACGACGCAGTGGACCGGCAAAAACTTGATTTTCATAAAAAGTGAATTTTACTATGTATTTGCTGCAAATACTCAATTAAATAATAAAACAGTATATACATGTAGTATTTTATATAAATACAATTATAATACACTTTAGAGAATGTTACACTTTACTATTACTTTTTGATTAGTACAATGAAATGCATATAAAATTCGTATAGGCTTTTAGTATCCATCAGCAAAAAATATATATCTTGCATATATGATCCTCAAAATCTCTATTATTAACCCAACAATTCAGCTGCCCCTTTTTGTTCCTTTATGAGAAAATAGAGATCTGAAGATGTTTGTAATATATGTACGTCATTTGCATGGGTATATATACTCATTGCACTTTATTTTACATGATACGCAGATAATTTTTGCCTCAAATATAAATATAAGAGTTTGAACCAGTGTGCAACGCTATCCTTAACAGAAGAATACTTAAGTTAATTGATGCACCTTGCTGCGCCTGCGCAAATCCAAGTTATTATTTGTATATTACATATTTATATAGGACAGGTTCTAATTTTATGCAATAAATTTGTAGAAGGAAATTGTAAGACGTTTTCCACTGCACTGTGAAATAGTATCCAATTTTATATCGTAGTCTAAAACTGGCTTCAGGAAAAGTGAGCACAGCAATGTTAGTCAAAAAATAAGAGGGGGAGATTAGATCTTTGGAAAGGTAGAAAGGGATAGTTCTTGCAGTTTCAGAACATGTACTAATAATACTCGATACGTTGCATTTGAATTATTAAATTTTGCTTTACCTGAATTATTTGATGTTTAATTGTTTTTCCGATTTTGACACATTTATTAAGAATAAATAATCTAATAACTTTCTTATACATCAATGTTTAGTCATTCATACAATACTCGAGATATTTGATGTGACAATTAAATCTATATGCGATTTACAAATTTCCGATATAGCTTTACTTCAATTGGCCGAGTGCAAATTGAAGGAATGCCATCAAGTGCACACAAACAGTTTAAGTGTTCACCTTTCATATTATGAAATTTAAGCTTCAGCACATACTCAATTACTTTATTGATTGAGCAGCTCCTATAAAATTGCTCCTTTGGTTAAAAAAAGCGGCTTGTATTTAAGCCAAATTAATAATATCCCATATATAGTGTTTGCTAACACAAATGACGGTGTGGGATGATAAGATGCAAATTAAAGCAGAAATGTTTTAATTTAAATTGTATTAACCTTGAATGCATTGCAATTTGTTTAATAGTTCTTCTAATGCACCGCCTCTGCTTTGATCTCCAACTAAGTGTAGTTCATCAACGACAATAAGGCCTAATTCGTCTAATCTTCCAGTATCGATTAAACTATTGACAAGTCCTAAAGCTTTTTCAATAGTGGCCACATACACTGAATTTTTTCGTCGCCTTTTCCTTGGCGGAAAATTACCTTTGCCGGCTGCGTATTCCTCTACTAAAAAGTCTAAAGCTACCGCGAATGGTGATAATGCCCATACCTATAAATTAAAGAAATTGACATATTTCTAAACAATAAACTCAAATCATTACAAAAACAAAAATTTCTTAATCCATAATATACAATAACCTATGCCCTTGTTTATAAATACTATAGTTATACAACTGAAGGTTAGTTCGGGTAGGTAGCCAACAGAGGGGTTGGGCAGTAGGATGTGCCCATTCATACATTTCTCCCGCTTAATTTGTTATAGTAAAAGCAGTCTTCTCATAGTAGTAAAGAAAAGCCAATGGGAGCTTAAAGGAAGTGACGCAATTATCCAATTACACCAATCGTGTTTGTTACAATTTTATAGGCGTTTTGCTTTAGATTTAAATATCTTAAAATATTTTGAATTAAGGGATATGATAAGTCTACTGACACTAATTTTTTAAATTCCAAAAATAAGTGATTATGTGATTGTGGATGTTAAATGTTATTCTGAAATACATATTGCAAGACGATGTAACGATGAAATGTAATTTTTCCTACATATTTTATCTTATAATTGACAATGATATTGCAGTACAAGCTGAAAAAGGTTCAAAGTACTAACCTTTAATAAAATCTTATTTATTTGCTTGGTTATGAATTAGTTTGTTTGTATAACATGTATGTACTATCCTCAACAATAATTGATGATTATACATTCAGACTTGCATCATGGCAGTTGTTATTGCGATTCAGGCCTAGATAAAATAAAAATAACTAGAACCATAATAAAATAAGTAATGTGCAAGCTGAGTACATTTAAGTATGTATCTAGTTACCTTTTACGAAGTGATATACTATATACAAAAGATATTATACTTCAATGAATATGAAGGCTAAAATTCTATATATATATAACACAATAAAATCCATAAAGATTTCAAACAATTGCAATTAAACTATAGTTTTGTTTGATAACCCCAACGTAACTTCAATTTTTAGGAACTACAATTATTGAAAGCAATTTTTAAAATCGCAGGTAAATACAAATTGAAGAAACGTCCATATACAGACCATGTGTAGGCAGTACTTACTATATTGATAATTACCAAGAATGTAAATGTATAATGACAGTTGCTGCGACTTCCCTGATGAGATGAGGTATTGTGGGTGTAAAAGCAGGATTAATTATAACACTTCTGCAGTAAGAAGGATAGTGTTTCTATTATAATAATAAATTTATTATATCAATAATAAGATTTACATACAGTTTACATAATAGCACATTCAAGCCAAAATGTGATGATAACGGCAACACAGGTAATCAAAGGGTTAATTTATGCCATTGACATTGTAGAATGCTTCTTGAAGGAGAATGTCCTTTATTTTCTCTTTAGATACGAAAGTGGAAAGATGTCTACACATAACTTTGATTTTGTTAAATAGTTACCAGTGACGATGTTGTACTGAAGTGGCTCTTGTCCTATGTAGTGCGGGATGTGCAGCAAATGGTTATGAGGGGTGAAGACTTCTGTAATCTCACCCCTAGTCATCAGGGGTGTCAGCTTTTTCGAAGCCCTCCTTAGTTGTTGCAGAATATGTGTCTAGGTTAATGGACTTATCATAAGCTCTCTGAAGAGAGGTTTGCCGTGGATAGTTTTTGAAACACAGACAATTGCTCGAACAGCCTTCTTTTTACCCTATATTGGTTAAACATTGTTGATATGTGATTTGATAGCCCATAGTATATCGTTATTTCAGTAGACTGTCAGTTATAAATCTGATATGTCTAATTGCATAAAGTAGCAGAAGACAAGTGTTTGATTAATTTATCTATCTGCGACTTCCATGTTAATCTTCTGTCTAGTCTAACATCAAGGAATTTTCAATTCGTAGAATATATGTTTGATCTATGTTTACTAGTAATGTAAACTGTCTCACATTTATGCTGGTTAAGTGATAAACAATTAGCTGTGAACCATTTAAATGTCTAAATTCTGAATATACCAAAACCTTAAAATAATGTGGTGTTTATAATACATTTTCTTTGTAAAACATACTACATTACTGGTTTGAATGCCTCACATAAACCAGTCAATTTGATAAAACCATACAAAGGAACTAAATAAATATTGTGGTTCGGATAGCTTTTAATTACTTTTTCTTCTTTTACATAATATATTTAGTCATACGAAATATATATAAGACTGTTTTAGACATACCTGTTGAACACATAGAAAAAAATAATAACCCAAACTCTGAACCCCAAACAGACTGACATTTCATGTAGGTATTTAATAAAAATGCTGGCTTTTAATACAGTTTCTTTGTTTAGATTTATTTCTTTAAAAAACATGAATGCGGTTTTTAAAAAACCTTTCGTATGTTTTTTTTTATTATGTTATAAAAGGGTAGTTGTGAGTATAATAAGGGAAAAAAATAGTAATCCTACGATTCTCCAATAAAACATTTACTTAAAGCTACTTTTAATAGCTATATAGGTTATGTTGATTTGTAATTCAAGGCCAAACGATGTGAAAAGCAAATCAAACAAAATATACTCTTCTGTAAAATTTAATAGAAAATATCAAAATATATTTACATTTTTTATAAACTTCCGGATTAAATTGGGAGAGTGGGGTTGAGAGTATTTCATTGGCTGACCAGTTTCATTCATAAATATTAGTCCATTTGAAAGATATCAGAGGACGTCACTTTACTACAGGAGAAATATTTACAGTTTTCTCTAGGTTGTATAACTATAGTATTAATAAACAAGGCCTATGCAAAGGAATCATGGCTTTGAACCGAAACAACAAGAGGCAATGAAAATACTAGAGAAGAATAATGGAACCAATACGATACTGAGAAGGCTATACAGAGAATAAATCATGAAATAGATACTGCAGTGTGTGAAAAAACATAGGTATATTAAAGACATAATAAAATGGCTATGGTCTGGAGCGCAGGGCCTGCAAATATTATAAGGATAATAATGGATGGAAGACAGCTGGTAGCCGAGTAGGAGATGGCATAGCGACATAGAAGATAACTTCATAAGTCTAAAAATAATAAATTAGAAGCAAAAACCGGGCAATCGTAGAGATCAAGAGAAAATTCAAAGATGAAAAAATCAGGAAGAAATATTTATTAAGAATCATGAAGATTGTTCCACCTGGTTTGTAAGAACTTCAAGCCAGAAGCGGCGAAACTTCAGGTAGAGTGAGGTGCCAGATATATTTAGAAAATATTCAACCGATGGCAATTCCAAATGTTCAAAGTAGTTTCTACAATCAATTAGTGGTTGTGTAAGTCTCGAAATTATAATAGTAATAATATATGTGTCGGTTTCATGAAATATACCGTATGTGTCAATTTTCATTAGCCATAGGCGATCAATCCATGCAATATGTTGCAACGTGGTATCCCTACTTTCCTTTCCAATGCCAGCGACGCGACAACCGACACATGCTCGCAAATACAAGTTAGCACTTAGGAGTAACCATTGGACCACCGACCCGTGTGTTTCTAATGCGTTCAGAAATAATATTTACGAGTTGCAAGGATTTGTTTCTTTTTCCTTTCAGTAAATGCAGAGAATTATTAAGCTACGTTCACGCTGCATGACACAAACAAAAACGTAATTCTAATAAAATTAAAAAATAACCCCTAATAAAATAAATAAAAAAGGATTCCTCCCTGCACAGCAAGACATTACCCTAGGCGGTTGTAGAAATTTACTCTTACGTTTTCTAACATGTGAGCAGTTACTGAATTAGCAGCCTCAATTTTTTCTCTCAAGGCAACTATGTTTTCTGTTCTACCAGCTTCAATATCCCCACAAAAAAAATCATTTTGAGAGAGATCAGTAGATCGCGGAGGCCATTTGATGTTACCCGTTCCAGTAATAAGACGGCCAGGGACCACAACGTGTCCCCACCTAAACATTGAATGCAAAATCTGGGTGGATCGGAGAATATCGTTGTGATGTCGGCATTAGTGACGGACAGTAGGGGTAACACGTTGCCACGTATTATATTCATACGTATACATCGCACGTAAACATTGAATCCCTATACCTAATGATATTTGACACATGCGGTATACAATTAAAATTGGGAAAGAAATTAAATAATCGGTATTTCAATTTTATGGACGGTACACTTTTACACTATTGTAATTTAAATGGTCAGTATGATAATTACGGTCGGTAAAAATAATAAACGCTCAGTAAGATGAAACGTAATCGATTAAATTAATTAATGATCAGTAAAATCTGAAACGGCCAATAATAAACGGTTAGTACCATTAATAAGCTATCGGTATAATAATAAAGTGCCATATTTATTTCATGTACATAAATACAAAAACATACAATGAAAAATATACACACACAAACAATAACAATACAAAATTTAACAAAGAAATATGCTCTGCCGTTAGTAATGATGAACTAGAAAGTGGTGATAAACTGCAAATAATTATATTTAATGATATGCACTAATTATATACACCGTGTCTAAAGTTAAGTGTTCACCATTGCTAACTTTGTTATTATTGAAACTACGAAGTCGATTAAAGTAGCAAACTACTAGGACTATTTTTGCTGAAGTTAGTCAAAACAGAGAAACAATTGATAGAAAATTGGACCGATAACTGGAAAACCTAGTATACCACAGCAAATATTTAAGGTAAACCGATGCTGCGGGTGTCGTGGATCTTCTATCTTGGGATTCTGTCGAGACCAATAATGTTGGTTTCTTTTATTACACATACCTACCATTAGTTGAAAAGTTAGATTCGTCTGACCACAAAATAAGTTTAAAATTATCTGAATGTTCACTGATGAAATTAATTAGCCAGTTACAAAAAATTAATCTTCTTGAACAGTGCATCTATTGACATCCAATTTTCGCATGATGTCTCTAATTGAATTTTGAGGAAATGCTTCAAAATATGCTAACATTCGTAATTCCGTTTCTTCCTTGATTATAAATCCTCTCCTTTTTCTAAATTTCTTAAATGCATCTTCGTTTTTCCTTAGTTTTCTGTACATTTAAAAAAAATGTATATTTGGCGCTTCACGGTCCGGAAATTTGTTAGGATAATATGCCTATGCTTCCACGGTGTTTCTTCTGCAAAACAGCTAAGCTTCAGGGATATCGCATTTTTCTAGATGTGCGAAAGGCATTTTGTTAGAACTAACAACCAGTAATAAACTATTAACAATAGGCAGCCGTACACAACCAATTAATTACAAAACAGAGTAAGTTTACAAACTCGTCGACGTTTCAAGTAATCTTTTATTTCATTTTACATTCATTGCCTACTTACATATTAAAGCAATAATAATCAAAGAATTTAAGTGCTTTTATTCGCTTATTTTTAAATTTAGGACGATAGCGTATTACCGTAGAGAGAATATATATAGAGCCCATTAAATAGGCAAATCGGGCAACATAAAAATTCGAATAAATCCTGCTATAATGTGCTGGTATCTGGTGGTAGAAAGCAGATAAGACAACTATTACCATCTATACATTAAGAACGAAACTAAACCATACGGAATTTATTTGCAACGGTAACCAACAAGATTATGAATGAAATAAACACACATAAGCCTCCTATCAAAGTGATTTATAACTTGCTGTCAACAAAAAAATTTATTGCTTTTATAAAAAAAACTTGAGAATATACTTATTGAGACACCAAGTATTTCTATCTTATAAATAACTTCCTTTTTACTTTTTGTATACCCATATTTTCTGCCTTAGTGTAAGTAATCTTTTGCTATATAATAGTTCTAATAACTCCTTTGAAACATTTATGCTGTTTATTTACATATGTATACGGTTACAGTTCTTTGAGCCTGTCTATTGTGTTTTAACTGAAGAGAACATAATGAATACTGATAATAATCTATTCATCCAAGAGCGTTTGTATTTTAGTTTTTGGGGGCACTTTTGATTCTTTATTCTTTGCAATATTACTTTCAGTTATTAAATACTTTAGGGAAGTAATTCATTTTTTCTATTCCGGTGCTATAAAGTTCACTTTACGACACCCGTTTTGGTTGCATAAAGTATTACTTTATCGCACGCTAATTTTATTTTTTTGAAGTTGGTAACAAAAGAAAATGGAACCAAATCGTATTTAAATGTCAAAATATAAGCCTTTAAAGTAACAAAAATGTGCAATAAAATTGTACAAAGAATAAAAAGCACACATGCTAACATTTCACTTACTAATTAGCAATATAAATTGTTAAGCAGAGTTGGATGATAAGTTTTCGGATGCTACTATTGACATTTACTTACTATGTTGAATAGTACAACTGTTATAAAAGTTTGTTTTGATAAATTTGTAGAGAGTTTGTGGACGAAAGATTTTGTACATTGTCTTCTGCTATTTTGCGAATCTCTGGGGGCGTACAGTTATTTATTTCGTCCTTTTTGTTGATAATTTGAAATAATTTATTGTATAAATCAGTCTGAATTTTAAACACAATTACATATAGCACCACCTATATTCAAATATTTAAAACGTTCTACTTAAAAATCAAAGTAGTCAACTTCAAAAAAGCAAAATTTCTAAAATATTCGAACAAAACATGTCTCTTATTTTAAGCTTTTTTTGACCTTTTAATAACCGAAATAGAAAAAATAGTATAAAATACACGTTTCATAAGACATTTTGCGCACTTGTTCTTTAGAAAACTCGCCTAGCGGCTCGTTTTCTAAACTTGAACGCGTGCGCAAAAATCGTGTCTTATGAAACTTGTATTTTAATATACTATTATATATATTCATTACATTATTGAATTTCATACTTTTACGTCCTCAAGACTTATAACATTTAAAACTGGAGTTCGGGATGTGGCAGCCAGATGAAAAGTAATTGCACAAATTAAATTGGGAAATTGCACATACTGTTTTATAAAAATTCGAAGTTTTAATATCTGTCATCAAATATTTTACTGTTATAACAGGTTTTATGAAATGTAATTGTTAATATTTAGGATGACCTGATTAAATAGAACAATTCTATTTTCTAAATGTGCAATATAAGTGTAAATATTACTAACTTGAAATTATTTTTAATGAGTGTGCAGAAAAAAGTATAATCCAATTTAAAAATAATAGGCATTTCCTGTTTTACCGGACACGATATTTTTTAAGCATTCATTCATAATTTCTTCATATTTAAAGTTTTTCGGCTTAAGACCTATTGTACAAATAATATTTATTACCTCTATATTCAGAAGAATTTTAATCAGAAACTAATTACCCCGCAAATAAAAAAAAGTCTATAAGGTTGTGTTTGTTTATACAGTGTGTCCAGATTTCGATGCTCGCCACTGGTATATCGGTTATTAGAAGATATAGAGGAACGATTAAATGGGGAATGTTTTGCAGAATTCAATGCTCGCAACAAATCTCATTTCAAATTCATTCGGACTTTTTACAATTTTGAGATATCTTGAAAAAAACAATATTTGCCGATTTCAATTTTCCTCAATAACTCGATAACGCCTAATGCGATCGCTATTAAACTCTAATGCTGTGTTTACACGGTCAAATAAATTCATGAAGGTTTTGACCTTGAATTTATTGAAGCGTGTAAACGCTCAACTTGCCGTCAATTTTCTAGGGAAATATAGTAACATTTTAGTTTAAAATACATGCCAACTTTCGTATTGTGAATCTTCTGGCCCGTGAATAATTTTTTTATTATAAAAGATTGATAAAGTTAGTAAAATCAGTCGTATTTGTAAAGAAATATTAATGTTCCAATAAATAATATGCAACTATTGCTATTCTATACAAACGTTGCAGAAGACCGACAAAAAATCGATTGTGAGAAGTGAATAATTTCACATTATTTTAATGATCATGTTCATAACATATTGTAAAATATTATTTTGAAGTATATCAGCATTGTTAACTTGATAGATCTTTTTTGATCGAAGCTTCCATAGTTCACTAAATTTCTGATTATTCTGCTAAAAATTGTCCGGTGTGGTTGTGGTCTTTCCGGAAAACGCTGACCGTAACTTGTGCAAGCATTTTCAGAGATTCTGCTTACTTTGAAATAAACTTCCAACATATCAACCTTTACTTCATTTGAAAATGTGTGTGCCAATATCAATTCTTATTAATCTCCATGCTTAACGGTAATTACTTACACAAAGTTCTAAATCTCCCACCAATTTCACTGCACTTTTACATGTCAAAAATGACAGAGCTTATTTATCGTGTGTTTTACACTATCATTTAATTTCATAGCTAACTAATTCCGTATTACAGTGAAATTTTATTCAAATGTTCATATCTCTCGTGTAAATAAAGATTTATTAGGCATGTTGTACATTATTCATAAACTATTTTTAAGGAGTATCTAACTAATTGAAAATCCAATATGGCCGCCATAAGAAAACAAAAGATAGCGTTAAGAAATTGGAAACAAATGAAAATCGGGGGTTACTGTTAACAAAACAAAATTGTCTTAAAAAAGTGTATCAACAATGTTAGAGTTTAAAAGAGATCGCATTAGGCGTTATCGACTTATTGAGGAAGATTCAAATCGGCAAATATTGGTTTTTTCAAAATATCTCAAAACTGTAAAGAGTCCGAATGAATTTGAAATGAGATTTGTTGCGAGCATTGAATTCTGCAAAACATTTAACCGTTCCTCTATGTCTTCTAATAACCGATATACCAATGGTGAGCATCGAAATCTGGACAGACTGTATATAACTCGTTTATAATACGCATATCGGCAGTAACACTGTCATAAGGCGAAAATTGTGTTTTGTGATCAAATGACGTTTAAAATTATTTTGTTATTACAAGATAATTTTAAAAATTCCGCATTTAACATTCGATTTTTTTCATAATTTAAGAGATAATGTCTTTATCTCACAATTTGTGAAAAGAATCCAATGCTAGATATTACAAAATAATTTTAAACGTCATTTGATTACAAAACACAATACTGGACTTGGTTTAAATTTTCATGTCTATATTGCAATATATTATATAGGATAGAAAGTTAGGCAATTTACTAAAATACTTATTTTATGACCATCTGTGTAAACACAAAATTTGATGTATGAGTTCTCTGTGCATTTTTCCTTGTCAGGAAGAGCCGTCTTAATTTTACACATTCATTCGTAAGTTTTTATATATGCGTATTTTAATAACGTATTTTGTTGGAATTTATATAATATATTGTATTTATTTTATTTCTAAATCTAAATAATAAAATTTATTATTAAATGAGTGAATTAATACTATACTCCATTCAGTCTAAGAATGGAGCATTGGGAAAGATAGGGCTTAAAATAAACGTTTGTGATTGGTTGAAATCGAGTGTGCATTTACACCGACAAAATAATGGCATTTAGCTCGTTCTGTCAAAAATTTGTTTACTGACAGTTTTGTTCAAAGAGTTTGTCGATTTCCGTATTTTACATAGTTATTTGTTGTTAATATTCTTAAAAAATAGTTCTTCTTAGAACTCGCAGGTGAAATATTCATTTGTTAAGGTATTTTATCAATTTCTAGATATTGTAAATAAGATAATAATTGAAATATCTGCTAATGGAAATAGTATCTAAAATTTATTGGATTTTAACATGAAATATTGCCCTTTACACCTTTTACTCACATATTGATAATGATACCTACTTGAATGTTGTAAAATGTATGCGTTCTATTTACATGTAGACACAACGTGTTATTCAATGTTTTCCTTATATTTTAATATTTTTTGTGTGAGCGATATTCTGTTTTGGAAAACTTATCAAATACTGATTAGCTGTTTGCCTTTTCATGTTTGTTAGTATGGTTATCATTTTAAAAGCAATGTAAGCCTTACTTAAATAAATGTCAATAAACACGTAAAAGTCAAAATATAATGATATACAATGTATATCCCTGCTATCCATCTGACAGTAAACATATGTTTTATTTGTTTTCAAAATACAAAATTCATCCTGTGTAAACTGTGCTCATATTGTAGCGCCATCTACTCCATTCTTAGACTGAATGGAGTATAGCTATTAGGTGATATTTTGTCTATATAATAATAATAAATATTAATACTAAAAAATATTTGAAAATACTTCACATCTACCAGGCACAAGCTTAACCCCAGGAGCAGTTGCTGCCGCTAGTTCTGGACGTAGCCGTTCTTGCCTCCACGTCCACAATCGCGTACCCAAAAAATAACATTGCATGGGTTCTCTATATATATTCTCTCTACGATATTACTTACTTTTTGTTTAGAATTTAACTCTCTTTCAAAAAATGTCGAAATATACAGGCTGTTCCATTAAAAAACTTGTTGCTTTTGAGAATATCTCATTTTGTGAATATCTCAGAAACTAGATCTTCAATTGTTTCTCTGTTTTGACTAACTTAATCCGCAAAAAGAGTTCTACTAGTTTGCTAATTTAACCGACTTCGTAGCGTCAATAAATAATAACAAAGTTAGCAATGGTGAACACATAACTTTAGACACGGTGTATATAATGATATGCACTAATTAGATATATTTACTCTATTGGACAATTGCAAGTGCCTCAATCCATTTGTTTGAATCATTTAGAAGAGTAGTAGTCTAAAAGGTGAATGCGACAGTTTTAAATTCTCCAAATGTGGAAAAACTCGCCTTTACGGTTTTCTCTAGATTGTGATTTCATTACGTTACAATCTTCTTTTTTTCACAAGCCCAATGATAAGCTTTGGTCCATAAACCAAAGTTCAGCATAGGAACTAGGTACATGCATTATCTTTGCATTTGCAAGACCAGGTATTTTTGTATTCCTTGGAACAACTGCAAACCGAGATAAAGGTAATCTCTGCCGCAAAGTGTTCTCATCTTTAATGACTCTGTTGAAAGATTCCAAGGCATTATTTGTAGACGGAACCAGCTTTGAAACACCTTCAAACCAGTTTCAATTAGTTTGTAACCATTCATGTTGAAATCATTCCACAATTCCATTTTGCAACTAGCAGATATGACGCCTACTCAAAAACAATATTTCTTTTGCTCAGTTGTATTAAGTCAACATCTTTTAATATTTCATTTCGTTTCTCCTTTGGATGCACATTTTTTGATATGTGCCCAAGCACATGATTGTAACATTTGATCCAAATACGTTTATAAAGGCATTCACTAATTTTTAATTCACATCAGAATGTATTTTGTGGTCAGCATTACAGGACAATTTCCAACAAGTTTTTATTGAATACACAAAAACCGAAAGAAAGACTGTTACGCCGCATCTACATCAGGAACTTGTGAATTTTCTAAACAAAAACTTTCCAATTCGCCAAGACTCATAACATTGTGTCCATATTTTATTTTTCTTAATAAGGACAAGTAATGGTTAAGTTCAGTCTTACTTGGTAATGTAATTTGTTTTTTAATTAACATATTAAGAATCTTTTTGGTTTTATTTTTGAATCTAAGTTAAAGAGACACTTGATTTCCTCTTTTTCTTCATTGGACATTTTATTTTTTACTTTTGCAACAATTACATTACACATATGGACCAACTGAGATCGCTATAAATATACCTGACTTGTAATAAAGGGATAATGTATGTATACATCTGCAGCACTGTGCTTTCCTCTTTTTTAACTTTGTTATGCTGAAAAACCTCACTTATATTTCCTTGTTTGTCCACATTTTTATAAGAAAAACTCCATATCGATACCCCAGTTCAACACTGTAACAACTCCAAAACGCTTGAACTGTTATAAGGCGGACTGAAGAATTTTCTCAAATTTGATAATCGTCTAAAATGTGGTCATGTTTCAATCTAGCTTTCTCAGAGTTTCTACAAGAGCTTCTCATAGAATTGTTATTTTATGCATTTTTTAAAAATCTTATTAATTTAATATTTTTCAAATTAGAATGAGTTGTTACGTTGTTGAACTAAATAATAACATAAGTTTTATAATTTTCACAGAAATGTACCAAAAGTACTTACAAATTTTGAAAGTATTTTTAGCAATTAACTAATTTTTCTGAAAATTTGTAAATGCAGATGTGCAAATTTTGCATTCAAAGTATTTATTGATTATTATGAAAAGATATAATAAAGAAAATACATAATTCTGTCAACAAAAAACAATTTAATTGATTCTCTCATTTCAAAAAAATTACGTATCTATTTTTTATTTAATTGGAATCGCTACTACTTTCAGAGTTAACATTGGCATCTGCATTCAAGTTTTCATAAAATGGCCAGTAGACCGGTTTTATCGCATTTTCTTTGCAAAGTTCTAATAAATTCTTTTTCTTTGCTGGTGCAATTGGTGGCGGTCTTTTATAAGCGACTTGCAATTCTTTCGTTCTAGCAAATCGCAAGTTTGGCTGCACAATAATTTCTTGAAATTCGTTTTCTTCGTAAGAATATTTATAAAAAATTGAATTTGGATTATCCTTTGTTATCCTTTCTCTATTTTTGTTTAATGTGTAGTTTCTACCCATTTCAGCAGACAACTTCTTGAAGTCAAAAAAGTCGCTTGTATCCATTTCATGAACTTTATACGGAGTTCTATTTTTTTTTGCACTTCTTAAAATCATGGTCCATTGTGAGGGGACGTAAATGGGACCATTTTTTAACACGCGTTTTTTTTTCTTTTTCAATGGTCGCATGCATTGAGTCTCCTTCATTTTGCGTGTGTCCAACGACTAAGAACTTGTGAGTGATAGATTTCAGATTTTCAAAATTTCGAATGCAATAAAGGTACATACTGCAAATAAACTTGTTCTTGTTTTGTCCAACGCAGTTGTCGGAATAGAAAATGATATTTTCGGTATTTATACTTTCATTAAAAAGAAAATTGTACACACAGCTACAAATTTCATTGGCGCCGCGTCTTGCGAGTCCTTCATGCCATGTATAACAATATCCTAATTTTTTTCCAATATCGAAGATTGTAAAATTATACGTTGCAAGTCGTCGTTTGTAGAAAAATGTGCTAACATCTCCAGAAGGACAAGGAAGAACTGCTTGCAGATCAAAACAATATACTCCTGTATTTTCGCTTTGAAGGTCTTTGGTTTTTTCCACCCGGCTTAGTTCTTTCTCCTTAATGTGGTTTTCATATTTTAGCTTGATATTTTGATTATCATCTTCAGTGCCATTTTTGTAACTCTCGCATAGTGCACACTGGTCTTTTTTAGGGATGTAAAAAGCGATATTTGTTTCTGTGTTTATGACTTTAGCGTACATTGAATATTTGCCAAAACTTTTGCCCTTTTGTTCACACTGCTCTATATAAAGTTTGTACATTAGTGTCATGTTAAGACTGCCATCCAAATATTCCTTGTTCGTTCTCGCACGGCAGTAATGTGAGCTTACTCTTGGAAAAGATGCTATGTGCTGTCTAATATCTTTCATAATCTCTTCATCCACTTTTCTCTGATTGTCATGTTTGCCTCTTTTATCAGTTTCTATAAATCCGTGTTGATCTTTCTTCTGCATTGTGGTAAATATTGTTCTATTATTAATTGATAAAGTGTTTTTGAAAAACACTTTGCAGACTTGAACTTGCTCTGATCCTTTCTTGAATGTGTATTTCACATTTTGGGAGCGGCTGCTTCCCGGTTTAGGATTTCGATATGCGGGTGTAATGTTGGCACACATGCAACTGTTCAAAAAGTTTCTCTGGAGATTAATATCTCCAAGTTTCCAGTATGAATTATAAATTTGTTTTCTTTCCTCAATTGAAAATTTTGACGCACACTTAAGTCTACACGTTTCCAAACAAGGAGGTTTCATTCTTTTCGCCTCAATTTCTTTCCCTTTAGCCGAAATATACCTTTGTCCCAAATTTCTATTAATCTTCCGCGCATTTTTTGCCCAAGTTTCTGGAACTCTCTTTCTCTTTCGAGTAAGATTTTTAACGTTTTCACTTTCTACCGGCGTTGCTTCAGGTACTATTAGGTCTTCATTGTCTGTCGATTCATCACTACTTGCATCATTTTCTGGAACGTAATTTAAATCCGCCACCGAATCATCGCTATCAATGTTGAATCGGCTGTCCATCTCATTATGACCGCTAGTAACAATCTAAAATAATAAGAAAACATAAAAATTTATTTGTCACACAATACAAAATTGAGTAGCTTACTGTCTCGGCATCACTACTTATAATATTATCACATAAAATAACATTTTCTTGCTCATCTTGATTGTCAGTTTCGGAATTCGTTTGCTCCGTTGAATTTTCTGCAGATGGATTTTTTTCTAAGAAAGTATTGTTCATCTCCACATCATTGGTGTTTTGATTCTCCATACTATTATGAAACTAAACACAAGCAGAAACTATGTTAAACTTTTTAAATATTTTAAGGTTATGTCTAACCAATAATATTAATTATATTCGAAAATCGCACTTACTTTTTGTTCCTCATATTGACTGCAAGCTAGTCTTGCCATATACTGAGCCCTGGATTCAAAATTTCTTTTTGGTTCCATTTTAATTACACATTAACCACTTTGCACACTCTCAAACAACAAGTAATAAGTTGCAACCTGCAGTAGAAATCAAAAGATCTTGTAGTTCAATAGCGTAACAAGTGAGTTATTACGGTGTTGAATTTAAGAAATTTTGAATATCTCAACTGTTACAAATACATGTAACGCCACCTCTCCGCACTGAATCAAGCTAGAAGTTGGTACACTATTGCTCTGGAAAGAACATGAAATTCCGAATTAGCTGGTGGGTTTAACTCAAAAACAACTTTTTTTGAATTGTTACGTTATTGCATTGGGGTATCGATATGTGTTCCATTTGAACTGCAGCCACAACATAAGCCTTATTCTCAAGCAATTTCTCCATTTACCATTTCTTGTCTATTTTCTTTCACCTTTTGGTGATCACCTTATCACTTTCACCTTCGGAATTTGTTTCATATTCTGGTATATCTACCATATTGTATTGTTGCAAAGAAACTTACACCATAATCACTTAACTTTACAGTAAGAGTGACGTTTATTACTAGTTTGCACTGTCCATTATAAATCACAATAATTAACATAGAAATACTAACCAAATAGTTCTTTCAATGCTCCAAAATCCCATTTAAACTCATTATAAATGTACTGAGTCTTTTAAAATACTTTACTGATGTTTGTAATATTATACTGTACATAAGAAAATAAATAATGTTCAGTTTATTACAACCCTTATAATATAAATTATGAATAGTAACAATATCTTTCAAAAATTATCTGAAGGGTCATCAGACATAATTTCTATGTGCCACAAGAGGAGTGAGGGTAAACTAAGAACAAGCAACACTTACAAAACTTAACTTAAAATTTTCTAGTTTACTTAAACAAGCATCAGTCAAACAAAAGCCTGATATTGTTGATATAAATCATCTTCATCTAACATTAATTCATTCAACATCCAGTTCTCAAAGTGGAAGTCTATCGTTAAGTTAAAAATAGTTTAAATGAGATTTTAGGATTATAAGATCCAACATATTGAAGTGTTTCATATGCATAACATATATGTAGCTTGAATTAAAAGTGATTGGAAATATATGATGAAAACATAAAAATCGGAATCAAAGATTTTGATATTTCCAAAAAATGCACATTCAAAATTTCCCTTTCATATTTAAGAATTGAGCATCCAATTCCAGCACATAGTTATTAGTGAATACTCTAATATAAAAGTATATCAAACAATTTACCTTTTCTTGTACAATTGCTACATATGGTAAAATAAAAAGAACATTCCTCTTCCAGCAAAGAATTTCCCTTAAAATTAAAATTTCAGCAACCAGTGTTTTGCCCCCACTTGTTGGCAATGCATACACTAAATTTTTTCTATTTTTTATTGCAGATAAACTTAAACATTCATGTTGCCAATCTGAAAACAATTCATGATAATAATTTCCAAATGAAAATATATTGTGTTTATAATACCATATAGATTTTCTATCCCTTTATATGTTCTTATTAAATCTTTAACCTTATCGGGAAGTCCATAGAAATTTCCTAATTCATTGTATGATGGTTCGTTAGGCAAAAGAGTCTCATTTATAATTTTTCCTGGAGTAACAGTCTTTCTTGCATTATCCAATAATGCCTTCCTGATAATACTTCCAAATGCTTTTTCATTCTGTGGTGATAAAACCACCTTACTTAACATTGAATCGTCTTTACACGTTAATGTTTTATTGATCATTTGTTCTAAATTTAAGTCTAAGTTTGTCCGCAAACTATTTTGAAACAAATCTTTTGCAAGTATTTGATCCTGATTTGGTCCTAAATCATGTATTGAGCATTCAACTTTTTCAAAGAGCATTTCAACTTCTTTTCGATAATGTGATGTTTTAAAAAGATTCACCATTTGCTCTTCAATTTCCTTGTCTTTCAGATGAATTTCATCTGACAAAACAGATGTATCATAATTGTTATTAAATAATTGTTTTTTAAATCTCCGTAATTCTTCCTTGACTTGATCAGTTGTGGCAACAAACAAATCTTGTTTCATAAATGAAAATTCATCTTCAAAATTTTGAAACTCTGACAGAGTTATATCTTGCATACTTTTATCATGATTTTCAGTTATACTTTGATTACTATTATGTATATCATTATCTATTTTTTTAAGCACCTGTGTATCACATACCTGAGAAAAAGTAATTTCACTCTCTTTATTTGGAAGATTTCTGCTTTTGTTGATTAAGGTTTGAGTATCATCAAAACACATAAAAGTACCTTGTAATAAATCAACATCGGTCTTATTCAAATTTCTGCTGCTAATGTCACTGTTTGAGTTAATTCTTTTTGAAGTATTATTGCTTGTTCCAACAGGTGAATCCAAGTGCACGCATTTTCTTTTTGATAATGATATGCATTCATCGATAGAGTCCTCTGAATTTTTAGTTTGACCTTCTGACGAACTTAATTTGTTAGGATTATTATTACTAAATTCTTGATGTTTTATACCTAAAATATATTTGTATATCAACGTATTAATTTAGTTGCTATTAGAGATACCATACCTATACCTTTTGAAGAATGTTTCTTTTTAGGTTTAATTGTTGCTAAGCTTTTAAAGTCCATGTTTATGGGCCTACATGAAACAACATGAACGATATATCATACATATATTACAATTGATAATTATTATTTTTAACTTAACTACGATTTGTTAGGAAACAATAAATGCGAAATAATCTGGAAATAACCTTCATTCACTTTTATTTGAGTCTTTAAAATTTCAATTTCAAATAACTGTGACAAATCAACGTTGCCACTGTTGCCTGTCACTTTAATTGAAATTTCCGGATACTTAGGGAAATACCTGCTTTTACCCGCCATCTTCAAATATTTAACGTAACTTTAATTTTAATATATACACTTTTTAATTAACTTTAATCGTTGATTGAAGGAATACATAGCCAAGCAAAGATTTTATTAAAGGTTAATACTTTGAACCTTTTTCTGCTTGTACTGCAATATCATTGTCAATTATAAGATGAAATATATAGGAAAAATGACATTTCTTCGTTACATCGTCTTGCAATATGTATTTCAGAATAACATTTAACATTCACAATCACATCATCACTTATTGTTGGATTTTAAAAAATTAGTGACAGTAGACTTATTATATCGCTCAATTCAAAATATTTTAAGATATTTAACAAACACGATTGGTGTAATTGGATAATTGCGTCACTTCCTTTATGCTCCCATTGGCTTCTCTTTACTACTACGAGAAGACAGCTTTTACTATAACAAATTTAGCGGGAGAAATTTATGAATGGGCACATCCTACTGCCCAACCCCTCTGTTGGCTACCTATATAGTATTAATAAACAAGGGTCATACTATTATAGAGCCATTACGACTCGTCTTGTTTATGTTGCCGGATCTATTTTTATTACATCAGTGACATTTAATATAACAAAAAAAAAATATTCACAATATAGTAACTATAACTTAATATATTTAGTAATTGAAATGAAAATTTTTGGTTTTGTTTTATGGAAAAGCGCTCGGATAGGTCGATTTTTATTTTTAGCTGCGGCTTTTTTGATGGTAAATTGATGTACAAAGGCTGGTCCAAAAATAAGTTACGACCATCAATTTTTTTTCAAATGGAAACATGTTTTTTATTTAATTTGTTAATTCTACATCGAATTCTAAGTATGTTTCATGTACCATGTCCTATACCCAAACTCAACAGTTATCGAGAAATGTACAATTGAACATATCAATAACTGCATGTTCAATTGTAAATTTTTCGATACCTAACTGTTGAGTTTGGGTATAGGACATGGTACATGAAACATACTTAGAATTCGATGCAGAATTAACAAATTAAATAAAAAACATATGTTTCCATTTGAAAAAAAAAATTATGGTCGTAACTTATTTTTGTTGTTTTTGTTGTTTTATATTTAATATGTTAATTTTTTAATTTGTAATGTTTTTTCCGTAAAAGATAATAATTCTTTTTTTTTGCCACAGAATACACAAAACGTTTGAATTTTAAACATATTTGCACTTGCGTCCGATCTTTCAAAGAGTAAGTACACTCGAAACTGTCACGTATGTGAAAGAGATGCGTACATCCCTTATGGTCTACCTAGCAACATGAAACGCAGATGCACCCTGCACATTTGATGAAGGGGGTCCGAATAACATTGTTTACTGCGTCGGATGAAGGTCTTTTCACCACTATACACACAGCAGATTTTTTTCCTACTTTTAATTATGTAAACAATATCCTAGTTAATTTTCTTCAGGCGTACTATTACCTAATTTGACGTTATTTTCTTACAAGTTCATGCACGCAGCTGACGCATAATCCCCCCTCCAAGATGCAGCTGACGATTTTATTTCAACTCAGTATGATGTCAACTATTTATAAAAAAAATAAATCCGCCGCCGTACTATTACTTTATTTGAAGTGATTTTTATACAAGTTCATGCGCGTAGCTGACGCATAATCCCCCCTCCACGATGCTGCTGACGATTTTATTTCAACTTACTATGATGTCAACTATTTATAAAAAAAAAACCCGCCGGCGTACTATGACTTTGTTTAATTCTTTTTTTTTTCACGTTTCGTGGCCTCTTACAACTACACACACCGCGGGTGCGTCAGCTGACGCTTGGTTTAGTTATTAGTAATAACATACGTATCGAAAAATATAACAGTCGATCGGCGTAAAATCACTACCTAAAATGCAACGCTACCTCCCGGACTATATGTAAGAGATATATAGGCTTATTTTTTAAATCTTGACATAGGCTAACTTTTTTATTTGAAATGATGGACCTATGGTTCCTGAAGCAAAGTTTTAGGAATTAGTGCAAATAAGAAAAATGTGTGGAAAAAATAAACGCATTGTTGCCAGATTGGGTGCTATTTCAGAAAAACATTTTTCTTAAATGGCAATACAGCATTTTTTAAATGATTTCTAATACATCTTGAGATTCCAGACAAAATAAAGAGGGTGCAAGTTTTTGATTAGAGTGGCGGTTTACGAGCTAATAGTGTCTAAACTTTAATACATTTTCCAACATTAAAGGAATAACAAGGAGGCTAAGTTTGTCCCTGCTGTCATAACAAGACAATAAGTTGTGTGTAATCTTGAATTAAGAGAGATCGTGTTACACTTCAAGAGAAAAATGAATTAATTTTTTTGTATGTTGGTGGTTTAAGTTTGCGAAGAGCATGCAATGAATTCCATGTTAGACATCCCAAAAAACGTAGTCCTAGTCCAGACTTTTTAAGACAAAATTTGGTTAAGTGAAAGCTACAGGAAGTGTGCGTTCAAGGATTCGAAAAACAAGTAAAAATACTGCGGTACAAGAAAATATTCTTTTGGAAAGTGCTGAAAACCCAAATCGATCTACAAATAAGATTGCGCAAGTAGTGGGTTGCTCTCAGACTACAGTTTGGACAACCTTAAATTCAAATAAATTCCATCCCTAGAAAATGATGAGTGTGCAGCAACTTCATGACGATGATTGTGATCGGCGACTGGAATTTTGCGATTGGTATTTGGAGAAATAGCGGCTACAACCACATTTACAAAATTATATCTTATTTAGCGATGAGGCTTCCTTTTATTTAAATGGTTCGGTAAACCGGCACAATTCCAGACATCGGTATCATAATACTCCTTGTTGTGCTGAAGATAGGTGGGGACAGATCAATCCTAAAGTTAAAGTTTGGTGTGGCATATTTAACAACAGAGGGTAGATATTGTTTTCATAGAAGGGAATTTAACGAGTGCAAGGTACTTGACATTGTTACGAAATCAATTAGAAAACTTTATTGATGAGCTTCCCAGCTTCCTCTAAACAACAGAAGAATAATGTATTTGCAGCAAGATGGCGCACCACCTCATTTTAGTTTAGAAGTTAGAGCCTATCTTGATGAGCTGCTACCTGAGTGTTGGATTGGAAGAAGGGGACCAGTAGAGTGGCCACCCAGATCTTCCGATCTCACTCGTTTAGACTTTTTTTCTGGGGACATCTGAAGAATAAAGTTCATGTTAACGCTCCTCTGTCAATTGATGAATTAAAACTTGCCATACAACGGGAAATTCAAAACATAACCCCTCACATGTTGCATAATATTAATAGAAATTTTGTTCAACGTATTAAATTTGTTGCTGCAGAACCCAACAAGGAAATCAGTTCGAATTTTTAAAAAAAATAAACATTGGGTTATTAATTTTCCTTTAATGGAAAATAAATTAAGTTTAGGCACTATTAGCTAGTAAACCGCCACTCTAATCAAAAACTTGCATCCACTTTGTTTCGTCTGGAATCTGAAGATGTATTAGAAATTGTTTAAGAAATGCGGTGTTGCTATTTACGAAAATATGTTTTTTTGAAATAGCGCCCAATCTGGCAACATTGCGTTTATTTTTTCCAATCATTTTTCTTATTTGGACTATACCTTGTCTCAGAATAAGAAGGAGTGATTCAAATATCGCGCCAAAATGGCGTATATTTTTAAGGTATTTCATTGGTTCTTGCGTAGGCAAGTTTAACATGGGAAAATAAGTTTGACAAAACGTCATTTTATGTTTATAGTCAAGCCATAACCTAGTCTCTTACATTTTTACTTCGGTTTATTATAGTTTATTGTGTTATTAAATAAAATCCGTACTTTTATGTACAACACGAGCATGAGTTGATCAGACGGCTTAAGACCTAAGGAACAAGTGATCAGGCATTTAAAACTTTGAATTTGATGAATCTGTCAAAAATACTGTACGACAGTGCAAAAATCAAACGTCCAACAATTAATATCATTGCAAAAATAACTATAGATGAGTTCATACCATAAATGAACTGAACAACTCACATATATTCTAGAATTGACGCATTAATTTCAAGTAAGTGTTAATTAAATACTAATTATATTACCACATGTTCATATACATGTTATATTTCAGATATGTCAAACGTAAAGAAACCTGTCCTAATAGAAAAAGGTGAAAATATCTGGTGGAGAATATTTGGGAAAAAGTTTGGATTGCCACAAGTATAATGAGTGCACGACAAGCTTTGTTGAAAACCTGTAGGATTAAAAAGCCATACCGATAAAGATAGGCAATTAAGAATACTTCATATACGTTCTGAATTGATACATAAGGTGAAGTTACTTCAAAAACATCCCCTTTCAGAATGTCAGTTATTCGAGAACTTTTGACAGAAGCAATTACAAATGTTATAATAAGTATTTGGAAAAATTGTGCCGACCATGTAAATTTTTAATCTTGTGAACACTAAATTATTGTTAATTTCCAATATATAATAGAAATAAAAATGTGTTATACTTTATATATTTTCAAAATACATCAATTTTAATAGAGAAGAATAATTAGTAATGTGTAGGTATATGTAATTATCTTTGCAGTTCGTGTAAACAACTTCAACCGATGTAAATTTTTCAATTTATTACTGTTCTATGTAAGCTTCACATTTCCAAGAGTAGTTGCTTGAATTTACCTCTTCAAGGTTTGTAGCAGTAATACGAATGATTTATCTGTACAAGTTCTTTATTGATATTTACAATAGAAACTAATAAGCATAAACTTTTTCTGCAAGTTATTAAGGACGTTTTGATAAAAGGTAAAAGGTTTGATTTATTCTTGCTTGCTGATACAAATATTTAATAATAAATATACTTGATTCACAATTTTCATGTTGATATAGCACATTCACTAAAATGTGCAGTAATTATATATTTATAATGGCAATCCTTCTCAAAACGCTCAGAACAAAGTCTACTCTTTTCATTTGTAAATTGGGTCTATATCTTTATCCATGGATTCTTCTAATGATTTTCTTTGAAAAACTAGAATGAACAGATTTGAATGTTAAGAGATTTATATTCATCAAATTATAGATGTATGCACCTACTTGTGTTTATAATTTTACTCTCACTTGTGTTTATAACTTTCTCTCCTCTTTCCAATTGCCGTGCACTCGTATTGCAGCTTTGACTGGTAGAATGAAAAGCGGCACATCCATCTATTTTGATGAAAGTAGTAAATGAAACACAAAACAGCTAAATCTTTAGTTAGTATTAATACAGTTCACCTAACCTCAATTGTCATGATGTCACATCAAATTGTCTACTAAATTTTAAGCTATGTGTTCCATGTTTTGGCGGGATATTTGAATCACTCCGTCTTATTCTGAGACAGGGTATAATTCCTAAAACTTAGCTTCAGGAACCATATGTCTATCTTTTCAAATAAACAAGTTAGCCTATGTCAAGATTTAAAAAAATAACCTGTACCTATATTGAAACGGAAATTATGTGGTTATTTGCCATGAATGGCTATATTACGATCAATTTATACGTTTTCTATTTAAACTAATGAAATAAAAGCCTTCAAATATAATTTAACAAAGTAACTTTTTTAGTTATACAGTTATGACAACATGTAAACGTCATCAATTTTTTTATCTTGTATGTTATGCTAATAATTTGCTTCTATGAGTGTATTTAATATAAGTATTACTCATATTTTTTCCTTCTTTCTGTCTTGTAGAACTGGATAGCTAAAATAAGTGAAGAAACTAAAATTACTTGGCGAGCTCTAAGAATATATCCAGAGACTAATGGGAAATACAACATCTTTAAGAAAGATTTGCGCTGCCAGCATGCTACAGACAAAAGAGCAAAGGGTGTCGGCCCCTCAAAAAATACTAATTGTCCTGCAACCTTTCGAATACTTGTTAAAAGGTAAACACATTTCAAATAATTATCTCTTATTTGTATCTGAATTCTTTTGTTTTTAACTGTTATAAAACTACAAGTGCTGGGCACACAATTTCCACTTATGACCAAGCTGTACCAAACTTTAAAACCTGTACCAATTTCATTCTCTTTTAAATAATATAATGCACTTCAGATAGTTAGCCTCATAGCACATAATATGCGTAAATTCTTTCATGTTTTTCTGTAAAAGAACTGTAAGTACTATACTCACAATTTCCCATAATGATGTAATTTGCAAATTAGTTTCCTATTTTGTGATTATATAAATTTGATATCAGTAATGTTTGACTCTAATAATATTTCTATTAGTCATTCATTATTTAATTTTTATTTATTCATTTTCAGATACATAGAAAAATCACGAAGTAAAAAGATTGATCCTTTAACAAAAGATTGGCCTACCACTTGTGTTTTTAAGAATGCACATAATCATGCAATTGAAAGTGCTGCTGTTCTTCAATGTCGTCCTCTCAGCGAAACTTCTAAAGAAATTTTACGATCACTCTTTCATAAAGGTCATTATGCATCATCAGCTTTGCAGTGCTTGAAAACTGATCTGTTGTTGGAGCATGGTGATAATTTTTACAAAATTTCATCTGATGGATTTTATGTTCCAAGTTTATCAGTGGCTACCAAATTATTTCAGAAAGAGTTTGTTGAGATCTATGGTGAATTGAAAGGCCCTAAAATGTTTGAGTGTTTGGAGAAACAACTAAACGACTACTCATCTTCTAGTACTGGAAAAGCCGAATACCACAGAACTGAGGATGGTGAACATTATTTTGCTGTTTTATTAACCCCAATAATGTTGAGAGTGCATCAGCACATAATTCAATCAAAAGAGTTGATTCTTGTAGATGCATCAGGTGGCGTTGATAAGCTTCGCCATAGAATTTATTTTCTTGTATGTCCTACAACAGCTGGAGGTCTTCCAGCTGGTGTAATTATTTGTGATACAGAAAAAGAAAGTGTATTCCATGAAGCACTCATATGTTTCAAAATGATGCTTGGAGATGTAGCATTTTTTGGAGCAACTTATCCAGAAGTTTTCCTTACCGATAATGATCGAAATGATGAATAATAATGATGAACGAAAGCCTTTGGCAAAGTTGTTTCCAAAGTCTAAATTGCTTTTATGCCAATTTCACTTCCTGAAATCAATGTGGTCATGGATTTGTAACAAAAAACATACTATTAAAGATACAGAACGCCAGCAGTTATATTTTTTTGTAAAAAATATTCTGTATGCCCAAGATGAAGATAAATTCTTTAAAAGGAAAGACCTGCTGATGTCATCTGATGTATGGCAAAAATATCCAAATTTCCAGAGGTATTTTGACATTTTGTGGAGCCAAAAATCAGATTGGGCTTCATATTTTCGAAAAAATTTGCCAGTCCGAGGAAATAATACAACCAATTATGTAGAAGTTGTTCTCCGCATCTTGAAAGATACTATATTAAATAGGATAATGGCATTCAATTTAAATCAACTAGTTGATTTCAGCTTGACTAGATATGAAGCATATATGCAAAAAAGGCTCATAGACTTTGTTAACGGAAGAGTCTCAAAATCCTTGCTACACAAGATGCTACTTGTTGAAAATGACATTCTTGGTGAAGACATTGAACTTATGGATAATAATTTTTGTTATACTGTTAAAAGCCAGACAGCGAAAGATAGAGAATATTTTGTTGATGTGTGTAATGGCATATGTTCTTGCTCTGTTGGGCAAAATGGAAGCATTTGTAAACATGCTTCTGCTGTAATCATGCAGTCAACAGACAAATTAAGCACTGCATATAATTTAGTATGTCCCACAGTAAAAGAAAAATTTTTTTTGGCGGCTACTGGTAATTCTGTATCATCAGAATGGTTGATGCCGTTAAATCAACAGCCAGCAATTAATGCTATGGAATGCCTTGAAGAAAGCAAGTTGAATGAATCATCAGGTTTAATAAATTGGGAACCATCATCATCAAACCAGTCATCAGATTTCAATATGCCAGAGGATATTCGTGCTACAAATAATGAAATAAAAAATAAACAAAAATGTGAAAAACTGAGTGCTGATGACCTTGAGGAATTTGATGGTCTCGTATCAAGAATGAAACAAGGTTGCAAAACAGACCCAGAAATATTTGTTCCAGCAATGAAGAAAATGCTGAAAAATGCAAGGACAGCTGCAGCTACCCAGAATGGACTTGTATCTGCCATGCACACCTTTGGCTTATACAATGGTGCTGGAAAAACACTGAACAAACAGCGACACCATGGAAAACATATTGGTGTGCAGCCAACAGCAATTCGCAGGAGGAAATCTCTCTTGGCGGGCAAAAGAAAACTTTCTGCTGGTCGTCCTGTTCAGAGTGCAAAAGTACCAAAGGAATTGCACTCACATGATTATACATCATTTGGTTGTTTACCAACCCGTAAATTAAAGGCTCCACATAATTTACAAAGTTGTGTATATGACAACAAATCATTAGGAGGTAGGAAGTGAATTGTATAGTGTGATTTTTATTTGATATTTCCTTTAAATAAAATATATAGTTTCTCTGTAATTAGATGGCATTTTTATCTATTTTATACTTGTAAAAATTTATTTTGTAAAATATGTACCCTGATTTAGACATTTTTTTTAGCTTTTGTTTTATTTTAGCATTATGTAATTTGTATAATAATTATATTGTTAATTTTGTATGTGTATCTAATAACTTTCATGTTTCATGTGTTTTTTTACATATAATAATTTTAATACATTTATTTTCTACACATTATATGTATGTATATTTCTGATTACATATTGAGAACATTGAACATTTTTTTTTTCTTCAAATATTAATATATTAAAAAAAATCCAATTATTTATTTATTTATTCATTTCTTTGCAAACCCAATTCCATGTCCAAAAGAAAGGCTATATTTCTTTTCAGGAACAATTTATCAGAGAAAATAAGTTTACAAACAGGGCCAGTCCTCGTGGGGGGGCATAATGGTGCACAGCATATGGGCAGCCAAATTTAAGGGCTGCGAAATGCTTATCAACGAAAAATGTAAAGCATAACGTTTGTAATTATTAATACATTATTTAATTGCATTACAGAAAAAAATATATATATTTTTACCATTTTTTGCAATTGTAATATTTAAATTTAGAATAATGTGAAATGCTTATGTGCTAAAGCACATTTAAGGCAAGGGGGAGATAGTTTTCTCAGACAATGCTTTAAAAAGAAATAGTTTTTAAACTCTTCCCTGTTAAATTTTAAAAAGAGAAAAATGATAGGCTTCAAATAATTTATTTTATATTAAGAAAACATTCAATCCAAAAATACATGTAAAATATTAATCTAATATTAACGTTTTCAGTTTGATTTTTAATTTTAAATTAGATCAGAAGTTTAATTAAAAAAAAAAGTAGTAAGGAGTCAATTTTCCGCACTGGCGGTAAAAAAAAATGTTTGATTACAACCAAGAAGAGCGTAGTGCGTTCTTTGACTGTAAAGTTGTTTTCTTTACCAAGCACGAAATTGCTCGTTTGCCCTTTAAATTGATTCAACCAATCAGAAGCCTCTATTTTCTTCCCTATGCTAGCTGCGGTAGGATCGGCGAAAATGCGGGCGAATGACGGCAACTGAAAATAAAGAAAGTCCATCGCATCTTCATATAAATGTATATAATATTCGTTAATTTAATAATAAATATGATGTGTAGTTTTTTCAATGTTAAATAAGTGATTTAATATTTAAACCTTCATACACTTTATTATTTATCTACCTGTGTATTAATAAAATGTGTATCTCAAATACGAACAAGTATTGTATGCATCAAAAGCGAAAAAAGACAATATTCTTTTCAAAGATACGGTAGATTACGAATATGTGCATATCAAATACATCTCAATATCTATTTCAATATTTTTGATTTTCTTCAATCTCGAGAAGCTCTAGAAATAGCGAGGGGTAAACCACTGAGGAAAATGTGTACACTAGACATCCTCTTCTATAGGGACATCCCCATACATCCTCCGTACATCCCCATACATCTTCGGACATCCCCGGACATCCCCCGGACATCCCCGGATATCCCCGGACATCCCGGTCATCCCTCGGACATCCCCGGGCATCCCCCGGACATCTCCGGACATCCTCAAACATCGGAGAACTATACTAGTCGATATTAGTATACTTTAAATGTATAGTCGAGTGTATTGTACTTTCGAGATACTTCTATATGCTCAACTACTTTCACTTTTTTATTTTAAGGTAAAAGTTAGAGCAAAAAGAACATTTATTATTGCAGTCACTTAACATCATTAAAACATAAAATAAGTTAGGAGCAAATAATAATATATAACAATTATGAAGAAATATATACATAATTATTTATTTAGGTTTATCGAACATTTATTAACTTTAATCTCATTATATGTATTCTTAAGATGTCTATAACTATTTTCCTGTAAAGTGTAAATAACAGTGTCCTCTTTAGAAGACGACGGTTGTTTGGTTAAAGCTAAAGGCACCAAATTAAAAATTCTTTATGGACATTTGCAACGTCGTTTTCTTTGGGCTAAGTAAATTTATTTATCCGTCTGATTTGCTTGAGAAACTTCATTTTAAACATACGATCGTTGATAATTCCTTCCATTTTTCCTATATACCACCGTTCCTCATAAAACACCCCGTAATAATTCCCTGGTTTAATAAAAATCGAGTTGGCTTGATCTGGGTCAAAGGTAATTTCTTCTATTTCGGTGTTTGTAGACTGATCATAAACAAACTCCTTTTCATCGCAACTCGAGGAACAAGATGATGAACTCGATGATAAAGATATGTTGTATGATATTTGATTCGATTTTTCCTTTCCGTTATTGCCAAAAATATATTTCTTTTGTGGAAATGATGATTTTTGCTTAGGTCGTTTATGTGGAGAATAGGAAGGTGAATTATTTATAAATCTTCTTAACCGATCTGGGCTAATTTTATTATGATTTTCCTCTAGTAGCCAACAGAGTGTGGATTTCTTTATCACAACAGACTTGTCGCCTACATTTACTCTAACAAATTCATTTCTTTCTAATTTCACATAATTATTATTTTTAGAAACATCTTTAACGTTTAAAGTACCGCTAATATTTAGTTGCGAAATATCTTTTAAATCACTTTGCGTTCGTAAGTCTTTGGTATCCATGTTATTTTTGGAGTACATTTCTAGGTTTTCTTGCATTCTAGTATCTTCATTTTCACAGTTTGATGCTATATATACTGTTTCTTCATCTTCACTGCTTTCACTTATTTCGGAATGTTTTTGTTGTTTTGTTTTTGTATTAAAGAACACAGGAATAGAGTAGCAGCAGTTTGAATCAACTTTCATTCCTAGATTGTCAGTGTCACCTAGTGCTTTTTCTAGAGGTTCTTTTACAATTGCGGCAATGACTTCATCACTAAAAATTTTTATGTCTTGATCTTCTACTTGTAGATTATATTGATTATCGGTTTTCTTGACTTCTCTAGGAAAAATGACAGTGTCCTTAAGGTCATTAACCACATTGTTTATGGCTTGAATTCTATCTAATCGTTGAATAATATCTTTCATACCAAAGTTTACCTTCGTCGAAAAAGTCGAAATCATAGACCGTGTGCTTCGAAATGTCTGTTTGCAGACTTGACTACTAAAGAGCCAAGGAAGAAACATATTTTGGGAGATTTTATCATTCATTTGAAATGTCTTGATAAGATTGATTAAAGAATGAGCGTGCAGCTCAATACATAAATAAGTATTAGATATTATAAAATTTGTACTTAGATTATACGTTGGGTGTTCAATAATCCACTATCTCCAAATTCGCAAACAGAAGACACTATGCCAAATGTTGTACAATCTGTCCCTAGTGGTCATACTTTTCTCTATAAACGACATAATTGCAGCATGCATTACTCTGAAATAGAAAACAGTTCCGCTATTTTCAGGAAGATTTTGCAGTAACGTGCATACAGCAGGTGAACACAGTTTTCTAGCTGCCTCATAATTCATTTTGTCTTCTGCTTTCAAATCGAATTTTATCAAATAGTATTTGTCTTTAGAGAACATGTCTATTACTTGAAATAAATGATCTGGTGTAATGATGTAATTGCCAATAGGCAACGTGATTCCAGGTTTAAGAATACGCGTTCTTAACTTGGTAGCTATGTGCACACTATCTTGAACAAATGAAGCGGAATTGGGATTATTTTTACAATATCCAGCATAAAACCATTCCCAGAAATAAGAGTCGTTACTCTTTTCCGCTAGAAGCATGGAATTTTCCCTCATAGCTTTTAAAAGACATGTATCGCAATCTGCTGAAAATCCTATAATAGATATAACATAACTGGCTGCCCTGTTTTGAATTTCCTTCCATCTGCTTTGAACGTCAACGTAATTAAATTTGTTGTCTGTCCCATATATTGCAAGACAATATGGTGGAGCCAATTCTGATAGAGGTTGCGGCATTATAACATAAGCATAGCTAGATTTTGTAGAATCAAGAAAATATTGTTGCATTATTTTTGCAGAACTTGCGATGTATATATTGGTTTGGGGAAGACCATTCACTAAAGGAAATGTAAATCCAACGAGTTTATTTGTTTTGCTTATCATACTCAATTTTACCTGTGATGCTATGCTTGTAGCATCTTCGCTCAGCCACACTATTTTAGCTAGCTTTCTTTCTTCTAAAAATCTATTTAATCCTTCGTAGTCAAAAACTGCCTCCTCAATTTTTTTCGAGGTTTCTTGTACGTATCGATTCAAACAAGTTATTGAAGGTATTGCGTTTTTCAAATTTGCATATAGAGTTTCATAAAGTAACCTACCTCCCACGTATAACAAGTATACGCGAATTTTTCTGAGAGTATCATATTTGTTACGGTGGGCAAAATTACCTTAGTTCTGAAGTGCTATATCTATTAACATTTTTAGTTATTGCTGATGTTTATTTAGGGGGTGATTGTCTTCTAAAGAGATTATCGTATCGGAATTTAAGTGAACCTCCATGAGAGTTTTGTTACAATTTGAATTATCAGCAATAATTTTTGTAATTTTATCAATAACTGAAAAAAGGTGGTGATTGGTGGTTGTTTTTCAGTTTGCTCTCGCGCTCGTTTTCTTCTTTCAGATCGTTGATATTTTTGACTCTCCCATTTGTGGCCAACGAGGTGACTATGTATTTTATGGTGTAGGACTTGTGACGTAGTGCCCAGTTACAAACTGAAAACATTGTGGTTTCAAATGAAAAATTCCAAAATAATCCTTATATTTGTCTTCAGAAATAATTGACGGTACAACGTCTTGACAGAAATGTTCAATCTCCTGGATGGTTACGTCCGAAATTTCCGTCTCCCATTATTAAACCCATTTATGTTTAATAGTATATTACACACCGAGGTGGAAAGTGTTTCATTACTGTCGAGAGATTAAGTAGTTAACCGAGACGCGAAGCGTCGAGGTGAACTTTATCTCGAGACAGGAATGAAACTTTTCACCGAGGTTTGTATACTGTTTTAATTTAAACCATAATTATTATATTTATTTGTGATAAAAATTCCGGTAAAAGTTTTGACATATTGAGTTGTCAGATTTGTGATGATCTAGCGTAAACGTCAAATAAATATACGCCACTTTTTTTCGGTGAATAGATTATAAAAGAAATGTTGAGTAGTAAAGCCTTCAAGGTCTGCACTCCACTTGAACTGAGGGAAACTGTCCTCCCGTAGCAATCCAGATATCTTGGCTCGAATGGAGAAGGACAAGAAATCACTATTTCATCATATCAGCAATAGCAGGGCGGCCTATCTACATGTATTCAAGCTTCCAATAATTCTAATGTAACAATTAATTTTATTTACAACCATATAATTAATAATTATTTGTGATAAAAATTCCGATAAGGTTTTGACATATCGAGTTGACAGTTTTGTGATTGACATTGAGGTTGGGAAATGAGGGCAGTAATAGAAGGCGGGAAGTAAATGAGGGCAGTAATAGAGGGCGAGAAGTAAACGTGAACAAAGTCATACTTCCAAACTTTTAAAAAGTTAGAAATGCCAACATTACGCTTATGGTTGTAAATACAATGTTTTTAATACACTTCGGAACACTTATTTTTAATTCCTCTTCGACTTCGGCAAAGCACGTTGCTGTATCCATTTTACACCAAGCAGCTATCATTAAAAAATGTTAAAAGCCCCGTTTTATATATAATAAAATATCTATATTGTAGACTTACTTAAATTACGTGTATCTACTTTGCAATTCATTTCTAAATTATTTAACCACTGCGCGTGTGCATGCGCATGCGTCGTGATATGAATTGAATGTGTACATCCGCGGACATCCTCGGACATCCCCGGACATCCTCGGACATCCCCGGACATCCCCGGACATCCCCGGACATCCTCGGACATCCTCGGACATCCCCCGGACATCCCTGGACATCCCCGGACATCCTTTCATGTGTACACTAAACATCCCCAGTGGTTTACCCCTCGAGAAATAGAGTAGATACTTCAAAATGTGTGGACATCCGCAAAAATCAGTGGAAAATGTTCATTATCATTATCACAGTATTTCTATGTACTACGTATGAAAATAGGGTGTGGCCACCACTAGAGTTGGGATCGGGCTGACAAAGCCCGCTTCGACATGCGAGCCGGGCCGGGCTGAAAGTTTTGTTGTTCGGGCCGGGCCGGGCCGGACATACTGGGGGCCCCGGACATACTAGGAGCCTGCCCGACACGCCGAGTCGGCTCGACTCCCAGTATGTCTGGCCCGGCCCGGCCCGAACTTATTTTTCTTAAGCCTGTTTTACATTTGTCAATTAATTCATGAATTAATCCGCGAATTTATTCACGAATAAATTCATGAATTTGTTCATGAATATCATGATGGCCAACCATAACCACCCGTAATAGTAAATTTGAAGTCGCTTCGGACGTAGATAATAGTGAGTGCTGGTTGGTATCTAACATAAAAATGTAAAAAGTACTAAAACTTACTAGAAAATTGACGATATTTTAGAAGATGGTATAATTCATAAATTAGGTAGTTCACCAATTAATTCATGAACTGGAATTGACGTCGATTTTTGTATTAACACTCATCAATTTTTGTTCATGAACTAATTCATGAATTACCTAGTTGACAAATGTAAAACGGCTTTAGAGAGTAAAGTAATCAGGTTATTTCCAAAGAAGTACTTATATTATTTTGAATATAATTATTGGGAAACATTCTCTTCAATATTATTCTGATATTCAAGACATCTTTTTAAAAAAATGTTAGAAGTTAAAAGACAAGAATACAAATATATGTGGGAATGAATACTTCACGTCACATAAACAGTATATATGGTGGAAACGCGTTACATTCCGTTGCACGTCATACTAGATCTATGATGACTCGCCTTGTATATGTTGCCGGATCTATTTTTATTTCTGTCAGTGACATTTAATATAACCAAAGAAAAAAATTATTCACTATACAATAACTATAACGTAATATATTTAGTAATTGAAATGCTCTAAGACTTCAGTCTTTCTCAACTTATTTATTATATTGATTTAGATTGTCGAAAAACCTTAAATGTTTCATTACGTATCCATAATATAATTTAAAATAAGCAATACTTACGCCATTCACATTAAATTTAACACATGATTATAGAAAAGTTTGTAAAAAGCCTCGACTGTTTACAGAAACCTTTCGGCATTATATTCAATGGACGCAAATAAATAATAAATACACTTCTAAGAAGCACTGTTTTTAAACAATTTATATCAAAGCAAAAATAAACATGAAAAATGTGACAGGAAGAATATACACAACGCACGTCTTTTTGACAGATATGATTTATCTGTCAACACCGAATTGCACTATTAGTCTATTAAAAATATGTAATAAAGAAATTTAATATTGAAACGGAACTTATGTGTTTATTTGCTAATGCCCTCAAGTATAATTTAACAATGTAACTTTTTTAGTTTCTCTAATAAAGTTATGACAACATGTAAACGTCATCGATGACGTGCAACGGAACTTAACGCGTCTCCAGTATACTCTTTAGTTCGTGTGTAAAAAATATGTTCACAAGTGCCTTATCTGATTTGTAAAAGGGAATATTAAATGTAGAATGAAATATAGTTGTTTAGTTATATAATCAGTCATAGTTTCCCAAATGAAGAAATATGAAACAACATGTAGTCAGTGTATTATTAAATTTAATACATCTCGTACTACTAATAATAATTGTCGTTCGTTATAATAACTATGTCTGATGAAATATTATATTATTATATCTTGGGGACAATGAACGATAAGAAAAATTTATTTAATATTAAAAAGGAATTCCTTAAATTTTCGAATTTTGAATTAATGCATTTATTCAACAGGATAACACAGGTTTTGTGACAAATAATGCCTCAAATGCTGGACATAATATATTATGCCGACATATTAATGAATGTTATCTTCAATATGCTTTTCATTATAGGCTTAGCCCCACAATGAAGTGTTAAAGAGTATATAGTCTAAATATTTTCCAATAATTATTCTTCGTACTGTGATGGAGGTATTCAACTAATTTCTCTCATCAACTTTTTTATTAACTGGAATAAAAGCAAAAATATTAAAGAAGGTAAGTTTATTGTTTCATTAGAGTAATACAAAATATAAATAGATGTTTACATTAGAGAAGAATAACTGCTTAATATGTATCATATGGTTGTACAGCGTAGGTTTGGTATAAATGATCCCAAAATATCATACGTTCTGCAACGGGATTAACTTTTATTGTCAAATTTTCGCCAAAGTCCAAATATGTTAAATCACCAGAAGCTGGAACTGGATTCCAACTGGTATTCTGAAATAGTTCAATCGTAGTTGGTGTAGGAGATCTGAAAAGAATGTTCAAAAATCATCTATCCCAATTTCTTGGATGGTTTATTTCTTATATTTTATAATTTTGGCGAACATAATGTACCTCTTAATATTATTCAATATAATTTATTCATTTTCTGAAAGAACGATTCGTATATGTACATATTAAAAATCAGTTCATAAACCTAAGTGTAGATAGTCAATCATGGTCATGACAGATCTAGCAGACAAGACATAAAAAAATACTGGAGGTATTAAACACTTTTGTTCTGTGGTAGGTATTGAACAACCGAGAGATTTTATTTATTTGTGATAAAGCACTTGTGTCTATAAACGGAAAGTAGCATTGTTAAAGTACTGGCCGCACAAGGCTTTCTCCCCAGCCGAAAATTTCGTGTAAATTCAACTGCTGGAAAAATCATGGCCCAAGTTTTTTGGGGCTTTAAGGGGATTATTTTTGTAATTTTTTTACCACGTAGGCGTACTTAAGAGCTGAATATTACGCAAACTTAATTCCAAAAGTTCGGGAGGCCATCAAAGAGAAACGAAGAGGAAAATTGAGACAAGAAGTGCTGTTTCACCAAGATAACTCTCCGGTCCACAAAACAAAAGCATTGTTTTAATGACTGCCATTCACAATGCTGGGTTTACAATTTTTAAACAACCCTCCTATTCTCCCGATCTGATTTCTAGTGATTACCACTATACATGTTACAATCATCGGCAAAGAGTAAGCATTTCGAAAAATTACATCATGCGGGTAAGTCATTAACAAACGTAAGAAATAATAGCGGGCCAATGTTACTTCCCAACAAACTCTAGACGTTACCATAAATATTTGAAAGTAAGATCTATTGTAATGTGCAAATTGTCACCTGTTATAGAGATATGGCAAGAACTACCCAATGAACTCTTGAGAAAAGCCAAACTTTAAAAGATGGACTTAGATCTACTTGTCTGAGATCTGTTTTCCACCACATTAGAAGTTTTACTACAAAACTAGCAATTTTGATTCTGTAGATCTGTTCCTCACAAACCTATGCTATTCATCACAATGTCTGGACCGAACCTGATCACAGATCCTAGCATGTAAAATGTGTTCACAGATTTTACATCCGATAGAAAAACAGGAATGTGTCGATAATACGTCATTCATCTATAGCATTGCCCGATTTGAGTGCCGGCCCAAGTCTTGCTAATTTACACTCATCACCATGATATTTATCTGTAATTTTTTTAACCATTGAGCATATAAGCATTGCATGAAAAGGCAGTACGTGTACTGTGAAATTAATTTTAAAAACTTGTACCTTTAAATGTCTTTGAAACCGGTACATTCACGAGCAACACTTCATGTATGTATATCCATGTAGAATAGGAAGAAAGGTCAACTACTATTAATGAGGATATACCTACCGCATGTGTCAAATTTCATTAGGTATAGGGATTCAATGTTTACGTGCGATCTATACGTATGAATATAATACGTGGCAACGTGTTACCCCTACTGTCCGTCACCAATGCCGACAACAACCGACATCACAACGATATTCTCCGATCCCGACCCAGATTTTGCATTCAATGTTTAGGTGGGGACAGGTTGTGGTCCCTGGCCGTCTTATTACTGGAACGGGTAACATCAAATGGCCTCCGCGATCTACTGATCTCTCTCCAAATGATTTTTTTTTTGTGGGGATATTTAAAAAATATTGTTTATACCCATGAAGCTGATAGAACAGAAAACATAGTTGCCTTGAGAGAAAAAATAATTTAGGCTGCTAATTCAGTAACTGCTCACATGTTAGAAAACGTAAGAGTAAATTTCTACGACCGCCTAGGGTAATGTCTTGCTGTGCAGGGAGGAATCCTTTTTTATTTATTTTATTAGGGTTATTTTTTTTAATTAGAATTACGCTTTTGTTTGTGTCATGCAGCGTGAACGTAGCTTAATAATTCTCTGCATTTACTGAAAGGAAAAAGAAAAACAAATCCTTGCAACTCGTAAATATTATTTCTGAACGCATTAGAAACACACGGGTCGGTGGTCCAATGGTTACTGCTAAGTGCTAACTTCTATTTGCGAGCATGTGTCGGTTGTCGCGTCGCTGGCATTGGAAAGGAAAGAAGGGATACCACGTTGCAACATATTGCATGGATTGATCGCCTATGGCTAATGAAAATTGACACATACGGTATATAATGAGGATACACTGACGAGCCATGAACAGCAAAATTCATCTATTTATGATGAATAGGAACAGATTTATAGTTCATAAAACAGCAATTAATACTTTAAAATTACATGTTATTATATCTCACCCAAATGTAGCAAAATTCGTAATAAATTTAACCCATCGAAGCCTAGTTGTTACGTCTTTTTCTGGTATCGGCGATGGTTCGTTTTGATTTTTAAATATGTATCTTGTATCTTCAGCATGAGCAGTACCTACAATTATATAGAAAGAATAAAAATGGATGAAGTAGATGTCAATTAATTATTTATAAAGAAAATGAATAAGTATAAAATAATAATACAATAGAATACTAATAAGTTTAATTATTATAATAAGATATATCTGCTGAATAGCTTCCCAATTTCAAGATAATATAACCTTAAAGAAAAATAATTATAAACGCGCAAACGAAAACTTAAATAAATATGAAACCGTAAGGAAAAGGACGAGCCAACGCAATATTGAATTTCATGACACTTGTTGCATATTTTCTATACACTGTTGTAAGTATGAAGCACTACACTATAATAAAGCAACGAATAAAGCTCAGTCCATGTGGTCAACGAGGCCCTAGAATGTGACCTTTGTTATGTCGGCTGAAATTTAAAGTAAACCATAATAATACGATATATTAGAAAACATAAAAATATTTTTACGTAATATTTGGAAACAAAATATTATACAGACGATTATTGGAAAAACTAAAACTATTCGAAATATTTAGTTTTCAAGTACTATACTGCAAAGAGGATTTTAGAACAGCATTCAAAATGTTAAAATTACAATTTTCACCTTCTTTACAGTAAGGCACAACTTTTCTAGAGGATGTAGACAAGACCTATGATAGAAAAATAAATATCAGGATACTTAATTAATCAAGTCAAAAAATTAAATTTCATACGAATACCTACCCACAAAAGAAATAATATATTCCAAGCTGGTCAAAATGCAAAAGTTTATCGAAACAGCAATATATTTTTTTATACTCTCATAAGAACTAAATCTTTATATATAATTAATTTAATATTGGGTTATAAGCAGTATTGTTCTCATAAATTTAGTAAATTGAAAAGTTTTTATTAATAAATGAAAAATCAGTAAAACAACTTGATAATTAGAAATAGTTTTATAGTATGAGCTTCAATTGTCTCTCCTTTGGAGAATCCTTTTACTTTTAACTTATACGTAGTATAAAGAAGTATTGTGATGACGAAAATTTTCGACCTCGCGGTTTTTGCAGATGTCCACGTTTTGAAGTCCCCTGATACCGAAAAAGTGGTTTTTAAAAAATGTCTGTGTGTGTGTGTCTCTTTCTCTCTCTGTGTGTGTGACCACGATAGCGGTCAAACCACTACAAGTATCAATTCCAAATTTTGTATTAACGAATATAATCTCCCTCTTGAGATCTGATTAGATTTTCAGTAAAATCGGCAGACCGGAAGTAGTAGTTTACTTCAGTGAAAAAATTGAATTTTGCCGTTATTTCGTCAACTAATAACTTTAAACAAGTTTATAAAGAATTCATATGTACTTAGAATTAAAATTGAGAATAATTTTATTTAAAAATTTTTTCGAAATTCCTACCGGAAGTAGGTTTTTTACTCTTATCGAAAATCAGTTTTTTGCGAATATTTCGCAAGTCATGCTTTTTAGACAGATACATTACGGGTATAAAAGTATTTAAAACATAATTTTCAATATCTTTTGTATAAAAAAAATTTCAAAATTCAGGCCGGAAGTACCACTTTTACTCCTATCGAATAGTGATTTTTTGCAAATATGTCGTAAATTATGCATTCTATATATACTTATCAAGAGTACAAAAATATTTAGTGCTAGATTTGCAATATTTTTTGTATAAATGAAATTTCAAAATTCGGACCGGAAGTAACACTTTTACTCTTAGGGAGTAGCACTTTTTCTGGAATATCTTGCAAAGTATGCATGCTATAGGTATTTATTAAGAGAATAGAAGTACTGAGAATAGGGTTTTGAATATTTTTTGTGTAAAAAGAGTTCTCAAAACAGTATAGTTTGTAACGCTCATATGTATAAGAAAGTTGTATGGTGGCCACACCTCATTTTTTATACGTAGTATAAGGAAGTATTGTGATGATTAAAATTTTCGACCTCGATATTTTTGCAGATGTCCACGTTTTGAAGCCCCGTGTTTCCGAAAAAGTGGTTTTTAATCTCTCTCTCTCTCTCTCTCTCTCTCTCTCTCTCTCTCTCTCTCTCTCTCTCTCTCTCTCTCTCTCTCTCTCTCTCTCTCTCTCTCTCTCTCTCTCTCTCTCTCTCTCTCTCTCTCTCTCTCTCTCTCTCTCTCTCTCTCTCTCTCTGTGTGTGTGTGACCACGATAGCGGTCAAACCGCTATAGATATCAACTCTAATCTCCCTTTTGAGATCTGATTAGATTTTCAGTAAAATCGGCAGACCGGAAGTAGTCTTACTTAAGTGAAATCGAATTTTGCCAATTATTCGGCAACTACTAAGTTTAAACAAATCTATAAAGAATTCATATTTACTCAAAATTAAATTTGAGAAAAATTTTATGTAAAAAGGTTTTCGTAATTCCTACCGGAAGTAGGTATTTTACTCTTACCGAAAATCAGTTTTTTGCGAATATTTCGCAAGCCATACTCTTTAGATAGATACGTTACGAGTATAAAAGTATTTAGAACTTAATTTCAAATACCTTTGTATACAAATTTTTTCAATATTCGGACCAGAAGCAACACTTTTACTCTTATCGCATAGCGATTTTTTGCAAATATGTCGTAAATTATGCATTCTATATATATTGATCAGGAGTATAAAAGTACTTAGAGCTAGATTTGGAATGATTTTTGTATAAACGAAATTTTAAAATTCGGACCGGAAGTAATAGTTTTACTCTTAGCGATTAGCATTTTTTTTTTGCAAATATCTCACAAAGTATGCATTCTGCAGAGATTTATTAAGAGACTAGAAGTACTTAGAATAGGATTTTGAATAATTTTTGTATAAAAGAATTTTCAAACTTCGGCCCTGAAGTAGACGTACTTTTAAGAGGATAAAAGTATTTAAAGCTTAATTTAGAACAACCTTGCATAATTTGAAAGGCACATATGTATAAGAAAGTCGTATGCTGCCCATACCTAATTTTTTTTATTAGATATCAAGGGGTTATATTCACTCGTTATTTCCTTGAATTTTCACTGACTATCTCCTCCGTTTCTATACAAGAAATCTGAACTTTTTGATCAGAATAACTTCCAGAAAGATATACTTATCTCCAATTAATAATTTTCGATTTTCATTTAACATAAATATAATATCCAGGCAGGTATTGTTTGCTTTAGAGATTCTTGTCGATTTTAGTAATATCATTCCCGGACCAAAGCACTTTAATTTATTTAAAACTTGTTTACACTTTTGATCGTGGTACAAGAAATCTATAATCAAATCACCATCAAATATTGTGGTGATATTCATATCCATGGTTATCATCAATTTTTGTTCTAGCTGTGCACACAAGGTATTAAAAATTAATTTTGGCAGATGAAGGTATATGCACTTTAAAGTATAGTAACGTTTACACAAACGCTTATAGGAATGTTCATACAACAGCACTTAAAACTACATTCTATTGCCAAATCATTTGACCCATTATTTGGTTTACCGGAGAATTGATGTGAAATGTTACAGAGGCACCATCTAATGTATTTTGTCGACAATGGCGGAGTTAAAAGTATGTATTTGCTAAGGAAAGGATACCACAAAAAATAGCAACCAGTGCTCGGGGTAATTTCTGCCTGCTGAAGGGACACCATCGAATATTTGACCAAATCAAGAAATGTTTAAGGAGTCAATCAAATCAATAACTAGTTTACAAGGCAGGCTGATTCATATTGAATAAAATTCTGTTGTGAAAAATAATAGAAATAAACCAGGCATTTCCATTTCTCTGCTTGTACTGCCTACAACAATAATAAATTGAACCTTTATTGCATGGTAGTAAGATGAATATGCTTGAGGATTTAATACTGAATGATAGGTCATCACTGTTAAGTATTTTAAATGAATTATAATTGTGCTGTCGATGCGTATCAATAAGTATTTAGTATTCGACAATTTTGAGATGCATATCAAAAAGGTTTTTATATTTATATTTCTCAAGCTGCTATTATCACTGTTAATTGGGAAAAGTATAATATTTAAACTTACCATCAAATATCCGCTCTCCTAAATATCCAAGTTCACCCATGTATGTAAATTCATAGGCAAATACTTTATTTCTCACAGAAGCTAGTTTCATATACTTGATGATCCCTCTAACATAATAGTTGTCGGAAATTTCCTACAATTTATTATTTAGACATTTCTTTACTAAACTAATATTGACTAAAGTTACTGTCAAAGCATTTTCTAGAGTTATAGTTGAATTGGGATAATAGTAGTTAAGCACCTCTTGTTTTACTATATCCTTAACCGTTTGATTTTCAATGTGCATATCAGGAGGTACTAAGAAACTTTCTTGGATATAATTATATGGATCGTTTGCTGAAAGAAATTAAATTTAATGAGTAGACTACACTACATGTTAAATGCATAATTACTATATAGAAAAGGAATTCCCTCAGCACTTGCAAATCCCACCATAATACTTTCAGCATTTAATTTTTCTTCGCTCACAATTCGATAGCTTCTATCAGAAAATATACTTTCAGGATGATCGGGTTCTCTTACCGGAGCAATGATTAAATTTAGCGGATTATCCTTAAAAAACATATCCACATAAAACACATGTAAATTAGCATTTTAATAAGTGACCTTCATACCGATGAATATGCTAGTGTGACAGTAGATAATATGATAAGTTCAGCTGGTAACATGCTTAATATGGAAATTAGAACCTGCGAAGAATTTGTATGAATACCCAAGAGAGATCCTATTTGAAATGCAGTTTCTCTAGGATTTCTTGCTAATTCCCACGGACATAAAGTGACACCACTTAACATTATGGCTCTTTTAAATAATCCTATAATATATTTATGTGTATACTAGGAAGATTCTCCTTAATAAATACCTTTTGCTAAATTAGATTGTACCAAATATGATGCTGAACCTGATCCAGCACTTTGCCCCATGATAGTTACTTCATCAGGATTGCCTCCAAAAAAATGTATATTATTTTTAACCCATTTTAGTGCCAATAATTGATCTTTGAGGCCATTATTTCCTGGAAGTATCATATCCTCAGTAGATAAAAAGCCTAAAAAAATAATATTTAAGTAATTTTATTACTTCATTTATCTCTTCTGTATTACTAAAAGGACCCAAACGATAATTAAAAGATACGAATATAACATCATTATCTAGCAAAAAATCAGGACCATAATCTATATATTGACTACTACCAATCACAAATGCTCCACCATATATGAATACTATCACTGGTAGTGGTTTCTTATAATTCATCTGTTAAACGAATATCTAATTATTATAGGGAATTATATACGCAATATGTTGAATCCAATGTATAAAATAATATACAGAATGCCATTAAATAATCGAAAATTTGAAATTTCTAAACATAAATGTAACCTACCTGGGGAACATAAACATTAATAAACAAGCAATCTTCTGAACCTGTTATCAGTGTGCTATCGCCAGATTCTTGTATGCATTTACTACGGTCTTCTCGTGCGTCTATATACAGACTTGGTCTAGAGTAAGGTATAGGAGGCTAACAATGAATTTTGAAACATCATTCATCAGACATACCATACACTTTCATCTACATACCTTGAATCTTAAATTACCTATTGGTGGTTCAGCATATGGTATACCTCGAAACGCATAGAAATAATCATTTTTCCCAGCAGATGCCATTTGCCTTCCAAGAACTAATCCGCTTTGAGTAATTACTGCTATCAAATCAAATACCTAGAATTATAAATTTCTACGTTTACAATTTTCGCGATAACAGACGTTTAAGCCTACTGGGTAAAATCCTGGAGGAAGCGCCTTAACGGACACATTTTGCATGAAATTGTAAGCTTTTAATAATTTAATTATTTCATCATCTTCCTAAAATTGAAATCAGTTAAAAAAAGAAAACATATCTACATAAAATACTTACTTTATTATCATATGTATGGGTTTTGGTAGAAAACCCTACTATAAAAATTATAAGAACGAACGTTGTGTTGTATATCGGTAGCATATTTGAAATACTAACTTATGTTTAATTAACGTTCGCTTTTTATACCCATTCTTTATCTATGTCTCTGTTATATCAGTAGGTATTACATTTAAATTTTATTGCACGAGTTTTGACAAATGTAAATGAATTGCTATACATAACATTTCAATAATATTTATATCTACACAGGATGTTCCACAATGTGTTGACTATCTCTGGGCAATGCAAATATTATATAAAAATAATGTTATATGCTGCTACATTTTCTTTCAGTAGAACGCACCCCTGTTGAGATATTTAGCTTTCAACTTAGGATAATAAAAAATAAATGTAATCGAACGCTAAAATTAAGGAATAAATTAAACTGATTGTAAAAAAGCCCTGCATGAGCTCCTCGGACGCTTATATACTGTTGCGCGCACACAATGATTTCAACAAGATGGTGCTACAAGCAATACAGCTGCGCGTACCCTAAACTTCCTCCATCAGGGCTGCGTCCGAAAACAGCGTTCGAGTGCGCTCGAGTGATTCTAAGTCGTCCAAAAACGCAAAAGTAACCACGGAGCGATTGGTCAAACGTCGTACAAAATCGTACGCTTTTGTATTATTATATTGCATTCGAACGTCGCTCTCGTCGCTCCAGAAATTGTAGGCACAACTACTCGACATGCGCAGACAGAGCCTATCGTTAATAGCCCGCCATAAGTGCCCCAACATAACCTTCTATAATTACGTTCAAGATTTCTAGAATTACGACAAAATGGAGGTGAATTCGGACAATTATGTCTTGTGTGTAACAGAGGAAAACCAACCAGTCACCAAAGATGACGGTCGCATATATTTATCTAATATACATGGTATGTTGATTATTGTTTTGTTCTTTCTGTTAGAACAAGTGGTTTTTGTTGTAGATAATGCCATTATCGCAGTAAATCTTACCCACGAAATAGCTACTCGGTTCAACGTAGAGATTGCAGAATCTGCGGAATCTACTGAAGAAGTGAATGAAGCCAGCGAACCTTGCCGTTCAATGGGAAGCTCCGCATCGGGGCAGTGGTCCCGCGAAGCGATTTTGGAGTTGACTGACTCATATAAACGGCACGAACGCGACTTTAAGAATGCTATAATGAAAAGAGCCAAAGTATGGGTAATGGTCAGCGATAATATGAATAAAAATGGTTTTAGAGACACACCTCTACAGTGTGAACATAAACTCAAATACCTGAAAGCCCGTTACTTCAAAAAGGAAGAAAATGCCGGGACAAAAGGAACAGAAGAAAGCCCCTTCAGGTTTGATTACTATGATGAGTTCGATGAATTGTTCGGAAACAAACCAAATATAGAAGCTCCGGTGGTGGTAGGATCTCTGCAGAAGGAATCTACACCTTTAAAACATTCAGATGGTAACTGTGAACTAATTACATAACCATTCACAGTACTTGCTCACAGTTTTGTAGACTCTGACAAACAGGTACAAGCAAAGAAGAAATTGAAAACCAAAGAAGAATTAGCTGATTTGACCAAATATTGGCAAGGGAAGCACACAAAAGCTGAAGAAGACAAGGAGCGCAGACACAAGGAACGGCTGGAGTCTGCTGATGAAACTAGAAAAGTATATAGGGCGATGATGGGAAAACTCATTGACAAGCTGTAATGTGGTTTAGATAAGGGTTTTTTTCAGTATTGAATGTTCGGTTGTTTAGAATAATGTTATATTTATTTTACTTGTTTTTGTGAACAGCAGAATGGTTTATTTTGCACCTGTGTTACATATTATGATTTCGATATAATTCTGACGCTGATGATTTTCATTGGCAATTGCTGCTTGTTGAGCATTGTCACGCATTGTGTATAACAAATTCTCTTCCTTCGCGAATATACGCATTCATGTTTTCTTCAGTCCTATAGAAATATTGTGGAGAACACAGCAAGCATTTACTGTTGCAGGGATTAAGTCCGTTCGGTGCATATCCAGGTACTTCAACCATCAAAATCTTCCAAACAAAAGACCAAAGCTTCGTTCGATTACTTGTCTTGTCTGAAAAAAAAACGTTGTATATGTGTTAACTGACGTCGTTCTATGTATGGTGGAATTAGCCAAGACAGGATCGGGTATGCTTTATCGTCAAGGACGGAATAGCTACATATTGTAAAGTCATGGCATACTCCGCTTTTCTTGTAATGTAGACTTCGGAGTGCTCTTTTGGAGCACTAATCGGCACATACGTTCCATCAATAGCCCTAAGAATATCTCTCAGTCCGCCAAATCGCCGAAACTCCCATTTTATTTCGTCTTTTTCTTCGTCTCTTGGCCATGTGATGATCGTATGTGCAACATTATTTAGGGCTTCAATAACCCTAATAAAGTCATCTGTGAGATTCCCTTTGCTCATGTTAAAACGATCTCCCACTGATCTACAAAAGTACATTGCCAATGAAACTTCCGCAGTTATAAACATATTTTAGTAGGTACCTACCTAAATGAATCGGGAGAAGCCAGAAGCCAGATAGTGGCTATATAGTAACTTTTGTTTCACATTGCCTACTCGGCGTCCCTTGCTTTGTTGCGTCATTGACGGTCCCAGCAATGCCGCAGTCTCTTCGAACATCCTTGGTGTCAATCGAAAATGCATTTTGAATTGCTGCGCCGTAAAGTTTGGAATTACATGTTCAAAATAATTAACGATTCTTATTGGGGGCACCATTTTCCTCTTCTAGCATGCACTAGAATTATTGTTATTTCATCTTCACTTGATGATGATTTACTATAATCAGGCTCCAATAACATTTCCATTTTTATGTTCGCAGCTACAATAACTGGCAGCATTTTGTACCTATTTTAATCTCCACAATTCTTCTGCAATTAAGCAACTGACTAGTTTTTGTACAAAGTGTATATTTTTTTTCAAAAAAAAATTCTCGTTACAGCAACTTATAGGTTAGCGAGTTGTCGGAACACCGTCGCACAAACCGTCCGACAAAGTGACGCTCGAGCGCCCAATCAGCTGATTGTACTGTTTGGAGTGACGCTCTCGTTCAAGTGACATTTTCGGACGCACCCCAGTATTTCGATAATAGAACAATTTCCCGAAAACAGACTTCGAATATCCTTCCCATTCATCGAATCTTACGCCATCTGATGCATACATTTGGAGTATGATGAAAAACAAAATATTTCGCTCAGAAAATTCGTCGGAGAATATTGCAGAACTACTAGAAAGAATACAAACATTTTTCCGGCAGTTACATCAATCACTTTTTATAAATATGTTTAGTGACCTACAAAATCTATTTGAAGCTTGTTTGCGTCGTGAATGGTGAATATTTTGAACATTTAAATTATTCAAAAAATAAACCAAGTAAAGAGTTTAATTTTTCTATATTGAATACATACCGTATGTGTCAATTTTCATTAGGTATAGGGATTCAATGTTTACGTGCGATTTATACGTACACAAGTAATACGTGGCAACGTGGCACCCCTACTGTCCGTCACCAATCCCGGCAACAATCGACATCACAACGATTTTTTCCGATCTTCCCACTTCTCTCCACCAGATTTTACATTCAACGTTTAGCTGCGAACACGTTGCGATCTAGTCTGCAATAAAAGCCGTCTTATTACTGGAATGGGAAACATCAAATGGCCGCCGCGATCTCCTGATCTAGTAGTTTATTATTATATTCAGAATCCTTTTTTATTTACCTTATTTTTAATTTTATTAGAATTACGCTTTTGTTTGTGTCATGCAGCGTGAACGCAGCTTAATAATTCTCTGCATTTACTGAAACGAAAAAGAAAAACAAATCCTTGCAACTCGTAAATATTATTTCTGAACGCATTACAAACACCCAAGCCGGTGGTCGAATAGTTACTGCTAACCACGCTAACTTGTATTTACGAGCATGCATCGGTCGTGCTGGCATCGGAAAGGAAAGAAGGGGTACTATGTTGCCACGTACTGTATGTATTAATCGCCTATGGCTAATGAAAATTGACACATGCTGTATATGTATGAAAATAAAAGGTATAAAGACAAACTCAGTTACTTTAGACGTACAGATATTCTATGTGATTTTAGGCATTGTATCTTTAGAAATAAAAATCTATCACTTTGAAGATGCTTTTTGAAATTGTTTAAAAAGCTGTGTTCTACCTAAATGTCATATACCAAACATGGTGTTGTGCTATTTATTTGATATTAGGTGTATAGCCCTGTGTGAACCCCAAGGTCACATAGCAGGGTGTCAAAATGGAACAAATTTTACTTTATTTGGTTTATTGTGCAATTTATATGTATTTTACATTGAATGTGATTATTAGTGTTAAGTAAGTAATTACATTAGTGAAAAGTAAATATACAAGACATATTTTATTTTTGATAATAATTGTATGACATTATTTTGCCATGCTTTAGTAGTCTTGTTAAAAAAAAACTTATAGATTATAGAGTATATCAGAAGTTTCATGGAACCTGCATTGGACAATGATATAGTGATACTGAATCTAAAGAGTAATCCATCAGCTTGCCTACGTAGTGACTTTGATCGGTGTTGCTTTTATTCATTCAGTTTGTTTATTGTTTCTCATTTTAAAATAAGTGTGATTCTAATAGTTTTCATATTTTTTTGCATATCGCTTTGATGTAAGTAGTAGTTTTTCTCTTTCTTGCAATTTGAATTTCAGTAATATTATTTACCATATTTTTAATCTCAACTATAGTTAAATGATTACACAAACATATTTATTTGCTTTCAATATTCGCAAAATTAGTCTAATGTTTTACTGAGACATAATATATATTTTATGAGATAAGGAACTGTTTTTCAAAGTAAATTCTGCAAATATTTTTATTGACACATTGCAAATTAAGAGCATAATAATTAAGCTTTAATTACACAATTAAACACTTAGTTTGTTTTTACCGCTTTATTTAATAATTGTGACCAAGGTTTCGACATTTACTGACTGTTATTATTATTAAACTACAATAGCTACAGGTACAGATTCATCTGATAAATAGCAATCACAATAATTCGATAACGTGATAAAATAAATACTTGACTCCAGTTCGTGTTTGTAATTGGTTTATTTGCGTTTTAGTGAATTTTACATTTTACAATTTTTGGTCATGCTTCACTTCAAATAATTGACAAGTTTTGCATTCCCAAGTAGCAAATTTGCTTTCATAAATGTTTTGAGAACAATTATACGGCTTTTTAATAAGAGTTAAGGTTTTATAATTAGACTTCAAAAACGTCTATTCAATTTTAATACAACTACTTTCTGGGCAAAATGGGCACAAATTATACGACAATTCTATCATATAGTTAACGCAGTTGCCAACATTAATATCACAATTTTGTTATTACGATGATATTCCTTCAACGTGTATGAAGTTTATACTTAATTGATTATACACGTCTATAAAGTAACAAAGAGCTTTGTTAAGGCTGCCATTTTGGGTTTTATAAAATCATTACAAAATAATTTTGTTGCTTTACTATTCTATTATTTTATAAAGCTTTTGTGTAATATAAAAACTGTAATCTGACTGCAATGAGAACTACGATTGTTGAATGCGACAGGGGGCAACTTCAAAGTACATGCCAAGGTCACTTTACTGATAAAATCGACTTCGATAGCTCAAAAAATTCAACGCGCCTTCGAAATTCGGCAATTTAAAAAATAAATGTAAAATTTACATAATTTTAAATAATATTTTTGAAGCTTTATAAATTCCAAAACTAAACACACGTTTAAATATTTTTGGCGCAGATACTTTTTCTAAAGTATTCATTTATTAATTTTTTTAAAATAATTTTATCAATCTTTGAATAATTCCAATATGGCGGATTTGCTTCGTCCTTAGATTTCGAATGTAAAATAGCTGCGCAGATTATAAAGCAGTTTTGGCTTACAAGAAAGTTTTAAAAACTTTTTAGATACTAACAATGTTTTTAAGTGTTTTAAGTAGTAATTTCGCTGTTGTAGTAGATATTTGCGAACCACTATAATGCAAGTAGTTATATTAAAGCATTGGGTATTATAAATCTAATTACTTTGTAGTATAAACTAGGAAAAAGCAACAAATGTGGTATTAATCTACCACAATTACCTACCTAATTTTTTTTTTAAATTTCTTATTGATTGCGTAATTCTAATATTTCTTCTTGAAGTACAATAAAACTATAATCAATCCATATTTTTCGTTTTGTGAAAAACTACCTGGTTTTCTAGTAAAAGAAAAGTTAAATGTTTTGGCTGGATAATCATTAAATTTTAATTCCTGAATTTACACAAATTGTATCAATCTTTTTTTCAAATCTACAAGAACAATAATTTAAACACCTCAGATAGGGCGTTTAAAATAAGTGCTTTATTATGTTATTTATTGGAGAAAGGCAATTATTATGGATATATTGGATTACATTTAAAAATTGTGGATGTATGTTTACCATAATCTTGAGTTTTCAGGATTTGCAAAAAAACTTGTACAGCCCAAATGAAAGCATATTTTTTTATTCTTTTGATCGATTTAAGTTGTGCTGACGTGAATCAAACTTCAAACCCATAAAAAAGTATTGCTTTTATCACTAGTTGAACAAATAAATAATCGTATTTTGTTATTTTGATGAGGTTCTTTTTTATTTTAATACTGGCACCTAGTGACGCTACAGTTTGCAAACTTTTAACATAATAAATAAACCTTTCTTGTAAATTTTGTTAACTACGCATCTACTACCATCAAATATGGTAAAAGCCGTTTATGCATTGATTTTAAAACCACCAATGGAGATGCTAATGACTAAATCGACATAACTATTACAGTATTTTTGGCTTCAGAGTTACCTTTTTGCGGCAAATGTGTTGGTTAAATGTCACAGATAGGCTTCTGAAATACATTTTATTCTCTCCTCTTTTAGAAGCAGAAATGTTATGTTAGACTCAGATGGCTCAGTGTATAGCAAATTCGATTCTATAAGAAGGTATAGTGGGTTAAGAAATAATTATTTATATCTAGGTATTAGAAAAAGGAGAGTGTACATATTTGTTAGTTCTTCTTCACACACCGTTTTCACCGTTTTATCAGTTGAACCATCTCCAACTCCATCAGCCTTTTTTCACACTGGCACCATGAGCATCTACATTAGAAATTTTCCAAATAGGTAATAACGCTCCATGAGTTCAAAAAGGAAAATTACAGAAAATTTTAGATAATCAGGAATTAATTTTAAAAAATCAGGACACACTTTTGAACATTCTAAACATATGGTTGTATGTTACTTCTCTTCGCTGTAAGAGGATTTTATAAATGTTCTATAAATGTTCTACTAATTATATATAACGTTTAAAAGGCGAAACCTCTTATCCGAATTAATAAATTTATATTTCTCTTAAGGAACATTCTCAACACATTTTAACATTGCAATATTGTTTTGCTACATCGCAAACGGGAACACTATAATAAAAACGGCAACATATATAATATAATGTGCAGAATTATTATTGTTAGTTGGGTTATAATTCCGTAAGACATAAACTAATCAACATAAAGATAATATGAGTTTAATCTTACATATTATTAATACTATTTCATAATATTGGCAATGTTACAGTTGAATGTAAGCATGATCATGTGATTATAAAATGATGTTAAATTTGTAAATATTCAGACACGATTCTGGCGGTAGTATAAATTAATGAAGATCTTTGCAAGTTGCCGATTTAATAACATGAATATTTGTAAATCGCAATGCGTAAATAAATTGTATACATATACATTTTTGGGTCTTCCTTACTTTCATATACCTTCATGTTCGTATAAAAGATTTAATGTGGCATTTGTTGGAAAAAATGCCACAAAAGGTAACATTTTGTGGAAAGAGGTGGTTTGCAAATGTGGGGTTTATATAATTCATAGTGTTCATTATTTGTTTCTTAAAGTTGAAGGCTTTGCGTAATAACAAACAGTAATGTTAATATAGAAATGTTAACCAAATTTTTATAAAGCAACATTTTTTACAACATCCTTTATGTTATTAAAACTCGAACTAAGTAATCAAAATTGAAAGTTTGCAATTTATACAATTATATGTGACCTACCTGGGGAACATAAACATTAATAAACAAGCAATCTTCTGAACCTGTTATCACTGTGGAGCCATCGGTAGATCCTTGTATACATTTACTACCGTCTTCTCGCGCGTCTGTAAACAGAGTTGGTTTGGAGTAAGGTACAGGAGGCTAGCAATCGATTAATAAATATCATTAATCAGAGAGACCCGTACACTTCTGTACATATACACACCTTGAATCTTAGAATACCTATGGGTGGTTCAACATATGGTATACCTCGAAATGCATAAAAATATTCTTTGTTCCCAGCAGATTCCATTTGTCGTCCAATGATTAATCCGTTTTGAGTAATCACTGACACCAATCCAAATATCTAAAATTTTAAATTTGTAACTACATTTACAATACTTCCAACTAGTAATAAAAATTTAATCTTACTGGGTAAAATTGTGGAGAAGGGAGCACCCTAACGGACGAATTTTGCAATGTGTTGTAAACATTTAGAAATTCAATTAATTGCTCGCTATTCTAAAATTGAAGGTAATTAAAAACAAAGCAGACTTATCTACATAACTACTTGCATTAATATAATTTATATGACTCTGGGATGAAATTCTTACTATTGTTGCGTTTTCGGGGTCGAAATGAACAACTCGTGCAAATGTTTTGAAACAGTCTGTATATTTACACACTTAAAACTAATCACAATATAAAAATATAACATAAATGTATCGCACTTAAAACTACTACAAACAAATTAACACACGTATTATATCTATCAGTACTATTTATGTCTGTAATATTTATTTACTTCTTGAACTGCACTATTCACATTATTTATCTTAACTGTTCAGTAAATACCGCGCGCGACTACTATTGAATGAATGAATCCCTTATCCCACCCGAGGCATTTATATATGTGGAGACAAAAGGTCTAGAGATACACCAGCAAATTCTGGCTCTCTTCTACCATATTCCATACTTTCTGTGACGCAGTATATGAGTGCAGTTGATTTATGACTTATTTTCGGTGCGTCGTGCCGATGTTTCCTTTTCTTTTGTTGTCGCCCGGAGGTCTGCTTCTTTTGTGGGCTTGTTTCGTTACACTATAAAAACGAAAAGAACAAATTTTGCTTGCAACGGCAGCATATTTGATATATTAATTTTTGTTAATGGAATATACACTTATATAGGTACTCATTCTTTATCAACGTATGTGTAGTATCAGTAATATATTTGTATAATAATGCGTGAGTTTTGACAAATGTAAATGCTGTACCTTCATATAATTACAGTAATATTTGTATGTATATAGGTAAGCCTATACCACAAATATCCAAAAAATTTCAAGGTTAAGTAGTTGTGGTTCATTCCGTACATATTTGATGGATAATTTATTACTGTTTTTTTTTAAATTATTCACACCAACATAGAAAATATTGTAGTTACCTATATGCAGTAGTCAACCAGAGGAGTAGGGAAATATTCGGCCATAGGGAACTTTTGGCTAGTACGATTATTTGACGTAATATTCGAAATATTCAATGTGGGTACATAAAATTGTAATACAGACATGTTGCATTTTGTTGACAAAATTGTCGGAGATTGCATGTTTCGATTACCTATTTAACAACAACAATACTATTTATTATGATGGATCATATGATTTAATCAATTAAAAATATAGAATATAATAAAATACACACAAACAAAATAAAACACCAACAATAAACAACGTTCGATAAAAAAAACCACAATAGATTGACTGGGAAATTCAAATGACAAGAGCATGTTCAACATATATTTGTAAATATATTAAGAGTAGCACAACTCTAATCAATAAAGTAAAAAAAAAGGCCACTTAATTAAATGGTAATAACAACAACAGAACATTAGTACGAATTATATCTAAATTTAAAAGATTGAAAGACTATTATTTCATAATCGTACGTATATCAACTGCATTCTTGAAGGAATCCAAATAGTTCGTTAGGTAACTTTAAATAAAAGTTTTCATCACCACACAATTTTCTTATGTCATGCATCCATTCAGAATATACCTATATATTCTAATTTCATGGATAGTAGCAAAAGACATATTCTCGATAAAATTTTCTGATATTTTTGGTTTGGATTTTTGTATTCCTCAGAAATTTGTCTAAACTTAGTAACTGCTGAGATATTGGCAAAATTTCACTGATGTAAACTGCTACCGATTTAATTGTAAATCTATTTAGATCTTTATAGAAGGATTATAATCTCATATGTAAAGTTTGATTTTGATAGCTTTAATCGTTTAGTCGCTCTCGTGGTCACAGACAGAGAGAGAGACACAAGCATTATTGTAAAGCTACTTTTATTTTATTATTGCTGGCATATTAAGCCGGCCTTACATTTACGAGTAAATCGTATACGAGCCTACGATTCGTAGAAGAAATCGTAGGTGTAAATGTAAACTCGTAACTCGTATACGATTGTCAAAATGAATAGAGTTGAATTCGATTTTGTTACGAGTTGGTAGAATTAAAAACGGCGGAAACTAAACTATTCGCATGACACCGATGAGTTTATCGAAATTTATAAAGCTATGGAGTGTTTATAACACAAAAACTAAAGAATATCGAGATATTATCGCCAGGTATAAGGCTTATGAAGCAATTGCTAATATAATGGACATTAGTATCCATGCAGTTAAAAAAATTAATAAATTGCGCTCTACTTATATGATAAAGAGAAGAAAAGGATTAATGTAGAAAATGTGTTGTAGTTCATTCCAACAGGTGTTGTAACAAACCTTCCTCAATTCCAAATATTTGTCTTTTTTCTAGTATTTGTTTTACCCAAATTGGTCTCTTTTTATATCGCATGTGACTATTATTCTTTTTCATAATTTTTAGCAGAAGAGTAGCTACACCTATATGCTTTCTTTTACTTGGAGCCATATTTAAAGTACTTTATTCAATTAATTCAATTTACGATACCTACGAGATAATATAAATGTAGTATGGTACTCGTATACGAGGTCTTGTATACGAGTACTCCTAAATGTAAGGCAGGCTTTACTTTTTTATACTTATGAGTCAAATAATTAATTCGTGGATTCGGTATGATATATGTATATTGGTCAGACGGGAAATTCTTTTATAATTTGTATATTCTTTTCATGTTGTAGCTATTTTATAATTTCGTTTGTAATAGGATGTATACATTGGTAATTTAACATGTAGCATTAACATTTCCTGTCTGATCAAGCTAGTGTTGGTAAAAGATTAGTGTTATATTTTTTGAAATTAAAACGTGACAACTTGTTGTTCTATTTTATTTCAGACGATAAAATACAATACGATCTTTTTCTTTACTTTTATTTAGGTACTTATCGTAATCTTTTGTTATGCTTTTCGGAATATTTTATTTTTAACTTGTTTATAAATATAAACTTTGTAGTAATTTGAATAACCCACGTAAATTATGATAATATAAATATATACATACACTCAGACGAAAGTACATGAACATATTTACTTACTTTCCGATATTTACAAAGTCACCGTAACTTATACACCTAAATTATATTTTATCGGATAAAGATCTACTTTTTCTACATAGAAGATAACAGTAAATTTTGTACACATTGTTACTGAAGCATGTCAGTCTAATAACATAACAATTGAGGTCTTCACTCGAACATAACCCCTATGTAACTACTTATATAGGTTGTTTCGGAATTACACGGCACTATTGTAGGTACTTGTTCTCCAACATAAAATAATCAAAAAAGTCCATATAAACATATGTCACAAATTCATTTATTACTAAGATATTGGAGCATAAAGATATTTATTTAACAATAACAACATCCAAAAGAACTGTTTAAAGTGGCCACCGTTTTGTTGAATGCAGCATTCAGCACGACAAATTCATTTTTCTTTGGCACTTCGTATAGCATCAGGATGATCCTTGATAGTTGCTGAGGCTTCCACGATGCGATTACTAAACTACCGATCTAACGGCGTTAGATCGGGAGATCGGGATTTATCAGAGTTTAGTAATCGCATCGTGGAAGCCGCAGCAACTATCAAGAATCATCCTGATGCTATTCGATGTGCTAAAGAAGCATGAATTTGTCGTGCTGAATGCTGCTCCAACAAAACGGTGGCCACTTTAAACAGTTCTTTTGGATGTTGTATTGTTAAATAAATATCTTTATGCTCCAATATCTTAGTAATAAACTAATTTGAGACATATGTTTGTATGGACTTTTTTGTTTATTTTATGCTGGAGAACAAGTACCTACAATAGTGCCGTGCAATTCCGAAACACCTGGTATATAAATCTATATATTCTGGGTGTCTGCTTAAGCTCGGCCACCGGCCATATCTTGGCAACCGTTTATCGTAGAAATTGACGAAAAAATCTTGATAGTAAAACGAACAACGACAATATCAATACAAATATTACTAACTTTCCAAAATGAGCGCAAGGGGACGCAATTCTCAAGATGAATTACAAATTCGATAATTTTTCATTAAATTGTAGGTTAAGAGTTATTAAAATTTTTACTATAGTCCGTCTCAACCTTATTATGCAGTACAGGTCTTATGGGAATTGATTTCATGGTTGCCAAATCGTTCCATTGTATAATGTCGTTACAGTTCCGGTTCAATATCTGACATTTTTTGTAATCAAAACATAACCTATACGACTATTTGTCATTCAATTGATGCATACTGCATACAAAAAATTAATAGTAATTTGAAACACTAAAAGGGGAGAATATATGGGAAGATGGATTAGTTAAAATATTTGTAATAATATAATCCTTTGGGATTGTTCTGTAAAAGATTATTTAAAATCTAACTGAATATAGTAAGTCAGAGTAAATGAATTAATATTTCAAAGAAACACTTAAGGTATACAATTTTCTTCGTTACTGAATATTGACATCTTAATCAACTATCCACTATAAATTCAGACCAAGACAAAGTTAATCACAAGTTTATTTTTCATAAAAAACTTTTCTATTTATAAAAACAACTTAAATAATACATATTTATGAAAAGAATAACAATAACCACACACAACATGTACTTTTATTTTTTAATATGTTACATGACTTATATAGTCTTATTGAATATTAATATGTTAACCTACATTGCGTTATACACATTTAAAGACACAAATTCCTCACAAATTCATTTTGCAAAAACATATTTTCCCATTTATAAGAACAAGTTAATAATACATGATAACATTTATGAAAAAACTAACCATGACCATACAAAGGAGTAGGTACACATATTGTTTTATTTTTCTTCATCGCTTAAAGAATCTTGACCTGATGATGAATGTGTGACGTTAATTATAAACTCTTCAACATCGTCTTGCAAGTTGGCAAGGTGGCCAATGTAATTCCGCCAGTTGTTCACTGTTACATTCTGATAACCCTTCACAATTAATTGTTCAATATCTCTTTGTTTGAATGTCGGATTGTGCATTTCAACGTAGTGCTTAACTTGCGCCCACACCATTTCAATTGGGTTTAATTCACAATGATAAGGTGAAAGCCGAAGAACATAATGCCCTTTATTCTTTGCAAATTCATCAATTTTGTTTCTCTCATACTGAGACCTAACCTCTGACACACAAGCCAGTATATCTCTTTTTAACATGTCATTATCAAGTGGAATATTCTTCTCAGTGAGCCATTCAATAATTTGGTCTTCTCCGTGCTACTGCTAGAAACTTTTCTAATTTTCTCGTGTGATATGAGGCATTATCGAGACCAACAACCGAGTTCTCTAGTATATTTGGAAGCAATTTATTCTTGAACCAATCTCCATATGTATCTGCATCCATTTCGCTATGAACATCAGCAGTATTTTTCTTACAAAGAAATGTACATTCAGCACCAATAACAAAACCTTGCTCGCCTCCAGCATGAATTAATGGAAATCGATGCCCAAGACCAGTTGGTGATTTTAAACCAGTGCTGAGTCCTTACATAAAAGCTTGTCGACTGCTTTGAACAGTAACGTCAGTCCACTTTTTATTTACCGAGTGTCCTGCATTCACTCATGATTCATCAGTATATATTATAGTTCTACCTAAAAATAAAACAATCACAATCAAACACAAGCAAATAATAAATTGCGTAATGAACATAAAAGTATAACAAATTAAATGATAAACTATACCTTCGTCTCTGAATTTTCTGATGTCTCGCAAGTATTTATGTCTCCACCTAATGATGTCATCTCTTTCAATAAGAATACTCTTTCGTCCCACCTTTTAAAATTCAAAACTCATATCATGTAGCAATCTGTAAAAAGTATATGTATATAGCTTATCACGTTAATCAGAATTATAGATCTAGGTATGCATACTTACTTTTAAATGCTTGAAAAAGATAATATGCTTGCTAAAAAGAACGATTTAACAGAACTTATATATAGATAAATTAAAGACGATATAAAAGTTTACACACTACGGCAAAAACTGACAATTGACAGCAACGATTACTCATATACCCATCATATACTTTGCATAATAGAACTTGCAACAAGGCAACCGGATATAAAGATGTCGTTATTAAGAGACTACTAAAGATAATAAGAGATGCAATATCCCTATTAAACCTGTACTGCATAATAGGGTTGAGACGGACTATAGCAACATTTTCAGACGTTTTTATAAAATTTTCATTTGAAACTTTTTGATCTATCTCCCATACGAAGGCAGGGTGGAGAGGGGTTTGTCTGCGTACAAAAGTAGGTATAATTTCGGTTTGCCTCAACGGATTTTATTGTTTCTGGACTCATTAGATACAGAATCTAACAAGGAATTGAAGGATATGTAGTACGAAATGACGTGGTTGTAAAAAAAATAACAGGGGGCGCTGTTCTCAATTTATGTATATTACATGTTTTTTCTTTAAAATTTTAAATGGAACGGTATATTTTTAATATCGTAATATTGAAGCACACAAAAAACTGAAGAGAGTGATGGAAACCGGAAGTTGCTACCTTTTACTTTCTTATACGTAGTATAAGCAAGTACATATTGTGATGATGAAAATTTTCGACCTCGAGATTTTTGCAGATGTTCACGTTTTGAAGTCCTCTGATACCGAAAAAGTGGTTTTTAAAAAATGTCTCTCTCTGTGTGTGTATGTCAGTGTGTGTGTGTGTGTGACCACGATAGCGGTCAAACCGCTGTAGATATCAATTCCAAATTTTGTATTTACGTGTACAATCTCCCTCTTGAGATCTGACTAGTTTTCAGTAAAATCGGTAGACCGGAAGTAGTAGTTTACTTCAGTGAAAAAAACGAATTTTGCCAATATTTCGTCAACTACTAAGTTTAAACAAATTTATGAACAATTCATATGTACTTCAAATTAAAATTGGGAACAACTTTATTTAAAAAGTTTTTCGAAATTCCTACCGGATGTAGGTCTTTTACTCTTATCTAAAATCAGTTTTTTGCGAATATTTCGCAAGTCATGCTTTTTTCACAGGTACGTTACGGGTATAAAAGTATTTAGAACTTAATTTTCAACACCTTTTCTATAAAAAAAGGTTCAAAATTCGGACCGGAAGTACCATTTTTACTCTTACCGAATTGCGATTTTTTGCAAATATTTCGTAAATTATGGATTCTATATATATTTATCATGAGTACAAAAGTATTTAGAACTAAATTTGCAATATTTTTTGTATACATGAAATTTCAAAATTCAGACCGGAAATAACACTTTTACCCTTAGGGAGCAGCACTTTTTTTCAAATATCTGGCAAAGTATGCATTCTATAACGATTTATTAAGAGAATGGAAGTAGTTAGAATAGGATTTTGAATAATTTTTATATAAAAAATTCTTAAAATTGTATAGTTTGAAACGCTGATACATATAAGAAAGTCGTGTGGTGGCCACACCTCATTTTTTTAATTTATTGCGTATGTTACATTAGATTCTCCTTTTAAATGTTTTCAAATTCTCTAGCAGTATTTTTAACTTCCTTTGTAACACACGTTTGCTTTGCATACATATAATTTTCTTTTATCCTTTTTACATACAATCTGTCCTAATATCAAATATTAAGCATTTTTTGGATTTCGATGGTCATGGAGGGAAGTAATTTTAATGAATTTTACCGTATTCAGCTAGACAATTATCCTATATGATATGATCAAAATAAAAAAAAATACCATGACACGACTAAGCTTCTTTCACATCATAGCAAGTTAGTGAGTTTGAAGCGTTTCAAGTTTCTTGGTTCAGTGGTTTCTTCCATAATTGATTTGACTAAAACGTTGGGATGCACTTTGACCCTTTTACTGTATTTTTGACTATGCTTTAAAATTTCACTCTTCACTGATGGTATTTGTAGATCTCGTAAGTTTTGGACATACCACGGTGCACTAACTTTTAAGCGTAGTGCTTTTTTTTGATAGCGTTGGAGTATTACGATATTAGAATAGCTTGCTATTCTCCAAAGTTGTATACCGTATGTCCATGTAGGCTTTGTACACTAGGAGTTTATTGCTAATTGATAAGTTTGAAATTTCCACCTAACAACCAGTAATATTTACTGAGTTGTATTCCAAGTTGTTTTCTTTTTGTAAATATATTTTCCCGCCAGATTAACTTTCTGTCCAGGTGCATGCCAAGGTATTTGACAGAGGCGGCATGTTTCAATTGTTGGTCATTTAATATTACTGTAGAACAGACTTTCTTTTTTTATAGTGAATGTTATCTATATATTTAGGTATACAAAATTATACATTGAACGAGGAACTATAAAGTTGAAAGAATTAGAAATGAAAGAATGTACATTTTTAAATATTATAACTTCTTATATTAAATACCATGAAAGCAGTATCCATAGAGCATATCTGAGGGCTGATACGAAAACGATGTTGTGTGATTCCTTTGTTTTATAATCACTGTTCTGCATTCTATGGTTCATGAATTGATAGTGCCACGACTTTTAGAATCTATCGAGTTCAAAATTCGTGTATTCGGTAAATTGCTGGTTAGAGAGAGTTTAAATCATATCTCACTGAAATCGTTGAACATGTACACATGCAAGTCCTACACTCAGGGATACTGTCTCATAACATATAGTTAACTAAAAGCCCCGATATTTATATAAACGCAACACATTTCGAAAAGACATACATAATCGTAATTGCACCATTCCACATATGTTGTTGCACCATTTGCTCATAAAACAGCGAAGTACGAGTTTAGAACTTTACGATTCATTATTACTCAATGACTTCTCACCCTCTTCTCCTCCTCCTCCTTCTTCTTCTTCTTCTCCTTCGTCTCCTTCTCCTTCTTCATCTTGTTCTTTGTAATTTTAGCAAAGTGCTTGTTAATACCCTGGGCCAGCTTTTTGTTGTTCCTGCGATATTGATTGCCAACTATCAAGTCAATTTTTATAGGGGCAACCTGGGTGTCTCCTTCTCCTTAATTTTACGTTTTGTGCTGTTTTTACAAATCGATCGTCCGACATTCGGCTTACCTATGTGATCGTTCCAATTCCTTCTACGTTTCTTCGTCCATCGTACGACACCCCCAATACCACATTGAAGTAGTAGTAGTAGTAGTGTTTATTGGTCATCAAAAAAATCTTTACATGACATGTCATAAAATACTGCAAATAGCAAAAGATACACAAGATAAACATTTAAAAAACATACAGATGTAGATATAAAACAAATACACAGTTGTTATCTAGGAAACGCTTGTTAACATCCTAGACAAAAAAACAAACAAACAAAACAATCAAACATGTCACTTGGACATGTTACTACGCATATGCTTCCAAGTATTCGTCTATGCTGTAAAAACTGGCAGTGACCAATATTGTTTTTACACTTCTTCTGAAATGATTTAGACTCATGTCCTTTATGCTTTATGGCAGAGAATTATATAGTTTTACATCCCAGTAGTCAGCTCCACACTGCGTAGCACTTAGTCTGTGATGTGGAAGAACCAAAGCGCCAGAATTCCGTGTATTGTACTCGTGAAAGTTTCCATTTTGAGCGAATTTTGATTTATTTTCATGAACAAATTTCACACACGAATAAATATAAATACTGACCACTGTGAGTATATTCTCCCGCCTGAAATACTCTCGACACGAGTCACTATACCCAAGTCCACATAGTGTTCTTATTGCCTTCTTCTGTAGGACTAAGACCTGCTTTACTCTTGTAGACATGCCCCATATGAGTATACTATATGCAGCAATGCTGTGGAAATTCGCGTAGTATGCACTTCTTGCAGCTTGGTGCGTGGATACATTTTTAATTCTTCTTATTGAAAATATAGCTGTGCTTACTCTTCTTTTGAGAATCTCTATATGATTGTTCCAAGTCAGTTTATTGTCTATACTTAGACCTAAATACGTCACTACACCCTTCCCTTCTTCATTTTTAGAAAGTATGTCCATTGTCTGAGTCTTTTCCTGATTTAGCTTCAATTTATTTGCATTGAACCAAGTATCCGCATTCTCAATGGCTTTATCTTCAATGGATTGTTTTTCATTGTGTTTCCCGCGGACCACGATCGAAGTGTCATCTGCATATATTATAGCCTTGCAGTTTAACATATTAGCCGGTAGAGCGTTTATGTACACAATAAACAGCAGAGGTCCGAGAATAGATCCCTGAGGCACACCGGTATTAACATTTCCCAATTTCGAATATCCATTCTGCCACCATACCATTTGAGTTCTGTCTTGTAGGTATGAGGCTAATAATTTATGAGTCAAACCTCTGATGCCATAATGCCATAGTTTTGTCAGCAGGATCTCATGTGACACACAATCGAAGGCTTTACTTAGGTCACATGTAACAACTGCAGTACGTTCTTTTTCATCCCTTGCTTCATGTATGGATTCATTCATATCAATCATAGCTGTTATAGTCGATTTTCCAGCTCTAAATCCATGTTGGGAATCTGTCAGTAAGGTATGTTGCTCCCTGATATCCGAGCTGCGTCTTCTCTCCAGCAATGAGTAGCCGGTCATCGCCTTTAGAGCGGCCATTCCAGTTATTCTAAGTATTCGCTTTATTGTTGTTGTGTCGGCTTGTGTTTCTGCTGCGTATGTCATAACAGGTCTGACGCATGTCTTGTAGATTTTTGTTTTTCCATATTGTGTGTTCTAAGCATCCTGATATTCTGAAAACTTCCGTATGTTGTTTTTCATCGGTAGTCGGGTCTCCTCAGCTTATTATTCGCACTCCCAAATGATTGGTCTATAGGTGTATCATCGACCAACAGTTCGCAGCGGAGCGCTTTCTTTTACAAATTGATGCTCATATTGGGCCTTTCCCCCTCCTTGCTAAGTACGTGCAGCATAATCGTCTGCTGTTTTAGATACTAAAGTTACGTAGTCCTCGTAACAGAGTATTTTGATATTCCTATTCTGTAGCTGATATCTTTTTCCCTTGGTCTAGGACTTACTTATTTTTTTAAAATTTATTTGTCACAAGGTACAAAATCTTCCTCTCTTCTTTGTCATTCAGTCCTATGTTTAATTATTCACTTTCATTGTTTTCTTTTGTTTTTATTAACTCTCAGATATCTCTTCACAGAATTAGTTTAAGGTTTAGTTAGTGTAGGTAAGTTACGCATATAATTAATGTGTCATAATATTAAGGAGAAGTTTAAAATCAGTGTGGTACCTTGACTGCCCTGAGGGTTTTCCTGCAACATTTCATCCTGTATATAGGGTGTATGCCATTTATTTAGCTATTCCTATCTTTTTTTACTTCACTTTTTATTGTATATACTTGTAATGTTATTGGAGAATAATACACACGTATTATTATTATTTACATATTTGGAAAATAAATCCTGCTGCTTATTTTATTTTAGATGATAAAACACAATACGGACTTTTTTCTTTATTTTTATTTACGTACATTAACCTTTTATTATGCTTTGTCGAATATTTTGTATTTAGTTTTTTAATATACATGTAAACTTTGTAGTAATTTGAATAATCCACATAAATTATGTGTACTTATATACTTATCCATATAAATATATAAATAGACTAATGGCCATTTTCTTCACTTACGGATAAAGTAACTGATAGCTATCTTGAAGATAAATATATCTGACAGATAACGTGCATTTTAATTTCTTCACTACAACCTTTGGTTACTTATCCGTTAGATCGAAATCCCGTAGATAACAGAATCGTGAGAAACGGCAACCTAGCAAATAGCCGGTGTTCGGTAACTTCAAGTGCATATGAAGAGCATCATTCGCTCTGATTCGTTTGACGTATGCGGTTGTGTTTCATATTGTGTTTATAAACATAAACATACTGCGTTTGTATTATTTAATATTAACAATATTATTTGGGCCTGTGAAATATATACTGTAACATAATATCTGTGAAGTATACTCATTGCATTTATGGAGATTTATCCAGTAATCCTTTATTTAAACCTTACGTAAACCTCATATATATATTTTATAATTTTATATTCGCAAGAACTATCCCGATATCTCACTATATTCTAAGTTTGTGATAAAAACGTGCTCATTCTTTAGATTTCCAAGACGTTATTTACTTACAAACATGTATGTAAAAATTTATATAAAATAAAATAATGACTGTTCAATATGTACCTCATTTTGTTATTTGACACTGTACCCGACAAATCACTGTACTATTTCGTCTTCCTTTTCATCAGAAAAAAACGTCTACGTCCATCATTAACAAATCCATAGCACAACATTTTTCTTTCTATACCGCGTCAACAAAATGCGCGCGCAACCAACTATCTGTAAGATAAGTTTATCGAGTACTTCAACTGCTTGACAAATTTATCTTCAAGATACTGTCTATCTAGAAGTGAAGAAATCTATTTTTGTCAGTTTCTAAGGGATATCTTTCAGATAACTTTATCTAGAACTTATCTAGAATTGAAGAAAATGGGCATATGACGAAATTACATGAACATGTTTATCTTATACAAAGAACCTATATTTTATAAGAATTTATAAGAAACGGACATTCTTTTCTTACATCAACAATATTAACGCGTCACATTTTTACGAAAAAAACTTTTCATTGACAAAGTGATGACATTTATGAAGTTATGACTACTATGTTCTATTCAGTAAAATTTCAAAAGCCAGCAATAACAACTAAAATAAAGCAAAATTTTATGTTAGAGTTGTCCCACTCTTTTGTGTTTATTTTTTCTATTTATCTATTTACAATGTATTTAAATAATACTTTTATTATTTGTTGTTCACATTTAAGGGATATTATTAATATGTTTCAGTATCCATTGTATGCTTACTTTCCAGACTATTGTTGAAAACATTTGATCTTAAATATTGTATAATTGTACTTACTTGAAAATATTTTAGAGAATCAAATAAGGACAAAAATATTTAGGACAAACATTTTATTAACATAGATATATCAAATCATATAAAGTAGGTAATTTCATTATAGAAGAATATAAATTAGTATGTATCATATGGTTGTATAGCATACGTTCCGTATAAATAATCCCAAAATAGCATACGGTTTGCATTAGGATTGCTTTTTATTGTTAAATTTTCACCAAAATCCAAATACAACAAATCACCTGACCCTGGAACAGGAACCCATTGAATATTTTATTCTGTTATCTATTTACAATCTATTTAAATAATACTTTTATTATTTGTTGTTCACATTTAAGGGATATTTGTTAATATGTTTCAGTATCCATTGTATGCTTACTTTCCAGACTATTGTTGAAAACAATTGTTGTTAAATATTGTATAAATAATTAAATGAAGTGATGGAAATCTCTTGGTGAAACATGTCGAAATATAAGCAAGTAATAACAACAGACACACTTGGTATTGTTTCACAAATAGAATTGTGAAACAATACCAAGTGTGTCTTTTGTTATTACTTGCTCAAATATTGTATAATTGTACTTTATGGTGAGTATATTGTGACACATAACGTGTCAACTCATGTACTTGAAATTTTTTTAGAGAATCAAATAAAAACAAAAATATTTAGGACAAACATTTTATTAACATAGATATATCAAATCATATAAAATAGGTAATTTCATTATAGAAAAATATAAATTAGTATGTATCATATGGTTGTATAGCATACGTTGCGTATAAATAATCCCAAAATAGCATACGGTTTGCATAAGGATTGCTTTTTATTGTTAAATTTTCACCAAAATCCAAATATAACAAATCACCTGACGCTGGAACAGGAACCCATTGAATATTTTGAAGTAGTGCCGAAGCTGTGGGTGTAGGAGACCTGAAAAGTTCGTGCAAAAATCATTCATAACAATGTGATGAATTTTACGTTTCATACATTTACAATGCCACAATTTTTGCTAAGTGACTGGTGTATATAATTGATTTACTGATAAGCCATTTGTATGTATGTGAATTTAACGTTTTGCAATATCTGCCACTTTTTGAATTCAACATCATTGTCAAATCTGACATTATAACCCTATAAGCGCAGTTTAAAGGGGTATTTAGTAATAATTTTGAAAATTATAGACATAAACTAATCAACTTTAAACAAATACAGAGTTAAAATTGCAGAATATTAATGCTATTTCATCATACAATGCTATAGTTGCATGTAAAAATAATAATAGGATTATAAAATAATGTTTATTTTATAAATTGAGTATTTAGGAACTCTTGTGGAAGAATTAAAGAAGATGTGTAAAAAGTTGCCGCTTTAATACTGTAATGCGTAAATCAATTACAGGCACCTGTTAGTTATTAAGTTATTAGTATTTGCTCTTTTATGTATTTGATTATTACGTTTCTAAAACAATGTATGTACATTCATTCTTTAATCATCATTTATAAAACATCCTCTTTAAATACTTATTTAAATTGTGAATTTTTATTCCTCACCCATATTTAGCAAAAGCTTTTACTACTTAATAGTACTTTACGTTTGTTAAGTACTAAGTACTTATTATTTCCTATTTTTTTAATTTTCCCGAAAGAATGGTAAACATACAAAAGCTTTGATTAAAAAAAAATAATAACCACATATAGAACAATTCACTTTAAATACTTTAATTTTTAAGTTTCTTTGCCTTACCCATATATAGCAAAATTAGTAATAAATTTAACCCATCGAAGCCTAGTTGTTACGTCACTTCCTGGTATTGGCGATGGCTCATTTGGATGTTTAAATATATATGCTGAATCTTCAGCATGACCAACACCTATAATCAGTTTCAAAGAGGTATATTTGACAAATGTTAAACAAAAACATGGAGTAAAAATGTACCGAATTATTTACATATAGAATTGCATATTAAATAATGACCAAATTAATTGTTAATTTAGCCAGACGCGAGAAATATGTCAGCAATATTATTTCAGGTTCCCAATATATTCTCACTAGTCTTTTAAATTCCATAATAACTTATAAACATTTTTGTTGAAAATATACTCAATTAGAGCGAGATAATTCACATCATCAAAGTACTGCGTCAATCTTTCCGTAGTCCGTAGTATGACATGACTGGTTTAGACAAAAATGATTGCTACATACCGTTAAGAGAATCGAAATGGAATATCTAGAAAAAGTGCCTAATGACTTTATTAAAAAGTGGATAAAATATTTTTCAACTCATTTGATATTTAGAAGTTGCTCAATGACACTGAAAATGTGATTGTTTTGGGGAAGTTTGATGTTATAACAGGACTTAAAGATAAATCGTGCAATAATTTTACTTACCATTCTCATTTTTAGTCTATATTCGCTGGCTCAACGCATTTTTATTTCTTAATAATGAAACATGGATAAAGAGGATACGAGTTAAATTGCTGACGATTTTTCCATTTTATAGTAATGGTTATCATATATTTACCGCCAATATATTTGTCAGATATATGTTACAGTTTTATTAATAGTTGTTAATGATTCAATGTTTTAATTACATTAGATTATTAACAACTATTAATAAAACTGTAACATATATCTGACAAATATTAGTTAGTTCATGTTAAATAATTGACAAAGATCGAAACGTTTTACTTTTTTATTTTGTTTTGAGTTTATTTGTCAAGAAAGAATTAAAATCGACGACCAAATTCAGTGATCATATTATGAGCAAAATACTAGAAAAGGTTGTTATAAATAAAGAACTTGTGCCATTCTACGTTTTTGCTACATAGATAGCGAAATCCAATGAAATGTTATAAAGGGCGACGGAACAAAATAATTCGAAGTATGGGAAATTCGTCAATATATTTTTTTTTTTGGAAAGAAAGATATAAAAAAACTTATTGATTCCACTGAAATAGTCATGCAAAAAAGAACATAATATAGAGAACATAACTTTTCTAACCCCAGTTCATTGCTCTTGAATAATTGTTTTGGTTTCAGGATTCCCTAACCCTTCAAATGGACTTGTAAATAGACTAACTACAACATGATTCTTGATGTCGGATTCTTGAAAGAGGTATAACTCTTCCACATTTACTTACATCTGCTATTTCGAGTTTTACTATATAAACTGAATTTAGTATTTGTAATTAGTATTTATTCAAACTTTACCTTCAATTGTCCTTGTACCAGGATTTCCAAGCTTTCCCATGTAACTAAATTCATAAGCATATATTTTGTTTCTCGGCGAAGCCAATTTCATATACTTTGTAATTCCTCTGACAAAATAATTATCGGAAAATTCCTAGAAAAATAACGTATTTTAGATATTTCTGTACTGTATGTACCTAATAATTAATGAAAGTTACTGTCGCAGCATTTTCTAAAGTTATAGCTGAATTTGGATAGTAGAAGTTTAGCACTTCATCTCTTACTAGATCCTTGACTGTTTGATTTTCAATGTGCATATCAGTAGGAACTAAGTAACTTTCTTGGATATAAGTGTTTGTATCATTTGCTGAAAGAGATTAATCTTAATGACACTAATCACTATATTTTAAATGTATAATTACAATATAAAAATGGAATCCCCTCAACACTTGCAAATCCCATTATAATACCTTCTGGATTTAATATTTCTTCACTGACAATTCGATAGCTTCTATCAGAAAATATACTGTCAGGATGATCAGGTTCTTTTACAGGTGCCATGATTAAATTTAGGGGAGTATCCTTAAAAGTAATATATATTCATACGACGTTTGTAAAATAATAATAGGTGAGCTTCATACCGATGACAAAGCTAGTGTGAAAGCAGATAAAACGACTAGCTCAGCTGGCAAAATGCTCAATAGGGAAATAAGAATCTGAGAAGAATCGGTTTGGATACCCAGGCGAGATCCTATTTCGAATGCAGTTTCTCTAGGATTTCTGGCCAAAGCCCATGGACATAAAGTATCGCCACTTAACATTATGGCTCTTTTAAACAGTCCTACAAGATATGTATATAATATTTTTTTGTAACTAATGCTATTGAAAAAACATTAGAAAAAACACAGTATTTTAATAAAAACGATTACCTTTCGCTAAATTAGATTGCACTAAATACGATACTGAAGCTGATCCAGCACTCAACCCCATAATAGTTACTTCGTCAGGATCACCTCCAAATGAATGAATATTATTTTTAACCCATTTTAGAGCTAATAATTGGTCTTTTAGGCCATTATTTCCGGGAAGTACCATATCCTCAGTTGATAAAAAGCCTAAAAGAATTAGTATATCAATCACTTAATTATTGCATGATTTTTGTATTACCAAGAGGGCCCAAACGATAATTAAAAGATACGTATATAACATCACTATCTAGCAGAAAATCAGGACCATTTTCTGTATATTGACCGCTGCCAAACAAAAATCCTCCACCATGTAGGAATACTACAACTGGCAGTGTCTTGTTGGAATTCACCTGTTAAGCATACATATTTGAGCAAATTATATAGTCGCACAAAGGATTTCGGTCTCTCTCTCTTATTTTAAGAAGTATAGTTCTGATGACATTGTTCTGTTTATAAGTATAAGAAGTTAACAGTCTTCCAATTATACTTAATTCCTCACATTAAAGAAATTATTTTTTCCAGGGGACTGCTACTTTTTCTGATTTAAATGTAGTGCCTAAGTTGATTTGATTATTTGAGTCTAACCAAATATGTAATCATCACTAATAGTAGCAAAATGGCATGTTGAAATTAATATATAAAGTAAAAAGCTCTTTCTGTAGAGTTATGATATAAGATGAAGAACTAAATTAGCAATAGAACTAAAATACTAAATGCAGATATACATAATAAAGAATAACTTTCCTAGAATTCAAATTAAGGTAGTCACAAAGACAAGCGATTATACTAGGGTTACATATTCCAATAGAAATATTAAATTACACAAAATATTAAGAAGTTCCAATATGGGACATTGTAAGGCAATAGAATAAACTACCTATTACCAAAATGCAAATTGCAAAAATAACATGTATGTTTTCTGAATTACGTAAATAGTTGAGTTTTAGCTTTCTAGGACAGAGGAATATACAGGGCTTGCATTCTTGCATTTCAACTGTGAAGTTCACTTAAGCACTTCTAGATATGCTCAATCTATTTAAAATCTATTATGACATAGCATAAAAAATCAGATAAATTAATCATAGCTAAATGTTTGAAAATTGTAAAATTAAATGTAACATACCTGTGGGACATAAACATTAACAAACAAGCAATCCTCTGAACCCGTTATTAGCGTGATATCTAGGGACGGTTGGATACACTTACTTCTGTCTTCCCTTGCGTCGATGAACAGATTTGGTCTAGAGTAAGGTACCGGAGGCTAGAAGTGGATTATTGAAAAATCATCTAGATAAACTAAACAGACATGTTTAATATCTACTTACTTTGAATCGCAAACTACCGATTGGTGGTTCAGCATATGGTATACCTCGAAAAGCATAGAAATAATCTCTTTCTCCAGCAGATTCCATTTGTCTTCCAAGAACTAATCCATTATCAGTATTCACTAATATCGATCCAAACATCTAGAATTATAAATTGGTAAATCTATAATTCTTCCAATTAATAAAATAGATAAAAAAATAAGCTTACTGGAAGAAAATTTGGAAAAGGAGACGTTATAGCAGAAGAAGCTTGTAAGGAACGTTGTTCCTTTAATAATTTTATTAGTTGAACAGTTTCCTAAAATTGAAATAAATTTAAAAACTAAAAGGCCGACGTGAAGTACTATTTACCTTATTTTCATATACATAGCTTTGAGAAAATACTTTTACTATAAAAACGAAAAGAACGAACGTTGCTCGCAACGGCGACATATTTGCAATACTAATTTATGTTAAGCAATCATCCCACTTATATACCCATTCATTATCTATGCCTCTGTAGTATCAGTAATACATGTGTATTTTAATGCAGCGTATTATATATATATAGCATTTTATTTATATACATATTTAAATGTATACGTTTACAACGGATGTTCCAAAAATCTTTTAAGGTTTGCGATAGGAAGCACTACCACTTAGTGCTTCGTAGCGTCAATATTTGTTGGATAATTTATTTCACTTTCATTGGCAGTGTTACTGCAACGATATTGTAGAGTCTTTCCGCAATAAACAACTATTGGAAGAATGGAGTTAATACAATGATGTTCTTTTAAATAATTTTCTGAACAATTTTCGAGAATCGTACAATGTTTTGAAGGAACACATTTTATAAATGAAAGACCAATTGCAGGAGAATATATTGTACAATTATTTTAGACCATGTTTAAGACAGCATATTTTACTTAATTAATTACAGCCTGCTAAATTAACTGTTGCAATTTGTATGCCACTTACAGTATTTCTTATAAAGCGAAATACGTTGGAAATATAGAAAATATTTTCATATTATCTTCATGGTATTTTATTTATGAGCAAACAATGTTAGACAAAAATTTGAAGTTCAAAACATTAAAATGAACGTGACCCCTTTCAAACGTATAAACTAAAATAATTATTTGATACAAAACGGTGTATTCTTAAGTTTCGGACTTTAGATTATTCAAATTTAGTTCTTTTGAAGTAAATGATAAACCATTAACTGGATTGCTGAATTTATCTAGTCTTATGTAAACACTAATTATTTACCATTATGTTTTACACGAGTAGCAAACAAAAGTGCAAAGAGCGACTAGTAGTAATAGCATTTTTCACGATTTTAAAAATACATATTCTTCAATTCACGTCAATCATGTGACATACAGGGTACTGTAATAGTGCGTCAGGCGTCCATAGCTACTTTACGAATTTCATTCATATGGCAACTTATACTGCATCTCAGAAAAATGTTTTCAATAATGGCAAACTTTTGGTTTTAGCGGAAGTAGATACCAACTTTGTTATTTTAAGTGGAACACTCTATGTATTAATATGCATTTGGATTCCTTATTACAGTTAAATTGTACTTTGTTAGGCATACATTGGATCTAAGTTTCACCGTTTCGGAATTACATGATGTTTTTCGGAAAAAATTTACCTGCCGTAGAAATGTCGAAAAGACGGAGGGAAGACATTTCAAACATATATAAAAATAAGAACTTTGTTTACTAATGTTAATTCAAATGTAGTTTTCCAAGCCTACTTTAACTTTAAAGATTCCTTATCAAACATTTCAAATATCACCCATACCGTTTTGTTTATTTGTTTCAAGTGGTCCTGTTGTGTTTTGTTGGCCAAATAAAATTAAATTTTATATTTATTTGTAAAAAAATCAAGTTATCCATGACTTCGAAAAATTCGAAAATTACAGATCCTTATTTAATAACCCTGTAACACCGCATATTTCTAACTTTTACAGTTTCGGAGATATTTACAAATTTCGAAGAAGTTGCAAGTAATTTTTTTCGAAAAACATCATGTAATTCCGAAACGGTGCGACTTAGATCCTAACAAAGAACAATTTAAATTTAAGAGGGAATTAAAAGTTAGTGCGTTTGAAGCGTTTCAAACATTTTGGTTCAATGGTTTCTTCCATAATTTATTTGACAAGAACGTTGGGACTCTTTCACTGTATTTTTGACTATGTTTTGAAATTTCACTTATAGCTGATGGTACATGTAGATGTCGTTGTATAACTAAGTTTGGAACATACCACGGTGCATTAACTATTAAGCGTAGCATTTTGCTTTGATGGTGATAGGAGTCTTCTAGACGGTCAAAATATTGCGCACTTCTAGGGGCCGCCTTAGAGTATTTCGATATTAGAATTGCTTGGTGTTCCCCAAAGTTGTTTAGCGTACGTCCATGTAGACTTTAGTATGGCTTTGTACACTACGAGTTTGTTGCTAATTGATAGCTTTGATTTTCCAGCCAACATCCAGTAATACTTCCTGATGATATTCTCGATGACGAATCTAATTGTGTATTAAATTTAGATAATTTTAAAGATAAAAATTATCTAAATCTAATAGTGTATTAAATTTAGATAATTTTAAAGATATCAAACATAATTTGTTAATAGTTAAACGCGGTCAGGGATATGGAACTTTAAGAGCAGATTTCAAATTTAATGGCAAGATTCCATGCATTATAACTACGATATTTGCTGTAATAATCTTATTTTTATAAGTAGTCTAGTTGAGGGTCGAGACGCCATCAGTTATGGATATTGTGTGTCTAAATTTTCTAAATTAGTTAATAATTATTATGATGCCACATTTTGGGCTATATATAACCACCATATACATTGCACATGATGTTTGCGGCCGGTTAGTGACAATAGATGATGCCATTCTTGATGTAACGAACACCGAAATAACTTCAAAACCCATATTACTTAAACATACATCACATAACAACGTATTAGCAATTCACGATTTCGTTGGTTGAAAACGACGAATTTCAACGCAATACTGACTAATTATCAACACGGATAATCTAATTTTATTTTACACAGTTAACAAAAAATGGAGACAGCTCAAGTGGAGAATTCAATGGATCAATATTCGAAATTATTGAAGAATCAAATGCCGATCGAAATGGCTCAAGAAGCGACGGAAGATTGTCAACAGGTATTGTCTTCTGAATTTGATGGAGTTAATCTGGAACGATCCCTTTCGAATCGTGTTAATTATGTGGCTCGAGATGACCATAGCGAGATGCAGTCAAGATCAATACTTGACTGGGAAACGGATTTGTAAGAATTATTGACACCGCTCAAGAAAATAATGAAAGTAATGAAAGAAGCCAAATTATCGGAAAAAGCAGAAATTTCTTTCGAGAAGTTTACGGAGCTATTAAAGGGAAAAAACTTAGTCATGATGATTGCCAGACATTATTTCCGAGAAAAATGACAGATATTTTAATAGATGTCTTCAATAAAAATATAAGGGAGGACTCTTCATCTGGGCCTGGCACACAGACCACAGCCACGTTGTCCACGATTGTTCCTGAAGCGGCGAATACTGCCGATGTGCCAGAATTACTGGACTATCTATCAAACGAACTTCAAGACGAATTATCCGTACCGAATACTTGCAACAACTCTACTTATTCAATCTCACAAAATTTCTCATGAAAAACTCCCGACGGATTTTGTACTATTCAATCTCCGGACGAAAAAGGCTCCCACCTTGTGAAATTGGAACTGTACGAACTGAAGAATTTAACGAAGATTCCGAAGAATCGATGGTGGAGGGAACCGACAATTCGAAAGAATTTTCTAATTGCGACACCAGTAAATCCGCTCTACCAACCAATTCAAGATGTCATCAAGACAGCAATTCGAACAATAAGAGATTTAAAAGATATCAAGAAAGAAGTGAAGAAGAGGAATTATTGGAATTCATTTGTCAATTCCCGACAAGCCCATTCTAAATTTAAATTAGAGTTGTATTCCAAGTTTTTTTGTTTTGATTTGTAAATATATGCTCTGCCAGTTTAGGTTCCTGTCCTGGTGCATGCCAAGGTATTTGACAGAGTCAGCATATTTCAATTAGTGGCCATTTAATGTTACTGATGGACAGTAACTCTTTCTTTTTCGTTGTGAGTGTTATGTGGATTGCTTTCTTTTCAATAGCTTTTATTCTCCAATCTTTCAGCCATTTTACTTTCTTATACGTAGTATAACGAAGTATTGTGATGACGAAAATTTTCGACCTCGAGATTTTTGCAGATGTCCACGTTTTGAAGTCCCATGATATCAAAAAAGTGTTTTTTAAAAAATGACGCTGTAGATATCAATCCAAATTTTGTATTTACTTGTATATCTCTCTCTTGATATCTGATTAGTTTTTCAGTAAAATCGGTAGACCGGAAGTAGTAGTTTACTTCAATGAAAAAATTGAATTTTGCCGGTATTTCGTCAACTACTAAGTTTAAACAAATTTATAAAGAATTCAAATGTACTCAAAATTAAATTTGAGGAAAACGGTATTAAAAGAGGTTATTGAAATTCTTACCGGAAGTAGGTCTTTTACTCTTATTGAAAATCAGCTTTTTGCAAATATCACGCAAGTCATGCTTTCTAGGAAGGCAAAAGTATTTAAAATAAAAAAATATCTTTTGTATAAAAAAAATTTGAAAATTCGGGCCGGAAGTAACACTTTTACTTTTATCAAATACCGATTTTTTGCAAATCTATCGTAAATTATGTACTCTCTCTCTCTCTATATATATATCTGTCAAGAGTACAAAAGTATTTAGAGCTGGATCTACAATGTCTTTTGTATACATGAAATTTCAAAATTCGGAACGGAAGTAACACTTTTACTCCTATCGACTAGCACTCTTTTTCGAATATCTTGCAAAGTATGCATTCTATACGATTTATTAAGAGAATAGAAGTACTTATATTACTATTTTGAATAATTTTTGTATAATTTGAAACGCTCATATGTATAAGAAAGTCGTGTGGTGACAACACCTCATTGTTTGTATTGCATTAATGTATCGTAAATGTGATGAGGCCGTGTCTGGGTTTCAATGGGAAGGTAATATTGCTGTATCATCAGTAAAAGTAGCTGAATTTTTCCTTAGGCATATCAGCGGTATATATTAAATACAAAGTGGGACCGACGACACTACCTTGAGGTACCCCAGACAATATTGCATGTAACTCCGAAATTTCGTTGCGACGTTCGAAAAAATATTATCTATTGATTAAGTAATATTTTAAAACATCGTATATCTGGTGCGGAAATACTTGTTTACGGTAGTTACACATACCTTCATTCCATACTTTATCAAATGCCTGTGTAAAGTCTAAAAACATTGTTGAGCAGTATCGATTACTATTCAAATCCTCGTGCACTTGATTGATCACCCTGTGAACCTGTTTTATAGTTTCATGATAGCTTCTAAAACCGAATTGGTGATCAGGGATTACATATTTATGTTCGCCACGAATAATTTTCATATTTCGAGTATTTTTTCGAACAGCTTAGACATAATTGGCAAAAACCTAATCGGTCTGTAGGAGGTAACTTGCTCTACCGGTTTTCCAGGTTTTGGAATCATAATTATCTGTGCAGCTTTCCACAGCCTTGGAAAGTGTCCGATTCTCATAATTGCATTAGCAAACTGAGTGATCGCTTTAATAGCTTTTTATGGCAATAAATATAAATAAATTGATTATAATAATATATAATATAAATTGGTTATAAATCCTGGACAGATACATATATTTCTTTGATCAGTGATTGTATTTACGTTTTGTTATAAGGCCTGAAAGTTGAATGCTTACTAAACGACATATTTATTGACTGAATCAGGATATTAGTTTTGTGTTATTAGCTTGAAAGGATACCTATTAGTCATATAATTTCGGTTCTGTATCGTTAGCTGTTTTAAATTGAATCGAGAAACGAAACGATTTAATTTATGACAATTAAATTTGCATTAGACATTTTATAAATAGCACTTTTTCCCGTCATTCATATTTATTGAAGTAATAAAACGTTGTGTCTATTTGCTCCTTTCGAAAATATTATGTTTTAATCGAGCACTGCATAATAAAAGTAATAGAAATACCTTAAAAAATGTATGGGTTAATTTTTTTGTACATAAATATTTATTAATTAAGTGCTGTAAGTACATGATGATAATTTTGATAAAAACAACTTGTTGTGTTATTCGTATTTGTGATGTGCTTATTAAACTCATTGTTAACATTTAACGTCGAAAAATATTTTTTTATATGTAGTCGTGATCAGTTTATGATTTGTTTTTCTCAAATTGTTGCATATACTTTGCGCCCGTTCTTTGTTATGTTTGTCATTTCATAACATATAAGTGAAATATTGTTTCAGAGTAAGATAAAATTGTTGTTATTTGATTGAACCCGTGCGTTCAAGGAGTTACGGCACCGTTAGTGCTGAGTTTCGCTAGGTCTACCGGTGTCCTGAACAGAAATGCTTATTGCCGGCGTCCGATCTGGCGGTCGCCATTTTTGCTAGCGAAAATAGAAAACAATTCGTTTTATAGCGGTCTTGTCCGGTCATTTGTAGAGCAGTGACCGGTCGAATTCGATTATAAAATTAATGACGTCACCGGTGACGAGGTACCTTTTGGTCATTTCTTATTGTGACCATGTCGTGACCATGGTCATTGATGTTCATCTATTTGGTACATATATGTTTATAATCACTTCGTAAACACTGTTTGCAAATGCCGATTTACTAAAAATCAGGAAAACCAATTTTTTGATAGTCATTCTTTTTCTTTATCAAAGGCATTATACATTATCTATAATCTATACAACATAAGTGCAGGTATACAATATGTATAATGTAAGTTATAAAATAAATATTATCTGTTCAAAACAAGAAAGGGAAATGTCTATCAGATTTCGAATCAGAATAAAAAAATGAGGTGTGGCCACCACACGACTTTCTTATACGTATGAGCGTTTCAAATTATAGAATTTTTTTATACAAAAATTATTCAAAATCGTATTATAAATACTCCTATTCTCTTAATAAATTCTATAGAATGCACACTTTGCAAGATATTCGAAAAAAAGTGCTACTGGATAGGAGTAAAAGTGCTACTTCCAGTCCGAATTTTAAATTTTTTTTTATAAGTAAGATATTTAAAATTATGCTTTAAATACTTTTATATTCGTAATGTACCTCTATAGAAAGCATGACTTGCGAGATATTCGCAAAAAACTGATTTTTAATAAGAGTAAAAGACCTATACTTCCGGAAGGAATCTCGAAAAACTTTTTTAATACAATTTTTCTCAAATTTAATTTTGAGTATATTTGAATTCTTTATAAATTTGTTGAAACTTAGTAATTGACGAAATATTGACAAAATTCTATTTTTCACTGAAGTAAACAACTACTTTCGGTCTACCGATTATACTGAAAAACTAATCAGATCTCAAGAGGGAGATTATAAACGTAAATACAAAATTTGGAATTGACACACACACACACACACACACAGAGAGAGAGAGAGAGAGAGAGAGAGAGAGAGAGAGAGAGAGAGAGAGAGAGAGAGAGAGAGAGAGAGAGAGAGAGAGAGAGAGAGAGAGAGAGAGAGAGGAGAGAGAGAGAGAGAGAGAGAGAGAGACCTAATAATATTTGTGACAACTCATGAAATAGACTAGACTTTCGTTCAAACATATGCTAATAAGAGCGCCATCACTTGAGAGTTTTATATATCTACGAGATTTATTTTTACCTTCCATATAACGGATCTTTCATTATTTTTCGATTGTGGCAACATTGTCATAATACTTGTATGACATGAACTGTCTAATATTGGAGTCATTATTATTTTCTCACAAGAAATGTGTAAAATTAAGATGCCACAATACTTTCGTTCCCGCATATTGTGTAACTGCGCTGTTGTAAAATGTATACATACTATATTTTCAAATGATATGTAAGTAGGTACCTACGTTGATGTTACGCCGATATCACGTTTACATCGTCCTGGTTGTATTACAAAATTAGAAGTATATTTGTGAAATATTCTAAAGGAATTAATTTAAACATTGACACGATTATTTAATGAATACGTCATTTTATGGAATAGATTTTTCCTCACCTACTTTATTGAATTAAATATATGTAATATACTAGAGGAGAGGCAAACTAGGTAATGATTCTGACCAACTAAGTTGTGTTACAAGTAAATATACATGTCAGATTTAAGTTTGTGATCAGTGAGTAGTTAAAAATGTATGTATACTAATATAATAACATATTATATATAATAATAAAAAGATCAATACTACTTCAAGATCTTCCAGCTGAAGCAACAAATGGTAGTCTGTCACCTGATGGTCTTCCGTGTAGCTTACATCTCCAACGTTATCCCACCTTATTACTTTTGGCTATGCCATACTGATGACTACACCAAGAGTCAGAAACACGTGTCTACGGTCGTTCTACAGCGAAATTTACCTGATATTTTTCTCGTTCTTTCTCGTTTGAACCACCTGCCATAAAGCGCATGAGGTTTGGAAAAAGTCGAATTTTTGAAAACTTTTTGAATCGTAAAGCTTAAATAAAATCTGATCTAGACAAGATTTTTAAAAACGGAAATTCCTTATAGAGCTTGAGTCGTAGAATAATTTAGTATATGATTCAACCTTCTATTTCAAAATGGAGATACGTTATGGCATCAAAGTCGATTTTACACTACTGACGTTCAGAAAAATTTGAATAATATTGTTTCTAATGAAGATTTTTCAAAACGGAGAAACTGTAATTTGTGTGACATGTTGTAACATAACTATGCAAAATTCCAGCCTTCTACCGTAAAAATTGACGACTTGCTCAAGAGGGCCATCTTAATTTTATACTAATTTTATAGAGAGAAATAACCCACTATAGACTTCTTCAGCATACACAATATAACCTGCAAAACAAGTACGCATGAAGTAAAAACAAGGATGTCACATTTGTTTGAAAAGTGCGATTTGTGCACCATCTTGTAGAAAATAGAGATATCAAATGTTGGTAGGTGATATACAATTGAGAACGAACGATGGTTTCACTATAAACTCCCTGAAAAAAGTTGTCATGCAATTGTAGCCTCTTAAAAAACATCAGAAGTGAAGAAACACCGAAGAAATTTAATACCAAAGTGAAGTTTTATTGCTTCCGTGCATAGATGTAATCTTTTTTATTTTAATACTAAAGTACTTAATAACGAAAAACAAGAACTTCAAACTCAAACGATTATTAGTACTAAAAATATCTTGTCACTTCTATTTTTAACCAGAATTACTTTTGGATTCATATGCTTTTTATGTTAATTTTTATTATATATTAAAAAATGCCCATGAATATATTTTAGAGAATGATCTAAGAATAAAAATTTATTATTATTTATTTTCAATTTATTTAAATAAAACTAAGATCAAGTACTCCAGTTGGTTTTTTTTTGTTAAATCAGTTAAATCATGACATTCCCATTTGTATTTTAAAAATATATGGCTTATAAATTTAGATGTTTAAATTTGAAAAAGAATTATTATATATGTATATGTATATACAAGAAATTAATTTTTTATGAATGCTCTTTAGTCAATTGGCATTATAGATAAAAGTTGCTGATGTTGGTAAAGTGACCAACACGTTTGAGAAAAATTAATACCTTTTTTAGGGAGGAAAACCTCCTAGCAAATAGGAATAATTTAATTAATTTGGGTGATTGTATCGGAATCAGTGGTTTTTCAAAGATATAATATCTTAAAATGATTTATTATTTCATATTTTTTTTAATCAATAAGTTTTACTAACTTTAGACAATTTAAATACGTATTACTTAAAAATAAGGTAATGTTTCCTTAGAATAGGATTCAGCAAAATATGTGAGCAGAAATTTATGTTTTTCTTATTTTTTTTTGCATTAAATTGAATAAAAGAATTAATTAAGGTCTTATAGGAGTATTTTCTTATAATTAAAGTTATTTACTCCTACATTTCAACCTCGATATTGGCCATATTTACAACATCATGACACATTTTCAGAAACTTTATTTTAAAAACTAATTCCAGTCGGGCATGTAATAAGCCTTTATTTATTTGTGTTCTAAATTTCGTTTTGATATTTCGTAACTGAGAGCTGTACTACTGCTTGTACGAAACCTTCTAAAGTGCAGAACTTGCATTAGGGCATATGGTGCCACCCCCTTATGTCCTACCTCACAGTAGTTAGTCTGCATCTTAGCTTAAGCCCTCTAAGGGAATCTGTAGTCAAACGTTCTCTAATTGTACTCTATATGGTGAGAACATTGTGTCCCGGAAAGTATTTAGGAAATCGCATAAAAACAAAGATATTTAGGACACCAATTTTATTAAGATAGATATATACAATCACACAAAATAGATAATTACTTTATAGAACAATATAAATTAATATGTATCATATGGTTTTACAGCATACGTGTCGTATAAATAATCCCAAAATAGCATACTTTCTTCACGGGGATTAGTTTTTATAGTTAAGTTTTCACCAAAATCCACATATAACAAATCACCTGATGCTGGAACAGGATCCCATTGAATATTCTGAAATAGTTCTGTAGTTGTGGGTATAGGAGACCTGAAAAGTTTGTGTAAACATCATTCATAGCAGTATGATGAATGTTTCATTTCTTATATTTATAATACTACAACTTTTGTTAAGTACTTAAGTTCTTAATATTCCCTAGTTTTTTAATTTTCGCGAAAGATGGTGAACGTACAAAAGCTTTGATTAAAAAAAAATGATAACCGCATATAGAAAAATTCGATTTTAAATACTTATTTAATTTTTAAGTTTCTTTGACTTACCCATATATAGCAAAATTCGTAATAAATTTAACCCATCGATTCCTGGTTGTTACGTCTTTTACTGGTATCGGCGATGGTTCATTTGGATGTTTGAATATGTATTCTAAATCTTCAGCATGACTAACACCTACAATCATTTCATTGAGGGAAAATGGAAAATACAATAACAAAAGCATAAAAAAGGAACCACTAAATTTTTTTACATATAAAAAGTATATGAAATATTGACAACTTAATTAGTAATTAGCTATATACTAGATATGTGTCACTATATAGTATCAGTTTAGTATCTAAATACATTTTCACTAGCCTCTTTAATTCTCAAAAACATCTTAAAACGTGTTTGTTAAAAAAAATCAAATAGAATCGGCTAGGAAAATACACCCCATACTGCTCTACTACTCTAAACTTGGGAATATGTCAGATGCGTGAAAGCAGAACAACTGTTCCACATGTATGACGTGTATACCCATCAATGCTACCTGCATTTTTTTATTCACGACAATAAAATCAGTCACACAAGTAATACTGATGTTTATCAGTATAACAACAATGAAATATAGTAAGCCAGAAGTCATTTATTCCAACTAGTATTGAAGCATAAATTCCACTAACATTTTAATAATCAAGTTCGATATTTTCGTGAAGTACTATAAATTCCTGATATCAATTGTTAATATTTCTTTATCTAATGCAGCTAACTTGATGTTGAATTTATTTCATCATACAGTGTTTCCTTTTTATACATTAGGTGTCTCTCTCACTCTTACTGATCCGATCATATTGGTATCTATTCAGGCCTTACCGTCAAATTGCCGTGTATCAGGATTTCCAAGTTTTCCCATGTAACTAAATTCATAGGCAAATATTCTGTTTCGCGCCGAAGCCAGTTTTATATACTTTGAAATTCCTCTGACAAAATAACTGTCGGATGATTCCTAGAAAATATTTCAGTTTGAATTTCTATGTTGTATGTAATTACAAATGAAAATTACTGTCACAGCATTTTCCAAAGTTATAGTTGAATTTGGATAGTAGTAGTTTAGTACTTCGTCTCTGACTATATCCTTGACTGTTTGATTTACAATGTGCATATCAACAGGAACTAAGAAACTTTCTTGGACATAAGCGTTTGTATCATTTGCTGAAAGAAATTAAGTTTAGTAAAAGGAGTCACTACATTTTAAGAATATAATTACTATAGATAAAGAAAATCCCTTCAGCACTTGCAAATCCTATCATAATATCTTCTGGATTTAGTTCATCTTCGCTGAGAATTCGATAGCTTCTATCAGAAAATATACTGTCAGGATGATTGGGCTCTTTTGCCGGGGCCATGAGTAAATTGAGAGGATTATCCTTAAAAGTAATATATACATAAGACACGTGTAAATTAGTAATAAATGACTTTCATACCGATAAAATAGATAGTGTGAAAGCAGATAAAACGACTAGCTCAGCTGGCAAAATGCTCAATGATGAAATCAGAATCAGCGAAGAATTCGTCTGAATTCCCAGGAGGGATCCTATTTGGAATGCAGTTTGTCTAGGATTTCTTGCTAAAGCCCACGAACATAATGTATCACCACTTAACATTATGGCTCTTTTAAACAGTCCTACAATATTAACAAGATATTTTGTAAAAAAATACAGCTATTGAAGAACACTAATACAATAAAATACAATATTTTAATTAAAATAATTACCTTTCGCCAAATTCGATTGTACTAAATATGATACTGAAGTTGATCCAGCACTTTGCCCCATAATAGTTACTTCATTAGGATCACCACCAAAAGAATGAATATTCTTTTTAACCCATTTTAATGCTAACAGTTGGTCTTTGAGACCATTATTTCCAGGAAGTACCATATCCTCAGTTGATAAAAAGCCTAAAAGAATTAGTATTTACAAACTTAGTTTTTGCATCATTGTTGTTTATATTACCCAAAGGGCCCAAACGATAATTAAACGATACGAATATCACATCATTATCTAGAATAAAATCAGGACCATATTCTGTATATAGACTGCTTCCAAACAAAAATCCTCCACCATGTATTAATACCACAACCGGCAGTGGCTTCTCGGAATTCACCTGTTAAGCATGCATATTATTAGTAAATAATATAATATACAGTATGTCACAGAAACCAGCCGCATCTCGTTTATTTTAACATGTATAGCTTTACTGAGATCTGATATATGGTTTATAAGTATAGAGTTGCTTGAACAACTTTTTGTTGTTTTGTCAGCGACAATACAAATGACCTCTAAATTTCGATGCTTGAATAAAATCAAGAAATATATTTATTTCCATAGTTAGTTATTTGTCGCCAAAACAGTACAAATTTTGAAAAGAAATTTTGTTCAAAATAATAACCAACCACGCCTGCTGTAAATATATTTATGCAGAAATTTTGTGAGATTGATATGTTAATTGATAGCATAAGTTATCCCTGTTTTTGTTCCATGCACTCAGACAAGAATATTAGTGATCTTGCCGACGCTATCAAGACAAGATAACTGATTTTCTTTGACCAGAAATTAAGATTGCGCGATCTCTAGCTCCAGTATGATAGGGCTACGTGCAATACAAGCCATTTAGCAATCGATTTTCTGCGCATTAAATTCAATAGTTATATAATTAGCCGTTCTCGTGATGATGAGGTTTTTGGCATTTAATTAATGCCTTCAACCAATGAAAATGTAGTGCAAAATTTTGTTTGCAGGACAAGCTACTACCAAGTCAACTGAGGAAACCCCTAGAGTAAAATTATTTTCCATAACTAATTGGAAGGTTTAGGCGTGTATTCTTATTGCAATTTTGAAAAGAAAGAATTATATTTTGTATTTGCATATATGATTTAATGTTTTGATTGTAACTAATTTCATGCAGATTTATATTCATTTCATAATAAATATAAAAAAAAAATATTTTTTTTTCTTTCGAAAGTACTGCCACGGTTTTAAATAGCATTTTATTTATACAACTTATTTTTTACTAACAATTATTAATTATTATTGAATATAAATTTATAATGTGACATCATGAGTGAAAATATTATACGCAACTCTCTCTATTCATCTTACTGAAATTGTTATTCATTTGATGCTATCTTCATCCTTGATGAATTTTTTAATTTATTTTACATTATACTACTGTACTCTTTGAAAATGATTTCATACAAAATACACATCATTATACATTGTAGGTATATTTGTATTTTAAGTTTTTTTGAAAAATTTTGGTCCAAAGTATTATGAAACAATGTACTTTCTGTGATTGTAATAGTACTTTAGAGAGTAATAATTTACAATATTAACTGACAACTGACCTTTTAATGAAACTGCTTAAATAGTAGCGGCTTTCTATGCTTAATTGTTCTTTTACGCATTTTCATTTGTATTATATATATGTATGTTACTCACTGAAATTTTTAGACGACAGCTTGCTTTCCAATTCTCGACTTATGTGTTTAATGATAAAACAGTGACAAAACAAACGTGTTTAATTACAGAATTCGAGTTTGACTCTTTCTAAGTTTTGTCACTTGTTTGTCATTAAACACATACATCGGCATTGTTGCCTCGTAATTGTGCTAGATGTCGTTTTTGATAATTCAAAGATCTTCCAATGATTCTACTTAAATGATGTGGTATTTTAATTCTCATTTTTGCTATTAATTTACTGTTTAATCAATATAGCTTCTACGTCATAATAACAGATTAACAACAGTTTAATAACACTTCTTTTCTAGACTTTTGCAGAACATGTTTTTTAATTAATTCAAAAGCTTAAAAATTCCCAAAGCTTATATCAACCTCGTTTATATACCGTAGTCGACAAATTTTAATTTCTGATACGAAAGTAGAAAGAGGAAAAGAGCAAGGATGAACTAAAGTAAAGATAAACATATAGCGAGGCTGCCAAGTACACTCGGAAAACCTTCGCTATCAAATGTGAGGATCCCCGGACACTGCGTCGTTTCTCCCACCACTGTTGGCAAGCAGGCATCGCTGCATATTATAAGGTCATCTTCTGCATGGGATAGATAGGTAGTATTCCTGTAAACAGAAATTAAAATTTGGCGACTACGGTACGTTAGATTTCAAGAACTTTCTATATTCCATAATGTTATCAAATGCAAATTTAAGCTTTATATATAATTTGTATTTGGTTGAAATACATCTTAAATTTGGGCAGAGCATTTCAATTCTTCATCCAATAGAGATTACTGTCGAATCATAATTTAAAACTTTTCAGAGCATTCACAGCACAACAACAATTACTATTTTTTTAAATAGCTTAATATCGTTTTTAAACTTACAAAAAAACTTACAAAACTAGTAATATCTATTGACAGCTTAAGATCACATGATTTTTATTCTTTATAGTTTTGATAAATCCTTTATTATTAAAAGTACATAGAAGTTTTTGTTACATTCGATGATGCAACCATATTATATTATTATGAAATGAAATACAAACAATTATGACATGCATTCGTTTTATTTTACTCAGTTAAGTGCATATGAGATATTCTATAGACTGGCGTAGAAATAATACAGAGTAGAACGTTGTTATTAAGGACAAATGCCGTATGTAACAATTATTTTATTTCTTAATTCTGTATGTCCTTTTATACAGTAATGTTTTATATAATTTGTATTTATACATTAAACCGTCTGCTTTGGGAATGTATGTACTATAAGTAATATTGTAAAAATGATTACCATTTACCGAAGCACACTGGGTTATTTAAATAAAGTGTATTAAATGCAATTTGTATTTTATTTGACAAGACGGTGTTTTCAAACCTGGACTTTATATACACTTATATTATATGATTGACTTTATTACAGTAAACCTACACACGCAAAATGTTTGTTCAGTGTTTACTTATTTTATTTTCATGTTTTGTGTACTAATATTCCAAAACGATATTGATTAGGGTTAGGTAAGATATAGTACCGTGTACTAAGTTCAGGTAAAGATTATTAACAAATTAAAGCAAATATAGGCGTAATTTAGAAACAGATATATCATTGATGCTCTTCCAATATAGTAGAAGGTATGCCGTTTGTCAGTTAAAAAATAAATGGATGGGTAAATGAAATTATAATTAATATTATAATTTAGATATTCACAAATTTCATTTCAAACTTCTAACGTTTTATCCACTGTCCTGGAAAACATAGTTAGTTCCGAGTTTTAGCGTTGCATTGCATGAGACAGGAATAAATTTGGTTTTAATTTTATGTGCTTATTCGAACACATTGTACATTCAATAGATTAATGTCTCGCATTTCAAATGTGTAGTTAAGTTAAGCACTTCTAAGTATGCAGACGTAGTGACGCCCAATTAATTTCAAATCAATTATGACATATATTATTATAAAAAAAAATAGTTAGATTAATCATAGTTGAATGTTTGAATTTTCTAAAATTAAATGTAACATACCTGTGGGACATAAACATTAACAAACAAGCAATCTTCCGAACCAGTTACTAGCGTGATATCGAGGGACGGTTGCATGCACTTACTTCTGTCTTCCCTTGCGTCTATGAGCAGACTTGGTCTAGAGTAAGGTACCGGAGGCTAGAAATGGATTATTGAAAGAGCGCTGCTTATCTAGGTTGTCCATAATATATCTACTTACTTGGAATCGCAAAACACCGATCGGTGGTTCAGCATATGGTATACCTCGAAATGCATAGAAATAATCTCTTTCTCCAGCAGATTCCATTTGTCTTCCGAGAACTAATCCATTTTCAGTATTCACTAATACCAATCCTAATATCTAGAATTATAAATTAGTAAATCTATACGTCTTTGAATTAATAAAATAAAATAAAAAGAATAAGCTTACTGGAAAGAGCTTCGGAATAGGTGACGCAATGGCAGTCGAATCATGCAAGGAATTGTGTTCCTTTAAGAGTTTAATGAGTTGAGCGGATTCCTAAAATTGAAATAGTTTAAAAAATTCAAGGCCGACTTAAAGTACTTACCCTATATTCATGTATATAGTTTAGGGAAGACACTTTTACTATAAAAACGAAAAGAACTAATGTTGCTCGCAACGGTGACATATTTGCAATAATAATTTTTGTTAAACGAGCATCCCACTTATATATCCATTCTTTATCTACGTCTCTGTAGTATCAGTAATACATATGCATTTTAATGTAATATGTATATAGCACATGTATATAGCAATTTATTTACATGCGTATGTAAATATGAATGTCTACAACGGATGTCCAAAACTCTTTCAAAGTTTGCGATATAAAGCACTACCAATTAGTGCTTGGTGTCGTCTATACTTGTTGGATAATTTATTTCGTTATATTTTGATTTACGGTGTTACTACAATAAAAATATATTGTCGAGTTTTTCCGCAATAATAAACTGTTAGGCAGAGAATGAAATTCGTGCTTCGATGCTCATTTAAAGAAGACATTTTCTGAACAAATTTCAACAACAGCAGCATATTTTGAAGGAACATATTCTATAAATAATAGACCAATTGTGAGAGAATATATTATACAATTATTTTAGGCCATGCGCAAAACAGTATATTTTACTTAATTAATTCAGAGCCTGTTGAATTAAGTGTTTCCTAAAGCACAAGTCATTTATCTACGTATCTGCAACACAGAAGACATTTTCATACTACATATTTGCTTTATGGTGTTTTATTTTTGAGCAAAGAATGTAGGTCAAAAAATATAAGGACCAATCTTTCATTTACATATCTGCAGTATAGGAAGCATTTTCATATATGTTTTATGCCGTTTTATTTTCGAACAAAGATTGTAGGTCAAAAATTATAAAATTTATAAACACTAAAATTTATGAAGTCTCTATTAAGCTCATGGACTCAAAAAATTATTCGATGCAAAACTAGATACTCTTTGGTCTTTATATCATTCAAATTTAGCTGTCAACGAAAATGCAATAGAAAGAAGTACTAATGGTATTCACGATTCCAGAAATACCTATGTTTCGATTTACCTCAATTATATGTACCTATGGGTATTGTCTGTACGTCATTGAAAACCAATAATTTCGGCAAAATTATAATTTTTAGGGAACAGTGTATCTATTATACGTACTTATCATTTTATGCTATAACTTTTGAGCACAGCAGATATGGAAAAACGAGATATGTGATTTTAAAACCAAATATTGAATGCTTTTTAAATATTATATTTTAGATATGCACTTTCGCTTTTAACATTAAGTTTCTAAAGTGTTATGTAATTAATACTGTTATTGTTAATTTAATTATCGAGGCTTATAAAAAAACCAAATAAAGGTAATCATGTTGCTACAGTTTTTCCCATATGTTAAAGGTGTTTGACTGTGTCAACATTGCTTTTATTTTAGGTAATCTGACAAGGGTGAGGATACACAGCGAAGTACCTGAACTTCACAAATTAAACTGTGGTGAACCACAGGGTTCGGAACTAGTTCCATTTATCTTCTCTTTATTCAGAAATGATCTAAGGGCGCATATTGAGGCAAATCTTACATTATATGTGATGAGGCAACAATGACAGTGGTGGCTTGTCACGAATATAAGTAGCGAAATGAGTCGGATAATTTCATAGAACAGTTTTGGTGATGGTGTTTGAGCAATAGAATTGTAGTAAAACTTCATAAAAAAAATTTGGTATAAATCCGTGAAATAACAAATTATTAGCTCTTAATGTTCTTCATGATAGATTTGGGTATAGTTTAGTCAAATCAAATTGACCATGTTTATAAAACTATTACATGTTGCAAATGTAGAATACTATATTATGAGTGCCAATGATCAATTGAGGGTCTATTATTCAGTGACACAGTCTGCATTAACTTATAATATTGCGTTGTGGCGTGCATGGAATAACTTAAGAGAGTCCTTGTTTTGTAAAAGCGCGTTATTCGTTGATATTGGATATGAATACCTTGTACTTCTGTGTTAACACGTTCATTAGAAACAGAATTATAACGGTTCCCAGTATTTTGTGAGTCATCTTGAGATTGGGTTCACCTTAGTCCTAAGTGATATACATAGTTATGCAGCCAGACATGGTAGAGGTACTACAAGACTACATGACCATCAAACAACTGCTCTTGAGGGTTATCCGATTTATGCTGCAAATAAATTTATAAATAATCTCCCCTTAAACTTAGGGTGTGTAACTAATGGCAGGGCGAGTTGTTGGGCTGGTTGAGGAATAGCTTTAGAGATTTTATGGAAGTGAAATGATGAATGCTTATAATTATGATATAAGAAACTCATGTAGGGCGGGAATGGTAGTGTTGGTTCTTACCTCCTCGCCTCTACGATGAACCAAATGCCAATTTTCACAAAAAAATAGCATATACTAACTTTCGATCTATAAATTATTGTCACCAAATAACAATTTAATCTCTTAATTTTTAATAATTTTAGATAATATTAAATAACTTTAAACTACAAGTTAGGTATGTATTTGTTCTAAATATTTTGACTTATTTGTGTACTAGTTTATATGTGTGGGTTTAATATGTTATTATTATTATTTTCATTATCTATATATTAATACGTGAAGAGAAACTTTGTACCCCTTTTTAAGCATATTGCTCGCACGGAGGTGATTGAGATTTGGCATAGTTAGAGTTCATATGAACGAGTTCAGAAAAATAAAATTTATGTATAATATGTATTATAATACATTAAATTAATTAATAAGAACGTCGAATTTCGACTACTGGGCGACCGCTAGTTATTATTATTATACATGTGAGGCCAAAGGTGTATAACACGTAACAGAGGTCAATAAGGCTTTAAGGCAAATATAAACCTAAAGTCTCTCTTTCCCGGTAGTAACATCAAATACCTATTAACTGAAATAAATAAATATTAACTTCTGCAACAAATACACACCTCTATTCTACAAAACAACCCCAGGTCAGGAGCATAGTGCATATTTAGCAGGCAGTTAATATTTAAGCGTATGATTTTAGCACAAGAAATACAGAAGAAATTTAATTTTGAGAGAACAAAGTAAAATTAACAAAGCAACTATCGAATAATAAGAGTACAAACGAAAATACCTAATGTAGATTAATAAAAATAATAGATTTATTAGAAAAAAATAAAAATAAGAATATCTAAGTCAATCCATACATATGTTCATAACTAGTTTCAAACTTTATAAAAGGTATTTACTATTTACATAAAAAAACTGGTGATCTAAAATAATATTTAACTGTAATGGACAGTACGATCACTAATTTACACACAACTCTGTATTTGTAACTAAATATTGAATTATAATATATTTGAGTTAAAAAGTGATTATGGTTGTTAACACTGGGAAAAATTAAATATGTCATGATTTTATTATATTTCCTTAAAATAATTCAAATATATAGTTATCTAAATAAAAGAACATTTGGAAATATTAATTTTCTAAGAAGAACAATGTAACAGAAATGAATATTGTGTACCTATATTCATAAATATTTTGCTAAATACTTATTATTAGAATACCTTTAAAGCATTACGGAGTACATTGTTTATACCTAAATATCTATTAATTAACTGATGTGAGTACATGCTGATAATATTTATAAAAACAACACTGTTGTATTATTTGTATTTGTGATATGTCTACTAAATTCAATGTTAACACGTAATCACGAAAAATATTATTTTATCTGTGCGTGTGATCAGTTTATGATTTGTTTTTTTTCATGGCATATACATTTCACTCGTTTCTTTTTATGTATGTATGTTGTTATTTCCTTACGTGTAATTAAGTGAAATATAAATTCTTAGTCAAATAAGATTTTTGTTATTCCAATCAAAGTTGTCTGACTTTCATCGAGCAAGGACAGTAGAGGATTTTTGTTTAAATAACAATTACAATCTAATTAAAATATAATTCGCTTGAGTCATAGTCAAATACGAAAAATGTTATGGTTTACATTAATATCAAAATGGACAGCAGCATCGTGAAAGAAAGATTGGTTTATTGCTAATAACTGGAACATAAGACAATGAAGAATTATGCAAGTCTAAAGAAAGGGAAAAATATTTTAAATTCCGAAATAGATCAAATGAAAAATCGGAAGTAAATAATAGTGTGTCACATTTGTGATATTCATTAGTATTGTCTACATAAAAGTAAATGTACACTTTAAGATATTCAAGACTTACCTTTATATCTTTGTATGAATAAAGTCTTTATTTTTGTCTATGAAGTATATGAATATTATTTGTTGAGCCGGCAAAATAATAGATTTATAAGATAGTAAAAATAAATAACAAAACACTTCGATTTTACAAAAGACTATCAGAAGCTAGAGCGGAATGTTCTCCAGATGGGTTAAATTTTATGAACATAAAAGTAAATTTATTTATTTTATGAAGTAAATAATGGTAGGTCACATTTGTGATATTCATTAGTATTGCCTACATAAAAGTAAATGTACACTTTAAGATATTCAAGACTTACCTTTATGTCTTTGTATGAATATTGTCTTTATTTTTGTCTATGAAGTATATGAATCTTACTTGTTGAGTCGGCAAAATAATAGATTTATAAGATAGTAAAAGTAAATAACAAAACATTTCCATTTTACAAAAGACTATCAGAAGCTAGAACGGACTGTTCTTCATACGGGTTAAATTTTATGAACATAAAAGCAAATTTATTTATTTTATTTTATTTATTTATTTGATTTCATTTTCCAACAGGTTTCACATCCAATTACAGGAAAATATTGCTTAAGAAATATAAAACACAAAACACAATGAGTATGTAAAAAGAAACAAGAAAATGGGTGTGCTTAAAAACACACGGCAGAAGTGAAAACTTCATCAAGGCGAGGTTAATATTACGAAATCCAACTTTTTTTTCGTTCTATATTACATTAGGGTCATCCTGCATCGACGAATTCAGTTGCTGAGATTTAAAGCGAATTCGTTTTGGATTTGCGGTCATGTTCGGTATCCTGAACCGTGTTACAAGCGGTCATAATTGGTCACTGTGACGTCATTACTCTTAATTTTAAATCGAACTTGCGCCGGTGACTGCATATTTGCTGTCATTGTCACTTTGATTTCGCATAATACGTTATCGTTAGTTATCGTGTTTTTATAATTTATATATCAATTTTATTAAGTATAGATATTTATCAGAAGTATTCTTAGGTAAGATATACCTATCCATAAGAAGTTAGTATGCATAATTATACAATGTGTTTACAGCAGGAACAATGCCTCACAAGAAACTTAACTAGTTGCTACTGAAATTATAAACGATGAGTTAACAACCACCTTGTTTAATTCATTATTAATGATGTGGGGTATAATGAAAATGCATAGTCTTCATTACATACCTTTGTTGTACTGGTTACCAGTAGTGGTACGTGTTGTTCATTATAGGATACTCTGTTTCATAGACGAGTGGACTGGACGATATATTGAAATGGACTTTTACAAGTTATTTAGTATGACACGGATAACTCGTGAAAAACTGATTGAGGAGATTGGTAAAATAAAAAGGATTGGTTATGGTCATGGCCGAACTGCTGTTCCTTTAGAGAAATGCATTCTAATGACTCTCTGGTATCTAGGAAAAGGGGATACTCTACTTTCAATTGCTGACCGTTCTAATGTTTCTCCATCAACTGCCATTGATAGAATACATTTTGTTGTTGATGGAATGGTTACATTATTGCCTAAATTTATTATATGTCCAACAGAAAAGGAATGTGAAGCAATACCTATTGCATTTCAAAGAAAGTGTAAATATCCAGGTGTCATTGGTGCAAACCCCGACACCCAAAATGGGCCATTTTTTTTTAAGTGTTATGATTGCATACTACCTTTATGTCGTGTATAATTCTATTATATTGATTATAAATAAGTTCCAAGTTTGTGAAGGTTATGCTGTAATTATTTTTATTTTTACACTAACATGACTGTTTCCTGCAAATTGAATGTATTATACTTAACGTTTAATTTTCTTAAAAATGAAACATACTTAATTTAAATGGTCATACATGTTTAGACCAAGTTGTTGTTAAATTGTTATGGGTTATGTGTACACTCATTATTTACTATATAATATTAATTTAAATTCCCTTTTACAAATCACTGCCTTTCTAATTAATATTTTCCTTCAAATTCTATTATTTTTTCCAGCAAGTGTACAAATTATTACTTTATACAAAACTTGACATAACAATAACATCATATGAAAATTACAAGTAGCATTATTAATATTATACTATATTAATAAACTACACACAAGGCAAAATAAAATATTTTTTTAAAAGTAAGAAAAAGTGTATTTTCTTCCAATACATGGGGTCTTTCTAAGGTATAGGCTCACAAGTGATGTACAAATACAAGCTATTATATATAAGAGACGTGTAACTTTATTGAACTAAGAAAGAAATACTAATAATAAAAGAAAGAATAAAAAGATATCTTACAACATGTAATTTATATACACTACTTAAAAATAATAATCGTAATAGAAACACTACTAAGTAAACTACCCAAATAAAAAAAATATATTAGGGTGTCAGTCTAGAAATACAGTACAGTAGTTAATACATTCAAAACTAGTAAATCAAAAAAGTGAAAAAAGATTATGTAGGTACATAAGGAAAAGAAATAATGAAAAATACAATTAAATAATTTATTAATATAACTATACTTCCGTTTTCATTCCGAATCGGAATCTGTTGGGCGTTTCCGTCTCTTGGTATCAAGGAATATGTTTTTTTAAATGTTTATTAGCTCGCCCCTCTAATTATTTTGTTAAATTAAAGTGTTTTGATGATTTAAAATGTTTATAAATCGGTGGAACATTTCATTCATTGACTGGATTTGTTGTTTATTGCAATCTTTAATAACTTCCATCAATTCCTCTTTTGTACTTTTTGGTTTATTTGATTTGCGTATTTTCATGTTTTGTATTTGTAGTATTGCTATCATGCTATCAACTCTTCCTGACCTATTATTACATTCCCATTTTCAAACAGTGTTTGTGAAAAGTAAAAAAGGATGGGTATATGACCGAATGCATGACCGTGCTCACGACCACGGTCACGATAAGAAATGACCAAGATATACCGGGTCACCCGTGACGTCATTAATTTTATAATCGAATTCGACCGGTCACCGCTAAACAAATGACCGGACATGACCGCTACAAAACGAATTAGCCTTTAGTGTGCTTCTTTTGACGATATTTCTTCACGCGCGCATTAGACAATTCCCTTTTTCGTTTTAATTTGTCATCGATTTGATTTTCTTCATCCATCCTTTGTAACAGATAAGAATTAAATGCTTATAAATTCGTATATAATGAGCAATTAAAGCAATGCTCTATTCGTTGCTATGGCAGCGGCCGCGATATATAATCGCGTATATATATATATATATATATATATATATATATATATATAAATAGACAATATGAATACTCGCTTACAAGTCCCGCGCTGGTCTGATGCTAAAGTGCCGGCTTCTCACCCGTGAGATCTCGGGATCGAATCTGCTCGGGGACATGAATTTATTTATTCATTTAAATTTCAATTTAATTGAAATTAAATATCTCTATACTCTATATGATATATTTCTCTCGTTCCCTTAGTCGACTCGAGTCGACTTTACCCGAACAAGCGTTACATAGCCGAGCGTGACGGCTCAGTCTTGTTCAGTGCCCACAATCAACGCAACGCGCCCAAAGAAGTTTACACTTCATAAAGTATAATAAACATCGCCATGCATTAATTCAGTATCAGATTGGATATTTTGTTAAATGTATCATCATATTGCCAAAGGTACATTGAGATATTCTAGACTACTGTTACCTTTATATCTTTGTATGAATAAAGTCTTTATTTTTGCCTATGAAGTGTATGTATTTTATTTGTTGACACAGGTTAAATTTTATGAACATAAGAGCAAATTTATTTATTTTATTTATTTATTTGATTTCATTTTCCAACATGAAGGAAAATATTGCATAAAAAGCACAAAACGCAATGAGTATGTACATAAAAAGAAATAAAGAAGAAAAAACTTATCCACAATATAACAAACAATGCCATGCATTAATTCAGTATCAGATTGGATATTTTGTTAAATGTATCATATTGCCAAATGTACACATCAAGATATTCTAGATTATTGTTACCTTTATATCTTTGTATGAATAAGGTCCTTATTTTTCACTATAAAGTGCATCAATTTTATTCGTTGAGACCACAAAATAATAGACTTATAAGATATTAAAAATAAACAGACCAGTTAAATTTTATGGACATAAAGCAAACGTACACTTCAAGATCTTCTAGACTATCCGATATTCGATTATCTAATGAAGGTGACTTTATTTCAAATGCAAAACCTTTATAGCTTCTTTTACTTCTTCTTAATTAGTTGATTCTAAATGCAGTTGCCATCTTTCAAAATATACGGATGATCAACATCAATTGATTTTTATATGTAATTTACAGCTATTTCAGTATAACACGAAATGTTGTTGACGAAGATGGTTGGAAAGGTAAATTTTTATCAGAAGGCAGCACATGTATACTAGATCTGAATTAGATATTTCTCTTAATAAATATACCAGAGAGACATACCTACGATTTCGGGTTTTCAATATCGCAATGCTAAATAAGATTTGTGGAAAACTTATTTCATATAATCACAACGAACCGAAAAAAGAAAGTAACTTTACAAAGAACATTTAAAACTAACTTGGGCTGATTGTTAGTAAACTTCCTTAAAGTTTGTGGAAGTTCGAATGAAAACACTGCCAGAAGATTTTTTTCCATAATTTTACAAACTATGGATAGCAGAAAACCTACACCAACTCAAACAGATTCCTGCTCTGAACCATTGGGGTAACCCTCAGAAGATGCCTGGGAATCATGAAACGCACATATGAATATTTACTGTTATACTCTAACAGTAAATACCCACAATCATGATGAAAACATCATTCGCGGTATCACGTGCTCTTCCGATTCATATATGTGCAGCAAATTTTTGACTTAAGAGGAGTTTTTACCTATCGAAAACTATGGTCCCGTAAGGCATCGCCGTTGTGCGTTTTTTAAATTTATTTTGTAATTTTAGAATCTCAAATTTGGGTTAGTGATGCAAAAGGCATAAATTTATAATGTCAGGGTCAGTTTTTGTATTAATTTATTTTCTTAAAAAAGTTATGTGTTTTAGAAATAATCGCACAAAAATGCATGAATTTGATTAATGTCCACTAAATATGGCTGGTACACAAAAGGAAAAAAAGAACCTTTACGCGCCAGCTGCACATTTGATGAACGATATAAAAAAAATCAAATTTATGTAATTATATTTGTAGATAAAAAATTTGAAATAGTAAACATTGTCCCACACATTTTACACAAGTGTTTTTCGAACCGATCGCATCGTCTATATCCCCACGGTATCTCTACGGGGCCTAGCGAAGACACAAATCTATCGAATCGGTCGGCTATTGCAGACTTAAATTTGACATTTGACAGAAATAATTGTCTTTAACCCTTGCTGCCGTCGATTATGAACAACACATTTTTTATCGGACGAAACGGAAATGTCGCACATAATTCACTACATATTTTACAATAATTTGTTTACCGAATTCACAAAGATCTATCTGGTATCTTCAAAATCATTTCATATTAGACTATGAGACGCGCAAGCGATCTCCCTATCGAGCTTACAAAAAAATTAATAACTTCTTAATCAAAGTTTTATGACACTTGTTTTTATTTTAAAAATAATTTTGGACCTTTCTTTCAAAGTTGTTCTCTGCATGTATACATATATTTTTTCAAATAAGCAAGTTAGAAACATACCGAAAAAATCACTACGTCAAACTCAGAATGAGATGTACAGCTCAAAGACTGAGACCTGGTCGATGAGATGCCCCACCCACAAGGTGCGCAGTGGTTCCTTATAATAATACGATAAGCACGAGCAATCGCGAAAAGATTGTCAAGCGTTACACATATATGTATCTTTTTTCTGTATATTTCAATTCTTATCTGTATTTACTCGTTCGTCCGGCTAATGTATGCGATGATGAACAAATGTTATCATTTCTTTTTTCCGAATACTTTCTCTGTCACGCACTGACCTATAAATCTGCGCGACTTATAGGTCGAGGCTCCTCCCATCGGTCCAGACTCAGTCTGTGTACTGTATGTTTCTCTTTCAGCGAAAAAAGTATTGCATCATGCAAAATGAAAATAACACCGTTACCTGCGCTTATGAATTTGCTTTCAAACAAACAAAAAAAGACTCAATGCGATGTCTAACTTGGTTCCGGGTTGGGTGGTTGTTTTTGTTTAAGAACACGCTTGATAAGAATTAACGATTTTGGTAAATTTTTTACAATAAAAACGTTCAGTATCAGCCAAAAAAGCCGCAAATAGCTATTTCATGTAGAGAATCATATACTTAACACGAATACATCGGTTTGAAATGGTTTTACCCATTTCACCCCCATCAGAACGGAGCGTCTTTTCCCGATCTACATAGCGACAGAATCTGTGAATAAAACCGAGGCGCTCTGATCAAAACCTGAAAATCGTCTAGCTCCAGATACTCACACCCCCTTGCGTCTACCGTCCCGGTAGTAATACAAGTTGCATAAGTTTCGATTTACCCAGATGCAGTTGGTAAATGCCCCTCTTAAACGAAGCTAATACTTTCTAAGAAATTTAATTGCAGAATCAGAACGAAATGTAAAAAAAAAAATAGACAGCATTTTTTAGAACAATATAAAAGTAAAGTCTAATTTTTAATATTTAGTACTTACTGCGTATTATTACTATTTATAAGCCTTTTCCTAAATTGTGTTCTTAAACAATTTTTAGTTTTACCGCAAATCACAAAGTTCATTTTCTGTATGTTTATGTGTATAGTTATAATTAAATATTTAATAAGTGAGTGAATTTTCTCTCTATTCATATAATTTACATGTTAATTTTTACAACATATATCAGAATGATCATGAACATATTTGAGCGAATCAAATAAAAACAAAAATATTAAAGACAACAGTTTTATTAAGATATATGAAATTACATTAACGTAAATGCTTTGTAGAAACAAATTAATTAATATGTATCATACGGCGGTACATATCCTACAAATCATCCCAAAACAACATACGGTCCGGAAGTGGGTTGCTTTTTATTGTTAAATTTTCATCAAAATCCAAATATAACAAATCACCAGACGCTGGAACAGGATCCCATATAATATTTTGAAGTAGTTCTGTAGATGCGGGTGTAGGAGTCCTGAAAAGTGCGTGTAAAAATTATTCTTAACAATTGGATGGCTGTTTCATTCCTTATATTTAAAATATTACATCTCCTATTTCAAACTTGTAAATATTCGCTATATTAAATATAGTTATTATTTTTTTGAGAGAGTGTACAGAAATTTTGCGAGGAATACATGTATTCTTGCTTATAAAAGAACGTTCTTAAATACTTATTTAATAATTTTGTATGGCTTACCCATATTTAGCAAAATTTGAAATAATTTCAACCCATCGAAGCCTCGCTGTTACGTCACTTTCTGGTATTGGTGATGGCTCATTTCGATGTTTGAATAAGTATGCTGCATCTTCAGCATGACCAACACCTACAATCATTTACAAACAGATAATATAGATGAAAATTAAACAGAAGCATCAAGTAGAAATGCAGTATCACTTAAAACGACTATACACCTAATTATCAGTTAGCTATATGCCAAATCTTCGGCCTCAATATAGGTTTACAAAGTCACAAGAAAATAATCTCCACGTCCCCGGAGTATTGCGTTGCGCATTACATAATCAGGAATGTATACTAGTGGTTTAGAATAAACTATTGGTAAAATACGGAATACCTGAAGAAAAGTACAAAGTGACTCCATTAAGAAGCGGAAATGTTTTTTAGTTGATTTGATAATTAGAAGTAATTCAAGGGACACCGAGAATATGATTGCATTTCTAAAAAGTTTTCAAATATCTTTTAAACGCATGAAATAGTATATTAAAATACAAGTTTCATAAGACACGATTTTTGCGCACGCGTTCAAGTTTAGAAAACGAGCCGCTAGGCGAGTTTTCTAAAGAACAAGTGCGCAAAATGTCTTATGAAACGTGTATTTTATACTATTTTTTCTATTTCGGTTATTAAAAGTTCAAAAAAGCTTAAAATAAGAGACATGTTTTGTTCGAATATTTTAGAAATTTTGCTTTTCTGAAGTTGGTTACTCTGATTTTTAAGTAGAACGTTTTAAATATTTGAATATCGGTGGTGGTATATGTAATTGTGTTTAAAATTCAGACTGATTTATACAATAAATTATTTCAAATTATCAACAAAAAGGACGAAATAAATAACTGTACGCCCCCAGAGATTCGCAAAATAGCAGAAGACAATTTACAAAATCTTTCGTCCACAAACTCTCTACATATTTATCAAAACAAACTTTTATAACAGTTGTACTATTCAACATGGTAAGTAAATGTCAATAGTAGCATCCGAAAACTTATCATCCAACTCTGCTTAAGAATTTATATTGCTAATTAGTAAGTGAAATGTTAGCATGTGTGCTTTTTATTCTTTGTACAATTTTATTGCACATTTTTGTTACTTTAAAGGCTTATATTTTGACATTTAAATACGATTTGGTTCCATTTTTTTTGTTACCAACTACAAAAAAATAAAATTAGCGTGCGATAAAGTAATACTTTATGCAACCAAAACGGGCGTCGTAAAGTGAACTTTATAGGACCGGAATAGAAAAATACATTTACAAGTTTGTTCTACTTACCAATCTCCTCATATGTATGTATGTATAAGTTATATAAAGTACTGGATTTTGTAATCGAGAGTAATTTAAATTGGAAATATCATGCTGATCTTATAATTTTAAAAACTAATAGAACTTTTCATATTTTAAGTTAAATGAATGCTCAAATGATATACCACTTTACAAAAGATAAATTTTGTAAATACGGCCTAATGAGGACTTCTGTCTTAACAACCGTTGTCTGATGTCATTCAGATCAATTTAAATATACAGATTCACAGGCCCTCGGTGGTCCAGTGGATAGCACACCTAACTAGCTATTGTGAGGGTAACATTACAAATTCTAACTATATTGACTATGCATATCTATAATGCTATCTGCTTGCTTCAACCACGATAATAAAATTAGTCACGCAAACAGTGCTGATGTTCATCAGTATAATATACGTAATTTTATTTTCATCAGAGAAATACAAATATATTTATTCAAGCTAGTATTAACGTATTCTTAATTGAAGAATTTTAATAATCATGTTCAGTATTTTTGAGAAACCCTAAACATTTTTACTACGATAAATTGTTAATTATCTCTTTTTATTTGATAGAGCTATGTTGACGTTCGATTTATTTAATCATGCAATGTTGTTTTATACACCTAGATAGTAAATAAGTCGTTTTACACTACTAAGTATTTATTTTTAACTTATCATAACGCAAATAAGATTAGAATTAAAAAAAAAAGGTATCTATGTTCCAGCCTTACCGTCAAATATCCGTGTTCCAGGATTCCCAAGCTTTCCCATGTAACTAAATTCATAGGCAAATATTTTGTTTCTGACTGAACCCAGTTTCATATACTTAACAATTCCTCTAACAAAATAGCTATCGGAAAGGAGCTAAAAATAAATCTTATTTTAAACATTTTTATATTACGTAAACATTAATTAAAATTACTGTCACAGCGTTTTCTAGAGTTATAGTTGAATTGGGATAGTACTAGTTAAGCACTTTCTCTTTTACTAGATCCTTCAATGTTTGATTTTCAATGTGCATATCAGGAGGCACTAAGAAACTTTCTTGGATGTAATTGTTTGGGTCATTTGCTGAAAAGAATTCATTAGATTCATTAAAAGATTCGCTACTTTTTACTATAATTACTATATATAAATGATATTCCCTCAGCACTAGTAAATCCCATCAAAATATCTTCTGGATTTAATTTGTCGTTACTTAGTATTCGATAGCTTCTATCAGAAAATATACTGTCAGGATGATCGGGTTCCTTTACCGGGGCCAAGATAAAATTTAGTGGATTATCCTTAAAAATAATATTTACATAAAAAACCTATATATTAGTAACATTTGATATTTATACCGATGAAAGGACTAGTGCGGAACTAAATAGTATAATAAGTTCAGCTGGTAAAATGCTCAATGCAGAAATCAGAAACTGCGAAGAATTGGTTTGAATGCCCAGGATAGAACCTATTTGGAATGCAGTTTCTCTAGGATTTCTTGCTAAGGTCCAGGGATTTAAAGTAACACCGCTTAACATTGCGGCTCTTTTATATAGTCCTACAATATGTGTATGATATAATAACATTTTTTCTATTGCATTAATTCCATTGACGGGAACACTAGAACTAAAATACAGTACTAAAATACAGTACTAAATTAGATTGTACTAAATATGACACTGAAGCTGATCCAGCACTTTGCCCCATAATAGTTATTTCATCAGGATTGCCTCCAAAAGAATGAATGTTGTTTTTAACCCATTTTAGTGCTAATAATTGATCTTTAAGGCCATTGTTTCCAGGGAGTACCATATCCTCAGTAGATAAGAAGCCTGAAAGGATTGGTGTTAAGTAACTTATTATTTCATCACTATTTTTTATATTACCCAATGGACCCAGACGATAATTAAAAGACACGAATACAATATCATGATCTAGAAGAAAATCAGAACCCCTATCTTCATATTGACTACTACCAGATATAAAGCCACCACCATATATATATAGTATAACGGGTAGCCTTCTCTTGGGGTTCAACTGATAAGCGAGCATATTTGGAAAAAAATTATATATTAAATGTTTAGTAACAACATGTAAAATAATAAATAGTCTGTCCCAGAAAGCATCCTCGTCTCGTTTATTTTAGGAAGTATAGTTTTGTTTAAATTTTATAAATTTTTCAGTTTAACGAATTTTTAGCCGGTTTTAAACTGACACAATTCCCCACATTTATTATAATTATAGTTACAATAAAGATGGTGTTTCCAAATATGATGAACAAGCAATTAGATTTTTCACTAATTTTTGTCTGAAGATTGCAAGTTTTTTGGCTTTCCTTTTCGAAATGTTTTGCCAAAATTGATTTTTGTTAAACAAATTATTTCAGTCCGACGAAATACATAATGACTACCGTAGTGTTTTGCTTGTATTATTTGTAATTTTGTATTTGCGTTTGTATTTTAATGTTTTGATTGTAATGACCTTAGATCACGCAATAACACTTCAACCCTGTTTAAGACCCTTGGTTAATGTGAATCCAGATGTTAATCCTTCGTTGGTTTTGACTCTGGATGTGGAGCCCGCGTATAAAGACCTCACAGCTTTTATTATTTCCATGTTTATGTTGCTATGTTGAAGAGCCTCCCATAGTTTTACTAAAGGCACATTGTCGTAGGCCTTTTTCAGATTTACGTACAGGAGATGTACCTTTTGATTTCGTGCTGCTTTCTTTTCTAAAATTTGAGTTAGCGTAAACAGGTGGTCGACTGTGGATTTTTCTGCTCTGAAGCCTGCTTGTTCTTCTGCCTCCATATCGGCATATTCTTTCTCTATCCTGTTCTTTAAGATTTTCCCATAAACTCTACTTATAGCGCTTGTAACGGCTATTCCTCGATAGTTGTCGCAGTTACTCTTGTCGCCTTTTTTGAATATCGTCGATAGGTATGATATCTTCCATTCCATGGGTACCTCGTGCCTGTTAAGGCATCTTTGGAATAAATTTCTTAATAGCCCGTATAGCTTATCTGTGCCGTATTTTAACAGTTCATTAGTAATATTACCTGGTCCTGGGGCTCTTCCGTTTTTTAAGTTTTTACAGACTTCTTTAACCTCCGCCACAGTTATTCTAATTGGGGATCCTTGTATAAATATGCCCTCGTTTTCGTTTTGGATGTCTTTAAATTGAGGTCTGTCTTCTGTCAACATCTCTTCAAAGTACTTGTTCCATGTTTCAGGTGTTATAGGTGAGATTACGTCCTTCGTTCGTCCTCCTCTCATACTTTTGAGGAGCCTCCAACTTTCTGTACTCTTCCTTCCTCCAATGTATGTATTGAGTCTTGAACACGTCCTTTCCCATTGATTATTCTTCTTTTCACATATTTTCTTCCGTACTCTCGTTTGTGATTCTTTGTATTTTCCTTGTCTTCCATAGCTTTCTAACTTAAATATACGTGGTACCTTTTCCTTTTTTCTTCTATTTCGTATTCAATGTCTTCGTCCCACCAGTATGGTTTTTTCTGTTTTCCTCGTTTTTCTTCGTAACCCAATGCTTCCTCTGCCGCTGTGTATGCCCCTCTTTATATATTCGTATTCTTCTTCTATGTTTGTGAATTCTGCATTCTGAATTTTGCTGTCAAGTCTAGAGTTGTATAGTATTTTTGTACTTTCGTGTTCGAGGCTGTTGACTTTAAATCTTTGTGGAGCTTCTTCGTTTGTTATTTCACCTCTTTTTTTGGAATTGTCAGGTTCTTCTTTTGTTCTTATTGGTGACACTATTTTTCCTTTTAGAAGGTAGTGGTCACTTACCTCTTACATCTAGGAACTTCAGTCTGGATTTTAGTTTAATTATTATGTAATCAATAACGCTTTTTAGATTCCTTGTTGGCTGTGTTCATGTGTATTTATGGATCTCGCGGTGTTGAAAATGACCATTAAGAATGGTCAACTGATTTTGTTCACATATTTCTATTAACCGTCTTCCATTATCGTTGACGACTTCTTCTCCATACTTTCCCACAACCAGGTCCTTTTGCTTTCTTCCTGTTCTGCCGTTCAGGTCTCCTAGAAGTATTATTTCTCTTGATGTTCCTATTTTTCCTATTTCCTCATTTAGTTTCTCATAAAATGAGTCTTTATTGTAGACTAGTCCGTCATCATTAATGGCATATATTCCCAGTATAGTCACATTATATCCTAATATTTTTAGATTCATCTTTATCATCCTTTCATTAATCGGTTCCCATGTGGACATGTACTTTCTCATTTTCCTGTGGATTATTATGGATACTCCTTGCTTAGCTCTGCTTTCCTTGGGTACTCCGCTGTAGAAGTGGTCGTAGCTCCCCCAATTTTCCAATCCCTTTCCTTTCTTTTTCGTCTCTGTTAAAACCGCGATGTTTACTTGGAGATTTTTCAATTCGTTGGCAACTTCGTTTATTTTATTGGAGAGGCCCTGTATATTCCATGTACCGCATATCGTTGTCCGCTTTCTTAGCTTGGTTCGTCCTTGTGTGTTATCCGTCCTATTCCGAGGCAATTGATTAGGTTTTTTAGCAGGTATGTTTTTTTTCCGTAGGGCAGGGAGCTGGCCTACCGCTACAACCCTCCTCCTTTACCCGGGCTTGGGACCGGCAGTGACAACTGTGGAGCTACTCAATCCACCCCACAGCTGCCCCAGGCGGAGTT